>CM056590.1:31120951-32333451 GCA_029721435.1 Gymnothorax reevesii
ATAGTTTTCCCCAACAGTATTGCTGAACTTAACATATAAGATAAGATGCACTTTATTGAACCCCGTGGGGTCATTTGTCCTCTGCATTTGACCCAGTGGGCTACTACAGAGCAGCGCCTGGGGACCAACTCCAATTCTAAAGCCGGTTCCTTGGTCAGGGATACTGGTAGGGGTGTTCCTATAATGCGTGTTTTTTTTTTTTTGTAGGTGGGGGAAACTGGAGTACCCGGAAAAAACCCACGCGAACACGGGGAGAACATGCAAACTCCACACAGAAAGGCCCCAGGCCAAAATCAAACCCACGACCTTCTTGCTGTGAGGCAACAGCGATAAGTCTAACCACTATGCCACTGTGCCACCGTACATATGGATCATGAGTTGTAAACTATATGCAATCTTTTTTTCATTTTTATCAAGGCTGGCAAAAATTCTGGGGCAAACAGTTCGCTGTCGAACCTTCAATTGCACCTCATGCCATGGGCCAATTGGTTTTATCTCTTTAAACAGGATCGAAGTGTGATATTTAATTTTAATTTAAAGCCTCAGTTTAATTTATGGTGATAAGTTTATTCTATTACTCATCCAGTGTAACTGAAAACTGATTCACTCAGGCTATGAACATATGGTAGGATAAGTGGGTATTTAAAAAAATAAATAAATGAAAAGGATAAAGAAAACATGTTCTAAAAATTGGATGATTATACAAGGGGCTGAATCACTGATCACTGTAAGTGTTCTCCTAAATCAGGGTCCTCAAAATTCAAGTCCCGGAAGGGAGGAGTTTTTGCTGCTTTTTGAGATTTCCATTCCATCAGCGGATAAATTAGGCCTCAAAAGCAGGGTGCATAGATTCTACAGCCGGTTACTCAAATAAAGTGGATGATTGCAGGAACACATCAAAAACCAGCACCAGCAGACACAGAGGGCCTCCAAGAATTTCTTTTAAGCTTTCTGACTCAAATGGTGTAGCCTCAATGGCCCAGCTTTGTTTGTTGGGAACAGGTAACCTCAAAATGTTTTTGTGCTTCAGTGAAGCACATGGTGTCAGCACTAACAGTGCACTCGACGTCAGTGAAAAACATAGTGTCAGCATGAACACTGCACTCAGCACACAAGCAGGCTGCAATTAATTGTTGCTGCTGTCTTTCTCCTTATTATTCTTACAAATCTAATGCTTCAACTTCTTTTTCTTCTATAATAATAATAATACTAACTATTATTATTATTCTTTTAAATCTCATCATCTCAGTTCAATATCTTAAGCAATATCTTAAGGCACTGCTGCCTCAATGCAAGAAGGTTCTGGGTTCGAATCTGGTCTGGGGCATTTCTGTGCAGAGCATGCATGTTCTCCCCATGTTTGCGTGGGCTCCTTATGAGTGCTTCGGTTATCTTGCACAGTCCGAAGACATGCATGTCAAGCTGATTGGATATGCTGAATTTCCCGAAAAATGAGTGAATAGCATGTGACTTGATTCCTACATGCGTCCAGAATCAGTTCGACGGATGACGTGATATAGCAGTAAAATAATGTGCTGAAAGTATTGTTGAACAATAAATAAATAAATGCATTCTTTTCATACGAATTTTTTTTTTTGTACATAAAAAAGGAACAGCAAGGTTCTCCATTTCCTCAAACGACTACAGATTATGCATCCGCTTAGCAAATGTAATGTACTAAATGCAATACAATCGAGTAACAGGTGAATGGAAATGACAGATATACATTGACAGGAGCTGTATTCATGTCATTACACAACTGAAAGTTTAATTACAGTAATTATTCGAATGATACAAGGGATTCAACTGGGATACGTTCAACAACAACGGTGTTATATATTCTGCATTCATTAATGTGTGACGCTTTGCTTAGTGTTCACCGCTGAAAAGCGATGTGCCAAGTCTTCCCTGCAGCACTACCTCCCTGAATAATACACTGACATTGAGGTGCGCTCTGCTTGTCTGTCAAATCAATGTGTGTATTTGGAGATTCACGAAGATGCTACAAAGAGACGGGAGAGGAAAACACAAAAAACTCCCACTGGAAAGTGTGTGGGATGAAACATGTTCGCACGACATCAGAAAGAAGAGAAAGAGGCAGATTCAACGGCGTCAAATGACCCTGCAAAGTTACAACCCATTTACAAAAAAAACTGGGATGCTGTGTGAAATGAAAACAAAAGCAGAATGCAATGCGAGATTTAAATCGTTTAAACCCGATACTTAATTGAAAATAGCACAAAGACAACAAATCAAATGTCAGAATAGGGAAATCTTACTGTTTTCTGAAAAATCTCTGCTCATTTAGAATTTGATGCCAACGGTATATTTCAAATATGTTGGGACAGCAGCTCCAAACGACTGGAAAAGTTGAATGATGCTAAGAAAATACACCTGGTGAAACATCTCACTGCTAATTGGGTTGATTGGCAACAGGTCAGTAACATGATTGGGTATAAAAAGCGCATCACAGAGGGGTGGAGTCTTTCAGAAGTGAAGATGTCGAGAGCTTCAACACTTTTGAAAAACTGCATGAGCAAATAGTTCAACAATTTAAGAATAATGTTTCACAACGTAAAATTGCAAAGAATTCAGAAATTTCATAATTTATGGTATGTAATATTATTAAACAATTTCGAGAATCTGGAGAAATTTCAATACACAAGGGACACAGATGAAAACCAATATTGAATGGCTGTGATTTTCTGGCCCTCAGGCAGAACTGCATTAAAAACAGATATCGTTTGGATGCGGAAATGACTGTACTGGCTCAGGAACAGTTCTGAAAACAACTGTCTGTGAGAATAGTTAGTTGCTGCATCTGAAGATGCAAAATAAAACTCTTCCATGTAAAGACAAAACCAAATAAAAGCAAGATCCGGAGATACTGCAGCCTTCTCTTTGGCTCTTTTAAGATCAACTGGGGCAAAGTGGGAAACTGTCCAGTGGTCTGATCATTCAGTTAAAAATTATAAAAAATCTGGGTGGTGAACTGATCTGCATGCAGTCCAGACCTCACTGAAAATATTTGGTGCATTATGCAACTAAAATAGACCAAGGAAGCTGCAAAAAATCTGAAAAAAAAGCTGAAATTCTTACTCAAGCAAGAATGGGAAAATATTTTGCGATCAAAACTACAGCACTTGGTCTCCTCCAAAAAACTGATGAAGTGTTATGAAAAACAGAGATGATGAATCAAAGAGGTAAACAAGCCCCTGTAACTTTTTTTGAGAGGTGTTGCAGGCATAAAATTCAAAATAAGCATATATTTTTCAAAGAGAAATACAATTTCTGTTTCAACATCTGGTATGTTGTCATTGCACAATTTTTAACTTGATATGCGGAAATGATTTGCAAATTCTTGCATTCTGTTTTTATTTTTATTTTACACAGCAACCACACTTTTTTTGGACATAGGGTTGTACAAAAATGTTCATTAGGGGTTGAAACACTTTCTAAAGCAGGAGTACATGTGTGTAGATATAGACTTATGGATGATTTGTAAATAATTGCAAACTGTTTTTACTTACAAGCTAACCTTGTGAGAATTACATTTAAAGTTTTTTTTTTCAATTTGGTAACATGCTTCAGAAGTGTTGAACAATACAAAATATCAATACCCAACTTTTGTTTGTTGATGGTAAATTGACTGCATTTATATAGCGCTTTCTTGTTACATGCCATGAACCCAAGGCGCTTTACAACTATGCCTCTCATTCACCCTGATGGCAGAGGCTGCCATGCAAGGTGCCAACCTGCACATCAGGAGCAGTGTGGGGTTCAGTGTCTTGCTCAAGAAACACTCTCCGGAGCTGGGGATCGAACCAGGAACCTTTTCATTCCTAGAGCACCCATGCCCTCCTATGTTGACCCGAAAACCGGTCCCAACAGACCATGAGGGTTACCACAAGCTTGTGTTCTACAAAACTCTGTCTGTCTTACTGTGTGGACAGTCCGCAAATATATTGATATGTCTGTAATATTGCCATGACTGCGCTTCGCCACCATAAAACAAGTTGGACTATCTGAAGAAAAAGTCTGCTGAACAGGGACCACCAAAACATTGCAGAAGGTCACATCCCTAATGTCTTTTTTGCACTGCATTAAGTCTGCACACTGCTATGACAGGATATACGTATATTTTTTGTAATATAGATAGACAATTAATTCCTTAACAATGTGAATTTCTCTTCAAGCCTGAGATTTCCATGAGCTGGTAACTGTGCCATACAACTAATTGCTGTGGGTCAACACTGAGGCAATTGGTAGCTGCAGAGGCAGGATTGTCATTAGGTCTGAAAAATTGTGATGTCTCAATTTAAACATCTATCTTGGCAGCGGGTTGCCATTTTTCCGTTGTAGGAAAAAAGTTGCTTCAGGGCATGTCTGAAACTGCCTCCTAACCGCTGTAGCCTTTAAATAACCTATGTCTGTGACATATACTGCCTTTTACCTGCGCCTTCCCCAATCCAAACTTTGCTCGCATCAGCAAATTGTGTACACTGACTCAAATGTACAGCATATTTTTCCCGGGCTTAAACAAAATAGTCTGGTCCAAAAGTATCCGGATAATCACACAAATGTTATCACTTTGACACCATGGGCTCTAATTTCTTGGCGCAGCGCAGGGTGGCACAGCCCACGCAGTGGTAATTTTGTCCGGTGCAGCCCGCGCAGTTGAAATTTCGTGTGGTGCAACACCATGCGCAGCCACTTCGGCAATTTGGTAGACGGATGAGCGCCGAGATGGGTGTGGCGGCGTAGTGGGGGGAGGTGTCACATATTTATCATGACGCAGTGACAACTTTGTGGCAAAAGGCTCTGCCGAACGTGCGCAGAGAGCTTGCAGGCTCCAACCTGGTCTAATTTCTGCGCAGTGGTAATTTGGCTGACCGTCGCACAGTGCACACACATCACCGAAATCTCACAGGCAGGTTTCCAGAATGTCTAGCACATTTCAATGCTATAAATAATTACAGCAACCACAATTTAATGTAACAATTTAATGTAATCTGAATCAGCACATAAATCATAGTATCGTTATCGATTGTCCTGATGTCAGATCAAAGGCAATTGGTACGCGTAATGGAAACTCGACCTGACAGCCCTCAGAGTGTCAGTGTATTCTCTGTGACATATTGCATGCTACACAACATAGCTCTATGCCATGGATGTCACTTTGACCTCACGCAGGAGCCATTACAGGACTTGAGACAGAGAGAGGCTGAACTGCATGTGCCATATCAGCAGGGAGAGAGAGAGAGAGAGAGAGAGCGAGAGAGAGATATGTTTGTGTGCATGTGGGCGCGTGAGTGTGTGTGTAGGCTATGTGGGTATGTGTCCTTCTGCTGCTTTCACACCGGACGCGAAACAAATTTTTTGTACGACTGATTACATTCAATTTGACTTTGAATGTAATCTGTCGTGCGAAAAATCCGTTCACATCCAGTATGCAAGTGGCTTAATACTATTATTGTCCCTTAGGTTTTATCGTTTTTAGTGGGGGAAAGAAATACAGCCTGAGTGCTATGATCTCGTCCTGACGAGATCACATATTGAAAATATTTGTGTAATATATCTTGCATTGTTGTCCATGCATGTTAATCCCAAAATTTTAAGCAGCAACAGGGTTATAACAAAAGAATTCCCGCACACTGTCCAACTTGCAATATGTAATTTATTTGCAACATTTCGTTACTAGACCTTCATCAGGCAAATATTTCTTTAGGCATGAGAAGCCATCTTAAATAGGGAGTGGTCGTTTCTCCGCAACCAATCCATTTCACACGCGTAAACACAGAGGGATAAAATCATCATCAGGTAATTCAAACACAACACACAGAAAGCGCAAGAAATAAAAAACACTCTGTGCGACATCCATCTGCCGTAATCCCCACATGTCTGGAAGGGAAATGCATAACAGTGAATCAATTATTGATAAATAAGTATTTCTAAATATTTGTACCGCAAATATTTGTACCGCATTTTTACTAGTCACAACGTATTTTCGATATTCAAAATTACATTCTGGATATCTGGAGTAGGTTTTCATATTGCAGACTCCCCTTATAAGTAGGTAGGTAGGGGTATGTATACATTATAAGAGAAAAATAGACAAAAACTTCATATCTAATACAAAAAGACACTTCTAACATCAAAATGTACATTTAATAACAATGATCAAAGTTCAGCAACAGGGTGTAATAGTAGGAACACGCTATCCATTGTTTCTCTTCCCAATGATGCAGGCAGAAGAAATAAATGAGCAACCGTCGTATTTCATTCCAACTTCATAAGTTTGAATGATCTGGCGTAGCTTCGTTTTGAAATTCCATTCAAGTTCCCAAATGGTAATTTGCGAATGCCCTATCTAGCCAGTTAACTCATACTTGTAATGCTTAATATAGACGTAAGCGGTGCAGAAAACATACCTGAAGCAGCATAGTAAAATGCAACATTAACGCAGCATGCAGATATAGAACAGAGGCTTCTTTATTCCAACACATTAAAGGTGAGGAGAGGAGCTCATTTGATTGGTGAAGATTTGACTCGGCTGTGTTAAACCCACTCAGCGCCTTCTCTCCTCCCACTTTGCCACTTGCGCCGGCAGGAGGGACAGATGTGGGACAGAGGAGTACTTGCACCGGGCTGCACCAAAATTGTGAAACACGCCTGGATACACCCCGTTGGCGCGGCGGTCCCCCCATTTGCCACTCCTGGTCATCGAATTAAATATTGGAAGAAATGAAAGGGAAAATTGATCCATTACTTGGTTACATTATCCATTTCATTACTTTTTTTCAAATTTCTAGGCTAATGATTTGTGGTTAAGACCATTAAAGCTTCAAATTTTGTCATTTTAGGCCTTTTTGGGGGGGGGGGGGGGTATTACATATGAATGGTCAGAATTGCAACCATTTTTATACAAAAGCAAAAAGCAAGCTCATATAATTACTTTCCCTGCCCTATAAGGAGCAAGTATAACTCACTAACACAGTAATATCTGAAGTATACTTCAATTTTTCAAAAATACACTACCATGGGAAAAAAGTAGACAATACGCAACCCTAGAATGAACAGAAATTGGTGCAACAAATGTTACCGGTATACTGAATACCTCAAGCTGTCCCCACAATGCACTAGCATCATCCTAAGGGTTCTATTTTGTTGAACGCGGTATAAATTCTAAGACACATATAGCCACTGTTAGGAAAATGCCACCATATTCAGTACAAGGCCAGTGGTCACTGATAATAACCAAAAGACTAAATAATTGCAACTGTATAATTATCATGGCAACAGTGGTAAAAAGAAAAATAAAAATAGCTTGCTAGCTAAATAACTGAAATATTGCAAACAACAAAAAGGCCTACATACACAGAGGAAAAAAATCCCCATGATAGACTTTCAAATTGGGAGAATTAATGCTGTCAGGGAATCATTCAGTCCTGCCCAATTCAGACTCACTCCTGCTGTCCACATCAGTACTGCTTTTCCATCTGGTTAAAGTAATGCTAACATCCCTGAGTTGCATATGGTAGTATTTTGTCAATGCGCTTATGTAATTCAAATTGAGATGATGTCAAGGATTTGGAGCGCAATGGTTTTACGTCCAAAATTTTTCTAATTTGAGATCACGTTGGTGCTCCAAGGAAAAGCATCAGAGACCGCTTGTTTTTTTAGTATAAATCTCAAATTTGAAATTTTGGACATATAACCATTGCGCTCCGAAACCTCGATGTGACCTGTTATGCTGTTATGCAAGGTTTTACATACTCCGATCAATTTCTTTCAAATACCGTGGAAGGTTTCTGCTGTTCAATACTGGATGAAACACTTGTCAATCAACAGATAATTACCGGGAAAGTTTTATTTTCAAGAAAACTATAGTTGTGCTTTATGCATATATCAATATATGCAATATATAAGGCTGGTTGGACATCAGGCAAAGTTGCGGAACTTAATTCATACAATTCCTGGGCAACAGTGGTGGAAATTACAACGTTCATATTCTTAGTCTATTGGGCACCTCTAACTCGTGAATATTCAGTATACACTATACGCGTTACTCCATATAGTTAGGATAGTGCAACGGAATGCATCAGTTGAGCAGGTCCATAAATGTTAGCGTCTGTGATTGGCATGACGGATTAAAGATATCAACAACTCAAAGCAACTCAATTATTGTATTTCAGATTTCAGATATACAACTGAAACAAGAGAAAATTATAATTGTGCTAGAAGAAATTATATTTAAAATACCTATTGTGGTAGAAAGATGCACTCTTCCCCTCCCCCTTACCCATCATTCTGTCTGTACCTAGCTATTCAACCAATCCACTCCCATTGTTATCTTTTGAATGTACCTCCAACCCCCCTGTTGATCATTCATCAGTTTTCTCTGCCATTTGTTCTTTTGTATCCAGTCACTTCAATCTTTACAGTAAAGTACAGCCCACCTTGTTTCAGCATAAATCTCAGGGCCTCCATCTTTAGGGCCTCTTTTCATGCTGGTACTAGACAGACCCACAGATTTCAGCAGTTGGTTTCCATTCGTATTGTTCACCATTTGTTGACAATTTTACCAGCACAATAAGCTTGATAAAAGACTATTGGCTTTAATCTCTCAGTTCTAAGACACCATAAATCATTTAATTATAAGTCAAAATGGAATTTTAGATATCAAAAAAGGAATTTCCTCTAGTCAAAAATGTCATCGTAGATATCTTCAAATAACCAACGTAAAAATCCAAAACTAATATGGTTATTTGGGCTACATATCTGAAATGGTTTGTTGAGATGTCTTAAATACCTGAAATGCAATTGTTGATATTTGAAATAGGAAAATACATTTCCACTTGTCGCAATCTTTTTTTAACATGTGGAAGCTCAATAGTAGATTTCAATATTTGTTCTTCTTACTAGAGAAAAAGTAATTACTGATAGGCCTATCTGTGATAAAATTTAAGGTAGTAGTAAATCAGTTTTGACTGGTAGAAATGTAATTTCTACATGCAACAAGATACAGTGCCCATCAGGAAAAATAAATAAATAAATAAATAAATAAAAGTCACCATTTGGATTTAAATTAGCAAATACTCAAGAGCCTATGATTGAATCATCATTGCAGTAATAAATATATTTTAGATGGCAATAATTATTTTAATCCTGAGGGACTTAGTGTGTAACTTCTCATTTCTTTAAGAACCCTGTCAGAGGAGGTGTCAGATAGTTGTTCAAAAGATGTTTCTGTGTTTCCAGAGGGGCAAATTATTGGCCAGCATCAAGCAAAGAAAACAGCCAGAGATTGCTGGAATCACTGGAATTGGGTCAGGAACTGTCCAACAAGTTATGAAAAAACTTGAAAGGATAGTGGTGAACTGTCAACTCCGCAGAGAAAATAGGTTGAAGAACACTGATGACTGATCCTGATCGAAGATAAATGAAATGCTTGGTGAAGCCTCATCTTAAAAAATAATTTCAAAAATCAACAGAAGAACTCATGGTGATGTTTAATCATGAAGGTAAGAGCATTTCCCCATGCATGATGTAACAAGAACTTGGTGGATTCCCTGATAGCAAGCTCCTCTGCTCCGGATCTGCCGCGGCTCGGAGCCGGATCAGCTGGAATCGCCACAGAGCCGCGGCAGCTCCGGAGCGGAGAAGCTTGCTATCTTGGTTGGGATTAAACAGGTCCATGGCTACTAGACAGCCACTTGTTTGTGAGGCTTATTGGAATATACATAATGACCAGTAACCCCTCAATGGCACAGGCATATTTTTGGAAGACAATGCCAAGATTCATTGGGCTAAAATAATGAAAGAGTGGTTCATCGAGCATGGGGAATAATTTTCACATGCAAATTGGCCACCTCAGAGTCTGGACCTTAACCATTTGAAATATGCTGGAGAGACAAAGAAAGAAATGCTGGGATATGCTGGAGAAAGCTGAACAGAGTGGTTTGACTCACTCATCGTCAATACACATCAACCCAAAATGAAAGCTCATCTGGTCAGAAGTAAATGCTGTAATATTGTATAAGTTTGTCAAAAAAAGACCACAATGAATGTGCACCGTGACTAAAGCTAAACATGTACCATCAAAATATTATAGTGTGTGACCATTTTTTGGACAGGCAGTGTAACATGTCAAAACTGTTTTGTCTTAAATTATCATTGCAACTAGGAAAATGAAATTTTGACACGATGAATTGTCCTTCCACAAGTAACACTAAGTTGCTACTAGACAGCCAGTGATTACATTTTGAAAGGACTTGCCTATAGGCCACAATATCCAACTTGACGAACAATAGCATTCAGCGCGGTACTGGTCGGACTGCATCAGTGCTTGACTTCAGTGCCTCCGCCCAGAGCGAAACCATCCACCCCAGAAATGCGGAAAAACCTTAAGTGACGTCAGATAAAATGCCTATCATGTGCAACTTGCCGCAGTTTCTTCCCACCGCTTAGAATCAAACCAGGAAGTGAAGTCATGTAAATAACATAAGCCATACAGTGAAGCGGTTGACAGATTTTTTTTAAAGAACACATCGCAATCGTCATAAATATTGGCAGGAAAAAACGTTCATTAAATATGGCCTCTTTATTCAAAAAGCAGACGGTAGAAGGTGAGTTTCTTTTCGTTGGGTTTCTTTACATTTTCCCCCAAGATGTATGCTTGCTAGCTAGCTAGCTAACTTTAGTTAGACAGATTGTTATGTTGGCAACAAGCTAGCTCCCTAGCTACTAACACTCAGCTTATACCGTGCTTGTGTTAGCGAACTAGCAACTGACTTCGACGAAGTTAATGTTACCAGATAGCCGATGCTGCGTTACTCTCGCCTTAACGTGCGACTGAACTGACTGCCTCTAGTCATACATCATTAACTTTAATTCGCTAGCTAACGTTAATTTAGTTAGTAAGTTGTTAGTTTCTAGTTTGCGGGCGATATTAACCACAAATTACGAGTGACAGCCGCGATGAAGTCATTAGTAACTTGCTACCTAGCACGCTGTCTGATCACACCATTACGATCAGGCCTGGTAGTCAGCCTTGAAACTACAATATATGCAAACAAACAAGTGATCCACGATTCACTCCTGATCGGTCGATTCACTTACTAATCGTATTGATAGAAGCAAGAAATACAATGGACACGATACACTGTTTTTGGAATTTTCCTAATTTCTATTTTTCTGGAAAAACTTGCCAACAGTTGTGGCTGTAGTTTTATTTATTTATTTTTTTAATCGACTTGCTAATATTCTGAACTTTTTATTACTGTTCCAGCTAACGTTAGTTACAGCAGTAGATGAACTTATGATATGATCTCTGACGAAACATCACAATGTTCTCACTTCTTTGATGTGACTGAATGGAAGTTCACTTGTTAACCCTATCTTTTCTCTTCGTAGATGCCATTAAGGCGCAAAACAGAGAGCTGAGGGGGACACACCGACAGCTGGCCCGAGATCGGGCTGCGCTGGAGAAAGAGGAAAAGCAGATTGTAAGAGCTGTAGAAAGTGGAGTCCCTCTACTTCTTGTTGAAAACTGTTTTCCAGTCATGCTGTTCACACTGGCTTATCTGATAAACAGGACACGGCTGGCATTTATTGGCTGTCAATGTAGAATCGGTTTGCTCCTTTGAGTTTTAACATATGCAGTCATATAAATAACTTATTGTGCCCTCTTTGCATTTTCATTGACAAATAAAGGGCTGAATATGAAGCTCTTGGCTCATGTTCACATGACACCTTAGAGTATGGTTGCTGATTTAGGATCCGTTGCCCCGTTATGAAAAACGGAATGTGTGCAATTAGAGGCTGATCTTGGATCAGAGCCTCTGCCCAGAGGTCCCTACTGAAGACTAACTTCTATGTAATGTAGCTCATCTCATTCTTGGGTTTACTGTGTTCTGAAGTTACCCATATTGGGTTATTTTTGTGTATGATGTTTTGGTTAATGAGTACTAGTCAGGTGTTCTTTACAATGTCTCAGTTGAAGCACATATGGTGCTGCCGGGCCAGGTCACGCGGTAATGGAGTTACAAAATTGGTGTATTTTAACTCCAAAACTAAATAAGATAGAAAACAGCAGAAAAAAAAAAGTGGTTGGTAATGGAGTTATAAATTTGTAACTCCGTTACCAACCAGTTGTTTGCCGTCTCCACCCAAAATCAATCAAATGAACAAAATTGGCTAATTTGTTTTTTGAAGTACTAGGGAAGACCTACACAAAGCCATTTGAATTGTAACTCTATCTTATTTAATTTTCGAAGCTCTGATAGAAAATACACCAATTTTCTAACTCCTTTACCGCACGACCTGGCCCTGCTATTTCTTACTTCTCCCTGTCTCTGTCTGTGAGATGGCACTATAGTGGGAGATGACTGTGTTCTCAGTTTTCCTGTAGTCATATGGAATACAGGTGGAAATTTTGAGATGTTCTGTTTTGGTTTCAGTTGGTCTAAAGGAAGGTAATTGTGATTTAAATTCTTTCCAAAGTTTTATAGAGCTGTGACTACCGTATGGGGAGGTCAGCTACTAAATGCCTTCACCTGCCCACATTGTTATCATGGTAATAAGGATGCTGGCTCATTTTAGTGCAGTTTTAGAGTTCATATTGGATGGGTGGCTTCGGGTCCGTATGTTTATCCTGTTTATCCTGTAGGAGTGAATGACCCCTCACCAACTCCTACATGATGATTAGTCAAGTTATTGTAATGAGGAGGTGTGTCCTCCAGTATTTTTACTGTCCTCCTACACAGGCAATGTGAAAAACCGTGTTGAATTTTGGAAAAAAGCATACATTAGCTTTTTGAGCACTCAGTTGAATAAATTTGTAACAATTAGCAGGTGATATAAAACTTAAGTTTATCAATATTTTATGTCTTTCCATTATTGAAATATACAAAACCCAAAATCAGTGAAGTTGGCACGTTATGTAAATCGTAGATAAAAACAGAAAACAATGATTTGCAAATCCTTTTCAACTTATATTCAATTGAATACACTGCAAAGACAAGATGTTTAATGTTCAAACTGAGAAACTTAATTTTTTTTTTTTGCAAATAATCATTAACTTAGAATTTAAAGGCAGCAGCACATTGCAAAAAAGTTGGCACAGGGGTCTTTTTACCACTGTGTTACATCGCCTTTCCTTTTAACGACTCTCAGTAAACGTTTGGGAACTGAGGAGACCAATTTTTGAAGCTTTTCTGGAGGAACTCTTTCCCATTTTTGTTTGATGTACAGCTTAAGTTGTTCAACAGTCTGGGGTCTCGTAGTCGTATTTTACGCTTCATAATGCACCACACATTTTCAATGGGAGACAGGTGTGGACTACAGGCAGGCCAGTCTAGTACCCGCACTCTTTTATAACGGAGCCATGCTGTTGTAACACCTGCAGAATGTGGCTTGGCATTGTCTTGCTGCAATAAGCAGGGGCGTCCATGAAAAAGACGTTGCTTGGATGGCAACATGTGTTGCTCCAAAACCTGTATGTACCTTTCAGCATTAATGGTGCCTTCACATATGTGTAAGTTGCCCATGCCTTGGGCACTAATACGCCCCCATACCATCACAGATGCTGGCTTTTGAACTTTGCGCCTATAACAGTCCTGATAGTTCTTTTCCTCTTTGGTCCGGAGGACATGACGTCCACAGTTTCCAAAAACAATTTGAAATGTGGACTTGTCAGACCACAGAACACTTTTCCACTTTGCATCAGTCCATCATAGATGAGCTTGGGCCCAGCGAAGCCCGCGGCGTTTCTGGGTGCTGTTGATAAATGGCTTTCGCTTTGCATTGTAGAGTTTTAACTTGCACTTGCAGATGTAGCGACGACTGTAGTTACTGACAGTGATTTTCTGAAGTGTTCCTGAGCCCATTTGGTGATGTCCTTTACACACTGATGTCGGTTTTTGATGCAGTACCGCCTGAGGGATCGAAGGTCACAGGCATTCAATGTTGGTTTTTGGCCTTGTCGCTTACGTGCAGTGATTTCTCCAGATTGTCCGATCCTTTTGATGATATTACGGACCGTAGATGATGAAATCCCTAAATTTCTTGCAATAGCTCGTTGAGGAATGTTGTTTTTAAACTCTTCGACAATCAGCTCACGCATTTGTTCATTAAGTGGTGACCCTCGCCCCATCCTTGTTTGTGAATTACTGAGCATTTCAGGGAAGCTGCTTTTATACCCAATCATGGCACCCACCTGTTCCCAATTAGCCCGTTCACCTGTGGGATGTTCCAAATAAGTGTTTGATGAGCATTCCTCAACTCTCTCAGTCTTTTTTGCTACTTGTGCCAGCT
The DNA here is from genome assembly GCA_029721435.1 of Gymnothorax reevesii. NCBI lineage: Eukaryota > Metazoa > Chordata > Actinopteri > Anguilliformes > Muraenidae > Gymnothorax > Gymnothorax reevesii. Next base: position 31,135,268 of record CM056590.1, read on the forward strand.
TTTTTGAAACATGTTGCAGGCATCAAATTCCAAATGAGCTAATATTTGCAAAAAATTACAAAATTTATCTGTTCGAACATTAAGTAACTTGTCTTTGCAGTGTATTCAATTGAATATAGGTTGAAAACGATTTGCAAATAATTGTATTCTTTTTTTATTTACGATTTACACAACGTGCCAACTTCACTGGTTTTGGGGTTTGTAATATCCGCCCCGTAAATTTGAATTCATCTAGGTTAACGTTTCGAAAGCTGTTTCCTGTGGTACCTGATTTGAGCCTTTCCCATGAAATTCATATATTTCCCATGAAATTCATGCTTTACAAGTCAAATTTATGGTAGACATCCCAGGGAATTTCTTTATTTTTTGATATGCTGCTTTTGCTTTGAGTGCAAGGTTAAGAATATATTGTGTTGTTGACAGCTTTGCATGGTAGTTGTTTGTAATGTGTGAAATCAGTCTCTATTGTTATTAAATGTGCATATTGTGATCAACAAATAAGATGCACTTCACAGTTATGGGGGCCGCCTCGCTGTCACGGAATTACAGTTTCATTACATTTTGGGTTGTAACTCTTCAACTAAATAAGATAAAATCAAGTATGATATGTCATATTGAAGGTATTAACTTGTTCTTTAATATCATTAAGTGAAAATATATTTTATGAGAAATTTTCATAGAACAAACAAGGAAAAACTACTCCGTCACGGATTTACACAAAATTGACATGGTTTTTTTAATGTTGTGTTTAACTATCCAGAAAGTGATGTTCCTATCATAGTTATGAAACTTCAATATGTTGATATTTAAGGTGTTTTTTGTTAATACTGTAAGTTATAGAAACAAATATTGACTTTAACCTTGCTTTATGGCCAAGAAAATTCAATTAGTCAATGTCATGGAATTACAAGAGGCAAATTGTCACAGAATGACAACAATAGTATTAATTAGTTTCAGTGTATTTATTTCAATATATTATACACATATACATAATTAATTACATTTTTACAGTTTAGCAATATATTACAATGAGTTGTACACTTATAATGACCAAACATAATACATACTTCAAAATTTTTTTTAATCTCCATGTCAACATTGGCTTGGCAGCCCCCTTATGTTTAATAATCCACAAGCAAACTTTTCTCAACTTATCCCTGTTTGCAGGTACTAAATGATGACCCAGCTATTTTCCAGTAGAGTGGTGTTGGCATTTCGTGGAGCGCACACTGACGAGATAGAAGTATAATAATCAAAAAGTATGAACATGAAAGTTTCAAACTTGTCACCGAGTACACATCCTCTCATCCCCAACTGTACCCTCAACAATTCACAGACCATTTGAGCTTTTGAGAGTCAGTCACATGCATGCACCACAGAGTTCGTTATATGACCTTTATTACATTACATTTATTTTGCCAACGCTTTTATCCAAACTGATGCATGGCACAAGCGTAGAATTGAGTCATTGAAACAGTAGCACAACAGATCAGGCCAGCTGCGATCCATGTAGGCCATTATTCGCCTTAGGTTATGAACAAGTAATGCAAAGACCAGATGTAAGGCAATTAAGCATGCAGAAAGAAAAGCAATTGGAGACAAACACTACATGGCAAGTTTTTTCTTTTTATATTTGGAAGGGGGGGGGGGGTCTCTAGGTCAGGTACTGTTTAAACAGATTACTGTTTAAATGGGGACATGGGGAGGTCATTCCCCTGTGGGATGCTAAGTAGGAAAGGCTTAGTGGCCTGGATGAGTGGCTGTCATTCAGACGGTGGGCAGGGGGACAAAGTCTACCTGTTGCTGCTAAGTGCAGTGGCGGAGCTGGTGTGTAAGGAGTGATTACCTCTTTTAGGTAGGAAGGGGCTGTCTTTGGTACTGCAGCTTGGGCCGGAGTCAAGATTTTGAATCTGACCCTCGCTGCAACAGGCAGCCAGTGCAAGAATTTCTGCTGGAAAGTCACGTGGAAGAACTAGAGAGGGTTATAATGTGGACTAATGTGATTATTATCTAGGCTGATCACTGTGTAAATTACTCTGGATTAGGGTTGTGTTAAAAAAAAAAAATGTTCGAGTTGTGTGATGTAATCAGGCTGTTACTAAGAGACTTTCTGTGTTGATGAATTTGTTCCTGCGTCTGTAGCCCATGTTATGGTGAACCCCAGGTGCCAAGGTAAACGTGCCCATGTCATCTTAACACGTCAAACAGAAAAAGCATTGTTCATCCTTAGTAAAGCACCACGGAAAAACTCTCCCCCTCAATTATGTTAAAGCAATTGACAGCTATCTTATTTACTTATGTTTACGTATTACTTATATTCATTTAATTTTCCCCCGCCACAGAGTGGAACGGGGGATATTGTATTGGGGTCCGTCTGTCCGGCCAGGCCACAATGAGGACAACATATACCTAGAGTCTGAGGAATCTTAATAAGACGTACATAAAGGATAACAATAAAAATACTAAGGTTGAATACTGTAAAATGCAAGCTGTGGTCAAATAAGAGCTGAGGAAGGCTAGAGGACTGTATGGAAGACAAATTGCAGAGGGGGCAAAAACTAACCCTCAGCGCTTCTTTCAGTACTGTAGCAGAAAAGGCAAAGTTAAAGAGCAGGTTAAGTGCATAAAGAATAAATCTGGATCGCTGCTATATGATAACAAGGATATTGCGGATACCTTAAACAGTTTTTTTTTGTTGAGAATTTTAGCTCGGAGCGGGTTTTTATTTGGCCTGAGGGCATGTCCAATTCTCAAGATTATTTTGCGGAAATTGAGGTTAGTGGTAATGAAGTATTAGAGAAGTTGCATAAACTAAAGGCGGATAAGGCAGCGGGTCCTGATGGCTTATATCCAAGAATGCTCAGGGAAGTTAGTGAGATCATCTTTAAACCACTCTCCGCTATCTTCAGACTGTCTTTAGAAACTGGAGAAATACTAAATGATTGGAAACAGGGCAATATACCAATATATAAGGAAGGGGACTTACTGAGGCAGGAAATCGCAGACCAGTCAGTTTAACTTGCATTGCATGCAAAATACTAGAACCTATTATTTTGTAAAAGATGAGCTGGAATTATTCGTTGAACATGATAATATTTTGAGGGATAGCCAACATGGTTTCCATAAGGGAAGGTCATGCCTGACAAACCTTGTGGAATTTTTTGAAGAGGCCTCCAAGACTTATGATTAAAGCAGAGCTTATGACCTCATATACTTTGATTTTCAGAAAGCAATTCATACAGTACCGCATAAGAGACTAATTTTTGAAATGAGCTCCATTGGAGTTACAGCAGGTTTTCTGGAGTGGATTCAAAACTGGTTACAGGACGGAACACAAAGAGTGGTGGTCAGTGGAATCTCATCTCAGCTAGGTATGGTGGGGAGTGGCGCCCCTCAGGGATCAGTGTTGGGACCCCTGATGTTCCTCATCTATATTAATGACATTGGTAGAAATATGGAGAGCAAATCAGTTAAATTTGCGGATGATACTAAATTGGGAGGTTTGGCAAATTGTTTAGACTCTACAAAAGTGATCCAGGAGGATTTAGATGGAACTGCTGTAGAACTGCTGTAGCAGTTAAAAAAGCCAATCGTATTTTGGGATACATTGCCAAAGGTATTGAGTATAAATCCAAGGAGGTGATACTTCTCTTGTATAACACATTAGTGAGATCACATCTGGAGTATTGTGTACAGTTCTTGGGACCATACTTTAAGAAAGATATAGAGGCTCTAGAGAAAGTTCAGAGAAGAGCAACTAAGCTGATTCCAGGTATAAAAGATGAAAGCTATGAGAACAGGCTGAAGATCCTTAATCTCTTTTGCCTTAGGAAAAGGAGACTCAGGGGTGATCTGATTGAGGTCTTTAAATGTTAAAGGGATTAACACAGTGAATTATGTAGGATTCCTTCGGCCAAGTTCTGTTAGTAGAACTCGGGGTCATAAATGGAAGTTGGCCAAAGGTAAATTTAACACTGATATTAGGAAATTTTTTTTTTTACCCTAAGAGTAATTGGGTGTGGAACAGCTTGCCTGACCATATTGTTAAAGCAGAAACCTTGGCAATTTTCAAGAGCAGGCTTGACTTAAAGCTAGATACCATTGAGACATTGAGTATCTGAAGTTATATATTCACAATAGTATAAAGAAACTGGCGAGCATAGTTGGGCTGAACGGCCTGTTCTCGCCACTCATGTCATGTCCTGTCATGTCATGTCATGTTATGTAATGTTAGATGCGTGACATTTTGTATGCTTAATAAGCTAATCATGATCTGCGTTGAGTTTGTAAATGGATGTCAAAGTATATTTTTTTACGGAGTTATGGCCCTCGGTCTTGTTTTTACCTTGATACCCTATGTATTCATGTTAAAGATTTACACATCAGTTAGTGAGTTAGCTAGGTAGTGGCAGGATATTGTTGCATGTCTCGCCCTGCCTGACTCTATAATGGCACTGAGCCCTGGGTGGGTGCAGGATGATGTCAGCCTTGCGCTCTGCTTAGAAACGAAATCTTCTCTGTGGGTTGATTTTCAGTGCCCCCTTTTCACCAATCCGAAGTGTGCGCATTGTATTCTCAGAGTGCATGGGTGCTGAGTGGATTAGGGATGATAAGTGCAGCCTACATTAGTGCGCGCTCTCCACTGCTAATAAAAATTCTCCTCACGTCTCGAGATGTCCTGTTTGCTTGGCGGCAAGTCCGCACAGCTGCATCGGCCTCGATAGACCTGAATGTAATTGCTGTGTCTTCAGAATGTTTTACCTAATACACTTTACTGCACTGCTTTAGGAAAAACAAATATTTGCGACGTATCTCTCTCCCTTCTCCGAACCGTGGTCCTTGAGATCTATCCTGTAGACTTTCACGCTAAATCCTAACCCTGACTAAGCACACCTCATTCAATGAAATTGAGCTGCTAATTGGTGAAATCAGGTTTTCCAAATCATGGTTGAAGTGAAAACATTTTGGGATGGCAGTTGTCCTTGGAAACCTTTGCCAGCCTTTCCCTAGGGGAATTAATCATGGTTGAATTCTTGGTCCAGGCTAATCGGCTTTGTAGAAGTTCAGATAGATTCATTGTGACTGGAAAAGTGCTGATTTTATTATTTTTATTTTTTTTTATCTTAGGAGAAGCCTTCTGGAAGCTTTTGAACTTCCGGAAAGAGCTGGTGTGATACACAAGCCCTCTGTGACTGGAAAAGTGCTGATTTTATTATTTTTATTTTTTTTTATCTTAACTTAGGAGAAGCCTTCTGGAAGCTTTTGAACTTCCGTAAAGAGCTGGTGTGATACACAAGCCCTCTGATCTGTAGGACTTCCGTGAAGCACCAGCGTCTGCTGTAATCTCTGTATCTTTTCTCTATGCAGGAGATGGAAATAAAGAAGATGGCGAAGGCTGGCAATAAGGAGGCCTGCAAGGTTCTGGCGAAGCAGCTGGTCCAGCTGCGGAAACAGAAGACCCGCTCGTACGCCTGCGGCTCGAAGCTCACCTCCATGTCCACGCAGACTAAGCTCATGAACTCCCAGATGAAAATGGCGGGTGCCATGGCCAAAACAACTAAAGTAAGGCACTGTTCTCTCTGTCTTTACCTTTCCGTCTATTTTTTTCCCTGGTTGGGAAATTGGCTTCCCTGAGAAGTCAAGGACTGCTGATTCACTGCTCATCATCTCCTGCAGCCCTACAATCTGTCACCTGACAGTGCAAGATCGTATTATTTGTTCCTATTCCCTGGGTTTGCTTGTTGACACTATTCTTCAGTATGGAGGTTGAGGTGATTGGTGTTTGTTGGGTGAATTTGAGTGGATGAAGTGTATGGCTTCACTTCCTGACACTCTTGCTTCTCACAAATCCTAGGACAGTGTCTTCTGTGGCTTAATTTTTACCTCATATCGCACTCCAGCACTCATCTTTTAAGGAACTAATACATTCTTTTTATTCTTTTGTCATGGATATTATATGTCTGCATTCATGATTTGCAGTGTGTTTCTTTGTTGATATTGGTTTAGTATGTGGTTGCATATGTACACTATTGGCTGTCCTGGAAATGTTAGGTCTGTTTTTGTTGCTTATATGAGACTTATGCCCTTGTATTGTCATTCACTTTGCAGAAGAGTGTCTGTAAAAGGCCTGGACTTTAAGATGTGTGGGCATTAATCTCACTGTTCTGCTCGTTCTTTGCATAATTCCATTTCAATGCAATTCCCTGCACAATAATTGATTTTATTTTTGGAAAGAATGGATTGACAAACAGCAGTAAAATTTACTTTGCATTATCATCACAGCTGTGCTATACCAGTCAAAATCAATTTCTTATTTCACACAGAAAAATAGGTAAATATCAGGCAGCTTACAATCTGTAAAGCAGTGTTTGTGATTTATTTTTGATATGAATCTGCTAATGCACAGGCCTCTGTAGCTCTGTATGATGAGGAAACATCGAGGAAAATTAGAATGAGAAGAGAATTTGCTTCTGATACAACAGATATTTAAATAACCATTTCAAGTTGTTTGCATGTTCTCCTTAGAACATTGGTCTCCAACCCTGTTCCTGGAGAGCCACCTCCATCCTCTAGGTTTTTACTCCACCCCTTAATCAGGGCACCTGCCAATTAACAGCTCATCAGGATCTCTAACTGGGAGATGAGGTTAGCTTTGCTTCGGTTGGAGTGAAAAACTTCAGGATGGTAGCTCTTCCGGAACAGGATTGAGACCACTGCTTTAGAATAACGCAACAAGCTCTTTTAATGCTGTGCAGGCAGTTGGAGGTACTAGTTGTAGCCCCTGGATGAAGTCGGGCGGATGCTATGGATTCATGGTTGTTGTCTGCTCCGTTACGTCCATAGATGATTTCCTATGGAGCCTCTTCAGGCCACGAACTTCAGTCTGTTTTTTGATAATTGTTGTGGGCAGAGGTTATGGCTGGGTCACGACACCTTTCGATTTTCATTGCCATTGCAACAGAATTGGCCCAGTAAAGCTCAATTTCATGCTAAAATTTTAAAATTTTCAAACAAAATGTGAAAAGGGAGCAAGAGATCACTTGGGGGCTACACCCATGTGATCACAGGCGACTGGACTTTCTATGGAGCCGGGGTTGTAATGCTACGACTGCTGGTGTGATTCCCTCGACGGCAAACTTAACCACCAAAGCTCGAGCAAGTTTTTGCCTCATGCAAGACTCTCGATATGACTTGCGTGTTATATTATTGGATTTTATTTATAACGAAGCAAGATGTGCATTTGCTAAACGCTGAACATAACTGTGATTGTTTGGATTGCGCGTCCTCATCTGGTGACGATCGAAATTCTCTTCTAGACTATGCAGGCAGTCAATAAGAAGATGGATCCCAAGAAGACACTGCAAACCATGCAGAACTTCCAGAAGGAGAACATGAAGATGGGGATGACCGAGGAAATGAGTAAGGTTCCCAATCGCTTCATGTAAATGCAAATATAAATATTTAAATGACTGGTGCATTATGAATAATGTATTGTGTAAATAAATTAGCACTCCTGAGTCAGGGCCTGCATCTAAATGCGTGTTTTGCTGAGGGGATTTGATGTTATAACGCTCCTTCATCCCGTTTCTGACTCTACGTAGCCTCTTCCCACTACCAATTACTACCTGAGAGCAAATGCGTTCCCGTAAAATCAGATTTATTAGCGTGCCTTGGCTGTAAATCCCCCTCCGCTAATGGCTGCTCTTGTGGAGATGTTTCACGCGGGTTCATGGTAAAATATCGCCCCTGGCCTTTTGTTGTTGTTTGATCAGCTTGTGAATAGAGTGCCGTGCTTTATTTGCTTACCTCAGAGTAAGTTATTTCAAGAGTGCTGCAATATCTGCTGGGTTTTTTAGTTTCTTCAGTCAATTTCAATAGGGGAGACGAGGTCAATCCTTGACCTGAGGGCCAAACATTGTTGCTCAGGTTTGGAATGTTAAAGAATCTTGCAAAAATCAGTGTCAGCAGTTGTAGCTGGGTTTTTTCATTGCGGACGGCACAAGTGTTGGAGGGCTTTTAGTAAACGTATCTTTCAGTACGGCTAATTTATGGTTTATGTGTTTTTCCAACCTGTTTCTCCTTTGTCACCAAGTGAACGACACTTTGGATGACCTCTTTGAAGAGTCTGGCGATGAGGAAGAATCTGAGGGCATTGTCAACCAGGTCCTGGACGAGATCGGCATTGAGATCTCAGGAAAGGTGAGCGCAAAGCAACCGATGTTGCCGTGGCAGTCCGCTGTTGCCATGGCAGTCGGGGACCACAGGAGATTTATTTTGTTATCTCTTTACGCAGCTGTGCTTTTAGGCCTGGGTATGAGGGAGTTGGGTCTAGTGGAAACAAACTGGGACCTGCGGTACAGAAACTGCTTGTCTCTCTGACACACACACACAAGTGCTCAAAGCAGCAGCAGGAGTTAATTCCCAAAGTGTTTTATTCATTTTTTCACCATTTAAAAGTAAAAATGCTTATTCCACTGTACAACATCCAGCATTTTCTCCCCAACAGAATATTCCATGTCAATATTGATTTTGAAGGGCATTTTGAGGACAAGCTAGCGATGTGAATGTCTTTCTGTTGCAATCCCCGACAAAATTTGTGATTCGCATCCTTTTGGTCTTTAAACATTTATCCTCATTTAAGATTATTTACTGGATTAGTAATTTCATACTTAATGCAGTTAATTACCTGATGCAAAGCAATCAGAGATTGGAAGTTATGGTTGATATGGTGGTCTGCGACGCGTATACATCATTAATAGTCAACAATGATGTTGTTTGCAGAGTGTAATAACACTAACTATGGGCACAGAGAATAATGACTTTTAATGACTTTTACAATGGGGTACGATAATGGCTTGAGCGATGGGCAGGGCCGACTTGTTTTCTTCTGGGCTGATGCTGATGCCCATCATTGGTAATCAAAAAGAACGATGGCTGATATTTGTAACCGATATACAGTTGCTGTAAAAATTGAAATATAGGTGTCAGAATTAAGAAAACACAAACTCTAAAGCAAAATGTAGGTCAAATGTTTTAAGGATGTGTTTAATTAATAGAGAAGTTTTAAAAATTATCTTAAATTAAATGGAGCAGGGAGACCCCCGCTGTATTTTCCTTGCGATCATGGACTAATATAGCTATAATGGAAGTGTGTGTGTGTCAGTCATTTCATACTCTATATCTCAAAAATCATACTAGCCATAGTCGTCTAATTTTGCACATTAACAGATATAGTGTTGCAGATAAGCTTAGTAAAATTTTTTTGAATCCATGAAGCATCATACGAAAATGCACCTCATCACACAGTCCTGTACAATCCAACAGGACTGCACGTCGTTTCTGACAGTCGGCTAGCATGTTAATAAAATGATAAATAATTCAGTAAAAGCCTGATAAAGGCTTGATTTCACCAATAGTTATGCTACGAATGTTTGTTTTGTGTTTCTGGCTCAGTTGAAGTGTACTGCACTAACGTTATTGGCGTATAATACCCAACTACGGCAAAAGGAAGCAAGCTACATGGAAATGTATGATACTTGCTTCCTTTTGCCATGGTTGTGCAGCATACCTTCATTTCACATCTACTGTAGCCAGCTAGCTAGCTACAGAGCTACACAAAAATCGTGGTGCTGAGCGGCCTGTTTTCCATTTTTCTCTGCCGCTAGCTAGCTGGCTACTGTACACGTCAAATTATGCTTGGTGGGTAGGAATAGTTTTGACATTACCTTACCTATTCTCAGGACAGATCTTGTGTTAATATGCAGCACTTCAGCCTTGTTGCAGCAGTTAATTAATAAGCAAAAAGACTGCATCGCAGGGTCCTGTACAGTCCAGTTAGATTGTACATAACTTGTCAAATAAAGCTGTCGGAAATTTAAATGAATGAATGTAGAAATAAATTCATTAATAAATGTAAACGCTCCCCAAAGTATTATAAAGTAAAAATTTGTACAATTATTGAAATTATTCTCTGAATTTTTTACTGAATTTTTACATTTTAAATTGGTAGTTCTGTACTCACTGTTAATGTTGTTTATTAATGCTTGCTAATGATAATAACTAATCGGTAAAAACTCATACGTTAAGATAAGGAGCAATACTAACAAAGACTAACAATGAGCACAGTGAACAGTAATGAATTGCTCTAACATTGAGTGCAGAGCAGTAATGGCCAACACTAAGGATGAGCGCAGAGAATGGTATTAACTAATTATAACGATGCTTAAGCAGCAACCGAAGCTTACAATAACCCAGACAGCGTTGCTAATAATAAATGGTAATGTTGAAAACGGACGACAGAATTGACAGGTACTGATGCTGTTTTGCAGATGGTGGGCGCCCCCTCGGCCGGCAGAAACCTTCCAAGTGCCTCCGCCTCGAAATCGACTGGCTTGTCGGACGAAGATATCGAGCGGCAGCTGCGGGCTCTGGGTGTGGACTAACCTGCCTGCACCTTTTCCTATGCCTCTTCCTTCTCACTGTGTGTTGTGGAAGTGCTGCTTCCACAAACCGATGCAGCCTCTCCTTTTCTTTCCAATGGGTATATATTTCTGGTTGTGGTCGACTTGGGAGAGGGATGATTATTGTTCAGTACTGTATGAGAAATATGCGGTTTCCCCAAACATGCCTGACTTGTGGTCAGCCCTTTTGGCTTGTGTGTGTGTGTGTGTGTGTGTATGTGTGCAAGCGTGTGTGTTGTTTCTGGTGTTGCACCAGGTAACTGGATGGAACGATCCAGTGCAATCTGAGAAGATGGGTGACACACAGCTAGTGATGCTTGGGGTGTGCCAATTTAACGTGCAACCAACACTAAGGAAACTTGGCCTTCGTATTGATTCTAAACGGCAAAGCACCAAAGTAAGGTTGTCCTGCTGAACGAACTGACAATTTAGCAGTTCATAGGAATTTAATGTGCCTGGTACGCAGGAAAATAAGGAATTAAAGTTCGCACTGACATTGTAATGGTTTGGGCCCGATCAATCGCTGTTCTTTTGCCATTTATGTCTGGTAATATTGACTCTGTGTCATTAATAATGGCCCTTTTGAAGTCGCAGAGGTTAAATCTGAAGTTTGGTGCTCATAAAAAGGCTTTTTTCTCATTTAATATGTAATTTGAGCACTAGCATGAAATTCAGCTGAAACAGACTTCCAGATAAAGTGAATGAATATAATTTCATGCTCAGGATTTTAAATTCACTACAGTGTGGCCATGTTCCCCCCCCCCCCTTTGGGGAGGGGGGTTGGAAATGAATACTGGATGCTGGTGTTTACTGTACTAGGATTATTCTCATTGCAGTATTCACAGATCATTGTTGAGTTTGCAGTTTAGGTGGTTTGTAAACATCTGGGTCTTTTACAAATAAATATGTATTTATTTGCTATAAGAAACGTTGTCGGTGTGGTTGACATGTCTGCTGTAATTGTGTTGAAATGCTTGAGTATATTTGTGATGCCTGGACAGCGCTAGTGTGCAGCCTGGAATACTGGGTCCCTTCAAACTCCTGTGTTAACTTTGCATCACAACACTGAACACTGAAAGGAAGTACTCAGTCCACTGCCGTCATGGGCAAACCTGCAAGCAAATACCCACTGTACCACTTGCAAACTACGAAAGTATGACTGCGCAACAAAACACTGGGACTGGTGCACTGTGTGTGATTTTTTTTTTTTTTTTACAGGCTTTCCAATGAAATGTATGTGCAATTTCACACTTATCCTCCCGGACATATAAAAGATTCCTCTAGCCAGATAAATAAGGACAACACATTATGCATCACTTTATTTGGATATCCTCATATAGCTTCATGGAAGATTCAAAATGAAAAGCTTGGCATGTGAAGCTTTGCTGTGCAGCCAAGCAAATGAAAACCAATTCTCTGCATTAGAAGACCTGAGCTTCTGGTCCTAGAGAGGCACATGCTCTGGTAGGTTTAAGATTCAAACAAGTAGTAAAATTCATCAAAAATAATACAGCTCCTCTCAGTGGACTGTCAATGTTACAGCTGATGATTGCTTGGACACATCACAAAATGCCAAGAAGTGGTTGATTATTAGGGTGATATCACTGACTTCTTCGATGAGCTGATGGCCCCCTCATTACAAACTGATCATTAGTTATAACAGTGTTCCCCAACCCTCTCCTGGAGTCCCACCTGTCCTGCATGCTTTAGATTTCTCCCTGCGTCAGCACAGGTGATTCAAATGATCAGCTCGTTAATCACCCCCTAAAGCTGATCGATGACATGCAGGACAGGTGGGCCTTCAGGAGAGGGTTGGGGAACACTGAGTTATATGAATGTTGCCGTATGATATATTTGTGACTTTTCTGATATTATTAGTCTTATGATATTCAGTATACCATTTATGAAAAGTATTCATCACTAGCTTCAGTACTCCATCACAGAGTATAATGTTAGGAACATGCCATTTACCCGCAATTTTAAGACTATTGGCATATCCAGCTCTGAATGAAACCTGATAAGAATGTAAATCGTTTGTTCCATACTTCGGCCAAGTACTCAACCAGGGGTGTCTATAATTGGAAAACTTTCAATTTGGTAAATTTGTTTTTTAGTTTATTATGATTTTAATTGATTCCATTGGCTCGCCAGAGTATTCTGTGTATCTTGGTATTTTCAGTTTATTAGGGACCACGATGGAAGTGTCCTGGACTTTTTCGTCTTATCCCTGACAATGTATCATACATGTGTCGACTGTTTTTATTATTAACACTTTGAGCTGTCAAATCTCAGTAATGTTAATATATGTTTTTCATAATATGTTTAGTGCTTATCCTGACAGTGCTGATTCTGGAGCCCTCAATAAATGTCTCCGTATGAAGCCTCTTTAAAACAGTGCCATTATAGGAAGCATGTTGAAATTAAATATTTTCATTCATAATTAGAATAATCACTAATTTTCTCTTGATCCAGAACTTCAATTTCTTCAGATATGTAGCTGAGAATTATGCACACCAATTCTATCGCCTGAAAAAGCTATTGTAAAACTTCAATATACCGGTGCGATACAATGTGTAATTATTGTAATTCCTTAATATGATTCTTGGTCTTTTTTCTTCATTTTATGTTTCATCCTGGTGGGTATTTTTACTGTCCCTGACCCGTTTCTCGTGAGCGAATGGTTCTGGTCGGGGCCTGCTCTCAATTCCGTTTTCCATTACAGTCTCATTTCTCTCCACCCGTAAAGTATCTTTATCATAAATTTTTATTTCCCACTTGCAGGACTTATCTGCAATATTTCTTAAATTTAATTTGAGGGTTTCGGTATCTTTATCTCATGATTCTTTTTAATTATTAATCATTAAATTACTTTCATGGACACTAATCCATCCTGCTCATTTGAGTCATTTGCGAGTTTAGGTAGAGAATTTTACTGCTTTTCTACCCAAGACATTTATGTACACATAGAAAAGCAATCATCTCGACATCAGTCCTTGTGCAACTCCTTGGAAAGACCCTCCCTACTTTTAATGGTTGCGTTCTCCTTTATCCAGCAATTTCAAAAATGATCTCTCCTACAGTATCCTATCAAATGCTATGTGCTAATCCAAATGTATACTGAGCCTTATATGAACCAAAATACTTTTCAATTTCTTCAAAGAAGTCCCAAGAGGATTTAAAATATATTGTAGGATTCCCTAACCAGAACCATGAGGGCGACCACTTAAGAAAATGCTCTTTTTATTTTATTACCATTTCCCACACATGATAATTGAACTGCATCCCTAAAGGAATATTATTGTACAGAAGATGGAAGTTACACCAACAATCAGCACGGCCATCGTACTGTTGATGTACTGCCTATATATTACCTCTTCCTTGCATCCTGTATTATTAGAGTCTTTTGAGTATATAAAACTGCCTGTGTTTGGTTTATAGCCAATCTCTCCAAGTACTTTAGGAACACTTGAATATGTTACAAGGACCTGGTGCAATATTTGACAATTCCTCAGTCTCTTCTTGCCTTTTTTGTCATTTATAGTACTTTTCATTCCCCGTTGCAATAATAGACCGGCACATTCTTAAGTTCCAGATATCACGGACTCTCAAGTAAAACTCTCAAGAAGGTTGTTTCATTCCTAAAAAGCTACTTTGAAATCATGTAAGGTCTTCCTTAAGTTTCTTCTTTATATTTTCCTATTTTAATTATAAAAGGATTCGCTAGACAAATTTCCCTACATCCCTCCCTGTAGGAACAAATATAATCTTGTGAATGTAATGAGTCCATCATTTATAAAAATAAGTACATTAATTAATCAAAAAGTAGAATAAAAACAATAGCAGGGTTTTTCAGGTAAGCGGTATAATCTGTTTAATTGCTTTCATTATTCAAGTATGGAGCCTATGTGCTCTGGGCTATGCTTTGGTGAACGTAAAACCCTCAAAATTCATAATCTGCATCCAAGCAATGCAATTGTGAGGATTTCAGAAGGCAAATTCCACAGACCTGCTTGTTTAGAACTTTGAGTGTGATCATGTGTTTGTGTAAAAAGATGATTTGGTAAGACCCCAATGAAGAAATCGAGTTGGTTTTTGACACCAAACTGACACACCCATATACCTGATATATTTCCTTAGGATAGATGAGTAAAACATTCCAGTTTTCCAGATTTCAGGTCATACCAGCTAACACTGCTGAGCCCTGAATCCTGGGCATTCTGTGCAATGCAATGTTCTTTCTCGAGCTTGTTCATCCCCGATTTCCTCAATGTTTTGCCACATTGATGCCTGGGATTATCTGACTGCTTTTAAGGACCTCTTACACCAGAGCTTCATAGTACACACTTGCTGTAGAAGTTAGGCAAAAGTGGGATGGGTGACAGAGTATAGCAAAGTATGAGGCTGCTTGACTGGTGGAGAGTTTCTGGTTGGAACCCCTGGTGAGGCTTGTGATTCCAACTTGCATCTGGAGGCATGAAGACCATTAGGAAAAACTGTTGGGCTCCTGAGCAACAGGCTTTACCCCTGAATCCCTCCATAATTCTCTACATGCAACAGTTCTGGGATGTCTTCTGTGGCATACGTGAAAAAGAAAAACATTCTCAATAATACTTGGCAGGTTAAAAAAGGATATGTGTTTAGCTAGCTGCATTTCTTCACCGAAGGATGTGCGGTAAGACTTTTTGACTCGGTTCCCATTAGGTTGGCTCGGCGTCTGTGTTGGCGTTTCCAAAGTGTTTCCAGACTGTAACTCGGAAGCCGCTCAATATTTCTCCACAAGATTCTGTTGGTGCATTGATTCATTACAGACCTCATGCTGTTTGTGATTTGATAGTTTCTGGGAATTGAGTTTTTTTTTTTTTTTTGGTTTTCACAGGTAAAAACACCTTCTAGTTCATTTTGTGTATACACTTGGAGGGTACCAATTAACCAGGATCAGTGTTTCTTGTATTTGAAAATGCATACACACACAACCTTGCCTTTATTTGTTGCAGGCCAACACATGGCGTGAAGCAACAGCAGAAATGTCATTTATACATTTAATGAAGTACACATTTTCTCATATTGACTCATGAACAAGTGCGACAATTGCCTCATGACAACATCAGCAATTCGCCCGTAGTCACCACTAGTCTTTTACCTATCTTGAGGAACTTAATTTGAGTTATTTTATTCTTTCTTTGGCAGTGACCCTGAGAACTTAACTGAATCTTGTAATTGTAATTATAGTGAATTAAACGTCCTTATAGTATGACTCCCACGTGTCAGTGCATAAGTTTCATGAATTCAGTTAGTGCTTTTAAAGTCAATTAGAGAATGATTACAATAGAATATGACAATACACAGAAAGTCAAAATACTTCATATATTACAAAAACACTTTCTTGCAAAATATATTACTATTAATTTAAAAATTGATTCAGTGGATCAATAGAAATCCTTGCATGTCCTGTATTAATCACCAAATGGGAACATTGCATTTGAGATATTTGCTGAACAGTTACTGATGCTTGTGTCAACAAAAATCCTTGGATGACCTGCAAATGATAGGGTAAAGAAGTTTAGATTCTGGTGATGTTATGTGTGTATTTTGACTCAAGAGATATATTGCGCATCATGACACAGAATATGGCTGAAGTCTTGAAGGATCTTGAAGGTTGTCTCATCTGTTCATTTGGTTCCTCTGTACATACTGGTTTCCATGACCAAATTGTGGTGAGCAGTGTGTTGTTTTTCACATGTTTAATGCTAAACCTATCCTCTGAAGGATATTATGCCATTTACAGCCACATATACTGAATGTGTGCTGTGTTTTTACATTGTTGGTCTTTTAAATAAATCAGATCGAGTAACAATTTAAATTTCTGTTCTGGAGTACATAGCATATGAATCTTTTACATTAGTGTTAGGGAATCAAGTTCCTGTACTTCTTACCAATTTCTGTTCCCACGGGTAACCATGCTCAAATAGCCACAAATTGTTTACTGACAAAATGAGAGTATAACATTTCAGCAACAGCTGTCGTTTTGCTCATTTTCATAATCATTTAATTGATCTTACACCTTACAACAATGACAACATCTGTCTATTGTTGTATGTCTTAAATGATTGGGCTGTTTGAATAATGGAGAGCTGATATTGGCTTGAAGTCTAGAAACTTATGACGGTCCACCAGGTGTGGGGTGTACGGTGCTACCATTCCTTTTGAGAGCAGTGACATTTTAGAATGGCTTTGCCATGGTGGTCTACCTGCAGGTGGCGCTGTCCTTTGTCAGACTGTGGAAGGAGCTGTGGTGCAGGCTGGTTTTGACCCTCTTTTCCCTCTGCCTGCGGTTACAGAACCACACGCGCACCACCTCCTTCTCCAGATGCAGTCCCTCTGCCATGCGCACGATCTCCTGTGACGATGGCTTGCTCTTCTCCATGAAGTTCCTCTCAAGGGCCTCCTTAGCTCCCAAACTGAAGGAACAGAAAGGAATTTACGCACCAAAGACTTCCAGGGTGCACAACAAGAGCTGTTCTCTTTTAAGACTTCCAACTTCTGTTCTTAGCTAATTTATATAATGCCAATCATGTAGGCCATCTGACTATTTTGAGTAACGGCCAGAGTATGGGTCACTTGCAGTTCATTTTGTCAATAAAATCACAATGAATCATAATGAATCATGAAGATCAATCCACAACACTCATTTCTTATGACTGCTAGGGAAGTACACTGCATGGCCAAATGTTCGAGCATGCCTCTTGGTCTGAGGCTGTTTTTCACTCAGGCTGTACATCTTAATTTTAGAATGCGTAACTTTAGCAGCATTTTCGCCTAGTGTCCACACTACTCTGGGGTTTCCGAACCCAAAAAACTGGGGGTTTCGAAAACTCTGCCGAGCATGTTTTAGTTTGAACACTCCAGGAGTGTTGCGTTTAAGTGTGGATGGAGATCGTTTTTGTTTTAAAACGCTGTTTTGTGTGGGCGTTGCCTTTTAATTCCATTGAAGAAAAATCCTGATGCTATCTCATACAGTGACATTCCAGATAATTCTGTGCTTCCATCAGAAGGCCTGTTCTTATTACAGCATTGAAATTTCCGGCATTATTATCTGCTCAGATTCAGCCAAATGCTACAAAACTAATAGAAGAGCGCTTCACGATGCAGACTGTCAGTGACCTAAAGCATACAGCAAACACAACTGAGGACCTTATTTAAAACAAAAAAATGTTCTGCAATGGCAATGTTCTTCAAGTCAGGCACCTGACCTGAATCCAACTGAGCAAACATTTCACTTCCTGAAAGCAAAATGGCCTAAGAAAAGCAAGACGTACAGACAGCCGCAGCAAAGGCCTGACAACACCAGAGGAGAAACCTAGCATTTGGTGATGTTTATGGCTGCCAGACTTTAAGCATCGTTAATGGAAAAAAATATGCAACTAAGTACTAAAAATGAAAATTTTACCGATTGTCTGCACTACAATCACATCTTAATTATTAATTGTTCAATTTCAAATTGTTTAATTTCATTGTGGTCGCAGGCTAAGCCAAAGTGACGATAAATTGTGTCACTGTCTGGATAACTATACTCCTCATTGGTGAGGTGTATTGTTCAAATTATGGGTGCAGTGGTTCTCTACTTGCATATCTAACCTGCAACCTGAGAATTACGTCTCCACAGTAACTCTACCACACAGGAACCTGACTGAAATGCATTCTGGACATTGCCTTACTTTTTCCATCTCTTCAATAATTCAGAGAAAATGTTATTATGCAGTAATTTTCTTGGAGTAAAGCAATATTCAGTATGGCCTGAGGTCTGGCATTTGTTCAAAGTGAGGCAGAACTTGTGCTGTAGCAGTCAATGTCAATTCAGTCGATGCATATGCTATTCTTAACTGGCTACACTGTTCTTAATATTTTTTGCTCTCTCGCTTGCTTGGCAATGTCTTTCTTCTTTCAGTCTTTTCAATTGACCCTTTAATATTAAAAACAGTCTCTGAAAATGTTAAGATTTGTAACAGAAAAGTGTGATGCAAATGTTACCCTTTCGGTAATTGTAGGTGACGGAGTCACAAAGACAGAATATTTAACCCTTACAGCGCTGAATTAATTTTCAAGCAATTAAAATTGCAATTATCCTGAGCTGTTGAAAACCTATCACGGGGCAACTTGTTTAAAAGAACTCCCCATGCGGGAGCTCTTTTAAACAAGTTGCCACGTGATAGGTTTTCAACACCATCTGATTTTGATATCTTACACCATTGAGCGACTATAGCTGCCTATCGCAACTCTAAGCCTTAAAAAATTGTGAGCTTGCTCTACAAACTGTTAAACATTTTGGCAGAGTGGCAGCTCAGGGTCACAGCAGGGTGGATGGTAATCACTCACCTGATAGTTGTTCTTCGCTTTCTTTTCCTCTCGTTGAGGCCAATTCTGTCGTTATACAAGGCTGCCAAGCAAAAAGACACAAACGTTTACCCTTTTTCTGACCCAGCCAAACATCCAGTTTAATCAGCAATAGCAAATCATTCATCGGTTATTTCTGTGCCAAACTGGATTTCTCACAGCACAATTGTTAGCTCACATTATTAATGCCTGTGCCAACACTCTAAAAAATCATTATATCTAATTTTAGAGCTGTGGAGATGAAACATTGTTAAAACTATCTTTACATCTGCACTGAAATGAATGCGTAAGCTGCGGAACCTCAGTCTCAGTCCTGAGGCCTGTATTACACCACAGATGTGAACTTAGCTGTTAACTGCACTAAATAGTTTTACTACAGCATAACTGTGCTTATTCAGTTTACTCACTACATTGCAATACATTCAGTTCATTTGTTCGCCTTAAAATAAACAGAGGTGTGCAATCCAGTGGTCAGAAAGTAAAAGTCCTGCCATGTATTCATACTACCCATAAACTCCTACCAGCTGATTTCAATTGTTAGTTCTACCTCCCGGCTGAAGAGCTGTGCCAAATGGTAAATCCTACGCAGCCGGAACAAATTTCTGGGATAGAATTTTTTCCTCTCAATCCAGGTTATGCACCTCTGACCGTAAACAACCAATACAAAACAAATAAGCCAGGTGAGGTGAGATACATTAACAGCCTAATGACTGGTTTTAATACATTAATTTGGGCCGTAGTAACAGAAGAAGAAAAAAAAAAAACAGACAAGCTACAGCTCTCCAGGACTAAGGCCAATGAGCCCTTGTGTTCTCTCCCTCTCTCCCTCTCTTTCTCCTTGACTCTCTCTTTCTCTGCACTTGTTATCTCTCTCTCTCTCTCTCTCTCTCTCTCTATCTCTCGTTATTACCCTCCCTTTCTCTGTCACTCACCCCCAGCCTGCTCAGCCTCCTCCAGCCACTTGGCCAGAATGGACTTGAGCTTGCAGGCGTTCTTGAAGCTGAGCTGGAGGTTCTCGAAGCGGCAGATGGTGGTCTGACTGAACTCGGATCCGTGCACTGCCGCCAGAGCCTCACCCACATTGGTCTGTGTGTACCCTGTCAATCAAGGCTCTTAATCACTCACAGTCATCCTCCAGAATATCAATGATTTTCAAAACAGTTATTCACTTCCCTGCAAACTTCAAATGACTTTGTACTTTTTTAGTCTGTGTAATGTTGAGCGAATAACTGTTGGTTGAAATTTTCTACACGTGTCAGTGTGCTCTGTGATGAACGTGCTGTCTGGATGGACAAACCACCGTTGGTGGAAACACAAAAGGCTACCAAAGCAGGAATTCTGAGTGAGCCGGATGACTGTAGGCTACTGAATTAAAATACAGCACCGACCCAAACATGGAACATCAGCTCAAGTGTACCCACTGTTTTGGGTTTGGCAATAATCTACCCAGCTCAACAATCTCACTTCATGGAGCAGAGCCTTGGACTGTCGCAGTCCCGATGGTTCCTCTGGAGGGGAAACCCACCCAGTTTGATCCTGCGCAGTTTGAAGTCGTTGGCGAACTTCTCGAGCTCGCGGATCTGAGGCGAATCCATGTCCGGTGGCTCCTCTGGAGGTCGGCTCTTCCTGCGCAGTTCCTGTTTGAAGTCCCCGATGGCGTGCTCCTCGCTCAGGACCGCCGGGGGCAGTGTGGGGAAACCGTGGCCCAGGGCACATGAACTACTACCCAGGCTATGTTCCGGAAACTTGTACAGGCAGGGTCCCAGCCCACCTGGAACAGGGCATGGGAGAGAACGATGTTAATGCCAACTGTTCACAAACTGTGGCACGGAGCCACTGGGGTTCTCTGACTGTTGATTTTGGGACAGCTTCAAAGGACTGTCACAATACATACAAATCAACTGCAACATTAGAACCACCCGCCTAATGTTGTATTGGTCCCCCTTGTGCCACTGAAACAGCTTGATCAAATTAACATCAACTTAAACTCCCAGAGCAAGGGTTTCTCAGCAGAATATTTCCCAGTAGCATCACACGCCCGCCACCAGCTTGTCTAACTTCCTACAAAGCATCTTGGTGATATTTCTTCCCAGGGTAAATTGCACGCATACTTGACCAATGCGCATGATGTAAAAGAAAAAAGGCCTCACTGGACCACGCAACTTTTTTTAATCGCACCAAGGTACAGTTCAGATGCTTGCGTGCCCATTATAGATACTTCTGCCATTAGACAGCATTTAGAATGGGCACTTTAACTGATATTTCGCTATAAAGTGCTATACGCATCAGAGTGTGATGCTCTGTGTGTTGAGACATATTCCTTATCTAAGTATTATTAAAATTTTCAGTGACTTTGGTCACAGTCCTTCCTCATTGCCCTTGTGCATCAATGAGTCTTGGGGGCTCAACTCCTCGACACCAGTACAGAGTCTGTGCCTCCTTGGACCGCTGTCGGTGTTACAAACCTCTCCTGACTGGAAGCACCCAAGAAGGCTTGCTGCTTCAGAACTGCTCTGACTCACTCATCTGGCCAAAACCATTTGGCCCCTTTCAAAGTCATTCAGGATCCTTTTCTCTTACTTTGACTACAAGAACCAATTATTTGCTTAATTACTTTCTAAGGTCTCCCTGCAGACACGTTACGCTGTTACTAGATAGTGTTATATGCTTCGTCTGCGAGTGGTTTTATATATATATATATATATATATATATATATATATATATATATATATATATATATATATATAATATCACACTTATATTTGTGATAAAATATAATATATAATATATCTTTATTTATATAAAAAACAACACAAATAATGTCTGGGTTTTTTTTTTTTTTTTTGCACTGGAATCATCTGAAAATTTTTGTTATGTTGCCTGTAGTAAGCACTGGTTAAAAGCTTTGAAATAGTTGTAAAATGCTTGAAATAATTATGAAACTCTGAAACACTGAGTTTCCATTTAAACAGTGTCTGTTTAAATTTCTCACCATGTAACACTTACACTGACTCCAACCACAAACAGTCAGTATGGTTTACAATGCACTACAACCTTTTGTGACCAAACTACTTACTCTTATTGTGCCTCCAGAATTTAGAGTAAGCAATTATTTCAAACATAAGTAGAGACTGAGCTCACTGAGTTTATCCCTCTGCAAGAAAAACCATCTAAGATATCAATATGCCTCTCCATGTTTTGCGAAGTAATACTGGAGGTATTAATAGGCATAATAAGCAGAGAATGTTACTCATGCGGTTATGTATTCCCCTTGGGCAACGTTAGGGGGCAGCAATACAACATAAAGGGAATGAAACGGATCACTGCTCAAATGTAAGAAATAATTTAAAATGGTTATCAAATGATAATTTGAATGATATATGACACTCAATATGACCAAGCATAAAATACAATTCTTGGAAGAAAGCATAGCTGAAGATATGAAAATTATGGAATGAAAAAATATGCTTACAGGAGCACATGGCATGGAACAATATTCTTTTCATGACAGCACACTGGTAATCTGCTGTGCTCATGAGATTTGTTCAGTAAATATGGAAAAGCATCGATTCTTTACCAGAGGTGATGGTATTACAAAAATCTGTTAATTTCCGTTTCTCCTCATTTCGAAGGTTTTGAGCGCAATGGTTATATGTCCATTTTACAGGTTTTGAGAAAAAATTATTTTTAGGTTTGAAAATGTTCAATTAAATCAGGTACATGGTTTACATCATTTTTATGTCAGTTACTCTTTTACAGCATGGTTCATAAGTATACTGAACATGTAAGTTTTCATAAGTGTGTTACTGCGACTTCATGGCCAAAATTACCAAAATGGACATGGTCTTCTAGGCCTTTTGGCATTCCTGAGCTCATCAGTTCATTTGATTTTTTTTTTGAAGAATGTATAAAACAATTCATTTAGCCACACCGAATGTTTTTGCTATTTTCTTTGGGTTGTTTTGAATTTTCATCATAATGATAGCTTGCTTCATTGGGCAGCTCTTGGGACTACATACTGATAGCTAACAGCAACAGATTTCAAATACAGACGCAGCACTTAAAATGAAGGCTAAACCTTTTGTCGACATACATGTAAGTGAATTAATGAGGGAATAATACACTCCTACAACAGAACATTCCTGAACACCCAAATGTCCTATAGCTTTTGGTCCCTTAACAGTGGGGAGGTTGGGTGTTCATTTTTTCAGTCCAATATATTGTGGCAGCCAGGTGAGTAGACCAATGTCCAAATATATACTATGAAAATGACAGTATATATCTGTGTTGAACTTTTCACCCTGGACAACCTAAAAACATTCACGACAGCAATGGTGGAACCAAATGCAAGGTGATGCAATCTTCAGAAAAGAGGCCTCCATTGTCACCACAGCTCTGAGACAAAATGTTCTGCTAGCTCCACTCTGCATCTTCGTCTGTTAGCAATGCCGGAGTTACTAATATGTGTGGGAAGTCCGTTTGAAAGAGACAGCCTTCGGTTGGAAAGGAAGTCACCGAATCTACCTTTTGTATGTGTAAAGCAGTAACTTACAAAATAAATAATATAACCTTTAAACTCCTACTTCGCCTGCCATCCTTTGCCTTTTCACACGCCATCAGCAGTCTGTGTCGAGCGTGAATGCAGAGTGAAACCGAGGGCAGCAGTGACTCATTCAGTGATATAATATGCGCAATTTACCCCATTCAGCGAAAGAGGCAGAGAGGACACACAGGGTTAGAACAGCAAAGCTTGCATTCCACCACAGCAAGGTCTGAGTGAGGAACTCTTATTTCAATCCCAGAAGTTTTTCGCACTCCAAAAAAGCATTGAAAGCTTGTTGATGAGACCGTTAGGCCAATGTTGTTTTTCAAATCTCATGAATGTCCAGAAGAAAACAAAACACGTTTGCTTACCTTTGAAGCTCACTGAAGTGGTACATATCTGAGCCCTTCGGTGATGATAGATTTCTGGAGCATGCCTCCATATCAATAAATTTGATAAGCCGGGAACTTTGTTTATTTTCAAATTTATAATTAGCTTCTGCTCTTGCTTTGGATTCAGTTCTAAATTTTGGGTGTTAGTTTTCGGGCGATTTTCATTGGCTTCCATGACTTGACAAAAGAAGTAACAACACATTTGAGCTAGCTTAACTGTTGTGAATAGATACTGTATAACCAGTGCAGAATGTTAAACAGGGAACGTGTCTGTGTTTCTGTGTGGCTCGTTTCTGCATTTCAGCGCATACCCTGGAGGGAGTTCGCTCCGT
This sequence comes from Gymnothorax reevesii, assembly GCA_029721435.1. Taxonomy (NCBI): domain Eukaryota; kingdom Metazoa; phylum Chordata; class Actinopteri; order Anguilliformes; family Muraenidae; genus Gymnothorax; species Gymnothorax reevesii. The sequence goes on from CM056590.1 coordinate 31,159,387, forward strand.
TGACCATATTCGGGTGCGGCACACTGCAGGTCTGCAGGATCCGAGTCTGAGATATGCTTGCAGAGAGCATCTCCTGAGCTTTGGGATAACAACAAACTCCATTATTGGCAGGGAACACCAAAACAGTCCATTCAATTTCAATTAATTTAGTCCAGAAATTAAATTTAAATTATGTTAATCAATTTGGAAATCCTCAAAGAACATTAATGGTCAATTTATAATTTATGAGTATAATTTTAACTCATATTCAGAGTTGATTGAATTTAAATTGAGCTGAGCCCTGGCTGGTAATGGACTTCAGCCTCCAAAAGGTGTTTACGGGGAACACTTCTTCAAAACACTGGGCCATTAACATGATGTCTTGGCCACATCCCAACAAAAAAAAAAAAAATCTTTTATCCTCTGGAAAGGTATGCAAAAGTGTCTGCAAGACTATGCACAATACCATGTTTAAGGGTTAAAACATTTTAGCATTTTGTAAGAACTGCTTTTTTCTGAATAGTCATAAATGTAGCTTTCAGAAATCATTTGAGAGATGTATTCTTTCAAGAACTAAATCAACCTCCACTCTTCTTATATTATTGTGAGTCTAAATTCAGCTACCAAAAAAAAAAAAAACATCCTTCCTCCAAATATCTGACAAACTGACTAACACTTGTAAACATTCCCTGCTGACCTTTTTCTCTCAAATCCCAAAAAAAATGTTCAGTTTATAATCGTTCCCTGACAGGATGCAATTCAACTCTAAAGGAGCTACCGTTGATAGACTAATATGAACGAGCAGTTTAATGCAAGGCATTAAAATGGGATGTGCATTACTGACTCAGCAATTAATACAGTTCCCTGCTGTAATATGGCTCCATTTTTTAGCATGGCAACTCACCCGCCATCATGCCATAGGTAGTCTGCTGGTTGCCATAGTGACAAGGAGGAACAGGGTAGTGCAGGCTGGCCGAGGCGTTGCTGAGGGTTGAGGTGGACAGGTGCATGTGGGAGCGCTTGGACGACTGTACCAGGGACAGGCCCGAGGGCACTGGGAGAGCAGACGACATGCGTTCGTGTTGCACACTCGACATACGATGCAAACCAACCGCACAAAAATACACATCTCCCACTCAGTCATCGTGAGCCGCACCAGTACTGTAAAGCAGAACCGTTCTCATCTCCGCCGCTACCACCCCCACCACCATCGCCACCATCTGCTATGAAAATGCACAATGGAAATCATATAAACAGGACGTTAACAGGGGGGAAAAATAGAGCTTTTCTCTGTCAAACTACCAATGTACAATCTTTATCGACCTGGGGAAAAAAAGAGAAATTAAATGTACCTTCCATTGCTTGGCATGAAGTAGTGTTACATTCTGGTGCAGCTGAGTTTTTAAAAATCATCTTTATGTGTTTTTCACGGACACAAAGAATGCTTTTCTGTTTTTTTTTTCAGTTTTTTAAGCCCTCTGCCCTTCTCTGCACAGCGAGAGAATATATCTGCCTCTGCATTCCTCAGATTTCAGAATGCTTTCATACTTAATGCTGCACAGCACTTTGAGCAACAGGACAGGGATTATGTGAAGCATTTTTCTTATCCTTAATAGTTTGATACTGGTAATGCCATTTGGGTCGAGCCTTTTAGTGAAAATTGACCGCACTGTGCTAGATACACAGCATTTCGGAAATGCATGGGTGTGTTTCTTTTCAACAAAAACTTTGTCTGTAGAGCATGAAATATTACTCATATTAACGTTTTGGGAATTTGCCCAAGCTAACAATTTTTGCTTCAAAATGTCAAATTAATGACAGGTCCAATACTGTAATTATGTAAGGGGAACTCGCTGCTGCGCAAACATTTGCCAAGACATTAGACACTTTCAGCTCATTTGTGAATTACATTGCTGCTTTTTCACATGCCTCAATGATTTAATGCGACACTACAGGGCATGTAAGAGAGTTATTGTTTTGTTCAGTCAGTCAGTGCTTGATTTCAGGTTGTTGAGGTGGTGATAATTTGTTAGAATAACACACGTCCAACACAAGCAATTTGAGATTGCAATTCCCCAGCAAGGCTGAACAATTCCTCATTTGTCAATACCCCTGTAAAAGATTGTCAGTATTTGTTGTTCTTTTTATGCGTCATCTCAGCAAGTAAATAAGTGGTGGTTGAAAGTCGCAACTTGCTTTTCATTACATGGCAACATACTGTAAGTGTTCGCACCACAATTTTGCATAAACTGAGTCCCCAAATCTAGTAAGATCCAGATTAGTTTGGGATATTTTCTTGGCATCATTGGCATATTTTTCTCTTTTAAAATTATAATATATTTCTAAAGATGTGATTCAAAATGTCAAAATCTATCAGTGGTGAAGGAAAAATAAATAAATTAAAAAAATCTTTGATTCCGATCTGAATCCAGATCACTCCCAAAATTTAATCATCTCTAATTTGGGCAAATATACACCCTGGCAAAGTTCTTATGCAAATCTGTCCATTACTTTTGCATCATCTTACCAACCTATCAACAAGCAAACACGAACAATCGCAAAATATCCTTGGCGGAGGTAATGAACTAATGCCTCGTAACAATTAATACCATACATATGCCAACATTGTTAAAAATTCAACCATCTATCTGGCAAGGTCTGGCATATTAACCAGATAATGTGAATGGATTATAATTTCAGAATGTGCTATGATGAGAGTAAACTGAAAATATACAGAAAATATATATCACCATTTATTTTCGTGGCATATTTCACTTAAGGAATCATGGATATTATGTTTGGAAGAACCACTAAAGGCTTCTTTGGAAAAAAAAAGGGGTGTTAAAGCCATGTAGCTATTAAATTATCATTTTATTTTTTGACCATAAAACTCAAAACCTATTTCAAACATTTGAAAAAAATTGCCCGCCCTAAACCTAAACACTAGTTGTGCTGCCTTCGGCTGCAACGACTACAATCAAATGTTTGTAATAACAGGGAATGAGTTCTGTACATCACTGTGGAGGAGCTTAGGCTCACTTCTCCCGGCAGAAAGTTCTAGTTCAGTCACAATGGAGGGTTTTTGAGCATGAACTTCCTATTTAAAGGAGCAATATGTAAGTTTGTGGCCAAAACTGGTAGTGCAATCACACTTAAAATAGTGCCGAGCGCAGTATCCCCTCCTCCTCCTCTTCCCCAGACGAGAGGTTGCCGGATCCAGCAAGAACGTCTACTACATGGAGCTACCATGGCTTCGTTTCAACATCACCTATGATCTGCCCTGAAAGGGTTGTGTTCAGCTCAGCTCAGTTCAGAAAAGATTGAGACTAATGACTAACCAACTTTAGCAATGGTCATATTGGTCAACTTGCTTGCCACTCTTCTGTGTGGATAGCCCACTAAAGTCCATACTGTAATGTGCGTAAAGAATGAATGAGGACTAATCTGACCGATGCACCGCCTCAACCACATTCCACATTGTCATTATGGCTGTGCTAATGTTGGAACGGTTTCCAAAGCGACTCACATAGTCGCATAGCACATAGCCAGAGAAACGGACTAACAATACATTGCGCAATGAAGAGCCACAGTTTTTATTTCTCAATCCATTACCTAGTCAATTCAATGACCCACCTGCACACGCACCAACGCACCACGAACGAACATACAGTACATAACTTTATTCGACTGCAGAGAATATTTGAAATGTCCTTGTCTACATTAAATAGAATTAAGTTTGCCAAACTTAGCAGAATCTTACCTGCCCAGGAGAAAATTTGCAACTTCAGCGTCAGTCTTCAAGTACTTCTCTGCTTTCAGCCGTCTCCATCTTTCAAAGACATGTCCTATACAGATCCTTGTTTTGTTTCTGACTTTGTCACGACGTATTTCAGAATCATAACGAGGCTTTTTAGGTTTAGTAACGTCAGACATTTGTGCTCCAAAACGCTGGTAGCTGCCGCTCAGTGGTAACTGGCTATCTGGATGCCGAAATGACGATTGGCTTTGTGATTGGGAGATAGGTGGAGGGCGGTGCAACAGTCCAAAAAACAAAATGAACACATAAACATTAGTTGTGGGCTGCAACTTCACCTTTGTAATGAGAATATTCTGGCTGGACTGCTGTTGTCAGTGTTATGGCCCCAATTTGTTATTTCAATTTACAACACAACAGCTACAGCAACAGCAAGGGATGACAGAAACAGTTTTGAAAACTTGAACACATTTAATTAACAATGACAATAAAAACTAACTAATCTACTAACCAAGATTGATTTACAACAAAAACAAAAATATTTACAGTCCCTTGTTTTGGTGGGGTGGCTTGGTGATGTCCTGGGCAAGGAAAAATGCTCTGGGGCACAGGCAAAAATCCACAAAAGAAAACTTCACAGGTCTTGAACAGAATGACAGGTCTGGTCACACGTATCCTTCTTCTTGCAATTTCTCCTACTACTTTACTGTCTCAATTCTTTTCCTTATATACTCTTTTGCAGACCCCACCCACATTTAGACCTCTTTTTTTTAATTTTCGGGGACTTGCCCCAGACATTTCCAGGACATGTCTAAACATAGCTCCAGTCTAAGCTGAATAAAAAATAGGTAAATACTGCCATCCAGTGGCCTATATTCACATTACATCAGTGATATAAGTATGTGAAATTAATGTCATTCCTTAATGTCTGGTGATATATCAGGGCCATTTCATGATTAATCAACATCCATTTCTTTCATATTGCTCCTTTAAGTTCATGCCAGAGCATCCCAATTGGATGCTCATCAGAACTTTGACTAAGCTACACCAAAACTTAACTGATGCTTCTCAAAGTCCCATCCCCATTAGTAACTGTTGCTACACCTGTCAAGCTTTCACATGTCAGGCTATAGTGTTTTCACTTATGACACTGAGAGAAATTCAAAACGAAATTATTGCCCATTCCTGCAATAAAAGTTCTGAAAATATCAGACAGAAGCAGACAGAAAGGATGATGAAATGTATCTGAGGGCTACCTTCACAATAACATTTTTTAGCAGAGTACTGTATATAAAGAGAACATAAAAACTGAGGCAAAACCTCACCAAACTGAAGCAGAATTTACTCAATTTGAAGTCATATTTACTATATGATTTACTCCAATATTCTGAGGTCACCAGCTAAAATAATAATAATGTCATCAATGTCCAAATATTTATGGAGCTAACTGTGCAAATAACAATGTTCTTGTACAGCAAGGTAAGTCAGTGAGATACATTCTTTTATGTTAAATACAGCGTTGTATTATGGCTTCCTACAGCTTACATCATCTAATCTACCCATGTTTTAACCCATTGCAGGCAAAACTAAATTAGTCAGCTTCTCCATTTGTAAAAAGTGCGTCAGTATGTTGCACCCACATTGTGGGTTTGATCCTCTCACATGATCAAATAAAGGCAGCACAGGAAAACCCAACTATGTCCTGCACAAGGTTGCCGCAAATATGGCCCAAACCAACCGGATGTAAAATAAAGTGCGGTGCCTATATTATCAAAGATGGTTATGAAGGCCAGACATGATCAGCGGGGTTAGTTATTCATAGTCCATGATTTTCTGACTGGGTTAACTCTGGGCAAGTCGTAAATCTTCAATAATAATAATAAAATAGTTATTTTTATTATCTATTCAGTAATGGTGCGTAATACAATGTGTTGATATTTATTTTTCTCCAGGTGTTGTTCAATGGCAGTTGCATTTTTGACATCGGAAATGCAAAAAATATGACCTCCTCCTCCTCAAAAGGCCTGTGGATGGATGGACAGACAGACTTGCTGGAGGATAACACTCATCCCTACATCCCCATCCACTTTTTGGCAGGTGATAATTAGTTTGATGATCTGAAACATTTAAGTGTGACAAATATGCAAAAATTGAAGAAATTGGAAAGGGGCAAATACTTTTTCGCACCATCATATCACAGTATTTATTTATGAGACATTTTTACAATACGTCAAAATTAGCTGTCATGTTGGATTTGTGTGCCAAAATGTGGGATGTTGGATAACAGGTAGGCCTCTTCCGCTGTGTTACGCATCTCCTTGGACAAGAGTGGCAAATTCGCCACTCTAAATAAATCTATTTCCTAACGCATCTCACTGAAGTGCCAAATAAATAGGTGAATAAATAAATGCATGAAATAACAGCAGGGTGCCTTGAATGGCACTTTGAGTGGCATTTTGATTCCGCCTGAAAGGTAATATTGGAAAGTGCTTGTTCCACTTTGACAGGAACGGACATAAAAATGAGACAGGGCAATGGCTGCATCATTTTCATTGGTTCAGTTCAGTAGAAACCACTGAAGAATGCCGAGCTCTGTGGCACGGTAGGCACTGGGTTGGGGGACATCATTGGTATATAATGGCCTCATGGGCTCGCATAAAAATGTTTTGGGGAAATAATGGCGGAGGCATAGAAGAGTTTGGTGGTGAATACTAGAGATATGCTTTAATTTAATCTCCTTTAAAGGCCCAATATGTAATTCTCTCCCGCTAGAGGGCGCTCAACAAAACAATAACAAGAGGCCGAGTTTGATGACGCAATAGAATCACATAGAATCACGGGAGTTGTTGTCTTCATCAATTTACACACACCGCTGACAGCTAAATTCTCCGATGTGACTCAAACAAGAGCGGCAAAACCATGTACATGGACGAGGTACGGTTATAATTCTTTACTTTTATATAACTTCATCTTATTTCATTCAAATAAAAAAAAATGTAAGGGATACTGATAAGTCGGCCGTTTACAGCGCTTATGATGTGCTGCAGGTCAGAGGCTGAGATAAGGGGGTGGGGCCGGCTCATGTTGCCCATCTTTGTAGAGAATAATAACACATGTGAACACTCTGTTGCTGAATGCAAATGCTAAAGGTAACAGATATCGAGGAAATGCCGCTGTCATCTGGCAATGTACACTTTCAGTTGCTCCTGCTGCTATTGCTATAGCTTCCGAAGCAACATTGTGCTCAACAGACCAGCTGACCAGCGGTTATCTGTCGATACACACTGATAGACCAAACTGTGTATTTAAGGGAGCTGTGTTCTAACTGCAAGTAATGTAGCTAATGTAGAACTGACTTCTCATAATGCACAAACGATGTGCTGTACACATCAGCTTTCTGTTTGTCAAGAGGCATCACAAGAAAATGTTTTTAAGTGGAGTAACGTTACATTTATGTTACAACTTGGCTAAATTTGAACTTATACTGCTGGTGTAATCGGCTGATTTGCTAACTATGTGAGGATAAATAAATAATAGCCTAATGTGCACTTTGACAGGGAGAGAGAGAGAGAGATATCTCACGGCTCACTATGTCCTCCAACAGACACATAGCAGCAACCATTGTCTCTTTCCAGTTACGCCGGCTTAGCTTTAGTTTCTTCTAATTTTTTTTCCTCTTATTAGAAATTTAGTTACAAAAAACCAAGATAACAAAAGTTTATTTAGGAAGGTAGCTAACAACCTGAATGAAATTTGATCTGGTGGAAAATTCAGTTCTCGACACAAAATGGTTACCATCTTGGCTTGAAACTCTTTGGCAATGGCGAAGCATGCGTGCTTGAAGGGAGATTTTCTCGGTCTCGGGCACTCTTTGTGTTGGGAGCGACGTCAAATATGCGACGAAAAGTAACGCCCCATGTCCCTACATTGATAATACAGATATCTCTGTTTTTGATAATCATTGTATACATCACGGATAATGTAAGTACACAACACCAAAACATATATAACAGATCTATATATTTTATAGATCATTGAATTTGAAAATTTTACATATTGGGCCTTTAAATCTAATTTAATATCAGAATGTTTCAAGTCACACTGCCGTAGCATAGACATAATCTGAGCAATGTAGTTCCACAGTAGAATGGCCCATCAGAGCAGTAGGCTGCACTGTCACCTAATTCAAGAACACTGTGGATGTGAATCAAGCCTAAGCCTTTCTATGTGGAGTTTGTATGTCCTCTCTGTGTTCGCGTGGGTTTGATCTGAGTACTTCAGTTTCCTCCCACAGTCCAAACACAACTGTGTAATGCTAATTGGAGACTCTAAATGGCCCATTAGTACGAGTGAGTGAATGGTGTGAGAACATGAGCATGCCCTGCGATAGATTGTCAAGCCGTCCAGAATGAGTTCCATTGAATGTAGGCTAAGAGGTGATTCTATCTAATAAATGCTAACAACATATTGCGCACTGTTATAATTTCCATTCTGTTATCGACAAAATATTGAGTGAACGAGTAAAAAAAGAATAATGGCCACATTGCCAACATTAATACTTTTTTTCCATTATAAATTTCACAAGCACTAAACTGCTTCAATGAATGTGTCCCATTTAATGTCCCTTCGAGACGTTGATGAGTAAAAGAGAAAGTGAGTAAGTGACCACAATTTGCGACACATAGCCCACAGCAGCAGTTTGCAGTGCTAAGGGGAAAAGGATGAAAGAGGGGTGGCGAAAGCTAAATGTAGATCATGAAGTATCATAAATCATGTCATCATGGGGCTCATAACCTGGGGGGATAACCTGTAACCCATTTTTCCGTTTTTCCAACTTGTTAGCATTTCCCTGCGGTCCGGACCCAGGACCCCTAAGCTGTGGGCATTGCCAATTTGAAATCCAGCTTTACTGTTAATGAAGATCGATGATGAAAGAATCCCTTTGGACAACACTTAAATGACAAATAAATCTTCCATTTACTCAGGATGCCAAGCTTCATCCAGCACTCGGGGATTTAGAGCAAATATTAAGAAATAATTCACCTTAAAACTAGGATAGTTCTGGTGGTTAAACACCATCATTATTTTTATGCAATTATGCAACAGTAACACATTTTTTCCATTTGTAATAAAAAAATATTAAATCTTGTGACAGCAGTGGCTCATGTGCTAAAATTTGCAGTCGCTATACCAAGCAACATAAAAGGCATCACTACTGCTAGTTACATCATTAAAAAGAATTGGCTCACCTGCTGCTTTTGGCCAAAAGCCAGGCGTTGGATGGATTGTACCTCTGTCTTATGCTCTAAAAACATAACATTAGGTGTAATTCATGTGTTGTGTTTATTGCTGTTCATTTCTCATTTACTAACATTTTACAGTTCAATAAATAGAGAAAATGTATCAGACATTTCCTCATTCCTGTTTTCATGAATCTGTCATGACCACAAACTCATAAATTATCCAGTTAAACCCTAGTCTATTCGTGGGCCTAAACTAAGAAGCTGTGCTCCCCAACAGCAAGTTTGATTTTTTAAACTGAAGAGCAGTCCTGTAGTTACTGTATAAGAGCCAATCAGTGGTGGAGATACTGGTTATAGCTGGATGGGTCATACCCAATTCAGTACATTGCCTCAAGCTCATTGGACCCTATACCCACAATGCAGTTCCTTTTCTCTGATGGATGTGATTTTATGCAGGCACTGTGTTTACTAATACCAACCAGCAAAGGCAGTTAACACAATTTTAGAACACTGTGACTCCATTTCATGATGGTCATGTATTTTGAGCACGGAGAAAAACACGATAAACTGAAAGTATAAGCCGCAATATAATTTTTGTTTTAATTCGCCTTTCACTTTGACTTGATTACCTCAGAGTACAGGCTGTTCCTCTGGCTACTCTGACTGTGCATCTGTGGTAAAAGATGATCTCAGGCATGCAATACGGCTAGAACATTCCTGCTGTGGGCTTTGATTTCTCATACTCTTAGATCAGTGATTTTCAAAGTGGGGTCCAACAGGGGGCACCTATGAGGACCTCAGCGAATTGGAAAAAAGATGAAACAGAAAATGCAAACCGATAAAAAAGAGAATTCATTATTATTATTATTATTATTATTATACAATCAAATTCTATACTAATGCATATTATTAAAAGGTACAATTGAACCCATTCCTATCATATCAAAATCTTTAAATTACGTGCCGGTCCTCATGTTCATTATTACTTTTGATGTAAATGGTTTAATGGTGCGATACAGTCCACCGCTCTGGTGTGCCCCTCCCAAGCAACTTAAGCAGTTCTTCCATTCACAATCAGTGGTTCCAACTATGTTAATTAGCATCAGCGCTTTCGGGAAATGTAGGCTACCCCTGAACATAACAATGTTGCAGTGCCCCTGAAACCTAGCTTGGTAGCTAGCCAGTGGCTACCGAGCAAAGAGGAACGATGAACGCATTTTTGAAGTGAAATAAACCAGACTGAAATCAATAGCAGGCTGAAATCATTAGCTTATCAAAAACAAATCTAAATTCATACAGTTCTTACCCAAGTAAGACTTTTGAGTATGAGGGAGCTAACATAAGTTATGACTTTACCACCACACGATGGGTGCGAGTGCTCCAAATGCATTCTCTCCCGCGAGACCCTCTTAAATGAGTGTTTAAAACCGACCAGACCTCAGCATTGCTTGAAACAAAAGCAGCCAACAGAAGGAAGGGCTTCTGGCCAATTAGTCAGCCACATTCGTGCACCAAGCTAATTCCCTTAACGGGCTTTGAAGACATTGTTTTCAGCCGCATACCACATTGATGGTACTTTGAAACTTCACGCAGTAGGAGTGGATTAGATCCTACCAGCCACCAAAGACAATGTTAGGAAACTGCTTGGTCAGGACGCTGCCCAGAAAATCAATGCTTTACCACTCACAGCTAATTATGAGCGCCGACAGATTGGTGACATGGCTCGAGACCTTTACACTCAATTCTTCAATTCTGGACATGCCCGCGGGTGAAATCCAGAAAATATTTGGCACTTCAGCTGGATGAGTGTACAGATGCACTGCATGCTGCCCAACTGCACATCAGAATCACGTCCCAGGAAAGCTTTGTGGAGGAAATATTATTTCATAGAGCACTTGGAAGAGAAATGCCTGGGTGAGGCATTTTTTTAAGTTCTGGAGGAGTACACTGAATCTCATGGACTCGGCTGGCCTCGTTGTGTGGGGGCGTGTTCACATGATGTTGGGAGTGACAGCTCTCATTGTGCAGAAAGCCCTGTTCGCCGCATGTTCTGCCGTGAGAATATTGTCGCAAAAAGCATCCATGCAGCTCATAATCAAGTACTGTAAGACATTATACAACTTGTGAATTTCGTTAAATCTCGCCCCACAAAATGCAAACATTCACCCTTGCAAGTATCGAGATGGTCGCTGGTTTTAAAGGGTTAGCACCTCTCTCCAACGTGCGGTGGCTGTCACGGGGAGCAGTTCTGAATCTTATTCATAAGCCCCACAGGGAGGTTGCACCAAAGTAACTATCGTCCGAGAAGCATCAGTAGGCAAAACGTTTTTCAAATGCAGCCTGTATACATAAACTAAAATGCATGTCAGTCATATTCCAGCATCTAAATGAACTGAAGCACAGCATGCAGGGGCCTGACACATTCATACTACTTGTGCTGGAGGAAGTGTGGCTTTTCCCCTAAAGATAACGGCCTGGTCAAATGAACTCCTGGAAGGCATTGCGGAAATGTTCCCCCGGTGTCATGAGCAGCTGCGGTCCTCCGGTGAGTTAAGCACCATTGCTCCACTAATGCAGTCACACCTAGAGCACTGCCAAAGGAAATCCTGAGGCTTTTTACCTGACTGAAAAAAACACTCAGCTAAACTGGGTTAGGGACCGCTTCGCTCCTGCTGTAAGTACTATTCAGAATTTGAAGTCATTTGAAAAGCTAACAGAGATTACCAACTCCAGGGATTTCAAAATGAAATATGGTGTTCTTCCCATCCCAAATTACTGGCTTTGTGTAAGGAAGGACTGTCCCTCTCTGCCTAAGAGGGGTCCTAAATGCTTTCTCTACTTAGCAACTACACTGCTGTGGAAAAGTATTTGCCCCCTTTCCAATTTACTCTATTTTCCCCTCTTTGTCATATTTAAAAGACCGTCCAGCTAATTTTAATAGAAGATAAAGACAACAGGACAGTTATTTGAACACTTCACCACCTGGGTGAAGCACTACTTCAGCACTACTGGTTAGCACTTCTGCCTCACAGCAAGAAGGTTGTGGGTTCAAAGCCCGTCTGGAACCTTTCTGTGTGGAGTTTGCATGTTCTCCCCGTGTTCGCGTGGGTTTCCTCTGGGTACTCTGGTTTCCTCCACCGACAAAAACATGCATTACAGGAACACTCCTACTAGCACCTGACCAAGGTACTGGCCTTACAACTGGAGTTGGTCCCTGGGCGCTGCTCTGTGGCTGCCCACTGCTCCTAACTATAGGATGGGTCAAAGGCAGAGGACAAATTACCCCACGAGGTTCAATAAAGTATATCTTTATCATAATAAATAATTTTCCCCCTGAACCTAACGACTGGTTGCGCCACCCTTGTTGGCAATAACTGCGATCAAACATTTGCGGTAATTAGAAATGAGCCTTTTCATGGCTTTGGAGGAATTTTGGCCCATTCTTCTTTGTAGAGTTGTTTTAATTCAGCCACAATGGAGGGTTTTCAAGCACGAACTGCCCGCTTAAAGTGATGCTACAGCAGTTTGATTCAAGTCAGGACTTTGACTAGCCCACTCCAAAACCTTCATCTTTTTTCTATTGAGCCATTCAGATGTGCCATTCAAGCTTGCATGCTTTGGATCATTACCCAGCTGCACGACCCAAATGAGCTTGAGCTTTAGGTCGCAACCTCTTTCTGGATTTCCTGGAACGGAACAGAATTTATGGTTTCATCAATTATAGCAATTCACCCAGGTCCTGAAGCAGCAATGCAGTCCCAGACCATCTCACTACCATCACCACCTTGTTTGACTGTTCTTATAATGCAATACTGTGTTAGCTTTACACTAGTTGAAACAGGATCCACGTCTGCCAAAAAGCTCCACTTGTGACTTATCAGTCCACAGAATATTATTCCAAAAGTCATTAAGATATTTTTGGCAGTTGAGAAAATGAGCCTTTTTGTTATTTTTATCGACAGTGTTACTCTTACTGCTTGCACATGGATACCATTTTTGCGTAGTCCCTTTCTTATTGTGGCATCATGAACACTGACATTAACTGAGACAAGTGAGGTCTGCATGCTTGTCTCGATTCTTTTGTGACCTCCTGGACAAGTCATCATTGTGCTTTTAGAGGAATTTTGGGTCACACTTTAGATGAAGTGTTGCTCATAAAGGCTTTATACAGCATGTATAATGCCTTCATAAATGAGACGTAATGTCTCCATAAATCATACACAAGCAAATGTCATGTTTTATAAAGGGTGAAATAACACATCTTTTTTTCTGCATGTGATGCCAGATGTGATATAAGTGATAGTGTCACTTAGCTAGTGGCTAAATGCTATAAAGGGTGACATTGTCAGCTAAGTGACATTGTCATTGTCATATCTGGTATCACTTGGTGAATAAGGATGTGTTATTTCACCCTTTAAAAAGCATGGCATTTGCTTATGTATGATTTATGATGACATTATATATGCTGTATAAAGCCTTTATTAGAAACACTTCATCTAAAGTGTGACTGAATTCACTCCTGGGGAGGTTCACTACTGTTCTAAGTTCTTTCCTTTTGTAGAATGGCTCTAACCGTGGTTTCCTGGGGTCTTGAAGCCTTGTAAATGGCTTTGTAAGCCTGCCTAGACTGATAATTGTCAAAGATTTTGTTTTTCATCTGTTCATAAATTTTTCTTCGATCGCAACATCATGCTTTCACACAGAACTAGGTATGGCCAGATAGGTTTTTTCTGTCAATAAATAAAATCGTCATTAAAAAAAAAGGCATTTTATGCTTCCTCTGGTTATCTTTGTCAAGTATTAAAAGCACTTTCATGATCTGAAACATTTAAATGTGACAAAAATGCAAAACTGGAAGAAATTGGGAAGGGACCAAATACTTTTTCACAGTTTCTGGCTTTTCAACCGTTGAAAATGCTTAAAACAGAGAGCATGTCTACTTGAGGACAATGAAATGCATTTGGCACTGACATAAAGAACAGGTTGACAATTTGTGTAGGAGCCACTGAGCACATCCCTCCCAGTAGCTGTCCGTGTCTGACTCTTTTCTCTCACTCTCTCCTTCCATTTTTCTCCTCTTTCCCTCCCCCTCTGTCTCGCAGATACAAGGACACACACAAACAATGGGTTTAAAAAAGACATCTTGCAACAGACCCTGACCAGAGGCTGATGCTATCTGGGGGGCCGTGGCATGAAATGTTTGGGAACTGCTATGAAGCTAGATGGTCACAGCAGGCTGTTGGTCAGTCACACCTGATCTCTAGCAGGATGAAATGGTCAAAGCTAGTCAAAGCAGGGTAAGCTTTTGCAGGAAGCTTGTGGCCAAACTGGTGGACTCACTGGGTATGCACACAGGATTTTCATTTGACCAGCTAAGTGTTAAAATGCATACAAAATAATGTATAAATTGTGAAAAGACTTTTTTTAATAATTAATTTTGGCCAGTTAATGTGGAACTCATTCAATCTGAACTTTCATTGACACCCTAGATGGACTGTGAATATGAAAAATATAAATGCTAATAAAATGAAGTCTGTAAGCATTTACTCAGTAACACATTTTTGTCGTTTGTTACCCAGTTGTGGACACCACTTTCTGGGCTTGAAAAAAATCAATATAAATTAAAGCAGAATATCACATTTAACTTTCAGGTATTTAATGCTGAGTGAACCATGCAGTACCATGATCACCCAGTCCGGCCCTCAAATATAAATCCAGCTTTGATTTTCTCTTCTCCGCGGTAATTAACTAATTAATTGAACAATTATTTAGTCCTTCTGATCAGCCAGACTTTCTTTACAACGGACTGCCAGGGAAAGGGAGGTTGAAAACAAGCTGGTCTCTTGATGACTGTGAGAAGAAGATCCCTGATGTTGAGAATTTAGCAATTTGTATTCAATGTCACTGTTCAAATATTTACAGATTTCTTTGCATATTGCTAATAAGAACAGAAGAGGATGCTGAAATGATTCTAAAGAGCACAAAATAATTGGCTCATAATAATTTTAACTTCAATACTATGATTATTTCCAGATTGGCAGGACTGAGTGATTAAACGCACAATGTTTTTACTGACACTATATTTTCCCATTTCAGATTTATGTAATTACTCCTACTCAGTTGTGATGCTGATAATTGAGCATCTTTCCTGCTTTGCCGCTAACCTTTTCGCTTGCCGCTTAGGTGAGTGGCTCTCGACAGGAGAATCTGCTGAATAAGCGTAGGGATGTGGGAGGCGAGGAGGAGTCCGGCTTACCTGCGGACACCATGTTTGTGGTGTGGGTGGAGGACGGCAGGCAGTCCCCGGCCCCTGGGTGGTGCATCAGCAGGGGCAGGGCTGATGAGTCCCCTGCCAGCGCAGTGAAGGAGTCAGTGCTGGCGAACGTCTGACACGTCATTCCCTCAGCGAAAGGGTGAGAAAGTGGTGGGGCGTGGGGTCACCTGGACTGGGGTTTGCGTGAGCAGTGTATCCAGTGAGCCCACCTGAGTGCCACTGCCTGCAATGTACAGGTATTTATACCCGGTCCCTTAGGCCCGGCTCATTCATAATTATGATGCTCACTGCCTGAACCTAACTGTGATGTCACAGCCTCGCCTTTCCTTTTTGGCAGAGTCTAAATCTCTGACAATTAGGAGAAAAGGTGAAACCTGACTCCGCTGCGGCTTTCCTCTCTGTTATTGGGTGTGTGCGTTGTGTTCCCGAGTGTCTCTCAGGGAACACAGCCAATATGCTTTCTCTGCCCGTAAGCATATCTCTTTGCGCGCATATGCAGAAAATGAATTTCAAATGGAATTGAACTGCTTCTACATTGTGCGTGTGTGTGTGTGTGTGTGTGTGATTAGGCATATGTGAATCTTGAGTAAGCTAATCATGCTTTGAAATTGATCCCCGTTCCTCCCGAGTTTCTAATGTTTAAAACATGCCCGCAGCATCATTCTTAATTAAGGGATGATCAAACATCTTTGAGATAATATTTATGGATTTGTTTCCATAATCATCCGTTTCTCTGGTCATCCATGTGTCAATGCAATTCCGCAGAAAAGGTATCAATACATTTATTATGAGGGAATAATTAATTTGAATAGGTTTTTGATGAATTATAATCTCTTTCAAGCAAATGGACACATCATAACCGTTATCTTGTAAGACTTATTCTCATAAAAATGTAAAATGGAAAGCTTTAATAAGAAGCTCAGTCATTTATATGTTAAGCATACCAGCCAATTAGAAAAATTCATTTCCATGCTTATGCCTAATGCCATCTTTTAAGCTTGAAAAAAACTCACTTTAGCCTTTTGTCTAATTATGCAAATGATCGCGCACCTAAATTTAAATTCAGTCTGTGAATTGTTCGAGGCAGCGAAATGACTGGATTGTTAGACCGGATAAACCTCAGCTTTGGCTATTCTTCTAGCAAATAACAAGTAGCAAAAGGGTAAACATTTCTTTTCACACTAACAAAAATGTAATCATGGCCTTTAGGGATAATGCCCCATGCATTTCTTTTCAGTGGGGTTGTGTTGAGGATTTACGAGCTAGATCTGGCACATGAAACCATTTCATTGAAAAGGATTACGGGATATGTGGCTGGTATTGTTACCTGTGCAGTTGTGTGATTGTTAAAAAAAAATAGTGAGGGTGATTAAGTCTAAATTACGGCTGCATTTGAAGGTAGTGTCATCCGCATTGTTGTTATTTACACAAATAATTTGATTCACAAACAGAGATAGCAGGTGATTGTGCAGGTAATCACCTGAAAAATAAATCTTGCTGCCAGTTGAATGTGTGAACAGGAAACATTAAAATTTGATACAATAGGCATTATATCTCCATTTATTTTATCACACATTATCATAAAATTACAATTATGATGACTGTGATTTATCATTGGTCGTAGATTACGTTTTGTAAAGCACTCAAGAAAGATGTGCTCAGTCGGTTGTTTGTGCAGCTGAGGAGTGGTAATAAAAAATGTCCACAATATTTTTTTGCTTACTCAAAACTTTGCTGAGAATAAGGAGTACGTCTATTTTTACCCTTCTTGCATACATCATATACAGTATCATTGTTTTGTAAATACACCCATAATCAATGCATTTCAAAAACACCAAAACTGCCAGATTATGTCCAGGCCTAACCTAAAATTGATGCGCTTTCCAAATCTATGCCTGGAAAAATAAAGGTTTAAAAAATAAAAGTGAAATTACATTTTTCAGTCTCATAAAATTATTTCACAAAATTTTGGAATCGGGGCACACAAACTCACTCCACAAATCAATATTTTGATGACTGGACGTGTACTTCGGTTAATTTTTTACCAGCTCAATGTCCTTTTTTATAAACATGAATGAGGCAAATGTCAAGAATAGTGTCCTGGACCTGGAGCTTTTCCCAGTCAGTCTAATGGTAGCTTCTGTTTGCAGTACTTTTTTAAGAGAAGTCGGCCATTAAAGTGTACCCGCTTCCCCAATTTACAAGCACTTGTTGGTGTTTCGCCAGTAATAGTAGTCGGAATGAATTCCAGTATTAACTCAAGACCAGAAGCATTATTGCTGAGAAGAAAGGAATATTCGGACTAAATTGTAAATACCAATCATTCACGCACACCCACAAATAAAATAATGACGTGCAAATACCATACCATGTCTGAAAACATACTGCACACAATTCAAATTGCAGTATGTGATAAGGTGTTCTTCAGATAGGGAAAGGGGTAAATATGGAACCCAGGAAGGTGCGGTCAAACAAGGATTAGATTTGTGCCAAAGACCTTTCCCATAGACACTGGGACAATGCAGGGTGCGCTTCAAATGCAAGAACACCTTTTTTTTGCAGGATCTCCACCTGTAAAAGACTCACATAAATGACCAAGAGCAGCCAAACAAAGCCCCTCAACCTAATTAGGATCGGGCCGGGTGTGTGTCAGTGTGGGTTGGGGCAGTGGAGGAGGGAGGGATGGTCTCCGTAAAGTGGTGCGAGGCCTGAGATGAGGCCTCTGACGGCGAGCACCTGTCCAGCCACTGTCCTCGCCTCACCCACTCTCTCAGGCTCCGAGCCGGCCGTTTATCCACACACATCAGTGGGAACTGGGGGCCCCCCGGCCTTCTCACAGGTATCACATCAAACTAATGAGGGAGAGGGGACAGATACAGCCCTGCTCTGGCCCGACCAGACCTCACCCTCCAGTGAACCCACAGAATCCACAAAATTAACGGACCATAGTCAAACAGCAGGAAAACTAATCCATCCCCGGCCACAAAATGTCTGGTTGTGCGCACACATCGTAAAGCATGTATGCGATTCTGTACAAGTTGCTGTTTTGAATATACAACACTATGAAACTGTGGAACATGTGACATTTTTCTAATCTAAACACCAGTGTGTAAAAGCTAAATGCCCTGTGATTATTTTTGTAAATAGGTGCTCTCATTAAATACACTGATGTATATTGGATGTTGCGATCAAGCTTTTTCAGATTTGCTGATTACACTTTAAAATTGAATCTAAAAACTGCGACATGTTTAGAAAGTGTTACACAAAAATGTTTAGCATACGTTCTGAACTTAAACATCTGGTTTTACAGTGTAACACTAGACAAACAAGCTCTATGATTACTGAGCTACAAGTCAACAAATGCTTTCCATTCTTTATGAAAACAAGACTTTAAAATGGCATTCATCTTATGTAAAAGGCTAAGTATTCTGCCGCAGACTTTTAAATGTATTTTGTTTTCTCAGTTCAACAACCAATATTATGATTGCATGACAGCATTAATAATTTGCTTATGTTTGCAAATTCATAACATTCAAGTGGAGTTTAACCATTACAGACTGGAACTGGAAGCCCCTGCCATCTAAAGGAAAATAGCAAGCTTGCATTTAATTTGTTCGTTCATTATGCAAACATGAACTATTCGCAAGCTCAGTGTATCAATGCATATTAATAGTTCCGAATATTTTATTCCAAAAACATCTGTCCAAATGGGCCACGGAATCAGATTTCCTTGTATAAACACTGCCCAAGTAGGTAATTTCATCAGCATATGCAACTCTCTTCTCGTACTGAAAGGTTAGCTTGAAAATCCCGACGGAACCAAGGTTTTCTGATCTGAGCTGATCACCAAGATTGTTTTTCTTTTCTCTTTCATGTAATTTGGTACACTTTCTTCCCACTTTTGTTTAACAAACTAAATAAAATAATCTCCTCAGATAATAATCTTTCATTTAAATTGCCATGTTGTTGGTATCATGTGTATTTGATTAACTGACTGGTTTTGCCCCAAAATCTATTCAACGTCAAATATCATCCAGTCTTGAAGCGTAAAAAGTGGGGCAAACGCAGTGTGGTGTAAATAGTTTTAAGCAATGCATGCAATCAAGCACATGAGGCTACATGTTAATGTTGGTGAAATTTTTTTATGAGTCTAAATTCACATTCTTTAAAAATCCATGAGCGGTGATACTCACCTTTACTGAGAAACATGAGAACATGGAAACATAAAAAGATAGAGCAGTAAATAAACAACAAATAATTGCCCCCAAAACATCTCAAAATACCTAATAACTATTAAATTACACCGGTGTGCTAAGGTTACATTGTCAACATCTACAGAAAACACAATGTCCTGCTTTATAGTGAGTCCATGCCTCTGTTAACCAATCAAATCACACTGTCGCGGTTTACCTCAAGAGTGAGCAGTATCACAAATAAATCTTTTTTACATTTACATAATACAGAAAAAAAAATGCTTTAGGGAGTAACATACCAGTGTTTTTTTTTTTTTCTTTTCAGAAATAATCCCAAGATATTGTTTTTCTCAATAGCTCTGCTCCAGCAGAATGAGATGTCTATTCAGAGAGAGAGGTTCTCCATGTGCCCGCAATGCACATATCTATCTCATTTCCTGGATAACATACATTATTTCATGAACTAAATACATTTATTGAACTCATTGCTGAATCTTTAAAGAGCTTTTGTGCTACCATCCATATACACACACACCCAAGCTTCAGCATTTCACCGCTTTTCATACGTATTAAGGACATGAGAATAGCTGAGAATATTGACTGCACTCACCAAAGGAATAACAATTTTTTTTTTCATTTTTTTTTTTCTTACAAAGGCAGTCTCTTTGAGAAAACATAGCTAAATAGAAAATGGGAGCAATTAATGTGAATGTTATGGCAAATTTGAGTTGGAAAATTTGTTAAAAGGTCTAATTTGTTCCAGCCCTCAGATCTTCGAATTCTAATATGAACACATTTGAAACCTCTACTCTCTGTACTCTTTGTAACTTCATGTAGCACCATTCAAATGTTTGTTTATTCAAGTGATCTACATTTAAATGGAAAGGAACTGAGATAGTGGACCAACTGTTGTAGTTTTGACTCTGTAATCCACTATGGGGTAAAAATTCATTTAAAAGTTTGTTGCAAAAAGACAGGAGAGGGCTCAATTGAGACTAAACAAAAAAGTGTATCAATGGTAAATGGAAGAACCTTTCGAAGTTTAGTAAGCTACATATCACATTATACTGGCTTAGTTTGATGAGGAGTTTTAACTAGCGACATTTGTTGAGGTGTCAAGCCAGAGGTATGTGGAGGGCAACTGGCATCAAGGATCATAGGTCCCTGGCTGGTGTCTGTCAGTGAATTCAGTGAATTCACTTTCATATTAAGAATGCCAATGCAAATACGTATAAGCCAATTCTGACATCATATAACATATCAAATGTCAAATCTTTGACATTCCACACTTCAAAAAAAAAAAAGTCATAATTAATACCTTGGGTGCGCATCAATGATACTGTGTGTTTGATCGGGCATGTTTGTTTTCATGCGAGGAACAAAACTATATTTATTACAAATGTGTCCCAGTGTGTCCACTATTTTGTGTAACTCCAATTCAAAAAAAATTGGCACATCATGAAAAATACAAATGAAATAAAAACGGACTGATTTGAAAACTCTAGTACCCTTTACCACTCGAAAATTGTACAACACACAATTTGATGTTCCAACTTGTGAACTTAACTGCTTATTGAAAACATGCAATGTGATGACTGCAACAGTGTCAACAGAATAAGGTTTTGTCAACTGCTTACCAGTGTTGTAACATCGCCTTGCCTTTTAATGGCACACAAACAAACCATGATAGTTGCAGGCTTTTGGACCTGAAGCTGAAAACAGCTCGAGTTGTCCTTTGGTCTTTGATCTGGAGAATGCTTTAACTATTTTTTTTTTAAAACCACTTTGAATGTCGACTTTTCTGACTGCCAGACATGCTTCCGTTGTGTTACTTTCCATTTCTGATGATACTGAGCCCAGAGAAGTTGGCAACATTTTTTGACAGTGATGATGCATAGCTTCGGATTTGCATAGTGAACCTTGAAGTGGTATCTGTTGATGCAGTGGCGAATGATGTTGACTGACAAAAGTTTAGTTATTTATTGCTGAGACTACGTCACAATATCCATTTCTGTCATGCCCGGACTATTTCTTTAATTGGTTTTATTTGCAATACAACTGTCCTCATTCGTTTCGGTCTTGTTTCCTTTGTTGATGCTCATTATTTAACTATTGTCTCATTCAATTCCCCTCCCACCTTGTTTCAATATCCATTCCTTCACAGGCCTTTTCCACATTATTGATTGTCATCTTGAGTATTGTAGTTCCTGGTTTTCGTTTTCCCTGTGCTGGATTGTTGTTTTGTGCCCTCCATCTTTGAAGTATAATCGACTAAAAACCTAATAAGTTTCATTAGGAAAAATCTTCCCAGAGTGTCTGCCGTGGTTGGCAAAGAGGTATCTTTCAGTTCCTTCAACACACCTATTTGAGGAATTTTTAAATGTATTGTGCATTATGGTAATATTTCTGGAGTACAGGAATTAGGTTAAGAATAACATAGATCAAAATCATATAGGCATTCCATAAGCAAATTAAACTAATGAGCCGTTATATTTAATGTATTTAATTAATGCTTTCAAATTGTATCTTTGATATTTTTACATTCCCTATCACAGAACAAGTATTAGTCACACAGTTAACCCAGCTTATCCCTGTCAGTCACTGAGACTCCTCAGAATTATTTTCCAGCTGAGTTCTAGAAAGTGTATTGGTATCCAAGCAACATGTTAAAGGGATTACTGTGACTTTCAAGCATTATATATATATATATATATATATATATATATATATATATATATATATACACACACACACTCATTAGGGTTATTACATGGTTAAATTCCTGGTCATATCAATAAAATTTTCTATAATTATTTTATGTCTTATTTTTTGCATGCATACCTCAATGCACAAAACATTAAATGAAACATGAAATGTAATTACTAATGGTTAAACAATTGGATGTTAATATATGGATGGATTGAATATATGGTTGAGATGCCTAAAATATTTTTGATGCTACAAGTACAGGATCGGATATCACTTTCAGACTGTACTGTAAAGTAGTGCAAAATTAGCCATCTTGTTATTCAAGCAAGAGCTCCATTAGACAGGTTATCTTCATCTCATTTTGATCCGTTGCATAGTGACAGCCTATTTTCTTACTCATCCATTTCTTTTCATCTGCTTTGCACACAATACACGTCTGTCCCTGGAATTGCAATTAAAAAGAAAACTCATACATGCTGCGAGTTGAAAAATTCTAGTCAATACATGAATAAACTTGGCATTTTCAATCCTACCCAAATCTGGAGTCTCCAGTCAGTGGTCTAGGCGCACACATGCTTGTACGAGACTTATGATACTATCTTTGGGAGAGCAAAGACAGTTTGTGGTTCACCTCTGAAATAAATGCCTGTCAATAGCTGCTTCTTTTCTCTCACAGCTTCACCCATCACCTGCACAGAGTTAGGGTGGAGGAAACTGACATGTATGTTTGTTCAGAATGCAACTGACAAGTGCCAGGATGGCCAACAAGAGGCCACAGCAGCCCACACCAGCTGTATCCTTTCCTTATCCCTGAGCAGCATGAAGCCAATTATATACTTCAGTAATGAGACTGCTGTCTCCAGTCAGCACTGGCACGGCTGGGTTCCATCCGATGCCGTGTCGGTCGCACGTACATCGCAAGCAAAGCCTTTACCGTGTGAGCCAACCCAGCGGCGACAACTTCAGTTTTTCAAGGTAACTCTCTGATTCTACATTGACAATCTGGCCAAACAGTCAAAACAAATAAAGCATATATCCGTTGATTGATTTGGAGAAAAACTGCTGCATCACTCTTCGGCTGAACATGTTCAGAGTTCAATTTTAAGTAGCTGGGGTGAGGTCAAGTGGTCTCCAGAAGAGTTGAGTCAACTAATTTTACTGCGTGCCAAATTCTAATACTGTCAAATGCCAGTGCCAGTATTTGTTGTAGATTTACACTTTACGGAAACTGACAAGGATATGGATCTCTTTCGGCCCTTTCCCTCTTGCGGCCGGGCTGGCAGCAGAGCTCCCCCAGCTCACGTCTACTTCAATTACGGTAGAAACAGAAACCCGAGAAGCGACACTTTGTGACAGGGAGAGCTGTCCTTTCACAGTGGTGGTGTTAAGACATAATCAGGACTTATCTGCTCTACGCTCTCCTACCTCTGCCAGCTGGGTATAAACCCAGGCTCTGGCTGCAAGGAACATACTAGTCTACGTTTTCTCCACGGCATTTTCTGATAAAATTGTAAAGCTGCATGTGACATTCAGCATCATCGACTCTTATGCATGTCAGAGTGGACTCTTCACCTACAGATAAGCAGGTGTGTGTCACCCAAGGTTTACAAGCATTTCTAGATGTACAATTCACGTAAGGATATTGATTATCTTACAGCAATGTCATCAATGCAGATCAAACCCTCTTCTGGATTCCCAGACTTCAGGATTGACAATGATATGTTTTTCTTTAAGGATAATTAGATCTTTTAACCAAAAAGTATACATAAAATGGATTTTTAATGGGGGGATTCAATGGCAGGTGATCAGGAAATGTCAGGTTTTCATTGCATTCCCTTGTGACCATTAGCCCTTTTAAAAGCATTCGCTGTACTGTCTCAGATAAGGCATTACTCATTCGGAACGCCTTGGCCATTTTTGTAAGGGAAGGATGGCCTCGGATTTACTATTTCGAGTATGGATATTGCCACGTTGGTAGTCATGTGATCCAGTCGGCGAAATGTACCACATCACTCGGACTATAAGAAATAACTTCCATTATATTCCACAATTGTGTTCATTTTAGAGAACCCAAATGAAATAAAAATATGAATCATATATATAAGCACCTCCAGAAGAATATTTTGAGCTAGTATTGATAGTAAGTCTAAAGAAAAGAAAATAATGCCCCTTGTCTGATACCCCTTCACTTCTAAGCAAGTCACATGATTGCGAAAGTAGTGCCCAAAACGGCGCTCATCACATCCAAGGTTATTTGCAAATGGCAATGGCTGAGATGTTTCGAATGGGTGCTACTGTACATCCTTAACTTGTAAAGGTTGTTGGCATGGTGTAGATTATCCACATTAAAAACAGAGAGCAGTGATTCCCAGTTTTAATTTGGCTTGTATTTTATTGCCAACAATGTGAAGGCATAATATTCAATGTTTTGTCTCATAAACTTAATTTCATTTGTAACTATACATCCATTCCTGCAGGAACACATTCCACAAGGAGCTGGGATGGGGAAAATGAAGGACTTGTAATGAGATATTAAAAAAAGGAAATAATGATGTGATTTGAAACAGCTGATGTCAGCGGGAGATTGTAAGCATGATTTAGCAGAACAGAAGCAGCTTCAATGAAAAGACAAGTCCTTCAGGAGCAAAGACGGGCCGAAGATTGCCAATTTGCACAGGTTGGGCTAACCATTGTTGGGAGAGTGTACAGGGAGAGGAGCACTATCCATTGGTTGTGCCAAGTACTCTTGCTACCACTTTGCCCAATGAATTGCACGGATCAATGCATAGATATTCACATGCAGATTTTTTCAGTTACTCTGATTTGCTTCATTTTTTGTGCCTTTCTGTTTTGAAGAGCTGTATTGTGTTTTTTTGAGAACTCTCGCACTGACTTGTTAAAATGATACATTCTAAAATGAATCACCCAACAGTGCTAAGAGACATAGATATTTGATTCTTCTTCTATTGTTAATCTCTGGTAATGTACAGCCTAACCCTGGGCCAGTTGGTATTGGCATTAAGATCTGGCTGACTTTAAATGCTGGACTGGTTTGGGTGTTATTCATCTCAACATGTTTTGTTACCAAAAATTGATTCATTATGTAACCCCACACGGAAAAAACCTATTGAAAC
This sequence comes from Gymnothorax reevesii, assembly GCA_029721435.1. NCBI lineage: Eukaryota > Metazoa > Chordata > Actinopteri > Anguilliformes > Muraenidae > Gymnothorax > Gymnothorax reevesii. Next base: position 31,184,673 of record CM056590.1, read on the forward strand.
ATACAGGTTTTAATATAGGGCCGAATATAGGTTTTGCATATTTGCAACATACATAAAATTGGCCGTTTTCATATACATATATGTACCTATATGTCAGATATATGGGAAACCGATATGTGGCCCTATACTGAAACTAACATATTTTTTTTTTCATTTGGCAATTCCAATCGCACTCAAATCTGGGATAACCAATAAGGGAACTATGTTCAAGTACTTAAATTTTTTCTACATTATGTAGCCCCCTACTGATACTCCTGGAAAGTGTCACAACCACACGGTTCTTCTCAAATCCACAACAGTCTATCACTCTCTCTTCAGCGTATAATGTCCACAACTACACAAACCTAAGCATGACTCAGTCAGAATTTATTTTATGACCGCCCGTCAAGCCAACAGTCCGGGCCTAGAGGAACTCTAATCTCCATAACCCTTCCCAGCAAGCCCTTTTGCATTCCTTTAGCGCATTGGCCAATTGCGCGCTACTTCTGAAAAGACCTGCCGACCACTGGGCGGGGATTAAAACCTATATGTTTATATAGGTTCTTTCCCTGTGGGAATTTAAGAATCCTTGTTATTTCATCCCTGTAGGAAAAAGTCTGGGACCTTTAGTTGCTACACAAGCATCTCAGATAAAAGACAAGTGTCTGTTTAATAAAAATGTGAACAGAAATGTAAACTTTGTCTTCAAATTCATTTACCACAGTGAAATGCTCAAATAGATGTGAAAATGACTTTTGAAAAGCATGTTTACTTGAATGTATGTTCATCTGTGTACTTTTATTTTGTAATTTTTTTTATTTTGCTTCATTTAGACTAAGGATCTCGGAGCCATATTTATCCAGAAACTGCATTACAGACAAGATAGAAAACATTGCATTTGGTGGGTGTAACAGTGTAGTGTATAACCTTTCAGTGGATGTGTATGAGCTGTTATGATGTGAATCCAATTTTATCTAACGTGGTGAATCTGGCAGTGTCTTAAACTTGAAAAAAAAAATGCTTAACTGATGGAATAAGCATAATCAAGCCATTTTGTTTTCATACATTTCCTTCTCTTCCACAATACACAACTTAATCTTCATAGAATGGAAATAAGTATGGTCAAGAAAGAATTTGTAACAAATAGTAATAGATATTTGTGTTGGTATCATAGCTTTTTGTCTCCTCTCACTTGCCATAGTTAATAATGACTGGATGTACACATAGCATGCCGTCACATGTCAGCATGTATTGAAGATCAAATGTGATGGCAATTTCACATTTTCACATGCGATTTATAAGTTATTGAATGGAATTCTTGTTATTTCTGTAAAGGATTTTGAAATAATATGCAAATATCACCTTGAGAAAAAAAATATGAGCTTGACATCATGTATGACAGTTGCAAAAGTGAGATAAGAGCTATTCAATAGGTATGACAAACAGAACCTGCCACTGGGTATATGAGCTATATAGGAGACCTATATACCCTCTGTAAGCACATATATGTACCTGAATTTGGCCTACATGTGGCATATATGTGCATATATGTTCATATAGATTCTTTCCATGTGGGACTTGTTATGGCCCCAATTTGTTATGACATATATGACAGCAAGGGATGACAGACAAAATTTTAAAACTTAAACAGGTTTAATTAAACAAACACTTTTAACTAATCTACTATCTACTCTACTGACCAAGATTGATAAACACAAGAACAAAAATATTTACAGTCCCTTTGGTGGGGTTGCTTGGTGATGTCCTGGGTGAGGAAAATGCTCCAACACAGGCAAAAATCCACAAAAAGCTTCACAGGTCTTGAAAAGAGTGACAGGTCTGGTCAAATGTATCTTTCTCCTTGCAATTTCGCCTACTACTTTACTCTCTCAATTTCTCTCCTTATATACTCTTTTGCTGCCCCCTCCCACCTTTTAGACTTTTTTTTATTCTCTGGGACTTTTCGTCTCAGACATGCCCAGGACATGCCCAAACCGAGCTCCAGACTAGGCTTAAAAAAAAAAAAAAAAGGCGAATACTGCCATTTAGTAGCTTCTTTCCACATTACAGACTGTTCAGATCTAAACCAGGAATAAAGTGTGGAAGCAGAGTACAATCCAGTTGTAGAGCTTAACAATAGTAATATGGTAGCAGTGACACGGAATGTGGAAGAGGAAGGCATAGCTCAATTTAAGATGTAGTTGGCAAAGCTGAGTAAACATTGCCACTCTCTGGCCAGTGGCTTTTTGGGATGACTGCCAGATAGAGTGTATACTTCGCCAAAGCCAATCTGTCCCAGAATAGTAAGAGTTGCTTAGGAGGAACGTGATTCTAATCCTGATGACCATAAAAGGATTTGGAGCTTATTCCTAATACACTGGGCAGAAGAATGTACTTGGACGGGATTGATAAGAACTTTTCTTAAACCTGGACCCCGAGGCTTGGGAGTTTGTTTGTATTAACTGAACAAAGAGCAAAGTTCCAGTAAATAACTATCATTAAAGGTTACATTTTACTTTCAAAAATGAAGAGCTGCACTTGTAAATATTGACTGGTTCCAAGCACATATAGCGATTTACAATCCCGCAACTTGCAATTCAAAGGAGGGGGTGTAGCACACATCACTTATACTAGGGATGAAAACAATGAAACAAGACAGATCTAGGGATAAGTAATCACGCAAGACGCAAACGAATCAAACGGAGACATTGATAGACACACAAGTTGCTGATTGGGAGTAGATACAGAAGACATTCACACAAGGGTTGTGACAGTATCAGGGCAAAATCAATTCATATTGGCATTGCTGTTTTATCTGAAACTTGGTTTACTAAATATATTACAAATAAAGACATCTATTGACAGCTAAAATATTTATCAAACTGATTGCCCCAAGAGAGTGGCAGGGGTAGCTAATGCTAAAGAGTAAATTTTTGTTAAAGTCACGCTGTCTGAATCTGTCGGCAAATGACTGGAGTTTCTGGTCCTAAATATTGAGTTATCTAAAGGGTTTTGCATTTCTGTCATCAAGCGCTATAGACTGCCATCAGCTGTAGTCGATGCACTTCAAACACTTACTACCCCAGCTACAGTACAACATGATCATTATGATTGGTGATCTAAATTGGCATTGGCTGAAGCTTGTCTACTTTTGTCATGAAACTGTTACCAAACAAAGTTGTTTACTTGATGTATTCTACCATGATAAAAAAAAAAAAAAAATTGACTCATTGATGAATTTAAAATTCTCGGAGTGCATGAACATATAGGGTTGAGAGTGAAGGGACAGGACAATGCTTAGTTTTTCCTTGATCTGGCTAAGTAGCTTAATGAGAGAAATTTGGTTTACCCGAAGGCTAGGAAAACAGGGACTGAGGCTGACTGGCTCCATTTTTGGCAACTGCTCAATCTTTAAACTTTATTTGCCAGAAAAGCAAAGCGTGAATTATTTCTGTCTGTCACAACTGATTATTTAAATGATCCCAGGAAATTCTACAAAGCTATCAAATCTATTCCAGCCATGGATTTTTGCAAGATATCGCCTTCATGTATTGTCAAGGACACAATATCTATTTCTAAAAAATCCACTAGGCTGGAATGTTTTAATGACACTTAATTGGTTGGATGGCCTGCTTTGGCAACCCGTAGACGCACACACTGGTGCATCTTTATTTATAAGGCTATTCTTGGTCTGCTTCCCCGATTTCTTTGTGCTTTTATCATACAGAGAAGTACTGGACACTATTCTTTGCCTTCTCAGGACTTTCTTATGCTCTCTGTCCCAGACATGCGGACTGAAATTGGGAAGAGAGCTTTTGGGTATTCTGCACCCTCAGCCTGGAATCTGTTGCAGAACGACTTAAGGCTGAAGGAGCTGGTGTCCTTAAATGTTTTAAAATCTAAAATGAAAGAAATGGAGGCAGATTCTATCGGATGTCATTGTTTGAGCTCAGCTTTGTGAACTTTGGTTCTCAGATTTGACTCCTTGATGATTCTATTTTAAATCTAAAATGTGTTTTGTAAATTGTGCGTTGTTTCTCTCGTCTGTAACTGTTTTTTTTGCTGCTGCCTGTCTTGGCCAGGTCTCTTTTGAAAAAGAGGTTTTTAATCTCAATGGGACCAACCTGGTTAAATATAAATAAATAAATAAGATTGTGTATGGTTCTCTATTTAACTTCCCCCCCCTTGAAAAACCTTGCCTCCTTTGAATATAATTTTTTATTGCTATTTTTGATGGCCAGCCTTTTAATATCATTCCCTTCTTTGTTAAGGACATTTGCATCTCTCCTCCTTATTAGACACCAAAAAACCAGGAGGTCCAGATAATCTAGAACCATATTTTTTATAACTTGCAGTGACTCATTGCTAAATCTCTATGTAGCATTTTTAACCTGACCCTCACCCACGGGCGGATTTAGCAATTTAGGGGCCCAAGGCAAACAGAAGCATGGGGCCCTCCACCATTTTCAAATCTCATTTAACACACAAACTAAAAACAAACAAAGAAATATCTAGCTCCTAGTTTTTCAATTCTTTCTTTTTTTAAATACAGACAAAAACACAAAGAAGTAATTACAGTAAGTCTTATGTACCTTTTCATCAAAATAGTACAAAAAGATGCATAGCAACATAACACATTTTAATTTCTGAACCATTATGACTTGATAAAGCCACCTCTCTCCCTCCCCCACCACCCATCATTAACCCCATTTACTAGATATCACTCCACAAGAAATGGGTTGTTACAGCGGTGCAACTGGCATTTGTAACGAGAGATCATACAAACAATCTGAAGGAGTTTTACCGCATGACACATGCACCAGAGCGGCTGAAAACAGTCTGGAACTAGAGGCACCCAGAGTGCAAACCTCTGCCAAGGCAGCACAATCCAAATGTGCATGTGTGAGCAAAGGTGAGTTATCGTGTGTCATAGGATTTCAAGATGGTTGCCGTGGCGGCCATATGGTTTCAGTGATCGCGGTGAAAATCAACAGCGTCCATCCTTGATATAATCGCAATTCACCCACAAAATTTCGGACAAATCTGTGCATGACTTTTTGAGTTATGTTGTTCACACAGACTAACAGACAAACAAACAAATGAAAGGTCATTTGTAAAATGACGACTTGCCGGAATCATGCACAGATCTCAAACAGAAACAAAATGAAAAAAATAGAGTTGGTTTCAAGTCTCCAGCTGTAATAGAAGAGAAGGTATGAAGCGAAATGTGTTTTTGACCTTTCTGGTGAGAGTGACCTTGACCTTCCACCTTTGGCCTCAAAAAGAGACCGGTCTCTAGGCACAAGGCTAGTCAATGTTGTCATTCAGCTTGGTGAAGATGATGTGAAAATTGCGGCCTGCAGAGTGCACACAAACAAACAGACAGACAGACAGACAGATTGACAGACAGACAGACAAAATAATGAAGCAGAGTAGAGTGCCGCTTAGGTGACCTTGACTTTTGACCTACATTTACCAAAAGAGTGCAGTGCTTAGGTCAGGTAACACAGGCCTTGAGTTTATCAAGAAATTATGCATTTGGTTTGAAGTGTGTACACAAATTAGAAGCGAAGCTGTGCCCACTTATGTGTTTTTGACATTTTGTGTGACCTTGACCTTTGATGTTGATTCACGAAAATAGTGCAGTATCTGGGACAAGTAACATAAGCCTTTTATTTATGAACAATATGCACTTGGTTTGAAGTGTCAACGATGATTAGAACCAAAGATGTGGCTTCTTATGTGTTTTTGACCTTCTGCTACCTTGACCTTTGACCTTAATTCCTTGGTCAACTAAGATAGACCTTTCATTTATGAACAATATGCACTTGGTTTGAAGTCTGTACGACAAATATAACCGAAGATATGGCTTTTTAAGTGTTTTTGACCTTTTGTGTGACCTTGACGTTTGACCTCGATTCCTAGGCCAAGTAAGACAGATCTTTCGCTTATGAACAATATGCACTTGGTTTGAAGTCTCTATGATGACTAGAACCGAAGATATGGCTTCGTATGTGTAAGACATGGCTTCTTATGTGTTTTTTACCTTTTGTGTGACCTTGACCTTTGACCTAGATTCACCAAAATAGTACAGTGCCTGCCCAGTGCCTGTCCTATGTTGGTCATGTAATATGAGCTAAATTGATCTGAAAATGTGGACGCCACAGTGAAAACAAACAAACAAACGAACAGAGTAATATACTTGCCATTCCGACAAGGAAAAAATGGGCAAAAACATAACCTCCGCCCCAACTTCATTGGCAGAGGTAAAAAGAAGACCGTCAGTATCAATATGTTCCCAGGGTTCTAACGTTAGTCTAGTACAGCTATGGCAGCCAAGAGAAATCAGAGGAAAGAAGAAGCTCTCTAGTTAACATAGCTCTTAAGTAAATTACTGCGGTAAGGCCAGCCTCCACGCTGAAAGCCACAGTCAAACTAGCCCCCACAACCTGCCAAAATTAGCTCACTTAAATGTTACCCGATTAACTCAACACAAGATCCCATATCCATATTCATATTTTCTCCTCCCGGGTGACAGAGCTCCTCACCCTATCTCTAAGGGAGCCCCCCGCCACCCTGCGAAGGAAACCCATTTCAGCCGCTTGCACCCGAGATCTCGTTCTTTCGGTCATGACCTAGAGATCATGGCCATAGGTGAGGGTAGGAACGTAGATTGACTGGTAAATTGAGAGCTTCGCCTTTTGGCTCAGCTCCTTCTTCACCACAACAGATTGGTACAATGACCACATTACTGCTGCCGCTGCACCGATCCGTCTGTCAATCTCACGCTCCATCCTTCCCTCACTCGTGAACAAGACCCCCAGATACTTAAAATCCTCCACTTGAGACAGGACCTCTCCTCCAACCCAGAGGGGGATTGCCACCTTTTTCCGGTCGAGAACTATGGCCTCGGACTTGGAGGTGCTGATTTTCATCCCAGCCTCTTTGCACTCAGCTGCAAACAGCCCCAGTGCATGCTGAAGGTCCTGGTTAGAAGGAACCAACTCTGCAAAAAGCAGAGATGAGATCCTGCGGTCCCCACACCGGACTCCCTCCGGCCCCTGGCTGCGCCTAGAAATTCTGTCCATAAAGATAATGAACAGAACCGGTGACTAATGGTAGCCCTGCTGGAGTTCAACATGCACCCGGAACAGGTCTGACTTACTGCCGGCAATGCGAACCAAGCTGCTGCTCTGGTCATACAGTGACCGCACGGCCTTTAGGAGAGGGCCCCGGACTCCATACTCCCGAAACACCTCCCACAGAATGCCACAAAGGAAACGGTCTAATCCCTTCTCAAATTCCACAAAACACATGTGAACTGGTTTGGCAAATTTCCATTCACCCTCAAGCACCCTAAGGAGAGTATAGAGCTGGTCCAGTGCTCCACGACCAGGACAAAAACCACATTGTTCCTCCTGAATCCGAGGTTCGATTATCGTTCGAATTCTCTTCTCCAGCACCCTGGAATAGACTTAACCCGGGAAGCTGATGAGTATGCCCCCTCTATAGTTGGAGCACACCCTCCGGTCCCCCTTCTTTAATAGAGGGACCACTACCCCGGTCTGCCAGTCCAGAGGCACTATCCCCAACTGCCACGCGATGCTGCAAAAGTGTGTCAACTAAGACAGCCCTACAACATCCAGGGACTTGAGGTACTCAGGGCGGATCTCATTCACCCTAAGTGCCTTACCACCGAGGAGTTTCTGAACTACCTCAGTGACTTCAGCCCAAGTGATGGATGAATCAGCCTCTGGGTCCCCAGCCTCTGCTTCCTCTATGGAAGGCGTGTCAGTGGGATTGTTGAGATCCTCAAAGTATTCCTTCCACCGGCCGACAATATCCCCAGTCGAAGGCTAAGCTGGGGGGCTATATGCAAACCCACACCAGCCCGCGGCCTCCTATCGCGGGCAACTCCGGAAGAGAAGAGAGTCCAGTTTCTCTCAAGGGATTGGATTCCAGAGCCCAGACTGAGCGTGCAGGTGGGCCCGACCATCTCTAGCCGGTACCGCTCGACCTCCCGCACAAACTCAGGCTCCTTCCCCCCCAACAAGGTGACAATCCGTGTCCCCATAACCAGATTCCATGTTGTCAGGGCCCCCGCCCAGATTTGAAAAAATCTGTAAAATTCATGCGGCAAAACATCAAATAATATGCTGTTGTATTGTTACCAACCTGATACTTTGGAAATATTTTGAAAATGTAGACTATTTGTATTCATCTGTACTATAAGCTTTATTCACCACATTTAGCAGCAGGTGCCTAAGCTCTCCACATGCCACCTATCTACCAGTTTTAATGAGTTTCTGCCGACGAAAACGTAGGTTATTTAACAATCAGTTAAAGCCCTCTCCACATTATCTCCTCACCATGAAAACACTGCAAACATAAAACTCATCCACTGTCAATGTACCTTGGGTTGATGAGTATTTATCTGATCGTGTAGGATGGGCCTTGATAAAATTATTGAAATTTTAAAAATTAATTAATTTTAAATAGGAGTTATTTAAACTTGTACCGTATGGACAGTACAGTATATCCTTTTTATGGGATAGTTTTCATTCATCAGCACTTTCACTCATGAAAATTCAAAATATCTTTCAATTTCTAACTCACTTCACTGCCTTTATACACAATTCTAGGAATTATACAGTTGATTGAATAATCAGAGGCGCCGGAATAAAAGAAAAAGATAATAGCGAGAAAATAAAACAAAGTTCGTGTTTCCTGAGAATTCCGATTGTCTCAGGCCACTATAACAAAATGACATGTTTCTTTCTTATTTCTTTCAGGGGCAATATGTGCACATTAATGAAAAACATTCATTGTTAATTAAGCAGACAGAATATTTGCTCACATTTTGTCTTTTTTCTTTAATCTAAATTTTAAAGATCAGTATGTCTGTTTTAGTGCTCATACCATTTTCTGTCAATGTCTGAAAATGCAAGCAATCGCTCATTCTCCCTTGGGAGAACCCTTTGAAAGTAATGTTCTTATGTTCTAGAGTCAAACTAGGATTATGCCGTCGGAGGCGACGGCTGGGGGTATATCCCCAAACTCCCCAAACTCCCCCAATCCTCCAATTCCCCAATCCTTGAATAGACCTTGAATAGACTTTCATTTGAACTCAATTTCAGGTCAATTGGACAAATGGTTCTGAAGATATGGCTTAAATGGTAATTTTCCATCACAAAACACCAGCTGGTGGCAAAATATTGAACCATACTGGTATGATGTTATCCTGTGACACGTTGTGAGGTCATGACCTTGCAGTTGCACATAGTTTCATGTCAATTGGACAAATAGTTCCAAAGACATGGCAAAAACGGTGACAAAGCTCCACCTTGTGTCAAAATTTTGAACCAAACAGGTATAATGTCATCGTGGGACACATCCTCAGGTCATGACCTTTTATTTGCACTTGATTTGAGGTCAATCGGACAAATATTTCCAGAGATATGATAAAAACAGTGATTTTTCAGTTTTTGGCCTCTGATGGCAAAGCTAAAAATTGTAAATTGTCCAAAATCGAATTAGTTCTTCCTCTTAATGATACTTACTTATATGCAAAACTTGAAATTTCTAATTGAAATATTACTGAAGGCGGCGGCGGTCGGACCAAAAACATAATATCACTGGAAGCCAGTCGGACCAAAAACATAATATGCCTGGAAGCCACTCGGACCAAAAACATACTATTCAAAAACAAAATATTCTACATTCGGCGTCCCGGGGATATAATTAGCATTGCCGTCAATGTACATTGACACATATACTATACTCAGCAACAAAAGTTTCTGTGACACCAATATTATGAATTATTTTTCATAACGCAATTATGAAATTGTCATACATGGTGATATCAGACTGAAACAGTACACGTAAACACAACATTGAAATGGAAATCATGAAAATGCGAGAAAATGACTTTGTACGTGAAAATGTGCGTAAATCATGCTTGTGGATGGCAATAAAAGAGGAGAATTTTTGGAATGTTCACATTGTGCCTGATGAACGACGGAAGCATCACTTATCGAAAACACAGCCATTTCGGATCAGGAACTCTACCCTCTAAATGCCAAGACTGTCTGAAAATGATCGGTGGAGGGCCATTGGGATGATTGAATCCGGAACCTCGCAGAGGGAAGTTGCTCATCGCCTGAATGTCCACCGAAACACCATTTGGAACTTATGGCAGCGTCATCAGCAGACAAGACATGTCAGAGACCGTCCTCGCAGCGGCCGTCCACGAGTAACCACTCCCAGACAGGACAACTGGATTCGAACAACCCATCTCCAAAATCGATTCCAACCTGCAACCATAACTGCAAGAACGATACCTGGTTTGAGGCGACTGTCTGCACAGACAATCCGTCGCCGTCTCCGTCATTTTGGCATTGTCCCACGTCGGCCAGCAAGACGTCCAATACTCACAGTACAACACCGACGACTGCGTCTATAGTGGGCACAACAACATCGACGGTGGATCCAACGTCAGTGGGATCTTGTACTCTTCACTGATGAATCAAGATTCATGCTTAACCGATGTGATGGTCGTTTACGTGTATACCGTCGACGTGGAGAATGTTATGCCAACAACTGTGTTCAGGAATTTGATCGTTTTGGAGGTGGTAGTGTCATGATTTGGGGAGGGATCACGGCTAGAAACAGAACAGATTTGCTTGTTATTGATGGAAATCTGACAGGTCAAAGATATCGCGATGAAGTGCTACGGCCATTGGTGGTACCGTTTTTGATGCAACATGGTCCCGGAATAACGCTGCAACATGATAACGCCAGACCGCACGTTGCAAGGATTGTACAGCAGTATCTGATGCAACAACATGTCAGTGTCCTGCCATGGCCAGCCAGATCCCCAGACATGTCCCCAATCGAGCATCTTTGGGACGAGATGGATCGACGTTTGCGGCGGTTGGATAACCCGCCAGCTACACTCCAGGAATTGCGACAACGTCTACGTCAGATTTGGAATGACATCCCACAGCAATTTCTGGCACATCTGATTCGGTCCATGCGCCGGAGATGCGTTGCTTGCATCATGGCACGAGGAAGTCACACCCGGTATTGAAGTGTGAAGGTCACAATTGGTTAGACGTCAGACAAGTGCTTCATGACGCATGAAAATGACATTTTTCGTTTTGAGTGACGTTGGCACTGAAAAGTCAGTGTTTCTCCTGTTAAATAAACATATTGATTGCATTGAGATCTTTGCGTGTCATTTATAACATACACATAAATGGTGTCACAGAAACTTTTGTTGCTGAGTATATATTTATTGTGGTACCATACATGTTTCCTCTTTGATGCTGTCAAATTTTTACTTTACTTTGAATTTCATTTTTATAAAATACCATATAAAATTCTGCTGTACCAGTCAGTACAATTGTTTGATTTCTATACTAACTCTGTGTGAGTTCATGATTTTTCGTGTGTGTGTGTGTGTGTGTGTGTGTGTGTGTGGGTGCATGCATGAGTGTGCATTTGAAGTTGCATGTTTGTGTGACAGAATGCCTTCCAGTATGCCTGTGAATGTGCACGGTACTGAAGGCAGAGGAGGTGGCTGGGATGTGACAGTCCAGAGCGATTATGTCTTTAGGCACACTCCTCTTCCTCGCCATCTGCTTTCGCCCGTCAGTGTTCGACCACTATACCCTTCTCTGTCACACAGCACAAACAATCAAACTTTATCTTCTGTAAAGAAACAGTTCTTTCCCCATACTCAGTAATCAGGAGATAAGGACCTAATCTGTGAAACTTTTTTCTAAGTCAAGGCCAGAAATGATACGCAAATAATTTAAATAAGTATCATATTAAAAAAGACAATTGTTGAAAGAATATTACAGCTAATAAATAGAGCCTTCAAGCTCATTTCCGACAAATGCATTATTGCAGTAAACAAAGTATTTAATGCAGGGTATCAGGTTTAATTTATTCCCTCTGAGAGTGAGCGTGTATGTGTGCGTGTGCATTTGCGTATGTATATGTGTGTGTGCGCACCTGTATGTGTGTGCGTGTGTTTGTAAGTTCGTTTGTGTGTGTATATATGTATATGCCTGTGTGTGAGTGTGTGTGCGCACACGGGCAGGGGCATGCGCGCAAGTTTGTTTGTGTATGCGCCTCAATTTCATAGTGACATGAAAATGATTATACATTGTAATGAGGGGCAGTAATGGTGAGTATGCATTTGACAGCATCAGTCGATCATGAACTGAATTATTTTGACACTTCCAGAGTGCATGGTTAATTGAAATGACCCTGTCAAATGCTATGACATTTTACATTCTGATGAAACTGTTCCACAGAGTATGGGAAAGGGAGGATTTGATCTGTGATTACTGCACTGCTTGATGAGCTTTAATTATCTGAGTCTCGTCTATTTGCCTAGAATAACAGCTTAAATTCATTTGCAGTCGTCCTTTATTCTGTAGCCGTTTGCAGCTGTAGAAATTTAGGGAAACGTACCAGCCTGATTTCCTGAATACCACACTATTTGTTTGACTGGTTTTACATAATAATTATTATACACAATGCTCTCTCATAAGACAAAATAATATTCATGAGCCTGAAATTTGGCAGTGATTTAATGCGTTGTCTCTGTATCCTAGCTATTTTGTTGAAGAGTTGGCCTGCACATAAATTAAATTTATGCTTTATCTATACATTCCAGACTGAAATTATAAATGCTAAGTTAAGTGAATGTTTCTTGTCAAAAGTAAACCTATGCTGTCACAATTAATTAATGCACTCTCTTGGGTTTATAACTGATTGCAATAGAGAGTGTTCTAGTTTTCCTAGTCTCTTTAAAAAGATGTTTTCACTTTTTAGCGGTTTCTTTTGCGAAATAAAAATTTCATTAAAAAAAAACATGTTGTCTTGTTCACGTTTTGTGGTTAAGGGAGTGGTCTCCAACAGTCGGGACGTTTACATGCACAGTTAAGGCGAGCTACGTTAATAGCTTGATTAAGCCATGCAATCGGACTACTGTCCTTGTCCCAGTATACATGTGCCGGATGAAATTTGATTTATTGACGCAAGCATGCCGTCTCCGCTACGATAGGTGGCGATATGCCTTTCAGCTTGTTCGTGTCGAATCTTTTTCTGATTGACCCATCACATCACAGATCAAACATTTGACAAGCTAGTTAGCTGGTGCCTAGCTAGTGGTATGTCAAATGCATTGACTGTAGAAGATCAAGTGGCGAGAACATGGATAACTTTACAGCTCTGTATGTTTAATATGGTTTGTTCACAATTCCTTTTGTACAACTGAGATCTACGCTATCCCTGGTGGTTATGGCGTTAGCTGCACAAAATTGTGTGTCCAAATGAATGATTGTTGTTTTGCCTTAACGAGGTGAACAAGCAACACCTGATAGTGCAGAGTCTTTTCAGATCGAATGTACAGTTAATTTGAAAAAATTGTTGCGATCGAGTCAGAACTAATAATTGTTTTAAAGAGATGTTTAGTGCCCACTCAATTTTGAGTTCTGGCTACGTTACCAATTCAAACAGTAGAAAAAACCTATGTAATGATGCAATGAAATGACGAATTGAGTCACAGGTATCCTGCCTAATTTCTAAGCATCGCCAGGGATGGGCCTAACATTAGCTCTTGATCTGTTATTAAAATAACTACCTCGCTCACCATAATGAGACTTTCGGGAACGGGGGGCCTTTGGTAACGATGGCATAACTACACTGTTACTAACTTGCTATGCTAACAAGGGCTTGGGGAATATGGGCCCAGGATGGAAGTGCTACAGGAGCAAGGCTGGAGACCACTGCATCACTATCACGCTTAACCAGTTTCCAGTGGCCGTTTCAAATTTAGTGATTGTAGATTCCAGAATTTTTCAGCAATATTACTGTTTCAGGCTTTGTTTGAGGCTGTCTGACTGCTAAAGATTTCCAAATAAATAAATAAATAAATCAATAATGGAGGAAAAAACAGACTTTCCCTGCCAGCATAAGACAGTGAATCAGTAAGTCCCACTCAAGCAGAAGATGCCAAGATATGAGTATGGATTCACAGACCAGTGACCGTGCTTTGGTTTTATGGTTAATAGAAAACCGCCATGCGTGACTGCAATTCACCCTTTCTGATTCAGGACTGCAGTCACACTGTTATAAATTGACTGAATGTAACAGTTAAATTAAAGCATGGTCTCCTTGTTATTTTAGCTGTAAGTAGAGTCCTGCTCGCATTTAACTGTGGTTTGCAGTTAACATACACAGAACCTCTGATTGTAAAATTACAGTTAAAAATAACTGGCAAAAAAGGTGCAGGTTTATAACAGTGTACACACCTTCGTTGACTTGCATGCAGTTGTTGCATTTTATGTTTATTTCTATGAAAATCAGAGGATTTACAAGTATAAAACCATTTTTATTGAACAAGATTGTATGTCCTTGTCATGATCGTTTTTTTTTTGCCGTTGAAAGCAGATAGTGTATTTCTTCGTGCCTCTTTTTGCGGTTTTGTCGCAGTGTCAATTTTGTGTTCAAATTGAAACCCTTCTTCTTAAACAAAAAAAGGAAATAAAAATAATAAGCTGTTCTTCTGTAGCCACTGCGGTTCCACCAAAAAGCTGCTCTTTGAAGCGATTGGTAGCATTGGCAGGAAGCATGAACAAGAGATGATCTCCCGTGACCACAGATATGATTCATTCCAATAATGCATGTTAAAACAGAAGCTCGGTCCATTCAGATGGTTCACTGGGAGCTTGCACTGAACACAATTACACTATTGCACCATTAATGTTTGATTGTGACTGTAAAAAAGCCACTTGCAATTCAAGATTTTGCAACAACATCAAACTAAATTTAAGTTCAAGGCAAATACAGTTTTGCTTTGCATTGACTCTTGCTCTGCTAGTTTAGAGTGTCGAGAGGGAACTTGTTTCCATGGTTACCACATCACGCTAATGCAAAGGAATGCCGAGGATCAAATTCACTGTTAAAGCCAATTATGTCCACACATTATACTGATGCACAGACCAGGAGTGCAAACATTCATGGTATTCTTAAAAAGCATGACAACTGTGAATCCCTCTTTTATTCCTATTGTGCAGTGGATGTATTTTTTTGCCATCTTTCAAGGGCATATCGCACAAGCTCCCTTAAAGTTTTTTTGTATTTCTTTTTTTAATTACTGTTGAACAATAACCACAGGGAAGGCTGTGTTTTGTAAGAGCAAAATCAATTGACCTACACTGCTTTTATTTCCGCTTTTGCTTGCTGGTTGATATGAGTTACCTTCATCCAGGCTAAACATGGAGGAAAACACATTTTCCGTATGTACCAGATTGCCCCTTCTACCTATTAACCACTACCACTAAGGATTTCAGTTTGAATTACAATCAATGGCACTATAACGCTCCCCTCAGGCATTGGATTAGCACAATTCTCAGACTATTCATGAAATAAGCAGTAAAAGATGGACTGCATAGAAGCAATCTTAAATAAATATAAACAAAATGTACTGTATAACATAATATTCGTTGTGAATATTCACACCTTCTCCTGCCTGGTACACAAGAGATTTGATTGGTGGAGGGATGCCATTCATGATTATAAAAATGCTCTTTGGAGTACATTGTAACCATAGATATACATTTCTCAGTTAACTTGTAATCATGCCTACTGATACAATTTTCACTAGTGCTATCCAAAATAAGATTGGTGCGTGCCGAAATCAGCTTGTGACAGTACAGGAACATAATCATTAAATTGCAAGAGACTGTACAAAATGCTCTAAAGTTTGGAGTAACAAGTGATTTTTACATTGACCGAATGTAAATAAAAGTGTTCAAGCAAAACAACCACCTAAAGCATAATTGCCCAGTCTGTTGTGGGTTTGAGATACATGCCATACATGCCTATCTTTCGAGAAATAACTGTGTTATTTACCATTTGAAAACTTTCTCCTCAAACACTTACTGAACTAGAGGCACTCCGAGAGTGCAAACCTCCACAAATAATTTTCCACATTTTTTTATGTATCTATTACAAGTTTCAAGTCTCCTTCGATATGTCATGATGTTCATTTTTATAAATTATGGTCCAAAATAGACTAGAATGAAGCATAAAGCCAGATATGCTTTAGAGGCGTGGGTATCCTCTGGTCCTCATCAGATACGGTCAGATCCAAACGTAGATTAACCCCACAGTCCTCCCTGGATCTTCGAGTCACGCTCTCGTCCGATAGAAATCACATCCGGTTTCAAAATGACAAAATGGCGCTGTGCAAATTGCCAAAATCGAGGCTTCCTAAATGGTATGGTGAAACCAATGGGCGACGTCACGGTTGCTTTGTCCATCTTTTTATACAGTCTATGGATGTAATAGTACCCCACCCACAAAATCTCAGAGATATCCGTTCATTACTTTTTGAGTGATCTTGTTCACAAACAAACAGACAAACGGCACTGATCACATGACCTTCTGCCAATTTCGTTTTGCGGAGGTAATAATAAAACACTGAGTAAAACAACTTAAGATTTTGTGCTTGTTTTAATGGAATTTGCTATTGCACAAACACAGTTCTTCAATAAAATAGCCAAGAAAGAACTTAAATGACTTAAATGACAAGTGATTCCAAACTGTGTCTCCCAGCCCAGCTCCTGGCAGGAGCCTCCCTGATTCGACACGGCTGATACAGCTGATCATCACAAGCGCACTTGATGACCTGTAGTGTCAGATCAGGGAGGCATATAAAATGCGGAGCACAGGGGTACTCCTGCAGCTAAATTGGGGTACACAGGTGATGATAACTGGGAGGTGTAATTTTATTTCACTACAAAGACAGCTCTAATGACTTCTTCCTGAGGGAGACAGCTGCTTTGGAAGATAATGGTGCCCATACTTATTATACATTTAGTTCAAACCAATGTTCTTTTATTTCTTAACAAAGAGGAATCTTAAAGGCCTACATAGGCCTGGAATAATTGTTGCATCGATAAAAATTTTTAACACAGGGGTCTTTTTGAGTTTACATGTGAAATTACACCACAGTCAGATAGGTCCTCTTCAAAGTAAAACACTTTTTTTTTTGTCATTTCAAATGTTCAATTTTCTTTGCTATTCAATTAAGAGTAGTTGGTATTGTTCTAGCTGGAAAAATAAGCTCAAACTTGATCGTTACTGAACATAAGCTACCAACCCATTATTTAACATGAGTAAACAAAGTATTTCCTTTCAGTTACTGCAGCTTGGCTTTCCCTCAAGAGCGGCCTGCACACCCATCGGAAGAGAAAACATCCTGTCAGGCCACCTCCATCTTCGCTTCAGTTCTACTCCACCCCCAGCCATCAATGGCTGCCACACTGTTGATGAAAGTGTGTGGGTACTATTGCCAGCCCACCAGGAGGACTGGTGATGCCCTTACTTAAGCTCAGAGGAAATAGGAGTCAATTAACATCTTCCAGTTGAAGTGAGACTAGAAATATCCTGACTCCCTGCCAACATGTGGTAGAAGAAATTAATTATCTGCCAGGAAAGTAAATGCTTTTTTATTCTAGATCAAAGAAAATCACATCCTGTGAAAACACCTCTCCTACTCCCCTGTAGATGTAGGTCTATTTGACTGAGCGTAAAAATCCATCCAAAAATAAAAGTACTAAATATGTGTTAATAATAATAATAATAATAATAATAAGATGGATTCAAAACAGGTTTATGGTGCCTAGCCTTTACATTGTATTCTTGCGGATAATTGTAATTCTAATTAAATCTTAAATAATGTTACGATCAATGTCACATAAACAGTCATTGGTGCCTCATGTTCAAGGAAGTTATTAAACCGGAGAACAATTAAGGCAGGCAATGACAAATTATGTAACATAATTTTGCTGTGAAATGAAGGGCAGGTGAAGTGGCAAAATGCCCCTTAGTGCAAGTACCCCATTAAAAATTAAATGCACAATCAGATGGATTGCAGTTTATGGTTTTTGTCTTAAAATAGATCATACGAAACTGCAGAAACAGAATGACATCCACCATCATTAGTAATGGCCTTGTATTGCGGTAATGATACAATTGGTTTAGAAAGGGATATTTCTGTAATTAGTTCATGTTTTTGAATGAAAATGTTTCCATGTAAAGGAAACCACTGCCCATGACAACCAAATGTGACCAGCAAGGGTAATTGATACCCTCTGCTCCATAGTTGGTCATCTTTAAAAAAAAAAAAAAAAATACAATTAACTTGATAATAAAAAAGGTGAAAGGCATATTAGCACTTGCATGAAAGGGACAGGGCGGATATCTTTTCATTACTAGTTGTAGAGGCTTCAGGTAATGATGTGTAGGGGTTGTCCACAAATTACTGTTCTAATTGCAATGCAGACTCCAGTCATAATTATACTCCTTCAACCTAATGGGGCATAAACTGAATTCTGTACAATATGGGCTTCTGAATTATACCTGCCATCAATTATAGTTAGTTCCCCTGACCTTTGCCATTAACTGATTCTTCTTTTTTATTTTTATTTTTCTAGAATCTTTGGTTGATATGGAGGTTTTCAGCACCGCTAATGTTAAATAAGGTGCGGTGCTTACCTGAGGAGCGGTTCTTCAGAAGACAAGGTCACCAGACAAAAGGAGAAGGGGTGCTTTTAGGATAAGGATGCTATTAGAATGTTCAGGGCAGTACTTTACACCTTCCTCCCACTCTTGGCCGCTGGGATGGACGTTGAGAGCCGTTTACACACACTAGCCCAATTACCCATGATTCACAGGGCAAGTCATCATTAAAATATTAACCTTATGAATTTGCAAGATCCTTTCAATGGGTAAGAGGGAAAGTTCTTTAGCTCTGAATTCTGGTAACTAAATTCCACTGAGTAATAAGACCTGCAAAAATAGTTTTGGACCTTGGTCTGTGAGTTTTCTTCATTGACAGACATCTTTTCAGACTGGACCAAAATTTACGAGTAGCAAAGCTCATGTATATATTTTCAATGCATTATACAGCCCACTCCTGATGTCACTACATATGATTCTGGCTGGCAGACCTGGTGAGACTGGAGCAGACTTGTGTCTTGTGTCATACAGTCTTGTGCAAATAATTGGATAAAGCAGGCTGGAGTGGGAAAAACCAGACAATGAAGGTTTTCAGGTTTTTTATTACTTTAATAGCATCCACATTCAGCACTCAGTACGAGATGTGCCCTCCACGGTTCTTGATAAGCTGTTCCACCCATTTTGGCATGGAGCTGACCAGGTTTTTGCAAGTTGCCTTGATTTCTTCATCGTTATGCCACACCTGGATAACTGCATCGATGACTTTGGCATTTGTGGTGCAGTCCTTTTGCTGTAGCCTTGACTTGATGATGGACCAGAAATTCTCTCTGGGATTGAGGTCAGGTGAATTACCAGGCCAGTCCAACACAATAAGAGTACTGTGTTAATGATACAATCGCATTAGTTGCATCATGCAAGTCAAGGAAATTAATGAAACGTGGCTAAAGACTGTATCTGGTTTCAGAGAGCAGTTGGGCATGCACATTTAATTCATTCATCAGTGCTTAACTTACAAATCAAAGATGATTTACCTCACAAGTTTTCTGTTTTATAAGGCAAAATTTGTAAGTTGGTGAGAAAACAGTACTTTGGCTAACAGCCAGAGCAAATGTTTCTACTTAAATCCGTGTTCCTGATGTGGAAGGGGTCCAAGTTTTTATAGTGCAGTAATTTTGCAAGCTCAGCGGTTCTATTTTGTGAAACATGTAGTTTGATTCAGTATTGAGGTTCAACCATTGACCTACAATGTGTGGCAGATAAGATTTTGGTAGAGGTTTTTTGCTATTCAATAAATACAAAGAGCTCATTATTCTTTGAATATGACGCTTTTCATAAGTAATGATGGCTGATTTATCCACATAAAGCCATATCATGCCAGAAATAGATATTCCAGTAACAAAGCATTAAATTTCCATTGGATTTTAACAGGTTTTAACCAGACATAATTTCTGTAATGTGCAAGAGATGATGATTCATTTTGCATTGATTAATTGATGGCTCTACAGTTGAATCCGTGGACACCTGAGGCTTTATTCAATCAAAGTTTCTTGTTAAATGTCTTTTACAAATTATGCACCCGTGACACTTTTTCCTTACCAAAAAAAAAAGGTTTGCCAAACCAGATATACTTAAAAGTGGAAAATATAGGTTTCAAGGTACCGCCCTGGTCACTAAAATTCAATACTTTGTTTGGGTTGAAATGGTTTTACTTTAACAGGCTTTCAGCAATTCAAATTAATCGAGAGGTTTTGAAACCATAATAAATATACACTGGGGCTAATGCTACAGTCTGAGTCTGACAATCTCTGGCCCACAGTCCCATTTAGTCCCTTAGCAATAGCATGTCAGAAACACAGCACTGTTTTGAGTCTCCTCTGCGAGCAGACAGTCGAGGCTTGAAATCCTTTTTTTTTTTCAGAGGAAATTCATCTATCGACGTGACTGCAAATAACTGTTCCCCTCAAGCTCAGATATGGAAATGTACAGCAGGCTTAGCAGGTGACAGGGACAGTGTGGGGGTGGAAGATGATGATCAAAAACATTGGGCCATCAGTAAGACAAACCTGTGAAGGTGAGTCCCTGCTTAGAAGGCATGGATTACTGCAGGGGCTGTCCCTGTCAGAATGAATCATGAAGGAACATGACAAGAGATCTATCACTTATAAGAATTTCTCCTAAATCATGTTGAGACACTTCGACTGGAGTTTAATATACTTACATAATAGAGCCTCATTCACAAGAAATCACATAAAATGTCCTTATTATTATTGTTATTATTATTATTATTATTGCTGTTGTTATTTTTGATAGTAATAATAATAATTCCCAAAAATATGTTTACACTTGATAATTGGGGACTAGATGCAAGAGTTAGCCTAAGCGCAGCACAAGGCATTCTGGGAGCACATGACGTCTTGTATCTAACAGAGCTGTTTGAATAGAGCAGTTGAGAAGCTTGCGCCTTAGTGGAATAACTAGCTGTAAAGTTCCAAACTAATAATGACTTCTAGTGGTAAAATTTTGTTAAATTTTAGTATGATGATTTTGAACATCAGCCCTGTGGCCCCCTTGCACATGTTGGATTTTGTTCCAACTACAATTGCAATCTCAGAATTTTAGCGAGTTACCTTGGGGCTGCTGAAAACTCATTTGTGATTGGTTGAAGAACTTTCTAAGGGTGAGCATTATTTTCCTATAGCTACACACCTATAAAGTAGTTCCAAACATGTTTTTCACATTCTGTGTCAATTCACCACAGTTGAATTTCATGCTAAGGTTTACTGACACTTCATGTGACAAAGTTGCAAACATTACAAAGTGAAGGCTAAAATGGACACTGTCAATATGTTTGCTTTTTCTAATACTACAATTAATATATTTGGTGAGTATGGTCACTATGAATGACTGGTGAAGGCATAATGCGACAACGGCTGCCTAAGTCGAACTATGATGAAATAATCTCAGCACTTGCTCGGCAATTAAATGAAGGAAATAGTCTGCATATAAATGCAATTTTTGGATGAAATCTCAAAAATTTTGCATTTAGCTAAGCATACAGTACCGGCCAAAAGTTTGGACACACCTTCTTATTCAATGCGTCTCCTTTATTTGCATGACTATTCACACTGTAGATTTTCATTGAAGGCATCAAAACTATGAATGAACACATGTGAAATTACGTAAGAATCTAACAGTTTTCCAATAGGGCAGTCGGCTGTATATCAACCTGACTTCTGCACAACACAACTGATGGTCCCAACCCCATTGATAAGGCAAGAAATTCCACTAATTAACCCTGAAAAGGCACACCTGTGAAGTGAAAACCTTTTCAGGGGGCGATCTCTTGAAGCTCATCAAGAGAATGTCAAAAGTGTGCAAAGCAGTAATCAGAGCAAAGGGTGGCTACTTTGAAGAAACTAGAATATAAGCCGTGTTTTCAGTTGCAGGTATTTCAAACTTTTTTGTTAAGTACATAATTCCATGTGTTCATTCGTTGTTTTGATGCTTTCAGTGAAAATCTACAACGTAAATAGTCATGAAAATAAAGGAAGCGCATTGAATGAGAAGGTGTGTCCAAACTTTTGGCCTGTACTGTATGCAAAAAATGCAAAAAAACAATGCCATGCTGGTCATAATATAAAAATAATTGTCCATCTAAATGATTGTTCACCAACTCAGCATTGCAATTATTTTATTTTTTATAATAAGTGGCATTGTTAATCATTGTTTATCACTTAATTCATGTTAACTTATTTACTCTGATTCACATAATATTTGCCCCCCCCCCCCCCCTTTTTTTAATTTATGTCCAAAATAGATTAGGATAACCCAAAGAGTGCCATATCCATTGTGTACTTTTTTACTGAAAGAAACAGGAATAAATTGTATCTTAACAAAGTCCACCAAAAAAAGCCATTCAGCAGTAAATGAAAAATCAAGAGAAAGCAAATGATTACAAGTCAAATCGACATGAGGAAAGAAGTAACACATTAATAAATGAAAGAAAGTAGGACCCTTATCATTCATCATTAACTTTTTTTTCTCTCTCCATCTCTTTCTCTCTGTTTAAACTAAACAGATGGGAGAAGGGGGGGGGGGTGGTATCACCCACAGGTTTTTAACTGCAACACAAATAAAGTGGAAAAAAGAAAGGAAATTAAGCAAACTAATAAATGTTCCTTTTTGGTTAAGCTAGGGCATTTGCCCATAACTTGAAAGTGGGCCCTAAACCCATGTTTTGCGATTTTTTTTTTTTGTTAATGACCCATGTATTCATTCTGAAAATGGAAGTAGCCTATCAACTCTGTCCCTTGGTTTGCACACAAGCTGAGTTGATATTGGCACATTAAGTTGTCACTCTTAGCGAGCACACATTCTGCAATGAGAAAAGTTACTCTTCTATTCATCGTGGCACAAGGGGATATCTGATTTTTCATTATGCTCCATCCGACCCAAAATTGCCCTTACCCAGTCTAGGAAATTCAATTTGCACCACCTGCAGCCCCAGCCCAGACAGGGACCCACCAGCAAAGGCTAATGGCAGTTCTTCCCGGAGGTACTGAAGCAAAATCTAACAATGATATCACAGTGCCATGACCTGCCAATGGTGCCGGAAAAGTCATTTTGTAGGGAAAGGATGATGACTTTCTGTCTGGGTGTTTTGAAAATAGCATCTTTTCCAGAATCTTTAAATGGCTTTATTATGTAAGGGATGCTGACACAGCCTTGTGCTTCATCTGCAGCTCTGCAGTGAAGAAGGTAATTAAAGAGCCCAACAAGTTAAAATCAACTTTTCCGGCTGGAAGTTGTTATCTAGGGCTCATTTGTGATGACTCTTAAAGCAATTCTTACCTTTCTGGCATGTCGCACAGCACTTAGTAAAAATTTGATCATGAACAACTCCGCCTCCCTCCGAAGTCCCACCCTCTTCCCCCTGCCTGACCTCTGATTCTCCCCTCACCAACAGTAATTACATAATATCCAATTCTATTTGTGGTATAAAATAAAATGCCCTTGTAGTGTTTAGTTACCTTTGCAGTCTGACGAACTAACATTAACGTTATTATCGTAATTATGGCATTTCAGCACCTGTTTTTTTTTTTACTGTCAAATATATTGTTTTTCGGCAGAATTCAAACTTATTTTTTTGCAAAACTGCTGTCATAGCGTCTGTCTGCCAGAGAGGCACGTGACTCGCAAGCAGTGACAGCGGTAGGCAACTGAAAGGGATGCGACAATGGATGACAGCCAGGTAGATTGGCAAATCATTTTATTCGGACCGAATAAAATTATTGGTCAGACTTTTACGAGAAATATATGAGAATTAAGCATTGATGAGTTTCAAGTCCTGGTGAATTTTTTTTCCCATCATAGTGTGCCATACGCATGTTAGGAGCGTTTGAAGATTACAAAGAAAAAGTGTAAAAATGCCAGAAAGGTAAGAATTGATTTAAAACAAATTTAAGTGCAAAATGAGATAAATTTAGTCTCAAAAATTAAATCGGCAAACCTTGACCGGCGAGCTACATCATGAACTTCAGACGATTTAGTGCACTGCATTCATCACTGAATTTGAAATGCAAGCAAAAGGCTGCTGCCCCCTTACAGTGCCATGGTTAAGCGTTAGTCCCTTCCCTGTTTATTCTGTTTGCTTATTTGTCACAAATAAATATTTCAGGTCATCCAAACAATTTTTATTTGAGACGCAAACAATGTAAGTCAACACAAAATACTGTTATGAGTCATCGTTTCATTTATTAAAGAGAAAGAGTCATTTAAAACCTATATCACCTTTGTGAAATTTTTTTTTTGCCCCCCTAAACCTAATAGCAGGTTGTGCCACCCGTGCTGACAACAACTGCAATCATGCAATTGTGATAACTGGCATCGAGTCTTTGACATAGCTGTGGTGGAATTTTGGTCCATTCCTCTTGCAAAACTTTTCTAATTCAGCCAATGGAAGAACTGCCTGTTTACAGTCATTCCACAGCATCCCAACTGTATTCAAGTCAGGACTGCACACTGCGAAACTCTCATTTAGTTTCTTTTGAGGTATTCAAAAGAAGCGGTGGACTTGCTTGTATTCTTCGGATCATTATCCTGTTGCATAACCCAACTGCACTCAGACTGCAAGTCAGAAAGAGATGGCTGGGCATTGTCCTCCAGGAATTTCTGCTGGAGAGCAGGATTCCTAGTTCAGTCAATCATGGCAAGTGTATTCAACCCTGAACCAGCAGAGCAGACCCGGACCATCACGCTGCCGCCGTTGTGTTTGACTGTTAATTTGATCTTATCATTGTGGAATGCTGAGTAATCTTAATGCCAACTGTAACAGGACACATTTCAACCAAAGATTTCCATCTTTCCCTCGTCAGCTGCAAAAGATTATCCCAAAATTTTTGCGGTTCATCAAGATGTTTTTAGTAAATGTGAGACTAGCCTTTGTGCTCTTTTTGGCGCACAGTGGTTTTCTCCTTTCAGATCTCCCATGGATGCCATTTAACTCCGTCTCTTTCTTATAGTGGAATCATGAACAGCGACCTTATCTGAGGCAGGTTCACCACTGTTCCATGTTTTCTCCATTTGGTAACAAGGGCACACACTGGAGGTCACTGGAGTCTCACTGCCTTAATGCTGAACACCCTCTCTGGACTGATAGATGTTAACAACTTTTCTCACCTGTTCTTGAATTTCTTCCGATTGCGACAGCATATGCTTTTTGCCGATTTCACATTGCCAAATAGGTTCCATTTATTTTGCCACCAGGGCTGGCAGTAATTATTTTTTAATTTGTTGATTTAGTAACTCAGGGGGACAATTACTTATCACATAGAGCCAGGTAAGGTTGGATTGCTTTTTTCTGTCAAACAATGAAATCATCATTTACAAACTTAATTCTTTGTTTACGTGGGTTTTCTTTGTCTCATATTAAGATTATTGTGATGATGTGAAACATTTAAGTGTGACGAATATGAAAAAATAAAAGAAATCAGGAAGGGGGCAGATGCTTTTTCATGGCACTGTAGGCTTAAAAGGATATGGAACTGAGAGTCATTCTTTATTTCTATGACCACAGGTTACTATATTGATCAGCAAAATAATCACTAGGAGTATGATAGCATACAATTTAAATCAGATTCAAACTTAAACATCCCACCGATATAATTTTACATAATATGTGTGGCCTAGGTTCAGCCAAACTCAATCTTCATGTTGCCAGATTGTATGTCAGTGATTTGCATTGTAAACATGACACAAGGTGACGCCAAATCCATCATTGCCAGTATATTAGGCATCCTTTGTCGTTTCAGTACAGATGGTAATGAGCTTGGGTTGGGGCATGTCTGCGCCCAGCCAGTGGTGTCCCCGGGCAGTAGTCAAATGAAGATCTCCCTTGCCAGAGCAGAACTGTCAGGTAACTGGTTCAGAGAGTTTAGCAGGCGCACAGTCCCAACCTTGATGACCACAGAGGGCTTGAGAAGTATTCCTAATGAACTGGACAGAGGAACAGACTGGAGAGGCAGGTTGACTGGCAGGCAGTGACAATCTTGGGCACTGGGTTGAGAGCTTGTTCCCGTTAATAAAAATTCTTGTGTATTTAACTATCCTTAAAGGTAACGATAATTACTGAAGACAATTAACTCTAGACTACTAAAATACTGGCTGGGTTGCTTTAATGCATGCAACAAGGAACAATCTAGCAACTTAACAGACTCAATGTTAGGGCATATATCTACATCACAGAGATGTACGACAGTAGGCAAACACAAATGCACAACCCCTGGCGTGGGAAGCATGCAAGATGCTAAACCAATCAAGAGAGACGATACTTTGAAAAGACAGACAAGTTGTTGGATGGGAGAAGAAACAATTGGAATTTGCATGACGGTTGTGACACACAAATTTCACCACATTTTCTGAAATGTTTAGGTTTTCTTTTTTTTTTTTAATGTACTTTATACTGTACATTTAAAATCGGACTGTCATGTGAGGGACAGGGTACGGTGTTTGCACGAGGTTGATTTAGCTATGCTAAAACACACAGCTCAGTTGATACGCACTAAGAATAGTGGCTCATGGCTATTCAAACACTGGATAACGTGACTCCAGTAAAGTAATTCTGAAAGTTTATATTTTTAATTACCATCGTTGGTGGAGTATGAATTAACAAAGTCTTCATGCAACCGATATATCCAACAGAAAATCAGTAGCTCCCTCCTCTTGAAGTTTCTGCTGCTCTCCATGGCATACCGTAGCTACATTGTGCTAGCTAAGTCATGAACCACAGCTTAAAAATTTTGTAGTGTCAGTGATGGTTCTGCCCTGCAGTCCCTCCCCCTCCTGCTGCCTTCACCTCCACTTCAATGAGTCACACCTGTTGCTCGTTGAAGTGGAGGTTGAAGTGTTGAGTATTTAAGAGCTGCACTGCCAAATTTGTTCTCCAGACTGTCTTCGGTCCGGCGGAGGCGTTCTACGGGGTGTTCCGGGTCCAGAGGAAGTGTTCTCCCGTGGTGTTCCGGGTCCGGTGGCGGTGGTCTCCTGTGGTGTTCAAGGTCTGGCGGAGGTGTCCTCCCGTGGTGTTCCGGGTGCGGTGGTGCCATGAGTTCTGGGGTCTGGCAGCGCCATGAGTGCTGGGTGGCCCTTTCCTGGCTCGCCAGGAGGTGTGCCTTGGGGGGAGGGTACTGTGATGGTTCTGCCCTGCAGTCCCTCCCCCTCCTGCTGTCTTCACCTCCACTTCAATGAGCCACACTTGTTGTTTGTTGAAGTGGAGGTGAAGTGTAGAGTATTTAAGAGCTGCACTGCCAAATTGGGAGCTCCTTCACCCAACCGTGACAGTGGGCTCTAATTTCTTGGCGCAGCGCAGGTGGTGTAGCGTGGCGAAGCCCATGCAGTGGTAATTTCGTCCAGCACAGCGCGCGCAGTGGTAATTTCGTGAGGTGCAACACCATGCGCAGCCTTTGGTACACGAACGTGCGCCGAGATGGGTGTGGCGGCGTAGTAGGGGGAGGTGTCACATATTCATCAAGACGCAGTGACAATTTTGTGGAAAAAGTCTCCGCTGGAGTTGCGCAGAAAACTTGCCAGCTCCAACCTGGTTTAATTTCTGTGTAGTGGTAATTTGGCTGACCGGCGCACAGTGCGCACACCTCACCGAAATCTCACAGGCAGGTTTCCAGAATGTCAGGCACATTTCAATGCTGGGGGTAAATCCCCAAATGCCCCTAATCCTCCAATTCCCCAACCCTTGAATAGACTTTCATTTGAACTTAATTTCAGGTCAATTGGTGAAATGGTTCTGAAGATATGGCCAAAATGGTAATTTTCCATCACAAAGCGCCATGGGTCGCTGATAGAAGGCCCCATCTTATCGGGTCGGTCAGAGAGTTTGGCTGTCTACCCGGGACTTCCCCTTGAAGGTTGAATCCTGAAAACTGGCACCCCGCTATATTGGCCCGTTCAAGATAGTGTGGAAGATCAATCCGGACACGGTTCAGTTAAAGCTCCCGAGATCTTTATGCATCCACCCATCCTTCCATGTCTCTCGCATTAAGCCAGTTAGCACCAGCGTCCTGGCAGCTGCCGACGCACCCCCGCCGCCACCGCGAATGGTTGAGGGGGGGCCAGTTTACACCTTGCGCCACATTCTTGCTGAGAGGCGTGTCGGTTGTGGGGTCCAGTTCCTCGTGGACTGGGACGGATATGGTCCCAGGGAGTTCTGCTGGGTCCCTTCGCAGGATATTCTGGATCCCTCACTAATTTCTGAGTTTCGTGCACGGGGTTCCTTGGGGACTTCTAGAGCTGTCCCTTAGAGATGCCCCCCCTCTAAGGACCCCCCCCAAACTCACCAGCCATCACAAATTAGTCATAAATTCATTAAAATTAATTGCATTTCAATATTTTTGAAATGCATATAGTTAACCTATTCATTCATCACGAATATCAAATAACGCTTTATATAAACAGATGGCAACTCCATCACTCGAACATGTTTTTTACGCGGTTTTACTCAAAACCAGTGGCGGTTCCAGAACCGGGAATTGGGGGGCGCAGACAATTCCCTTTATGACAATTAGTCCTGGCTAGTTCTGAATCATTTTCCTTGTCTGACGCGCTTTCCAATTATCATAATTGGCAACTGAAGACACGCCAGTTTCTCTCGATTATACGATTGAACAGCGATGAAATCATGGGCGAAATTCAGCACAGAAAAAATAATTTACTTATTAATAGGCCACCAGTGCTTCATGTTGATTCATCAGGTCTGCGTTCAAATGAAATATCGCCTTTCACTCTTGGTATTGGGTGGGTTGATTAACAAAAAAAAGTTGCACTTGGCAGGTAAATAGTCAGCATGCTGCTCAAGCTATTTGCGTGAGAGTCAACAGGTTTGCAAATTTGAATAATGTTGATTAAAATACAGCAAATGAGCATCCAGATGAATGATTGTCATCTTAAGGAAAAAGGAATCTTTGAAGTTCGTTCTTACACCCTCATTATATAGGAACTGCCATGTGTTCACAAAAGTGACGTCACATTCCCTGTTAGTACAACTGCAACAATAACTTTATTTTTTCATTACGATTCAGGAACATACACACGCTTTATCTGCTATCTACATTTGTTGCTGCTGTCTCTCTCAAATTCACATTCACAAAATCAATACCTGCTACCCTTAATCTAGCTCTTTGTCTATTCATATGTTCAACTTGCTTTGGTGTGTATTCCTTACTCAAGACACCCCGCCCCCCACCTCCTATTCCTACTAAATGACACACTCTCACTCACTCCAACTCCCTCACTCACACTCTCACTCTCACACTCTCCCAACCCACTTTGTAAATAATTTATAAGCTCCAGCTCATTACTAAACGTGCACTTCATATAATTGAGTGAGCTTTGCCCCATTCAGCATTCTGGCCCAAACAATGCACTTTTACGGCCCAATTCTGGCCCACATACATAAAGAATGACGGCCTTGTTGTGGCCCAGATCTGGTTTGCCAGACCTGGCCCACGTATGGGCCTGCACAGGGCCAGCTTTCATACAATTGGCCCACATGTGGCATGCAATCACAGAAATGATGCCATCATTGCCAGACCTGGCCCACATCCGGTCAACATACCACTTGCCATGCCAGCAGTCGCCCAGCAGTACCGGCTTAACGCTGGATCCGGGCCAGACTCGTCTGTTATGTGGGAAGTTTGATCTTTGGCTTATGAAGGTATGTTTTTCTGTATGTTTCATGTTAAAAATTCTTCAGCAAATACAATCAATTGAACCACCCTACATTGGTGCCCATTTTGCTACACTGTGAATTTGCGTTGCTGTATAATGAGTGTTCTAATTAACTATTTTTATAAAGGAAAAGCTTTAGAAAAGGAAACTGCCTCACTGATGATTTGGTAAAAATGCAATAATTAGTAAAGCTGTCTTCAAAAGCACATAGGGCTAAGCAGAATGGAGGAGGACGTGCGCTTGTGGGACAGATTCTTGCCAAATCATGTTTGTTAGTGGTGTTTGAAGAGGCACAATTTTGTTGGCGGAGATTACGTGTTTCACGCGTCTTTCATCATTACCACTTGGTGAAAATAGTCCGGTTGAGTTCATGGTTTTTTTTTGGCTTAAAATTCAGTGCAGCTGCCAACACTTATTGGAAACTTTCAATCATTTGAACAATGGGAATTTTACCAACAGCCAAAGTATTTTATTTTGAATAAGTATTCATTGCTGTTCGTGTTGTATTTGAATATTTTTTGTGAGCAAATTGACCACGGTTCTTTTACAAATAAGACAATGGTCTTCAAGTGGCAAAATGTTGTCAGAAAGGGAATTTTCCTATCATTCTCAATAAATTCTTAAGATGGAGAAAGACTGAGGCAACTCAATTCAAATGGCAAATCGCGGTGAATCATGCTTATTTTTCAATACATGATACTAATTTGCAATTCAACAAAGCAAAAATCATCTCTTTGTCATCTTTACTTGACAAATCATTATTCATTCTTCTGTGATACAATGATGGAGATGAAATTTGTAGAGATAAAGATGCAAAATCACAATTTTTAGAAAGTGGGAAATAACAAACCCCCCACCCCACACACACACACACACACACACACACACACACGCACGCACACGCACACACACACACACACACATATGTCATTGCAATTTGTATCGTCATTCCATGTTTTCACAAGTATATATCAGGCTAAAGGGGGAAAAAATTATTTTCTGATCTGTCAAGCTGCATGAGTAATAGATGATGCCAAACACTTTTCCATTCCTACCCGCATCAATAGATGCATTGGCACACACTTCTGAACACACACTCCTTTCATCCGACCAGTCGTGCAGAAGCACACGGCTCATCTGTCCACCCCCTACCATCCCACGCTAACAGGTAAAATGTTTAGTTCGGCTAATATGTGGACTTGCATGTATCTAACTATGCTCCATTTGCCCTGCACATCAGTGATTTTTCTCAATGACATTAAAATTCTTGTGAATGTCTTCAAGGAGGAGAAGAATGACTGCGGGAAGTTAGATGAGAAGCCACAATGGAAGAATAACCTGTTGATCTTAAAACTTGCAGATATAATGGCGATTATTGTACTGCCTTTTAGGTCACCTCATTAAATCTGGCCGGACAAATACCCACAGTACTCTTGCCAGCAGAATAAGATTTTTTATCATTAAAAAAAAAAGAAAAAAAGAAAAAGAATTCTTGACTGAATAAATTCATTTGAATTTTTTTAACACTGAATATAACTTTTGAATATGATGAATGTTCTGGTCTGGCCTGACCCAGAGCCCAACCGTAATGCCATCTGCCAGTTCCAACTACAGACCACAAATGAAAATCAGGCGAAGGCCAACAACTGGAAGCCACTTAACAACCTTGCAATCACATTACTCATAGTGCCCCGAAACACGGCATTAATGATGACGTTTTATAACACACTATTAATTCTGCAGAAGAAGACAATGCAATATTCACAGAGTAATTAAGGAAACACCTGTTTTATGCAATACTGAAAAGTTTGGAATACTGAGCTGTGATGAGATTTTATTTATATTTGTATTTTGAACATGGAGCTGGATCAGTGTTTGCATGGGAAATACTAGCGGACAATGAGCTGTGCAGCAAGATGAGAGTTTCTTGAAGACTGTGAGCAACTGCATGGGAATTGGGAATTACCTCTAAATCCTTGTAGCTGAAGTGATAATTGTGGCTCTGGGCATGGTGCGACATGAGTTCATTAGTGTGGTCCCATCCTAAATATGAAATGAAACCCTTACCTCTGGTTGAGGTACAGACACTGAGGCTGACGTGGACTTGGAACATGCTAAGATGGCTATGTGGCTATGGTGTACCTTGCCAGATGTTAAGTGAGCACTGAGGGATTGTCCTGTCAATCCTGCCCAGTTCTGCTAACTTTGTTGGATGTATCAGAGAGAGTAACATCTAGCTAACCTGCAGTAGTTCCAATCCTCACATGTAGAGATAAAGACTGACAATGACATGGCACATGTAAGCTGTAAAATATATGTGTATATATGCTTCCACACAGAGTTGCACGCGCGCACCGTCACCGTCACACACACACATACACCCACGTGCGCGCACATGCACACCTTCACACACACATACACACACACACACACACACACACACACGTGTGCGCACGTGCACACCCTCACACACACGCAAACCCACACAAAAACACACACACAAACAAACACATGCACGCCCTCACGCACACCCATACAAAAACACATACACACACACACACACATACACACGCACAGGTGCAAGCATATTTTTCAACCTGCCGTACGTGTATAGCATTGCAGGAGGAAATAAAGAAAAGTTCTCCACTGGTAGAGAGAACAACATTTTCCAAGAAAAGATTTCAGTTCAGTCTTTAGCCAAGATGCTTCTTTAAGAGCTTCTCTGTGTGAGTGATTTTCTTTCCTTTTGTGTTTGTGCCAGTATATGTGTGTATGCGTGTTTGTGCATGTGTGTGTGTGCCTATGTTTGTATATATGTGTATTTTAATTTGGCTCCCAACCAATTCAAATGTTGTCATTTTTATTAAGCTCTGTTTGGTGGATTTGTGAGGATTCGCTGTTCAATATGAAACCATCTGCGATATTCACACTGCCTGAAAAGGCTGCATGAGGCACATGGCGATAGATTTGCAGTGTTTGTGGCCTGATTTCACTCAGTTTCATTTGCAGCATTATTTTCTAACACTTTTTATTTATGACTTTTCATATAATGTTTTTCCTCTTAAAATTTTTCTCAGACTATGTCCAGCGCTTCTACTTCAGTGGGAAAAAAAAGTCTTCCAACCTGAAGAATAAACCAAAATGCTATAACTGGGGTTTAAGAGAGGGTAAATGAAACATATTATTCCCCCGTTTGTCGAAGGCACAGAGCTGTGCTTTAAACACAGCCTGTACTTTCAACAATCTGGGGCTAATTTGCACCGTCTGTGCCCAGCAGTATTCTAAGAGCACATTCAGATGTTCAAGGGGGACATCTCATGCTATAAACACTGAGGTTGATTAGACTGTTTCAAAACCTGAGAAAAGCCCTGGACACCAAAGACCACAGTGTGAAAGTACTCTTCATGCTAAATTATCCTAAATTAACCTCTTTGAGAACGATATTGACATTTCTGGAGATCTAAGTTCTAGCCAGAAAGTAATATATTTGAAAAAAGAAAAACAATATTCCAATGAATTACCTCATTGGTACGTGATAGTTGGGAAGCCACAGGGATCTACACAATGATGTTTATCTTGCTAATTGCATTCCATCACACTGTGCTGGAGGGAATATTAAAAAAGAAAAACACTCTTAAAAAGAATACACCGTGGCGACTACTAAATTTGTAGTGCCCTTTAAGTGGTGGAAGTACTGAAGTGCCTTTAACTATTCTTGTTAAACTGCAGCATCAGTGCACTGTTGTAACTTGTTTTCTGGCCATTTGGCATAAAATTATGATGCACTGATTGATGAATGAGACCAAATATATGTATGTTGTGTATATATTGTGTGTATCTTTTCACAATATTGGAGAGATTTCAGGGATAGTTCATTGTTCATAGTTTTATTATCAGCAGATAATGCTTTTAATTCATTTTCATTTTGTTTAGCATAGTTTGCATGAGAGATGTAGTGAGGATAAATCTACCACTTGAACCCGAGTCGTTTTTTTTCTTAATAAAATTAATTAAAATGATTTTGGCTCAAATAAGGACACCAAAGTGTGACATTGAAAATAGGTTTTTTCAAAAAGGATGCAGGAAATTAAAATAAGTAAGCATTGTGTGCATTTGCCCATAAGATATTTACTCATAGTCCAATGAATAAATTCCACTTTATTACAAAACTTTTCTGGTCAGAACATAGGACAATATCAGACAGAAATTATCGGGTTAAGGTTGTTGCCCGACGTTTCTGCTGTGCTAACCGTAGGCGAATGACCTGTGCATTCCACGGTTTAAAAACATATCTGGCAGCCTATCAAGAAAGAGTATTCACCCAAACCATATATATACTGTATATATACACACACACACACACTACCGCTCAAAAGTTTGGGATCACTTGAAAATTTTCTTGTTTTCCATGGAAACACATGAAATTAGTCTGAATAGGAAATATAGCAAATGAACAGAACATGGTGACATTGTCTGAGTTAGAAATACTGTACTGTTGATACTGAAACTGGTGTTCGACGGGAACTATTTAGCGCAGCTGCTACATAACAACCTGTTGGGCGTCTTTGTCTTAAACTACGCACTCTCAGATATTTGTCTTCTTGCACAGTTGTGCATCGGGGCCTCCCACTCCTTTGTTCTGTCCTTGTTAGTGCCAGTTTGTGCTGCTCTCTGAAGGGAGTAGTTGACAGCATGGTAAGAGATTTTAAGTTTTCAATTTCTCGTATTGAATAGCCTTCTTTTCTAAGCACAATAGACTGACGGGTCCCTAAAGGAAGTTCTTTCTTTCTGGCCATTTTGAGCCTGTGAACAAACAATCAACTGCTGATGCCTCAGGTAATAAACCAACCTCAAGAATGCCATGCTCCCTTTTGCGCTCCCTTATTAGTTCAACGGTTTTCAGCTGTGCAACACATTTGCAAAACTTTTTTTCTAGTTTTGGTTTTATACGCCGCCGCAATTTTAGATGTGCAAACCACCAGTTTGTTGGTTGGTAAAAATACGTATTTTCAGCTTTTATCGGGGCCTTTTGTACAGACATTGGCTTTAGCTTGTTGTCACAGAATTTTTTTTTTGAAGTCTTCTTTCCATCAAAGAAGTTGGGAGAAAATGGGAAAATGGCCTCATGGGCTGTTGTTATGAGTCAATGTTTGACTGATTCCTTTCTGCTGGAAAGAAAGATCTTTCGAGTTAGATTTCATGCTTCGGATAGCCTTTGGATTCTTATGGCGATTGTCAACAGGACGAAGTAAGCTGTGCAAATATAACACCATGTAGCATTTCAAAATAAGATCCATATGAATTTAAATTAACTAAAGTAGTTGTCAGCTGTGAACTACTAAAAAGTTAACCAGAAGCTCATTATATCATGTTAACCCGTACATTATTTAATGCCGGTTAAATAAAGATTTGAAAAAAGCTGGCATACTGTAATTTGTCAAAGGGGAGGTAAAACAGAAACACAGTTGAATGCCTTTGCCGATACATGCAGCTAGATGCTACGCTAGCACCACTCCAGCGAAAGTATAAAGCCATTGGCTGTTTCGTCAATGGTGAAATGCGCTAGCATAGCATCTATCATTGTACCACAAAAGGTATTCAACTGTGTCTCCACTTTATCTCCCCATGGATAATTAAATATACGTTTATCCTAAGCTTTGCCAATGTAAAAACAATAATAGATTAATGCAGTAGTGGATATATATATATATATATATATATATATATATATATATATATATATATATATATATATTTGTTATTAATAATTGATGTTAAGATATTTTCATGCTGAATTAAAATATTTGTATATACTACTTATTTCATTTTCACAAGTAAATTATTTAATTTGACCTTATTGTAAAATGGGACCCATATTCTTTTTTGGTTAACACCACACTATACCCTGAGTTCCACAATTCATTAGGCAGTGATACTTTTTTGTTATTTTGGTTCTTTGGCCGCGTCAGTCATCAGATCTGAATCCAGTTGAACATGCATTTTACATACTGAAGTATAGCCTGAAAGTAAGACGTCCCAAAAAGAAGCTGGAACTGAAGATGGCTGCAGTACAGGCCTGGCAGAGCATTACCAGGGAGGATACCCAGCGTCTGCTGATGCCAATGACTCACAAACTTCAAGCTGTCATTGCATGCAAAGGATATGGGACCAACACTTCACTCCACATTATGTTTCACTGTCCAAAATAGAGTTAGGTATTTTTCGGCTGACGTTCGATATGTGAAGCTGCGAGGTCCAAGGGCTCCGCATGCAGCTTTTCATTTACTTGTTCATTAGGTTGCTAAATATGACTTAATATATTACTTCATGGTCTTAAAAGTCTTATAATGTCAGTTAATTGACTTGGGCGGAGAAATATTGCGTCTACAAGGAGTTGTTCAGAAATTACGTCTAGCCATCAGAACAAGCCTGCCAATTCAGCTGCTGGCAAGAAAACAGCGAGCTCCTCCACTGAAGTAGACACACCGCCGATTACTCCGGACAATGTGGAGAAAAATATGATGGCGATTGAACTGATTGAACAAAAATGGAGCAACTTTTAGCCCTGGATGCTGAGAAAGCTTTTGATCATGTGGAGTGGAATTATTTGTTTTATGTTCTGAAGCGGTTTGGCTTTAGGGATACCTTTATTTCCTGGGTCAAATATACACTTCTCCCTTGGCTTCTGTTAGAACCAATGACACTTATTCACTCTACTTTCCTCTCAACGTGGGACTAGGCAGGGCTGCCCCCTGTCAAAATGAATATCCTTCCGAGGGCCTTATTTTTGTTTCAGTGCATCCCCTATTTCCTTACAAAAGCATTACAAAAGCTTGATAGTCTTATTTCATCTTTTATTTGGAACAGTTAGGCACCAAGGATCAGGAAATTGCTCCTTAAAAGACCTAAAATACATGGAGGCATGGCCCTATTTTCAAATTTTCAAATTTACTATTGGGCTGCCGATATAAAAAGCTTATTGTGTTGGCTATGGGATACATCATCTCTAGATCTCCCAGGGTGGTTACAAATTGAATCTCGCTCCTGCCGCCCTATCTCACTCTCAGCTCTTTTATGCTCCTCTATTCCCTTAAATTCACCCCAGGCCTGTCAGAACCCAGTAGTACGCCATTCCCTAAAAATCTGGTCTCAGTTCTGGAAACTTTATGGACTAGTTCCCTTTTCAGTTTATTCCCCAGTCACAGCCAACCACTTATTCCAGACCTTCTATATAATGCATTCATTCTGTCTTAAGAACGGAGTTCTTAATATAAGATGCTATACAGGGATGGCATTTTCATGTCCTTTGATCAAGTTAGAGAGGAATTCTCTTTACCCGCACATCATTTTTTTTTCAGATCCTTACAAGTCAGGCATTTCATAAAGAATAATTTTACTCAGTTTCCCTCAGCACTACCAAAATCACCACTTGATTCTATCCTTGAAACTCCACCCACGGCGAAGGGAACAGTATCAAGGCTGTACACAGTAATTTTTGAAATGGAGGACTCCTCATTATTGATAATAAAAGAACACTGGGAAAAAGATATGCATACAAATATAAACAAAGAACAATGGACATACTTCAAAGAATTCATTCTTCCTCCATCTGTGCAAGGCATAGTCTTATTCAAATTAAAATTGTACATAAGCGTCATATGCCCAAAGTTAAATTATCAAAGATGCTAATCCTATCCGTGATAGGTGTAAACAAGAACCTGCCACTCTATACCACATGTTTTGGTCATGTTCTAGTTTAACACAATTCTGGTCCTCAAAATTTGAAGTAAATTCAGCAGTTTTGTTGTTACCATTCGCCCATGTCCTTTTATTGGGCTCTTCGGTGTACCAACTGTTATTCCCCTCCGAAAGCCGCAATTAAATAGTATAGCCCATACCTCCCTTCTGGCACGTCGGCTTATTCTTTTTAACTGGAAAAGTGAGCCCCCACCCCCTCTTTTCGCAGATGGACCTGTTATGTTATATTTTTTCTAAAGAATAAAAAATGAGATATACATTGATTTAAATTTGATTTAACAGGGCGTCCATTTATTTCTCATATAGAACAGCACCTTGACTCAAAATAAGATGTTTTGCCTTTTTTATTAAATAATCACAGTGGACTTTTAGTTTTTTTTTTTTTTTTGTTTTATGGATGTTTTTGCCGATCACTCTGATAGTGTGTTCTTCTCTTTTTGTGTATCATGTCTTGTAACGGTTTATTGTCCTAAAAGCTCAATAAATATACATTGACAAAAAATATATATATAGTTTTAGGTAAACGAAAATGTAAGGGGGGCTACGTGACAGATGTTTTCATTTCTAAATACGTAGTTCATACAATATGGGTGCAAACACCACCAAATTAAAGCTAACAATCTGGACTTCAACTTTGTTGTCATTCTATCCTTTCAGACTCAAAGTGCTGGAGTATAGAATCAAAATAAAAAATGTTCTGACAGAAATTGCTGCATAAAACCATTGCAACCGTTTTCACTATACTAAAAGCAATCACCAAAAACAATTACAAGTACATCTCTGCAGAGAAAGCAAACAAATGAATTGTGTCATGGGTGCAGCTGAGATGTACCATGTCCGATACTAAGTTTGCACTGACAAATTGGTCTGTCAAAGCTCCCTATTTCTGCCAGCCATGTTTGAAGCATTAGCTCGGAGAACATCTGGCCATCTATCAGCCGTCCCTATGAGAGACAAATTGCCACCTACATCAGTGCGAATTAGAATGAGACAGCAATACAAGATACCTCTATTGTTCCCACAGACTGTCGTGGAGAAATGCTCATACTCCAGACATATTATACATGACACATGTGAGAGAGAACTAAGGTCGATGAATCAGCTCGACGTATGTCTGATGGAAAAACAGACGGACCAGCTTTAGTCAGTGATTCAGCATGGATACTGTGACTTCTCATTAAGTCTGTAAAGAAAACTTTAGACACTCCAACAAAATAAGCAGCAACTCCCCACACCCACTCCTGTTACCTTGTGTTGAAACAATGTGTGCTAGTGTCCAATATCAAGTTTTTATCGAAATCGATGGAACTAAACTTCCAACATCTGTTATCTAAACCATTTATTCCTCGCTTGGGTCGCGGTGGAGTTAGAGCTTATCCCTGCTGTCTATGGGCGAAAGGCAGGGACGCAACCTAAACAGCCTGCCAATCCATCGCAGGGCACGTGCATCATTCACACAAACACACACACCCATGCCTTTGGCCAACTTAGAATTTGCCTGACTTGCATGTCTGTGCACTGTGGGAGGAAACCAGAGTGCTCGGAGGAAACCCACGCCAACTCAAGGAGAACATGAAATCTCCACAAAGAAAGGCCCCAGGCTGGATTCAAACGCACAACCTTCTTGCTGTTTGGCAGCAATGCTAGCCACCCACTAAACTTTAAACATATACAAACCAAGGCTGACCTGGGGCTAAATTTATTTTTATCTACCACAAAAGCGTGTTACACTGAACATTGTGATCAAAGTTGGTTTTTACAACACCGCTAGTCTACAACAGCTGGAAAATTATGCTCTTGACATTTTCTCTACGTCTATAAGCTGTGCCATACTGCAGATAATCAAGGCACTCTAATTAAATTTAACTGACCTCAAACAGCTATGCAGCACACTAATTTATCCTCTCCTTCCCCACCTCAAGCTGATGTGTGGTGAACGTTCTGGCGCAAAATGGCTGCCGTCACATCACCCAGGTTGGTTCTTCACATTATTGGCAGTGAGATGAGACGACCCTATATGACTGGAAAACACTTTGAGTATCTATGAGAAGGTGCCATATCAATGTAATGTTCATTCATTCCATAATCAAATGTACCTTTGGCTTTATACACCTCTCTACAGAACAGGCAAATAAATTGTGAATCAAACAGGAAAAAAAACCAAACATGGAACCGTTCAATATAACTCAATGTTCTTTTGAGGTGAAGAGCAGTGGGCTGAGCACTGTTCCGCTTGTAAAAACAGCACCGACCACGTATTTCAAAGACAATACAATTTCGAGATCAGATGCCAGTTTTAGACTGAAAAAGGAAGTCTGTGAATTCAAATATTTTAGTGCCTTGTCATTTTGCGACCTTTCAGTTCCACTGCATTTGTAAGGACCAAACATTTTCTCTCGTTTTTTTTTTTTTTTGCCATTAGCATCTTTCTTAATTTAGGCTGATCTTCATTATCAGCTGTAAAAGTCTTCTTTTTAAAGTTTCCTTTAGGGAAAACAATATTGATGCATCGTTTCAAACCCTGCTGCTGTATGTCTTAGATTTCATAACTCATTTTATTGGCTTGAAACAAAAAAGGCTTTTTCCTCAAAATTGTCACCCTCTGTAATTAACTGATAAAGCCATTGTTTTCATCATGGACCCGTCTATGAAGCTCAGTAGCTTTCATGCCATGCTTGCTTTTTTTCTCCCTCTTGGAAACTTAAAATGGATATTTAGGATTTTTAAATGGCTTGCTCCTTAAGGATAATTGGATGAGGCTTTTGCACAATAGTACACGGTGTGTCTCTGAAAAATGACCTGCATTCACACAAAATAAATAGAATAAGAGGTGCCAGGGACAACACATCTTGTCCTTGAGTATTGTTTTTTTTTTTTTGATGACCTTGACCTTGACCTTTGACCCAATTAGGTCCAGAATTTGATCCACTGATCCTTGCACCGCTGCACATTTTTTTCTGAAAATTTTGCATAAATTGATCAAACCATTTTTGTGATCAACTGCAGACAAACACACTGACAGAAAGACGAATGCCACTGAAAACAATACCTCTCACCAATCAGGAGAGGTAATGATCAAACAAACAACCAAACTAACAGATAAATGCACACATATTTAAGTAGCTACAGTAGGTATCGATGACACTATTGAGATAGCATGACTGCACATATGTGTTCAGTCACAATGTTTGTGATGATTTATGTACACTGAACAAAAATATAAACACCCCATGTGAAGCATCGATGTCACATGGTTAAACAACTCTAAGTGAGCTTATGCTGATTTTTGCTTGTACAATAGGGATATTTCTCTTGATTTGTGCACCATTTTTTAATCCATCTCTCTGTCAGTGAGCATTTGCTCAGTGATGCAGTGATTACACTCAGTACATGGGTGTGGCATTTCCAGACGGTGATCAGACAGAATGAGCAGTACCCAGACACTCCTTATACTGGGGACAATAAAAGGCCACCCCAAAATGTCAAATTTTGTCGAAAGTCATCATGCCTCAGATGTCTCAGGTCATGCGGGAACGTGCCATTGGCATGCTGGATGGAGGGATGTCCACCAGAGCGGTCGCTGTGCAGCTGACTATTGAACAAACTAGAGTTTGTTTCCGACAGACGGGCAGTACTGCAAATCGACCTCATCCACGTCGGCCACGTGTGACCACATCAGCACAAGTTCGCTACATCCGGCTCGTCCACCTGCGGGATCGGCTCAGATCTGCGACACGCACACGACCGTTGTTCTGCACAACAGACGCATCGCACCATAGACAGTCCGTAACCCCCTGCGAGAAGCCAACTTCCACGCTCGGCGTCCTCACCGTGGTGTGGATCTCACCGCTGTCCGGCGTCGGAACCGACTTGCATGGGCAAACGCACACGTTCGATGGCCCTTGGCACGCTGGGGAAGAGTGCTATTCACAGACGAATCTCGGTTCCAGTTTTTTGTTAATAAAAACTCAAAAATTTGACATGGGGCATTTATATTTATGTTCAGTGTATGCGAGCATGTACAATTTGTGTAACACTGACAGAAAATTTGAATACAAGCCAAAAAGTGCCCAAGGGATGTTGATATGCGCATGACTTCTTAATTGCAGAAATGCTGAAAAAAGAAAATGATTACAGAAGTTTCTTTTGCAAACATTAACAAAGTTCAAATAATTAAGATGCTTATCACAGTGTCTTTGAGCAAAACATTAAAATGCTCCAGTTGAAAGAACCAAGCCAAATGAATACATAGTATGTAAAAATGTGATGCAACGTTACTCCCGCCGGACAAACGTGTTTACTAATCTTGTAAGGATGTGAACATAGAGAAAATGAATAATGAAAACGTGGTTGGATTAGCAAGATGCGCCACCTACCCAGTATTAGTCATGCTTCTGTTATTGCTCGATGATCTGGAAAATGCTGAAACGCTACAGTGATAATGTCATTAAGGTCCGCACTGTCTTTCAGCTCCAGATAATACGTGCGGTCAGACAGACTTTTGGACGGGCAGATGCTCAAAACAAAAGAACTAGACATCTCTTAAATTCTCTGTTTTTCCATTCACAGCATTCCATGCTGGTCTCTTGCCTCAAACGTATTATAAAAATAGGCACTCAAAGGCATATCTACAATACTTGAGCAATCTCCATCTTTGCACTCAGTCAATTAGACACAAGTCTATTCTTGTGTTCGTTATTCTAAAATGCATTTGGGACAGTAATAGGTGTCGCATTTTCTGCTGTGCGTGGCTGGGTTGGTATGGCTACACTTGTAGATTGGAATCAGCTTTCAGACAACCGTTTGCTGCTGGCTAATTACAACCATGAGAGAAGTGAAAGGCCAAAGGTACAGTTAAGCAAAATCTGATGCCAAAAAGTCACGGATTGTCCTGATTG
Organism: Gymnothorax reevesii; assembly: GCA_029721435.1. Lineage (NCBI taxonomy): Eukaryota > Metazoa > Chordata > Actinopteri > Anguilliformes > Muraenidae > Gymnothorax > Gymnothorax reevesii. The sequence goes on from CM056590.1 coordinate 31,227,086, forward strand.
GACTTGAAAAATAAACATTCAGGTGACTGTGTGGGCAGAGGGCGGATGAGGAGATTAATTCCATTTAAACACAGATAAAAGCGAGCACAAATATCCTCCTCAGAATGCTTTTACTCGGCCTCATGGCAGAGGTGGGTCCCAATGCTGCAGTTTATCTACAAATATGGCCAGCAGCCATACCACTATTCGATCAGCTTCAGCTGCGTGGCTGAAGCTAAGCAGGTGTGGGCTTGGCCAGTACTTGGATGGGAGACCACTGAGGAAAACCAGGTTGCTGCTGGAAGAGGTGTTGATGGGCCAGTAGGTGGCGATCTACCCTCTGGCGGGATAATCCCCAATGCCCCAGTGCAGTGACGGGGACACTGTACTGAAGGAAACGCCATCTTTCGGATGAGACGTTAAACCGAGGTCCTGACTCACAGTGGGCATTAAAAATCCTATGGCACTCTTCGATAAGAGTAGGGGGTTCCCCGGTGTCATGGCTAAAGTCCCAACCTGGCTTTTTCGATCTGCCACCTAATCATCCCCTGATCTAATTGGCTGTGCAATTTCTCTGTCCCTTCCCACCTCTTCCCCCAGGGCTCCCTTGAAAAAGAGATTTCAATCTCAATGGGATTATTCACAATAAGGGTAAAATAAAATAAGGGTAAATATGCCTGGCTCCTTAAACTCATTCCTTTTACTCCTTTTAATCCAAAAATCAACTTTGTTTTTGCTGTCTCATGGTAATGTGAACTGACTCAATTTCAGTTGCCTCAGTGTGTGAGTGGGTTTGTGTGTGTGTGCCTCCATGGGTGTGTAGGACAACAAAGCCATAAAAATGATGAGGTCATGTCTGCTTTGCAAACCACATTTCATTGAAAATACGAGCACATTCTTCGGATGCATCCAATTAATCATGAGACCTTGCTCCTATCTAGTGTGAATGAATTGGGTTTGATTTACCGTCCTATGCTTTGGCTCAGTCGGTTAGTCCAAACTGATCACTTAAACCACACCTGTAATCACTCAATTCTGAAATTCACGTCTGATCTGAATCTAGTCTATTTTCGCTCCATGCAACATTATTACGAATGAGGGCTGGGAGATTTTTTGTTCTCTTGGTTTACTCTGCGCACAATTGGCACGGTCACCCATGTATCCGCAATGAATAACAAAATAGTCTTGCATGTCCTGACCTTTTATGAATAATGTACTAGCACACCTCGAGCATATTGCTAAGGTGTATGCCATCTGAACTGGGGAGAACAGGACATGAACAGAGAAATGATGAAGAAAAAGAATATGGACAGAGATGAAAGGGCACAGAGGCATATGGATATTCTGGGGAGAAAAATAAAAAAAATATTTTGTTCCATTTGACTGATCAGAGACATTAAATGTACTTAGCATTCTGAGCAGTATTGGATTGTATGACCTCCCATTCTAAGTTTAATACATTTGTCTTTTTTGCAGCGCAGCACAGCTACGGATATTTGTTTTGTTTTTTTTTTAATGCACGGGTAAAATGAATTATAAACAGCATTTCAAATTTAGAATACAACACGCCAATACGGGCATTCACAAACAAGCGCAAGAACACACAGCAGCCAAATTGTGCGGCTACAACTCAGGATGGAGCATGTAAACATGAAAAGGCCAGTTCCTTCTTGTACACGCAGCACGAGAAGGAATTTGATCTACAGTATGTACTGTATATGAATTTGATTACCAGACATGGCGATTCCAAGCATCTCTGAAGCAGCTGCCAATCAGGGATGTTCATGCACAATGGACACAAGTGTTCACAGAATACGATGCGAAAAACACTCCAGGAACGACACTTCAGTGGGCAAAAATGCGTTATTAATGCGAAGGGTCAGAAGAGAATCAGAATTCTCATTTCAGGCTTCAAGTGCTCAGATATGAGCTGTTTACTGCAGGGATTTGCAGGAAGGCTTCTTTGAATATGCTGCGCATCAAACATCGAAAGAGACGGGCAAACGCAGCAGACAGCCATTTTGTCTTTCGCTCCTGCCAGCTACAAACAGAAAAGTGCTCCCAACATATGCTCACAACAAACTCCATGATCTGCTGAATTTCTAAATAAAATGCATGATGGGGTCAGAACTTGGCATATACCAGCATTAATCCGTGGATCCATGCTGCCTAATGTCAACAGAACAGGCTGGGATTTAAAGTTTAATGGTGTGAGAAATGTTCTTCTGGCACATATTAAGCCCCAGTTGAGCAGCATTTGAACAGCACTGCGTACTGCTGAATTGTTGCTGACCATATGCATCCATTTATTTCAACAATCTACCCAATTTTAAATTGATACTTCCGTCAGGATAATGCACTGTGCCCCAAAGCATGCCTCACCTCTAACTGGCTCCACAAATATACAAAATTGACTCCGATTGTCTGCCTTGTCCCTAGACCTCAGTCCAATAAATTAACTTTTGTATGCAGTGAAATGGGAGATTTGCTGCATGACTGTACTTCCAGAAAATCTACTGGAACTGCATGATTCCATTGATTCAGTATCTCCAAGGGATCCCTCCTGGACTTTCACTAAATCTAAGGCACACACAATTCAATCTGATCTAGATGCAATATTAGGTCCTATCAAGAACTGGATTGGCGAATGTAAATTATATTAACTTAAAAGAATATTACAGTCCCGTATTTTGGGCTTGTGCCTATCTACATTGTAATTTTTTCCAGACAAATTGACTGTCACTGTTTTTGAATTCAGTGACAGAGGTCATAAATGCTGAAGGTTATATGCGCGTGCTGTACAATCTCTCGCAGCATAACATCTCATTCCACTAATAAATATTTATGAAGATTTGAACAAAAACAGTTTGCTCCCTTTTGTCTCAGACATGAGTGCCTGAGGCTGGGTACCCTGGCCACTTACAAATAAAAACAACTTCAGGCTGCATAACTGCATTTTCAATTCCACAAATCATAAAACCGCCCTCGTTTCTGGTCTATTGCTGCATTAAAGATTTGAAATTAGGTACAGTATGCAAGAGTTATGGTACTGTTTTCCAGTAGAAAGAGGAATAATAGTACTGCACATATGCACACTGAAATCCTGGAGGTTTGCACCAGGCTTGTCTGCTGGTCTTTTGGATTGTTGCTGCACTTAAATGGGTAATTATTGATTCCCTAAGGAGGTGAAACAAGTGAAGAAAATTTTTTTTGCTGATAAAATTAAACCCTTGATGAGCTTCTAATTACTGGAATTGAGGATACATGGCTATTAAAACTCCCAATGCCTTCGATAATCAACCCCTTTCCTGCCAAGTTTTCATGAGAAGCTTTTTCGTAGTTGCACACACCTGACTAGAACAATATACATACTGCACGTGCATCCATGCACACCGATCGGTCATAAGATAAAAACCACCTGCCTAATATGGTGAAGAACACTCTTGTGCAGCCAAAAAACATCTCCATTAAACTGACATCACTTGAATTCCCAAACCCAGGATTTCTCAGCAGAACATTTCCCAGAGCATCACACTCCCTCTGCCAGCTTGTCTTCTTCCCACAGTGCATCCTGATGCCAACTCTTCCTGCGTAATTGGAGCACACAGACACAGACACTGTTGCAGCACATGAAGAAAAAGAAACTAGGATTCGCTGGACCAGGGGACCATATTCAGCTGCTTCAAGATCCAGTTCTGATGCTCTGATGCCCATTGGGGGGTGCTATTAGAGGTGGACCAGGGTTATAGTTGCCACTTTGACTGGTCTGCACACTACAAATTGCAATACACAGCAGTGCGTGATGCACTGCGTGTTGTGACACAGTCCTTATATAAATATTATTGAAATTCGCAGTGACTTGTGCCACAGTGGCCCTTCTGTCAGTTTGGACCAGACGGTATAGCCTTCATAACCTTTGTGCATTGATGAACCTTGGGCGCCCAAAACCATGTCATTGGTTCATGGTTTGTCTCTCCTTGGACTACTGTCAGTAGGTACTCACATCTACGGACAGAAAGCACCCTGGAAGTCTTGCCACTTCAGTTTTAACCCACTCGTCAGGCCCTTGTCAAAGTCGTTCAGTTTCCATTTCTCCCTCATCCAAGATGCTGAATACGAGAAACAACTGCTGGCTTACCATCTAAGATCTGTCTGCAGACCTTGACATGAGCAATTGTTATGAAACAGTCAACATTATTTGCTGTATCAGTGTGTGGTTTCAAAAATTTATTTATTTTTTTTGCTTATAGGTCTATATATAAGATCCTGAATAGTTAAGCTTTCAAAATGTTGGAAACTTGCTGAATCTGTCTGTGACCACAATTATTTAATGTTACATAATGTCTTGTCAAATCAAAAGTTGTAGTATTTTTGGCCTTCCTGAATATTTTTGGCTTTGCTGAAGAGGTTTTGCTGACTGAAGGGTTAAGAATTTCTAGACAAAGCAAAATACAATGATTCAGACCTGAGAACCACTGCCTTAGATCACGGATGGCTTGCTGGCACTGCATCATTGGTGACTGATCAAATGTATTTATGAAAAAATACATTGTTTTAATCCAGTCATTTTTCAAAGTTGGGAGATGCAAGCAAGTCTAATGCTTATTCACATAGCTTGATTTATAAATAAGGCAATTATTGTTTGCGGAAACGTTATATCTGTATTGCAATTATCTTTGTAGAAGACTGTGTTTTTGAATAAACACACCTTGTATTTTTCCCATGTATGGTTTGTTATTCAATAATTAATCATCAACAAATGTATTTTGTACATTACAAATTTAAGCATAAGATGTGAAATTATGGGCGGTACAGTAATGTTGTGTGTAGCACAGCTGCATCACTTCAAGAAGGTCATGGGTTTGAATCCAGCCTGAGAACTTCCTGTGTGGATTTTGCTTGTTTTCTGCGCGCTTACATGGGTTTCCTCTGGGTACTCTGGTCTCCTCCCACAGTCCAAAGACACGCATGTCAGGCTAACTGGAGACTCTAATTTGCCCATGGGCATGAGCGTGTGAGTGAATGGTGTGTGAATGGTGTGTCCGCCTTGTGATAGATTGGTGAGCTGTCCAGGGTATGTCCCTGCCTTTCGCCAATAGTGAGCAGTGAGCTGGGGTAGGCCTGCGATCCTAATGAGGAAGCAGTTTAGATAATGGGTAGATAGATGTAAAATACAACCCAATTCCGGAAAAGGGACGAAGTGCAACTTGTGAATAAAATCAACATGCAATGACTTTCAGATCACATGAGCCAATATGCTATTTACAATAGAACGTAGATAACATTTCAAATGTTGAAACTGAGACATTTTACATTTTTATCCACAAAATTAGTTATTTAAAATTTTCTGGCTGCTACAGGTCTCAAAAAAAAAAATAGGACACAGGCAAAAAAGGTCTGGAAAAGCAATTAATATATCAGAGAATTAACTGAAAAAACATTTTGCAGGTAATTAAGTTAACTGGCATCAGTTGTGTAACATAATTGGCTAAAATAGGGATGTCTTAGAGAGGCTGAGTCTCTCAAGTAAAGATGCCAGAGGCTCTCCTACCTGTAAAGGCTTGCCTAAAAAAATTGTGGAATACTTTAAAAACAATGTTCCTCAATGTCAAATTGCAAAGGCTTTGAAGCTTTCATCATTGACAGTGCATAACATCATCAAAAGATTCAGAGAAACTGGAAAAATCTCTGCGTGTAAGGCAGAAGGCCGAAGACCTTTACTGGATGCCCATGATCTTTGGGCCCTCAGACGCCACTGCCTCACTCACCGACATGATTCAGTTATTGACACTATTAAATCGGCCCAGGTATACTTCAAGAAACCGCTGTTTGTAACAGTTGGCCATGCCATCCACAGATGCCACCTAAAACTTTATCATGCAAAAAAGAAGCCATTGTTGAGCATGATCCAGAAGCGCCTTGTAGTTGGGCCAAGGGTCATTTAAAATGGACTGTATTAAAGTAGCAAAGTGTCCTGTGCTCAGACGAGTCCAAATTTGACATTCTTGTTGGAAATAATGTGCGTCGTGTCCTCCGGGCCAAAGAGAAGAAAGACCACCCCTCCTGTTATCAGCCTTCAGGTCAAAAGCCAGCATCTCTTATGGTATGGAGATGCTTTAGTGCATATGGTGTGGGACCCTTGCATGTTTTAAAAAGCACCATGAACGCGGAATGGTATATAAAGGTTTTAGAGCAACATATGCTCCCTTCCAGATGACATCTATTCCAGGGAAGGCCTTGTGTATTTCAGCAGGACAATGCAAAACCACCGACTGCAGCTATTACAACAGCATGGCTTCATAGCAGAAGAGCTCATGTGCTGAACTGGCCTGCCTGCAGTCCCGATCTTTCACCGATTGAAAACATTTGGCTCATAATTAAACGGAAAGTCTGTCAAAGGAGACCCAAAACTCTTCAGCAGCTGGAAGCCTGAATTAAACAAGAGTGGGTTCAAATTCCAATGGCTAAACTCAAGAAACTTGTCTCCTCAACGGCCAGAGGCCTCCATTCTGTGTTTAAAAGAAGAGGGGATACTACACCATGGTAAACAGGCCCCTGCCCCAACTTTTTTGAGACCTGTAGCAGCCATCAAATTTGAAATGAACTCATTTTGTGGACATTTGCTATGTTATCTCTGTTCTATTGTGAATAAAATACTGGCTGGTATGATTTCTCACTGTAAAGTGTCTTTGTGACAGTCTGTGAAAAGCACTATACAAATAAATTGAAATGAATTTGAAATTTGCGTCTTGATTTTATTCACAATTTACCCTTCGTCCAAACTATTTCGCAATTAGGGTTGTGTGTGTATATATATATATATATATATATATATATATATATATATATATATGTGTGTGTGTGTGTGTGTGTATATTCCACAATGTGGTTGGACCATCACCTTTTTAGTCAAATTCGCTCCTGTAGCCTTAGGCTGACATTTGATTCATACCAAGTTATGAGCAAATTCACCACCGTGTACAGCTTTAGAGAATATCCCAGTTCCCTTGGCTATACAAACAATCAGATTCAGTGAGTTGCACTTTATAAGCTCCATGTAGAAATGGTTATGCCCTGTTATTTCCATTAAAAGGGTGAGGTCACGAACTGCTCTACTGATATCATGATGAATGACTGATTGCATTCTCTGTATTAATCATAACAGACTGGAGATGGGATTGCGGTGTGCTTGGGGTCATGCGAGAGAATATATTAGTGAGAATATCGATATGATATCCAAGGATATTAATACTCTGTGCTGTCATTTAAGGGTACAGTCCTCCTTAGACCTCATAGTTCAGTTTGGGGCCATACCATTATTCTTAATTGAGGCCAAAACATCCATGTGAACGAGTCGGCTCGAATCATTTTTATTTCTCATTTACTCCATGATCCAAAATTAAGCCACGGAAGGGGAGAATTTGGCGCACCGTTCCTGTCGGATCGTTGATTGCATTAAAAAAAATTAAATCTAATCTCGAACAGTCCATCGTAAAGAAAAAAAAAAAACCCGCGTTTATTTCTTCTCTGCTCTATCTTTCCATTCCCGTTCCGCAGAAGGATTCGGTTATCCCCGTATTCAGTTAGCGCGGCACCTCCTTATCTGTTGCACGCCGATGTGTAACTCGTCAGCTCCTGCGCATGAACTGGCTCCTGGCAATCTCCCAGTGTGGGTCTTTCGAACCAGTGGCATGTTGGAATCTACCTACTGACGGATGCCTCTGCTTCGCGTCAGCTGCTTGTTGGAATGAAGAGGCTTTGCACCGTAGCCGAAGAGGCGAGCGCTGGTTGTTGAAACACTCTAAAATGGACGCGTGATTAAATGGCTGAAGGGTGACAAGTAAGTTATCTCAGCAACTTAATAACTTTATGGTGCGCAGTGTGATTTCTGACACTCCTGAGAGAGGTTAAGGCAACGAAACAAGCAGAAAACTAGGCATAACGCGTTGAAGTATCAGCTGAGACTGATAGTCATTTTGGTCTTCTGGAGACCTCAATGCGTTTAAATTTATCGATGGAATCGCTTGTCATTCTTGAAAAATATATTTATACCCCTAAGTAATGCGTATACCGAATTTCATTTAACGATTATGGTGATGTCATTTAATTTGACTCTGTCAGCAGTGGAATGTGTGTAATGTCCAAGGATTTACGGGAGTTGCATTGAAATCTTTGGCGATTTGTCAATAATGATTACATTTTTCATTGAAATTTTTTGTATAAGTAATGCTTAAATTAGAATTTTTTTCTTGCTCAAATTTGTGGAAACCTTGGACTATTAACCATTGGTAATTACGCACGGTCAATCCGTCACACGGATGCCTTATAATGCATTCAACTTCTGCGCACATACGATTCAGTAACGATGTTGTGTACAGGTGCGTTCATGAAATTATTCATTTTAAGAATGACTTTGCTGAAACTTATCGAAGTTCGATTCATTAGGTTAAATCACGCCACTTGGGCGTATAATGAATCTGAAAATACTGTATTCAATCATTAAAATAGTCTTTGCGGACTTAGTATACGATGAAATATTAATATCATTTCTGTCCATCGACAGGCAAGCACTGCTCTGTGGTGACCCTTCAAGTACAACAAATAGTTAGAATCGGGTGTCCGTCTTATTCACTGTCCACACACTGTTTGAAAGGTCCATGCTGAACGTGGATCCTTAAGATGAGTTGGTGCTGCTAAACGTGGAAACGTGATGTGCTGTCGCTGTGACTGAATTCATCCGCGTGCGCACAGAATTTAAGACAATGTCACAATTCCATACTTGGCTAATTTTCTGTTTCAGGAAAGTGGGGGGAAATAATGCTAATTCTGAAATTAATAAATGTCAAAATACATAAATTTCGGGCTTTGGCAGTGACCTGTGACAATGCTTATCGTCCGGCATATCCTTGTTCAGGGTGTTCACAATCAGTTTCCACTGCTGGAATATTTGTCAGAGATTGCCTTCAATCAATGCATCTGTAATCAGGCATGGACAGAAATCTCCGTAAATGGTACACACCGTTACTCACAGGTTTTGTTCAGTTAGATCAGTAGCATAAACTGGAGCATTGATAATTGCGACTATAAACTGGAAGTAATAGTCCTTCACCAGAGATAATTCCACAGCGGGCATTTTACTGAGATTCGAATATACTCTGAAAATATCTCAAGCCATGAAAACGTGCATGTAATTACAAGTTTAGAATTTTGGTGTGTTGATGCATCGCCCAATCCCCAGTATTGAATATAAACAGGTAATTTTAGATGGACTGCAATTACAAACCAAACATTCACAACACAATAAATAAGCAAGAAGCAATAAATATAAAGTTGCCTTTCTAAGGGCAGGCTTTGGTGTAATACAGGCCACAGTGTATGGGCCTGGTCATTCTAAAAAAAGAATCCAGGGAATATAAGAGGTGGGAGCTCAGATGGCGACATTCTGTTGTCCGACAATGCCATACCTTGGCTTCCAATTATCTCTGAAGACCACGAATCAGGAAGAAGGTCACACTGGATGACATTATGCTCATTATTTCTGTTTCCTCTTGCATCAAATGTCTCTCTTTTGCTTCAATTCTTGGTAAAAGTAGACTATGGAAGCAAAAGTTTGGGTCTTGAACATTTCTTCCTGAGGGATGTATCACAAAGCAAGTTCAACATAGCCTGGCTTCTTCATGTGTGCTGGCCCAACGAGCCCGAAGCTCACAATCAGAGAGATACCATAAGTTAACCTACCCAGGTTAAAAGAGTCCCACCTTTGTGACACTGAAAAGCCAGACTTTAGGCTCTATATATCCACTAATCCACTTATCATCCTTTTTTGTACGTCCCTCTGGTTGTTTTGAGTTTACAGGTGTACATTTATGAAGACAGAGTGAAAAGACTGATTGGACCAGTCATATAATCTTCTGTGCCAATGATACTAATCACCTGTGCAGGTCATATCTGAGGGTCTCTGTTGTTACAGATTTCATGCCATAAATATGCATAGAAGGAATGTTGAAGTGAGTACACAGGCTGTGGCCCAGTATTTAAGGCTGAGTTGCCCTAGATGCACCTCTTAACAATTTAAAATTCTGTGTTGATTGACAGTTTTGCAGAGACCCATAACTTGTCGTTATGGAGACTGTCCTTTAACTGTTGACTGCTGCATTGATGCTGACTGTGTAGTCTGCACTCGCTAACATCTAAAATATTTATTTATTTATTTAATTACTTCTTTCATGAAAATTCTGCTAATGGCACTTAGTTAATGGGTAAAACTGAAAGATATATCCCCGTTGCCAGAAAAGTTGGGACGCTGTGCAAAATTTTAATTAAAAACAGAATGCAATGATTTGTAAATTGTGTACACCCTATATTTAATTGAAAATAGTACAAAGACAACATAACAAATGTTGAAACTGAGAATTACAAAACCCAAAACCAGTGGAGTTGGCACGTTATGTAAATTGTTGATAAAAACAGAATACAATGATTTGCAAATCCTTTTCAACTTATATTCAATTGAATACACTGCAAAGACGATGTTTAATGTTCAAACTGAGAAACTTTTTTTTTTTTTGTGCAAATTATCATTAACTTAGAATTTTAAGGCAGCAACACATTGCAAAAAAGTTAGCACAGGGGCCATTTTACCACTGTGTTACATCGCCTTTCCTTTTAATTACACTCAGTAAACATTTGGGAACTGAGGAGACCTATTTTTGAAGCTTTTCAGGTGGAACTCTTTCCCATTCTTGCTTGATGTACAGCTTAAGTTGTTCAACAGTCCAGGGTCTCCGTTGTTGTATTTTACGCTTCATAATGCGCCACACATTTTCAATGGGAGACAGGTCTGGACTACAGGCAGACCAGTCTAGTACCCGCACTCTTTTACTACGGAGCCATGCTGTTGTAACACATGCAGAATGTGGCTTGGCATTGTCTTGCTGAAATAAGCAGGGGCGTCCATGAAAAAGACGTTGCTTGGATGGCAACATATGTTGCTCCAAAACCTGTATGTACCTTTCAGCATTAATGGTGCCTTCACATATGTGTAAGTTGCCCATGCCTTGGGTGCTAATACACCCCCATACTATCACAGATGCTGGTTTTTGAACTTTGCGCTATAACAGTCTGGATGGTTCTTTTCCTCTTTGGTCCGGAGGACACGACGTCCACAGTTTCCAAAAACAATTTGAAATGTGGACTCGTCAGACCACAGAACACTTTTCCACTTTGCATCAGTCCATCTTAGATGAGCTTGGGCCCAGCGAAGCCGGCGGTGTTTCTGGGTGCTGTTGATAAATGGCTTTCGCTTTGCATTGTAGAGTTTTAACTTGCACTTGCAGATGTAGCGACGAACTGTAGTTACTGACAGTGGTTTTCTGAAGTGTTCCTGAGCCCATGTGGTGATGTCCTTTACACACTGATGTCGGTTTTTGATGCAGTACTGCCTGAGGGATCGAAGGTCACGGGCATTCAATGTTGGTTTTCGGCCTTGTCGCTCACGTGCAGTGATTTTTCCAGATTCTCTCAACCTTTTGACGATATTACGGACCGTAGATGATGAAATCCCGACATTTCTTGCAATAGCTCGTTGAGGAATGTTGTTTTGAAACTGTTGACAATCAGCTCACGCATTTGTTCACTAAGTGGTGACCCTCGCCTCATCCTTGTTTGTGAATGACTCAGCATTTCAGGGAAGCTGCTTTTATACCCAATCATGGCACCCACCTGTTCCCAATTAGCCCGTTCACCTGTGGGATGTTCCAAATAAGTGTTTGATGAGCATTCCTCTACTCTCTCAGTCTTTTTGCCACTTGTGCCAGCTTTTTTGAAACATGTTGCAGGCATCAAATTCCAAATGAGCTAATATTTGCAAAAAATTACAAAGTTTACCTGTTCGAACATTAAGTAACTTGTCTTTGCAGTGTATTCAATTGAATATAGGCTGAAAAGGATTTGCAAATCTTTGTATTCTGTTTTTATTTACGATTTACACAACGTGCCAACTTCACTGGTTTTGGGTTTTGTAGAAATATAATTGTTTTCTGAAAAATTAGATGCCCGCAAAACGTTTCAAAAAAGTTGAGACTGGGGCAGAAAAAGACTAGGAAAGTTGTATGATGCTTTAAAAAAAAAAGACACACACACACACACACACGCACACACACACGCACACACACACACACACACACACACACACACACACAACTGGCGGAATATCTGATAGCTAAATAGGTAAATTTACAACAGGTCAGTAACACGATGACGTAGAAAAATATCAACCCAGAGAGGCTGAGTCAGAAGTAAAGATGGTGAGGGCTTCACCACACTGTGAAAGACTGCATGGGCAGTTAGTCCAACAATAAAAAAAAAAAAACATTTCTCAACATAGCATTGCAAAGAATTTGGGAATATAGTCTTCTATGATTCATATGTATTATCATGGAAATATTCAGAGAATTTGGCGCAATCTCTGCACGCAAGGCGCAAGGCTGGAAACTAATATTAACCAGCTTTATTCCTGTGGAACTCAGGTGGCATTGTTTTAAAAACAGGCGTGATGGGAATCACTGGGCTCAGGAACACTTCTGAAAACCATTGTCAGTAAGCACAGTATGTCACTTCTTCCACCAGTGCAAGTTAAAACTACACCATGTTAGTTTAAAAGCATTTATAAACAACATACAGAAATGCCGCCGCCTTCTCAGGGCCTGAGCTCTCTTAAGATGGTGTGAGGCGAAGTAGAAAACTGTCCAGTGGTCTGACCAATCAAAACATGTAATTCTACTTGGAAATTATAAATTCTGCATCCTTCAGGCTAAGGAGGAGAGGGACCATCTCACTTGTTATCAGAGCAGAGTTCAAAAGCCAGCATCCATGATGGTACTGGGTTGCATACAGCATGGGTAACTTGCTCATCTGTGAAGATACAATTATTGCTGAAGAATAGACACAGGTTTTGGAGCAACTTGCTTCCTTCCAGAGAAGGACTTTTGCAGGAAAGGCTTTTCCTACTTCAGCAAGACAATGCCAAACAACATTCTACTCATATCAATAACCTGACTTTGCAGTAAAAGAGTCAAGGAGCTAAATTGGTCAGAAGTGTCACTCCGTAATAACATTTGGTGCATTATGAAACAAACAATAAAAAAAGACAAAGGAGGCTACACAGTGTTGAGCAATTGAAATCCAATATCAAGCCAGAATAGGAAAACATTTTGGTTTCAAAAGTACCGTAGGTGGTCTCCTTAGTTCCCAAACACTTATATGGTGTTGATAAAATAACAGATGATGCTACTCAGAGGTAAAAATGCCCATGTCCCAACTTTCTTGAAAGGTGTTGCTGGCATCAAATTCAAAATGAGCAGATATTTTTCAATAAAATTAATAAATTACTAAAATTTCTCTGTTTCAACATTTGAATGGTTGTCTTTGTACTATTTTCAATTAAATGATTTGCAAAACATTGTAGTTATTTTTTATTTATATTTTAAACAACATCCTCACATTTCTGGAAATGGGGTTTTACGATATGCTGATCTCCCCTCAGCAATATTTTTTATATCGTTTCCTGAAAACATTGTAATATTTATGAAAAGGCACCAGGCTTCAGCTAAAACTCTTTGAAAGCTGACCAAGAGCACCGCTGATAATAGGCCAAAGTTCAGGCAGTTGACCTCTGGAGAGACTTGCCTTCATCACTTCACAAAGAGAATAAGGGTTTGACCTTTTGCTGTGTTTCTGCTGCTGAATTTTAAATTTCATAATTTATTAGCTAATTTACTATGAATATGAAATGGGAAACAAAAGTGTCGTCCGAGACCTTATCACCACAACTTGTATTGTTATCAACAATACTGGCCACACTTGGGGGGGGGGGGGGGGGGGGGGGATTCTCCTCCTGAATGAGAAACAGCAAGAGCAAGAAAGAACAAATGAGAGAGGAGGTTTAATACATGCTCATCTTGACCAGATTCTACCCTGACATAAAGGCAAGCCTTCTAATATTGGGGAGATTTATATCGTTCTGTTCATTCCTTAAGTTATTTGCCATCATAAACGGTAAATGAATGGGCACAAGCCTGCTGTATGAATACCTTTGAGTGGGAAAACACTATTGCCTACGTGTTAGGCAACAGGAAGGTCATCAGGACTTTTATTCTGCTTTGAATCCATTCAGTTCTGGTTTTCATTGCATCTGTACTAGAGTGGGTGAGCATATTATTCTCTTCTCTCTCTCTCAACTCTTCATATAGTGACGGTCTGGTGATGCTCTGCCCAAAAGTTGATATGCGATGCAAAGGGAGTCCTTTGCTGTTGTTATTTGATGCCACTGCTAAATGGGATTGAGGAAAGGGAGTTGTAATTTCATGAATTTATTGCATTGATCGGAGGTCAGGATTGGAGAAAGGCAATCATAATTTCATTAAATTTACCACACTGATCCTAGATTTGGATGGTGTTAAGGTTTTTTTTTTTTTTAATGGAGGCATCTGGAGTGCTTGGCAGAGCACTGGTTAGTGCTCTTGCCTGACTATAAGGAGGAATTGGGTTTCATCCAGCTGGTATATTGTTTTGTCGTTTTTACCGTTTTAGTCAAATAGTGATGCTGCTGGCTCTGCTCTGAAGTTTACAGGATACATACAGTATACAAAAGTGATGCTTGAGGTCTCCTTTTTTGTTGCACAGTGACGCTCAAGGCATCTGCCCCAATATCAACATATCGCGACTTGTCTTGGGAGTGTAGCTCAGTGATAAGTTAAATGTTTGTATATTCCAGTTTTCCTGTTTTTTTTCCCTTCTGTTTGTGCAGGTTGCTGTTTTTCATTATCATCTGGGCTTGAAGGGCAAAGCTTGTTTTAGACTTGTACCTTTTGTGTCAAACAGTCGCAGTGGCAGCTTACCAGCACACACACAGCGATTGCCCCCTAAAATTCATGACAGGTTGTGCCACCTTCAGCCATAACAACCGCCACCTAATACTTCTGGTATCTGGGGATCAGTCTTTCACATCACTGTGGAAGAATTTTGTCCCTCTCCTCTCAACATAATTGCTTTAATTTAGACAGTTTCTGAGTATGAACCAGGCATGGGCTAGATAACTGGCATGCTGGACATTTTTTGTACCGATGGGGAAATGGGTCTGAGGGCAGGAAAGCAGCAGGTTTTTTTTTCTTTTGTTTTGTTTTTTTGGGGCCTTAGCTGACCCAACAAAAAGAGCCGAGGGGCAGGTTGCTGAATATGTGATTTCTTTCCCATCACATACAGTACAAGCTGCATCACATCCTACTAGAGCCAACCTCCTTCCCCTGCCATCTTTCTGCTCAGAAGCTAGAGCCTATCATCACAAAGGGTGATCAGTTGATCAGCACCCACGATTGGCTTGATGGTTGCCTGCCAGTGGTAGAATGTAAATCTGTTGGTTGTCAGATGCTGGACTCTCCATTGACTGCTGATGAAGATTATTCACTTTGACCAACAATAACTATACTTTTAATGAACCCTGAGATGTTGAAGAAATAACAATGTTGGACAGATATTGATGCCAACATTTCTTCTTAAGTGCGTGTAGATTGAATCTGTTCTTAGCGAGAGTAGCTGCAGAAAATCTGAGGTCTATTGTGCTAATGAACGTAACGCAGCTGGTTTTAAGCTCTATTAATATACTTGGCAAAAAAGTGAAGAAAATCTGTATCTCTGTATCGTTTTTTTTTAAAGTAGGCTGTTGTTTTGCAAATGTTGTCGAAAAAATTATTTTATTACCATTGTCATTCACCAGATTTCCACCCCATTATACTAGCCAACCATATTTTCCACAATTTTGCCAACTAGCCTAATTTTACGAGCTATAGATCCATTTTGTATTTTCTGTCAGGTCAGGAATTATTGGTGTCCTTGAACATGTGCAAAAAAGGCTGTAATTTATGGACAAAACATGCTATGTTTTATGCTAGGAAAAACATACAGTAAATTATGCTAATATCTTAATACAGATGATCAAAGAAAAAGATTTAGCTATTCATCTTTTTTATGTCTAGTGTTAACTTGTGCTACATTTTATGGGCCACTAAGTACCTGAGCACCCACACAAATTTAGCCCTTATTTATTTTGTTGTACAGCAGTGGGTTCACTGTACCACCACCATACTGTGCTTTTAAACTCCATGACATGAAGAGTTTGTCAGTGTCAAATAAATTTGATGGACTGATTTTGAGAATTTAATTAGATGTAAAATTTGATTTTGACGGCTAATTTAGACGAGACTAAAATGGTAGTACAGAGGGGTGCCAGTAATTTTTACTCTCAAATTTTGGGATATAAATTTAGTTCTTAGTAAAAAGACAAATGTTGAAAAATGTTGATGATATCCATGCACTCTACCCTTAACCCTCTGCCCTTTATTGGGCACGCCTCAGGAGCCAGGCACCAATAGCCAGGGACTTGGGATTGTCTAACTTATATCTCAGCTAAGTGGTGGTGTGAGGAGCTAGTAGGCTCATGTGTAGAAACAGAGTGTAAGAGTGGGTGGTGTCCAGTTAATTGTGGTGGGCAGGTCAAGGGAAAAGCATTGAATATATAAAACAATGGGTGTAGCCTCCATGATGTCATCCATAGAGCTTTGAAAAGCCATTATGAAGCTCAGTAGATGCTTACAGTTCTTGGTCTAATACTTTTTTCTGTTGACATCCTACCCCTTGGGTACATAGGCTATTCAGAATGTTTGGCATAAACTTACATTGTTATGCTGATGATACGTGAATTTCCCATCCTGTAACAGCCAATGATTTCTCAAATCTTCTGACTTTACAGTATATAACCCTCTTTCGAAATAAGAAGCTAAATGTGAAACTTTTAACTCTTAAATACCAGTAAAACTAAAAATTTGCTGATTGGTCCAGCCAAGTATTGTGACCTGCACAAAGATGTAACCATTAACATTGATGGCTGCTTCATTTCCCAAGGGCAGACAAATAGGAATTCGGGAGTACTTTTTGATCCCTCTCTATCCCTTGAACCACACATTAAAAACATCACTTTATCTGTCCACTTCCATCTATACAGTTTAGCGAGGATTCCCCCAACTCTATCACTGCAGGATGCTGAAACCTGAAAACAGACATTGATAATGACAAGAATATATTACTGCAATGCACTTTTCTCTGGTCTAGCTTCAACTACAATAAAGGGCCTTCAATTAGTCCAGAAGTTTGATCATATAAGTTGCCGAGACAAGCCAGAGCTGACTTCAAGGTGCCCCTCCTGACCTACAAGGCCTAGAATGGATTGGCACCTTGTTATGTATCTGACCTGATTTGACTATATATTCCCGGATGGCCTTTACGTTTTCCAGGCGCTCATTTTCTGACAGTCTTTAGGTTTAAGGACAGTTGGGAAAAGGGCTTTTACACATCACACCCCTTCCTTGTGGAATTTCCTTCCCTTGACTGTAAGAGAAGCACACTCTGTTGAAATTTTTTACTTCTAGATTTAAAACCCATCTATTTTCTCTACACTACAATTCTCCCTAGCTTCATTGGCTTGGTAAATATGCTGTCACCAGTTAGACCAATTAATGTTTTATGACTGCTACTGGCTTTTACTACCTCTGATATCTCCCCTCGATGATCTTTGCCAGAAATCATCAGATACATAGGTATTTTGATTGTGTGTATCCTTGTCTCATTATAACCCTTCCCATGTCATTGGTGTTCATATGGGTTTAGCTCTTTGTGGGCATGTCCTTGATGATTTATGTGTCTGTGTTGCATGCATATCTGTGAGCATACATTCTCCAATATCTTATTTTGTTATGAGGAGTGCAGAACCCCTTTTAGTGATGTTACACTATACATAAATGAACATAACGCGTTGCTGAATACCCCTCGGCCCAGACATGATTTCCTGCCTCGACATCACAGCGTTAAGGTCAAAGGTCAAATCTAGCAAAAAAGGTGACCTTGCTCATCTATGTGTCACAGTGAGTTACCATGCCAAATTTGGTGAAGGCTGGATAATTAGTTGCCGAGTACTGACCCGGACAAAATTTCCAGGGTCAAGGTCACAGCGCTAAGGTCAACGGGGAAATCCAGCAAAAAACCTGATGCTGCACATCTATGGGTCATAGTGAGTTACCATACCAAATTTGGTGAAGCTTCGATAATTAGTTGCCCAGTACTGACCCGGACAAAATTTCCTGGCTCAAGGTCAATTAGTTGTCAAGTACTGCCCTGGACAAAATCATGGATGGACGACAGACAGATGACACGCAGGTGACGACACTACCCCTCCGGGCTGGAGTCAGCCGAGGGGTAAAAACTGATACTGAACTAAAACTGTCTATGGCCGGGAAGCAGTGGCGAGTGGCTCACTCTGTAATGTTCCTCCCAGAGAGACCGAGTGCGTGCTTGGCTCTACCTTTTAACATTCTTAGCCAAGTCAAGGATTAAGGTCAAGTTAATGTTAAACTGGCCTCACTAATATTAACACTGAATAATGTCAGCTGACTAACTTAATCCTCCCTACTCACTATTCGAACACTTCTTTTATCTTTTGCCCCCAGTGCATAATGGCTTAATTCGCTACTGTGGCTTCCATATGCTCCTGTTAGCATTTTTAGCACACCTGGGCATCCCGCTGGAAGGCTATACTAAGGTTTATTCATTATCTGGCCAATAAACTAGTTAATGAGCTAAGCTAGCCAATAAGCCTGGTATGCTGAGCGCAGACACCAAGACCTGCTAATTGGAGATAAAGCCAGCCACATACAGCCTGCAGTGCGATTCAATGGAATGTTGGTGTAGAGTTCAATTGCTTGTCAATATGCAAGGAGCACAAATGATTCTTTGTGATTTTAACATTATCTGTCCTCTCACCTGAAGAATCTGAAACCCAGGCCATAAAACTCCAAGCTCTCACGCCCTGATTATTAGTTACCCCTGTAACTCACAGTTTTTCTTTCAGGCTGTATAATGCATGGTATTTCTGGGCCTCATCCATTTTTTTGTTCATGTAGCATACGAAGGTCACGGGCATTCAATGTTGGTTTTCGGCCTTGTCGCTTACGTGCAGTGATTTCTCCAGATTCTCTGAACCTTTTAACGATATTACAGACGGTAGATGATGAAATCCCTAAATTTCTTGCAATAGCTCGTTGAGGAATGTTGTTTTTAAACTGTTCAACAATCAGCACACACATTTGTTCACTAAGTGGTGACCCTTGCCCCATCCTTGTTCGTGAATGACTGAGCATTTCAGGGAAGCTGCTTTTATACCCAATCATGGCACCCATCTGTTCCCAATTAGCCCGTTCACCTGTGGGATGTTCCAAATAAGTGTTTGATGAGCATTCCTCAACTCTCTCAGTCTTTTTTGCCACTTGTGCCAGCTTTTTTGAAACAAGTTGCAGGCATCAAATTCCAAATGAGCTAATATTTGCAAAAAATTACAAAGTTTACCTGTTCGAATATTAAGTAACTTGTCTTTGCAGTGTATAAAATTAAATATAGGTTGAAAAGGATTTGAAAATCATTGTATTCTGTTTTTATTTACGATTTACACAACGTGCCAACTTCACTGGTTTTGGGTTTTGTATTTGCATGGAAAATTCTCCAGTTCTCCACGAACATGGCCTTGGGGTCAAGCTCAGTGACTTAAAGTAACCTAGCTGCAGTAACACCCTGCAGAAGGCTAGCAGCTAGCAATCTATAACAGCATCCACCTGTCTCTCAAAGCGACTATGCCCTTAATTATGCATAACCTTAACCTTTAATATAATGTAAATGTTAATATTCATGCAAACTTCACCCCCTTACTGTTTTCATAAATGGAAAATTTAATTATAGAGACTAAAATTGTTTTTTGAACCAGGCAGTACACATGTTTATTTCTGATGTAAAGTTGTACTATTGAAAAATGGGGGTTTCTGGGGATTGACTGACTGTTGCAGCCTGATTCAAGTGTCTGTTTGAGGAGCTGCAGTTTTTGGAA
Organism: Gymnothorax reevesii; assembly: GCA_029721435.1. Taxonomy (NCBI): domain Eukaryota; kingdom Metazoa; phylum Chordata; class Actinopteri; order Anguilliformes; family Muraenidae; genus Gymnothorax; species Gymnothorax reevesii. The sequence goes on from CM056590.1 coordinate 31,247,046, forward strand.
CTTCCGAGTGGGCCTCATTTTTCAGCCTAGGAGTTTGGGGAAAGCCGGTTTTTCGAGTCCAGTTCTGGTATGAGCTGTCAGAATGGTCAGAATGGTCAGAATGGATCCAAGCACAGACAGGAAAAAAATGGCAAAAGAAAATGAGACAGTGTGACAGTCCACATTGATGACAGGAAAACAAAATGCAGTACATGTCCAAAAAGCAGAATCAAGGTCCTATACAAGCCAAAGTCCAAAAGCCAAAAAGCAACAGAATACTTGCAAATCATAAAACAAAGGAAGTCAAAGCACAGGGAATCAAAACTCAAAAAAAAAAAAAAAAAAGCTAGCTGGTAACCCAGAATACAAAGTTAGAGAGACTCGCTAAGTGAAGGCAAAAACTAGGAACTTTTAAAACAAACATGTCAGTATCTGAAAACCCTGTTTTTTTTTTCTGCTTTTTTTTTAAGTTTGTTATTGTTACATCATTATATCCCTGAACGCCGAATCCGTCCGACCGCCGCCACCGCACTACGCGTTAACACGATAACTTCAGTAATATTTCAATTAGAAATTTCAAGTTTTGCTTATAGGTAAGTATCATAAAGAGGAAGAACTGATTCGATTTTGGACAATTTACGATATCTAGATTGGCCACCAGGGGCCAAAAACTGATTTACGTTTTAACGCGATAACTTCAGTAATATTTCAATTACAAATAAGTTTTGCATGTAAGTAAGTTTAATAAAGAGGAAGAACTCATTCGATTTTGGACAATTTACAATTTCTAGATTGGCCACCAGGAGCCAAAAACTGCAAAAATCACTGTTTTTATCATATCTCTGGAAATATTTGTCCGATTGACCTCAAATAAAGTGCAAATGCAAGGTCATGACCTGAGGATGTGTCCTCAATGACATTATACCTGTTTGGTTCAAAATTTTGACACAAGGTGGAGCTTTGTCACATGAAATTCACCATTTTTGCCATATCTTTGGAACTATTTGTCCAATTGAGATAAAACTATGTGCAACTGCAACGTCATGACCTCACAACGTGTCACATGATGACATCATACCTGTATGGTTCAATATTTTGCCACCAGGTGGCACTTTGTGATGGAAAATTACTATTTTGGCCATATCTTCAGAACCATTTGTCCGATTGACCTGAAATTAAGTTCAAATGAAAGTCTATTCAAGGTCTATTCAAGGATAGGGGAATTGGAGGATTGGAGGCGTTCGGGGATATACCCCCAGTCGTCGCCTCCGACGGCATAAGCCTAGTTTATTGTATGCATTTTCTTTTTATTATTTCCTTTCCCCATTTTCGTTATACTTGTTTTCATTTCCATTCCACTTTTGCACCAGCATTCCCCAATCTATCAGTTAATTGTTTCCTATTCATTCCCTTGTTTGTAGCAGCACCACCAGTCATGTTTTCTAGTTCCCACACTCCTGATTTGAGTTAATTGCTCATTATTTTCTATAGCCCTGCTTTTCCCTGTTGCCTTTGAGAGTTTGTTGCCCTTCAAAGTCACTCGTGAGCCTTGTATTGCCTAGTGCTAATCTCTCTAGGTCTGAATGATTTTTTTTTTCAATCCATCGTTTTGACTTTGCTTATCCTTTTGTGTGCTGAGATCTCCTCATTTTGACTTTGACTGGCCACTAATGATTCTGTCCTCCCCTTGTATTGGCACTCTCAAAATGTGGCATTTGACCTCTAGACAGCTTATTGACTATGATTTTGGGATACCCATTTAGGGCTATGAGTTGCATGATTAGTTTTGAACCAGATTGTCTGACCCTGAGCATTTCTCTACTAAAACCCGTGAAACGGCTGTCTGTGCTTGAGTCCTGAGTCACCCCCTTGTCAAAACAAATCACTGGGGTCATGTCAAAACTAGTGTGGAGAGAACAAGGAAGTGCGACTGAAGGCACGGTAACAAATAATAAAAGACAATGAACTAACTAATGAACAAACTGCGTGGGGAGACTGGGCGGTGAGTGTGAGAGGAAACGGACGCATGGAAACGTTACTGAAATGAAAGTAACTAAGGTAATGGATACAAAAAAAGCCTGAAATAAAAAAAAATAAAATAAAACAAATATTTTCACAGAACAATGACACAGGGAGCTAATCGCGAAACTAAAACAGGTGAGATACAGTGGAACAGAGCACAAGGGGGCGTGGCTATAAATGGGGAAATGGGGAACAATCAAGAAAAAAGAGGAGGGTGGGTAAGAAAGAACATGGAAACTCAAAGAAGACTCAATGAAATAAACAGAACAGTGAAAATACTCAAATGCATACATGATAACTAAACACAACTAACAGAATGGCAGCACTGACATGAGCTATCTATATAAAGTTTCGCTGCAGCATCTCAATGGGATTCAAGTGGGAAATTAGACCATGTACCTTAAATCTTACTTTTAGATCATTTGCGCCATTCGGTAGTGGACCTGCCCATGTCCTTTGGATTAATGCCTTGCTGCATAACCAAAAAAAAAAGAAGAAAAAAAAAAAGAAAACCAGCTGCGATATTGCTTGAGAGCAGAATTCATGGTTCCAGTAATTATGGCAAGTTGCCCAGACCTTGAAACAGCAAGACATTCTCACACTATCATACTGCCACCACCTTGTTTGACTGCTGGTTTGTCTATGTGGAATGCTATAAGCTTTATCCCTGATATTACAGCCAAAAAGTTCTACTTTTGAATTAACAGAATATAATTCCAAAAGGCAGTCATAGTCATTAAGGTGTTTTCTAACAAATATGGGGCATTAAGTTCCTCTTGGTTAACAGTCATTATCGCCTTGCAACTGTCCCATGGATACCATTTTTGCCTAGTCTATTAGTTATGGTGGAGTCATTAATGCCAGGATTATCAGGCAAAAAAAGGCTTGCTTTGCCTAATTTTCATTTTGATTTCCTCTGTGATTTCCCAGATTAGTCTTTGATTCGTTCCTGGAGGAATTTTATTTTTGCCAACCACTTCTGGGAAGATTGCATACTGCACTGAGTTTTTTTTTTTTTAATGGCTCTCATTGTGGTTCTCTGGAGGCCTACTGCCTGAAGTGGCTTCAGAACGGTTTTTGAGGCAGACATATTTCAATAACTTACAGAATTTCTTTGGGTTGAGGCATAGCACAAGCTCTTTTAAGAGTACAGCACTTTTTGATAAAACAGGGCTGGCAGCAATCGACCTTGGGTTTTTTCTGGTCTGACTTTGCGGAATTATGAATTTAATTCCGTAAATTAGCTGATTAAGTCACGAAGGGTGGCAATTACTTCTTGCACACGGCCATTTTTTGTTTAATTTCCTTTCTTTAAAAAAAAAAAATGTAGGGTCATTTAGGGTTCAAGGTCATTTAGGGTGCTATGGTGGTGCAGTAGGTTGCACCGCTGCCTCATAAAAGAAGGACGTGCGATAGAATCTGGCCTGGGGCCTTTCTGTATGGAGTTTGCATGTTCTCTCCATGTTCACATGATTTCTTCCCACTGTCCAAAGACATGCATATCAGGCAAATAAGAGATCCTAATTTGTGTGTGTTTGCCCTGTGATGGATTGGAAAGCTGTCCAGGGTGGGTCCCTGCCTCGTGTCCAAGATCAGCTGGGACACGCTTCAGTATGACCACGACCCTTGCGATGAAGAAGCGGTACAGATGATGGACGGAATGCAACTGTTATTTAAAAATTGCATATGCAGTTTACTGTTGTTTTTGACTCCTATACGGTTGTACGGTTGTTTTTGACTCCTATAAAATTTAGCATGAAGGTCTGAAACAATTATATGTGATGAACAGGCAAATGTAGAAGAAATCAGGAAGGCGCAAATACAATTTCATGGCACTGAAGACATTTTTACTGTTTTCCAAATGCAGAACGATGATAGCCACAGACAGGAAGAAGTCGAGAGAGTCAAGGTAACGGACAGATAAAAAGAAGCAGGCCGCGAAAATGTTGCATTTGCTAGTGAAAGGGAAGCCGCTGATGCTGGGGAAATCAGCAGAGGGAATAGAAATTATGCGGCGGACTGGAGGAGGGAGAACAAAATGAAAGGGGAAGCAGGTGAACGAAAGGTGAAAAGAGACAGAAAGGGAACAGCGGATAGACAGACTGAGAGCCCGAGAAAACAGATGGAAAGAAGACGTTGCAAACAGACTAAGTAGGAAGCGAACCGAAGGACGGAGTAGCAAACGAATTGAGGGGGAAATGGAAGACAAGAGGAAACAGCAGGCAATAACTCAAAAAAAAATATTGATTCACTATGGAACATGCCAGTAAAATCCATAAGGAGTGAACTGAAAAGTCTATTTAACTTACTTTTGTATATTATATTGAAAACAATATGCGTTGCCTTCTGAATTCTATTCAAATATAACCTTCAGAAAAGTTACAACTGGGGAAATCGAAAGCTAATAAAGTGACCAAGTGCAGTACTAAGGTGACATGAAACAGGTGATTTTAAAGTGGAGACCAACCAAATTATTTTATATCACTGGTCACCGACCCTGTGCTTGGAGATCTACCTTCCTGCTGGTTTTCACTCCAACACTGGCAAAGCCCATCTCCCACAAAGGCAAGCGATCCTGTCCTACTTGTAGCAGAATTAGAGACAGCTGTGCCTGATTGAGGTTTCAATAGTTATAAAGGTGTCATAGCATAAAAGAAACCTTTAAGACCTAATCTTTTAAAGACAAGCATGGGTCTAGGCTCACCAATTTGCCAACAATCTCAAAATCCATCGCTAATAATCTATCACTGTTATGAAAGATTAATTGGTAAGATTTCAGGCATTTCACCCCCTGCAGAGAATAATAACAATTAAAAAGTGGAAAGTCTCAATAACCATCATGCAACTGTCATGGATATCTGAATACGGGTTTGAAAATCTTTGGTAAAGTTTTGTCATTCACTGTTGCATCCGCAGATTTGAGGAAAAGCTTTATTATGCCAAGCAGAATCCAGACATCAACACTGTCCAAATGCACCACCAACTTCAGTATCATTCAGTACTGGGCTCAGTATCATCTGAGCTGGTGCTCAGTGGCACAGTAGAGGTGTCTGTTGGTATGATGAGTCAACATTTTCAGTGGTATTCGCCGGACCAAAGATGACAAGGACAAGCCAAGCTGTAATCAGTGTCAAGTCGAAAAGCCAGCATCTGTCATAGTATCTGGATGTATCAGTGCGCATGGAATGGGAGACTTGCAAAATTGCAAGGGCACCATCAATGCAGAAAGATTTTGTGCACATATGCTGCCATCTAGATGTTGTATCTTCCAGGAATCTCCCTGCATTTTTCATCAAGACAACGTCAAACCACTTTGTGCACAGATTACATGGCTTACAAGTGCATGGTCGCATAAGCAGAGGAAGCTAGACTGGACAGATAGCAGTCTTCATCAGTCTCCCACTGAGAATGTTTTAAGAATTAAGAAGCAAATTATACAGCAACAAAGGCCTGGTACTACTATACAACTGAAAACATTCACAATGAAGGAATGGGGGCAAAATTATGCTTAACAGTCTCGATAAACTGGCGTCATCAGTGTCCAAATTCTCAGTAAGTGTACTTAAAAGGTAATGTTACACAGTAAAAAAACAGTTGATCATGCCAACCTTTTAAAACTCTGTTGCAGTCATCACATAATATACAGTGCCCTCCATAATTATTGGCACCCCTGGTTAAGATGTGTTAAAAGCCTTAAAATAAATTCAATCCTTATCGCAGAAGCATACCCTCACACTGAAAATTGTCGAAAAATGTAACCTTCAAATCAAGTGAATTTTAAGGGAAAAAAAACTCCCTGACTAAGAAATAATTATACTCTTCCAAAAAAGAAACTATACATTGTTGATGGCATCAATTTATTATAAATGAAATGTTTTGACAAATGTGGAAAACATATTGAAAAGAAAGTGTAATCAATAATTCAATATTCAATTATTGAATAATTGATTAAACTTTCTTTTCAATATGTTTTCCACATTTGTCAAAACATTTCATGTGTAATAAATTGATGCTAACAACAATGTATAGTTTCTTTTTTGGAAGAGTATATTTTTCATAAAATCACCTATTCCACACTTATTGGCACCCCTAACAATTCCTAGGAATTAAATGTAATCAAAATATTTCTGTCATTTCTACAGTAGTTTACAAAGTTGATCAGAGTATCTAGAAACATTTAATTAGTAAATCATCACTTCCTGTTTCCCTGGGGTATAAATATGACATGACACAGAGGCCATTTCTCTTATCCACTCTTCAACATGGGAAAGACAAAGGAACACAACATTCAAGTAAGGCAGATGTGTGTTGACCATCACAAGGCGGACAATGGCTGCAAGAAAATAGCCACTCGCCTGCACCTGCCCATATCTACTGTCAGAGGATTGATTAAGAAGTTTAAAACAACTGGAACAGTGGTAAACAAGCCTGGATGAGGACGCAAGGTTATTTTGCTACCACGCACAGTGAGGAGGATGGTAAGAGAAATAAAAAGTTCTCCAAAGCCCACTGTTAAAGAATTGCAACAAATGGTAGCATCTTGGGGTCACAAAGTCTCCAAAACAACCATCAGGCACTATCTGCCTGCCAACAAGCTATTTGGGAGGCATGCACGGAAAAAACCTTTTCTCACTCAAAATCATAAACGCAAACATCTGGAGTTCGCGAAGCAGTACTGGGACTTCAACTGAGACCGTGTGCTTTGGTCAGATGAGACCAAGATAGAGCTTTTTGGCAACAACACTCTAAGTGGGTCTGGCGGAACACAAAAGATGAGTATGCAGAAAAGCACCTCATACCCACTGTGAAGTATGGGGGAGGATCGTGATGCTGTGGGCCTGTTTCTCTTCTAGAGGCCCTGGGAACCTTGATAGGGTACATGGCATCATGAACGCTTTGAAATACCAGGACATTTTAAATCAAAATTTGGTGGCCTCTGCCCGAAAGCTGAAGATGGGTCGTCACTGGGTCTTTCAGCAAGATAATGACCCTAAACATGTGGCCAAATCCACACAGAAATGGTTCACCAGACACAGAATTAAGCTCCTCCCATGGCCATCTCAGTCCCCAGACCTCAACCCCATTGAAAACCTGTGGAGTGAGCTGAAGAGGAGAGTGCAGAGGAGAGGACCCAGGTCACTGGATGATTTAGAGAGATTGTGCAAGGAGGAATGGTTGAAGATCCCTCTTTCTGTACTCTCCCATCTTGTGAAACATTATGGGAGAAGATTAGGAGCTGTTTTGTTGGCAAAAGGGGGTCGTATAAAGTATTAACATCAGGGGTGCTAATAATTGTGGCACATATGATTTGATGTAAAATAATTATTTTTTAATGTGAGATTTTTTTCCCCACTGAGTAAATGCACTTGAATTAAAGGTTGGATTTTCCTCTTTTTTTCATTGTGGTCCTATATTGGTTATAAAAAAGCTGAATTAATTAGAAGCTAAATAACACATCTTAACCAGGGGAGCCAATAATTATGGATGGTGCTGTATATTCAATAAGGAATTGAATTCACACATTAGAATGCAAATATGTTTTTGTATTGTTTTCAATAGAGTAGAGGGTGAATAGACTTTTCATATCAGTCCATTTTGATTTTCCAAGATAACTTTTTCATAACTGGGGTTGTAGAAGTAGACTGAAGGAAGAAGTAAAGGGTTTATTTTGTTATGGTACATGTCTCGTTTTGCCCCGAAACCCTTCGAGTAGCTGGCAGAAAGCCACTAGCTGATAAGAAGGTATGAAGAGACAGAAAATAATCAGCAAGCAGACATAAGCAGATACAGAGACAAAGAAAACAGAAAAGAAAACAGAAAGTCATACGCAGACTGCAAGAAGTAGACACCAAGGTATTATCACCACAAAACAGACTGAAGTAGATAGTAAAAGGATGAAGGAAGTAACTGACAGAAATTTATATAAAACAAAAGACATGTAGAAAAAGAGAGATAAGCAGACAGAAACAAGAAATAGCAGGAAGTACCAAACAGAAAGCCAGAAACTGGCGACACTGGGGAAAACAAAGGAGAGAAAGCGGAGAGAAAGAAATGAAGTGTCGTTTACAAGGGGGAAGTAACAGAGCACAGAGGAGCTGACAGAGCGCTCAGTGTCGGATCTTCTGCGATCTTGTGAGACCTTGTGAATTCATATTAACTGGCCCAAGGCCTGTTCTGATATCAAGATGGCCTTGAAACAAGACTGCTTACAGAACCATGAAGTGGTCTGGCTTCTTCTGAAATATGAAGGACACAATATGCATACTTGCTCAAGGGAAATGGATTGCATACTCCATCATTCATTGCGCAAATGTGGACAAGATGAGCGAAGCTTATAGTTTATATAAGCAGTTTATTGTTTCAACTCTCTCTCTGTCTCTTTGGTCAAGTGGCACAAGTCTGTGCTGCTGTGATTTACACAAGATTACACCGTCTTATCCAGTTCTGTGTTTCCTGAACCACATTGCTGTTTCCATCTGCCCAAATCATTATGTCATTCATCCATAATGCTATTGCTCTTCCCCTCTTTCTTTTACCCTCCATTTTCCTTCTATGGTGACTCTCCATTCCTCTTTTCCCGATCAGGTGTCCACATTTACCTTAAAATCATGCTCCTCCACAGTTGTAGTGTTGTCCCAATAGTTTTGTAATTTCTACTGAAAATATTCCCCAAAACCAGTGAGAAAATTAAAATAAAGCAAGAAATATGTACTATATAATTTACTATCCCCTATTTCATTTTATATATACATCGTGCATGAAAAATGTCTCATCAGCTTGCGTGCTATGAGTTATACAAGTCTCCTCCCATTCAAAAGTAAGCACATTCTGCACATGGCAAAGTGTATATATTTATTGGTAGTTTAATAATCCTTAATTATCTAGCCTAATGTAACAACATTCACCAGCTTAAGAGCAGCAAATTAAAGAGACCAAACAGGTGGAGACTGGTGGTATAGCCTGTCGCTGCCGATTAATGTAAGATGCATTGCATGTCTCCAGCTTGCGTTGTTTATCAATGCCTTTAATAGAGTCCTCAGTAGGCCTACCTCTGAGTGTCGAAGACACTGGCAAGAAGGTTCCTCTCAAGATGGCTGGTGTGGTTTTTACAAGCTTGACATTGACAAACAGCCTGTCCTAGTTCTTGCAGGGTAAACATTTGGGAGCCATTTCCAAAATGTTTGCTCATAAACTGGACATTTTCATAATAATTCAGACTTGTTGTTGGTGCAGTTCCATACATCATACGCCAACATTGCTATGTTTCCTGGAAGGATTCATACATACAGACAAAAGCTAGACCTCCTACTGTCATGATTTGTTTTGCATACTCCGCCATGCAAGGTAGCTTTGTCTTTGCTGCGGCTTGTAAATCATTATGCAGGATTAGCTTTGTGTCATTTAGTTAAAAGGCCTGGCATATCCCAAGCGTGACTGCAGTGTTATGACATTCTATTCATCGAGCTTTAATCTTGGCTAATTAATGTTCGGAAGGTACAGCAATAAACCCCAACATGAAGCTGGGTTTTAATTTTAATGTAGTAATTTATTTATTTCTTTGGGAGGGTGAAGGCAATTGGCATTCCCCCAGTCAATTTTACATGACAGGGGACACTGTTATTGATGTCATAACGCATTCTCTCACCTGGGAATGCCAGGGAAACTGGCAATCCAACATATCTAATAAATTCCGTTAAGAATGTTGTGTAGTATACATCGTGTGAAAATATGCTGGTGAAGAAATTGTTAATGAGCTTTCTTTTTTTGGAAGCCAGTAACACACAAAAATACCTACAGAAACACCATATATATATATATATATATATATATATATATATATATGAATAGAAACATCAAGGCAAATACTGATTTTTTTTTCTATTGAGTAGGACTTGCGATTAAATGTAATTCTCAGGTAGTGACAACTGAATTTGCTCAGCAAATCAATCACTGACTGAAGGAAAAAAAAAACATAATTCAGCAAAACTCAGTTAGTTTCTCTGGGGAAAACCATGTTTTAAATTTTCCTCACCTCATGGATAGAAAAAAAAATATGAGCTGAAAAATGTGTTATCTCACCTGTTCATTGTTGGTCAGGGTCGTAGGAGGCGGAGCCAATCTCAGCTGAAACAGGCAGTTAAAAATATTGACTTTAATTTACACTGCTCAAAAAAAAAAAAAAAACACATCCTGTTTGATAACAGTTTGATTTCACAGAAGTGTGATTGACTTGGAGTTACATTGTGTTGTTTAAGTGTTCCCTTTATTTTTTTGAGCAGTGTACTTAACTTAAATTGCCAACTTTTAAGTCTGCACTGTCCCTGTAGACAACAAGAATTTGCCACTAACATGGCAATATCCCCCGCCGCCTCAATTTTAAGTGTCCATACGGACGGACGTGCGTACGTACGTGTGGACAGACGGACGGGGCCCAATGCTATATCCCCCGCTTTGCGCTAATCGCGCGGCGGGGGGTAATAAGGACACCTGAAAGCGAGCAGCAGCATGTGGGCACAGCTCTTGGAATGAAACGCCACTATATAGTCTGATGCAAAATTATTGTCTCTCAAAAAAAAAGAAAAAAGGCTGCATGTGATAAACAATGCTGTTCACGACCCATATGACATGCTGAAGTATATGATAGTGTCCAAACATAGAAAACTATGACCTTATGTCAGTGCATTTATTATCATATTTCAGTTTTTTCATTGGCAGTTATCTTCGTAAACGTTATCTAGACCGGGGGGGGGGCTTTTTATGCCCGCGCCAATTGTCACGTCTTCTTATAATTTCTGAACGGCTTGAGCTAAGACCACCAAACTTGGTGACTTGGTGACAAGTTGGTAAAACTTGTCTGGGACCAATTGTCTAGGTCAAGTCAACCATCTTCACTGTTTCCACTGCAACAGTTTTATAACAGGTATGTCTGACAAAAAAATCTCCAATTTCGGTTTCATCAATGTAGTTTCCAGATTTTCTTTTTAACATATACTTATTGCATTATATACTCAGCCAAAATAAAATCTTCACACTCCTTTGGAGGTCGATAAGTTGAACATACAAGAAATGGGTTTTTAAAAAATTATCTTATTTAATTCTGTACTCATAAAAGATAGTGTACCATAAAAATAATGTCCATAATGTGACCAGTTCCACCGGAAATGATACAAACATGTCCAAGAGTAAAAATGCTAAGTAACAACTTGAATAAGAGCAGTGCACAGGCGATTACAAATGGTTTGGGCAGTCACATGACCTCTAAACAATTAATTTCTAGTGGACGTTGCAGTGACCAATCGATTATGCAAATGACGTAAGACAATTTGTCGGTCTTCTGCTTTTAATGTTGCACGTGGGCTACCAGAACAAGGTTGGTCAGCTGTGGTGCCAGTTTGTTGGAGACGTATCTGAAGATCATGGATAGTCCGTCGACTGCATCCCATAACCCTTGCAATGTCACTGATGGACGTTTCCGTATTCAGCATGCCAATGGCACGTTCACGCTGAATGTTTGACAGCCATGGCATTTAAAATCAACAAATAATTAACTGTAAACACTTCTTTTTCCTGAGATGTCACTCTAATGTGCTGACGTGAGCTCAGTTGCACATCTCTCATATGGTCACGTGACTAGGAACATGGTCACGTGACTAGGAACACGAGAAACAATAGTTTTAGTTTAAAGTATGCTCGCACGTGCTACGTCCCTGTGCACGTCGGAGTTGATGTGTGTCATGATGTCTTTGACAAGGCATTTATGCCTAGTGATAATAAAAATTCTTTTATTAAAAGATTCGAGAAAATATTTACAAATTTATGAGTGTGTTTCTTTTTTGACTCAGAATATTTACAATATCTTACGTAATTTAATGTCAGCTTTGTTAAGTAGAATTAATTTATACTAATTTGATGACGTCATTGAATTTATTTTATTTTCCTTGATGAAAGCTTCTAATACTGAAGCATTTGGTGGAAGAAGAAGAAGGAAAAATTACTAACATAAGACGGCATATATATCAGTCCCAGCTAAATATACAGCCTGAGTTACCCAGCATAATGAGAAGAGTCCCAAACGTGTTGTCAGAATTTAGTTACAGTTACAGTAACAGCACTGAAACTGCCTTAATTAAAGTTATTAATAATATCCGCCTTAGTATGGATGCAGAAAAAACATCAGTCTTGGTGCTGCTGGACCTCAGTGCTGCGTTCAACATGATTGACTACAATATTTTACTACACCGACTTGAACAATGGGTTGGCCTCTTCAGTATGGTCATCAAATGGTTAAGGTCCTATCTGCAGCAGAGAAGCTTTTTTGTCACTATTGGCAACTGTACCTCAGCACCAGTAACCCTGACCTGTGGAGTCCCCCAGGGATCAATACTAGGACCCCTATTATTCAACCTTTACATGCTCCCTCTGGGACAAATTATGAAGAACTACTCAATCAGTTATCACGGTTACACAGACGATTTATTTAGGTTTGCCATCAGATGATCTCACTCCTGTTGAATCTCTTTGTCAGTGCCTTGACCAAATTAATGAGTGGAAGGCTCATAATTTCCTTCAATTGAATGCAGACAAGACAGAAGATATTCTATTTGTTTGGAAAGAACAAAGGCTTAAGATCGCTAACCTTCTAGACACCAAGGGGCTAAAAACTAAAGTCTCTGTCAGAAACCTTGGTGTGATCATTGACAGTGAACTGAATTTTAACAGCCACATTAAAGCAGTTACAAAATCAGCATTTTATCACCTCAAGAACATCACCAAATTACGTGATCTCATGTAACAGAACAATCTTGAAAAGCTTGTTCATGCTTTCATTTCTAGCAGGCTTGATTACTGCAACGGCTTCTTAACAGGGCTTCCAAAGATCACGATTAAACAGCTCCAGATGATTGAGAATGCAGCGGCCAGGGTTCTCACTAAAACAAAAAAGAACAGAACACAATTTCCCGATCCTGCAGTCCTTACACTGACTCCCTGTTAATTACAGAATTGATTTTAAAACCTTGCTACTTGCTTTTAAATCCTTAAATGGTATGGGACCAAAGTACTTAAGAGACATTTTCCAACACTACATCCCTGCAAGGACCCTTCGGTCTCTACAAAATTTTACTTTAACTAAGCCCCCCACTCAGATAAAGACTGGTGAAGCCGCCTTTAGCTACTGTGCAGCCAATCTCTGGAACCAGCTCCCAGATAGCATAAAAAATGCCTCCTCAGTTGCCATTTTTAAAACTAAATTAAAGACTAAACTGTTTGCTGATGCCTTTCCCTGATTTGTTTTATCTACCTGTTTCTTAATTCTCATTTTATTCAGCAAGCCCTGTTTTATTTTGAATTTCTCCTTTCTACATTTCACATTTGTTTTATATGTATGTATACATATATCTCACACTATCTGCCTTTGTTTTCATCCTGAGCTTAGATTTTTAGTATCTCTCTTCAATTTATCTGTCTTATAATTATCATCAATTTTATTATTATTATTTTGTTTTTTTCTATTTGTTTTTAATCTAAATTTTGCCTCCTCTGCTATCAATATTACTTTACTGTATTATGATGAATGATGCATTAGACTGCACTGGTGAGGCCTTTGCCTCAATTTTCTGCAAAGCACACCATGAACTGCTGTTTTGGTATGAAATGCGCAATACTAATAAAGTTGCCTTGCCTTGCCTCGCCTTACCGACAACTAGATGTTTTTTCCATTAGTAAGGTGGTCTTTCGGTCTATATTGAAATCAATATACTAAACACAAAGAAGTTGACAATAAGAACAGAGCAAGTTTTGCTTATGCAAACCTATAATCCTTTATAAGTTTACTTTCATTTCTTCCTGACCTGAACTTCTAAGAAAAATATTCAGAGTAAATGAAAAACTATTTTCACGGAACATAAATAGACTTTTGTGTATTTTATGGCCTCTCGGAGCTGGTGCACTATGGGATAAAATAAGCCCATCCCAGCCGACTATGGGTGAAAGGCAGGGACATAACCTGGGCAGCTTGCTAACCCGATTCTGGGCACTCACACCATTCACGTACACAGTCAAACCTATGGGCAATTTATGTTCTTCAGTTAGCCTGATGTGTATGTCTTTCGGCTATGGGGAGGGGGGGACCTGAAGTGCCTGGAGAAAACCCAGGCTAACATGGGGAGAACATGCAAACTCCACACAGAAAGGCCCCAGCCCTGATTCGGCCAGCTTGTGTGAGGCAGCAATGCCATCAACTGCGCCACAGTCCCGCCCTTCTGGAGAAACCAGCCCTCAAAAACAACTATGACGGAGCAGCTCCATGCCTACACACCTGCTGGATAGGTTGCATGAATACAGCCCTTACTGAGGACAGAAGAACAAAATAGGTATTCTGAAGTTTTCCAAACATCAGTGGAAGACAGTGCTACAGACAGGAAATATCAAAGTGGTAATGTTTTATCTTACACATGTTTGGCAGCAAAATTAGGAATGGAAAGAAGAAGAAATGCATCATTTCTACAGTCACATATTGAAGAAGGTATTAGTAAATATAGCTATTTGTACAATAACATCCACCAAGTATTGGAAAGTATTAATGGGAAGAAGTGGCTCAGACATGGTCGAAGGTGAATCTTCATGACCACAAACATCAAAATCCTCTCAGAAACCATTCGGTGAATCATGTTCATGCTCTGAAAATACCGTCTCACTTCTAACCATAACTTGTTGTCTTACCCTGAAGTGGGCAGTCCGTACATTCACACTGAGAATATCAATGATTGTGAAAGTCTGTGCATGGTGGAATGGTGAAAAATCCTCCAAAAGAGTTATTTAATTGTATCACAAATTATTAAAAAGACTCACAGAATACACTTATTGAAATTAAACAATTTACAGCAGCATTGTTTTAATAATAACAAGAGCAATCTAAGATTTCTGACCTCCACCAAGGGATGACGTTGATACAAATGCAAGATCTTTCTCTCGGGGAAAATTTCAGGACGATCGGTCAAGTTGCTCAGATGGGAATATTTTTTGTCATTTCCACAAATGAGGTTGAATAGTCAAAGTTGTGCCAGATCTGGTAAGCATTCATCAAGAGGTATTACCTCTGGAGTCCAAATTGTTGATCCTCATCTGGATCTGGACCCATGAGAATGGAAGTCATTACTGATCTTTTAAGAATTTTTCATTACCATGTCAATATTTCAGGTCAATATTTTTCATAGAAATGCTGCAGTTGTTATGGAGAATTGCCTAATTGAAAATCATTAAATATTGATCCGAATCTGGATCCAGATTCAAAATCTTGAGCCACATGATCTTCATACTTATATAAACAATTGCCCAAGATCTACATTCAGAGTAAATTTCATCAAAATCCGTTCATTAGGTTTGGAGAAATGTCACTTAGTTTGGAAAAAAATGATCCGGATCCAGATCCGGATCATCAAAAAAAATGTATGGAGTCGTCCATGCACTAAGGTCTACCTCTGGGGAAAATTCCATAAAGATCTGTCCATTAGTTTCCGAGAAATCCTGTCCACAGACAAACAAACAAACAAACAACAAACAAACAAGCAGACGGACAAATAAATAAACCGACTCGATCGCATAACCTCCTTGGCGGAGGTAATGACAATATGATTTTAAAAAAGAATTTATTACATAATGTTGTGAATGGCCAAACATTGAAATAATTACTTTTACAAAAAAATTTAAAATGGACTTATTTTCAAAAGACTACAGTAAAATACTTTTACTGTACTTAATTATGGTGCTCTTCAAAACTATATTTCTTGGCGGCTCCTATTTCACTCCTTGACACTTTCATTTGATGACGTACATTTGGCATTTCATAATAAGATACGTATGCGAAATATTGAAGTCTTTTTCATTTAGTGTAAGACAATAAATCATGTCCCGCATACTTGTTTTTCATAGCCTGTCATGTAGATGGGGAGGCTTCCAGATGCTCATCTGTTATCCCTTTTGCCCCATGTGTCCCTTGGTTTGATGAAAACAGTTACTTTGTAATGCTTGTATTATCGTCTTTGCCATTGGAAGTTTAATTTAATTAAATATCCAGACCTCCAAAAACGGTTTTCTTTTGGTAAGTGTATCCATCCTGCATGTTCAGCACCTCCCCCTCAAATGACTGCTGTAAAGCTCTGATTTGATATGACAGAAACTCAATTTTGGTTGCAAATGGAGGCAGGAAGTACCATTTGTTTGCTAGCTTAACTGTGCTTTCGATCTTCGGAAAAGCAAGCGTCTCCCTTGCGAAAGCAGATAATGCACAGCATTTTTTTTTTTTTTTTGAAAGAACTCTCTGCAAAGTATCATCAATCTTAAACCTCATTTGATAGACTGAAGATTGAGCAGTGGGAAACTGGATTTACAGTATTGAATGTTCTGGAAAAGGATGGCATTTCAATCATCCAGGCTTTGCTGGACTGTGAAGACTCACAGCTGAGACGGCTTGGCAGGATTGCCTCATGTCCAAAAAAGCAAGAGTCGTTGTTTAAAATAGCTGATTATTGACTGTGTTCTGCTGAAGCAACATTGTGTGGTGCAAAGATGAACCTCGCATTCTATGGCTACATTGCAGTTTAAATTAGTCCCTCCCACTAGGGAATGAAGGGAGAGGCTAAGGAAACTGTCATTATCAATTGATATCATGGCTTTCAATTGAAAGTCTTCAGGAAGGCTGCTCTCCCATATCCTCACTTTTGCCTCCTCATCACTCTCTTGCTCCTTGCCAAGGGAGCAAGTGCTTTGAGACGGCCAGTAAGAGGGCGGTTCCAGAACAACTTCCTGTACTACCAATGCTCAAAGAGCAAGGAAGTATTAAATACGAGAACTGAAATGTATGCAGTTGTTTCTCTCGGGGTGAGGAGGGCACAATAGGTGCAGGTCCCACATGTCTTTGCTCTTCGGTGACCCCTGCTGGTCCATCATATATCAATTGACTTCAGATTAAGCTGAATGCAAAATGCCTTGATGCACCCTCAGTAATAAAGGAATACTAAAGGTGCATTTTTATAGTTTAAGGAAGAAATTTCCCAGGTGTACAGTGAAGGTGAAATAAACAGGCTCAAAATCAAGAGCAGACCAGGCTTCATGGAATATACTTTCGTTGCAATTTTTGTAGAATTTTTACCTCGTAGCCTCAGTATTCATTATTTTCTAAGTTCATGAGTACAATGGAAGCAAACATCAGTCTGACGCATGTCACTGTGGGTTCGTGTGGAACAATATTGGTCTTTTCTTTGAAAATTAATCACTGCCAAAACATTTGAAAGCTCTTAATGAAACAAGATACTGTTATGAGTGTCTTTTTGATAATACAGAATTAAAGCAGCTTCATGTTCCCAGCATGTGGAACAGTTAATGTCCTTCTAAGGAACTGCATGTTTGACAGGTAAAGTTATTGGGCCAGCCTTGATTATATTTTATGTTGCGAGTTAATATTATGAAGCTACGTTGCTAAAGTACCTTTATTGTTACCCTATTTTGAAAGTATTGCATCCTATCTTGATGGGTAAACATAATGTGACAAGCATCTGTCTGAAAAATGACTTAAAAGTTGCAATGAGAGAATTCAGAGCTCCAGGAGCACAGCAGGCAATTTTTACTGAAGTGCTTTCAAAGGTACAAGGGACATGAGACAGGTACAAGGAAGTTCAATAACAGGAGTCAAAAAATGCCTGCGAGGAAAAGAAAAAGTCAAAACAGTGGCAAAAAATATGTCTAAAAACAGGCTAAGCTCAGTGAAAAATTTGACTCAGACAGGGTATCACGGGAGGTTTAAGGAGATGGTGACATTATCCCACAAAGTCCTCAGTGCAACAACAGTTTTTTATGAGGCCGATGTGTAGAAAAGGCTAACAAAGCCACAGGGTGGATCAATATTACGAGGAAGCTGACTGTTGAGCATGTTGATTAGGAGAGGCTGGAGTTTAAAATACAGTATATACCTTTGCAAAATATAAACGCAGGGACTGTATGATGCATTTTTTATTGAACCATACTGTCTTGTCAAAATTGTAGCTTGTCACTTCAAAATGCCAAAAGGAACAGCCTATAAAGTTGAAATTGTTGGTAAAGAAACATATTTGGGCATGTAAAAATCATCCGAGAAAATGAAATTGACTTTCAAATGATTATTTTGTATTGAATAAATGAACTAATTCTCTTAAAGCATGGGCAGTCACCATTGATTTACAGGCATGAAAATTCAATCTTACTAATTTGAATATATCAAACTTTCATCAATTAATATAAATTTTACTCATAATGCAAAATTTAAAATAATCTTTCACCAGATGACAACTCTGACTATGATTGACTAACGAAAGGTAGTTCTTCCAGTGGCATAGCCAGCGGGGGTGCTAAGACACGTGCCTTCCTGACCTGTTCTCAGTCATTTTCATAATTTACAGAAGGTTCACTCCGAGAGCACTCCGCACTTAACTGGTGCTGCTGGATCTCACCCATTAGGAACAGGTCAGGACTAATAATTGTTTTAAACGGTAGTTTTGTGCAACCAAATTCTCTTGTTCCGGCACTGTACTGAATTTAGCCCAAGATTTAATCGCTGGTAGATCGCATATGGAGAGAAACCGTGCCTTCGGTTGCCAGTTATTAATAATAATTGGAAAAAGGCATCAATAAAGGAAAATGATTGAGAACTACTAATTGCAATCAAAAAGGGACGTGTCTCAGCACCCCCGCTTGCTACGCCACTGGTTTTTTCCCAGCTTGAAATAAAACAGAAAATGAGAGCCAAGTTTTTGACATCTTTTTTCCCTTTATTTCCTAAAAAACTATTCTTTTCCATCTAGCACTTGGTTTTTAGTAGCTGACCTTGCATTATCACATCACATGAAATAGCAAGAGGACAAATAACCAGGAAAATACTCCATGAAAATAGCTTCTTTTCCTTCTTTTGGCGATAGAAAGTTTCAATAATTTCCCAATACATATCTCACCTTTACAACAGTGTAAAACTATGACAGTGTTTCCAAAACTTGGCCCTGCCCACATGGAAAGAATCTATATGAACATATATGAGCATATATGCTACCTATATGCAGTATATATGCAGCATATATGCACATATATGCTGCATATAGGTCAAATTCAGGTACATATATGTGCTCGTAGAGGGCATATAGGTCTCCTATATTGCTTTTTTATTTCCACATATAGAGCCTATATGAACATACAAGGTATGTCTCTTATATAGCTCATATACCCAGTGGCAGGTTCTGTTTATACCTATTGTATAGCTCATATCTCACTTTTGCAACTGTCATACGTGATGCCTAGCTCATATTTTTATTCTCAAGGTAATATCTGCATATTAGTCCAAAGTTCCTTTCAGAAATGTCAAGAAATTCACACAATAACTTATTAATCTCATGTGAACACGTGAAATTGGCATCACATTGTGATGTGACATGTGACAACGGTATTGTAAATGTGACATGTGACAACGGCATGTTATGTGTAAACCAGTCATTATTAACATTATTAACTCTTTCTTGAATATACTTATTTCCATTCTATGAAGATTGAGTTGTGTATTGTGGAAGAGAAGGAAATGTAAAAAACAGAATGGTTTGATTATGTTTATTCCATCAATTAAGTTTAAGTCACAGCCAGATTCACCACATTAGAAAAAATTGGATTCACATCATTACAGCTCATACACATCCACTGAAAGGTTATACACTACACTGTTACATCCACCAAATGCAATGTTTTCTATCTTGCGTGTAATGCAGTTTCTGGATGAATATGGCTCAGAGGTCCTTAGTCTAAATGTAGCAAAATAAAACAAAAATAACAAAATAAAAGTACACAGAAGAATATACATTCTAGTAAACATGCCTTTCAAAAGTCATTTTCATCCCCACATCTATTTGGGCATTTCACTGTGGTTAATGAATTTGAAGACAAAGTTGACATTTCTGTTCACAGTTTTAATGAACAGACACTTGTCTTTTATCTGAGATGCTTGTATAGCAACCAAAGGTCCCAGACTTTTCCTAAAGGAATGAAATAACAAGGATTTTTAAATTCCCACATGGAAAGAACCTATAAAAACATATCGGTTTTAATCCCCGCCTTGTATCACCAAGCAGTGGTCGGCAGCTCTTTTCAGTAGTAGCGCGCAATTGGCCAATGCATTCCAGGGATGCAAATTGCGAAGGGCCTGCTGGGAAGTGTTCCATAGATTAGAGTTCCCCAAGGCGCGTCCTGTTGGCTAGATGGGCGCTCATGAATAAGATTCTGACCAACTGAAATGCTGACTATTCTCAGCCTCTGTTCTAAGCTAGTGAAGTTTCACCCATTAGACATATACAAGAAGCAATTACTACCAGCCGTAGGCTGTGTATGCTCCCCTCAACTGTCAGCAGGGGGCCAGGCATGCGAATAAGCCTAAGAACTTGTACATAGTTGCCTGATTGGACATAACATGAATGGCGAGAACAGGCCGTTCCACCCAACTACTCTCGCCAGTTTCTTTATACTATTGTGAAAATATCCCTTTAGATACTCAATGACTCACTGGTATCCTGCTTTGAGTCAAGCCTGCTCTTGGAAACCCCCAAGGTCTCTGCCTCAACAATATGGTCAGGCAAGCTATTCCACATTGAAATTACTCTTTGGGTGAAGAAATATTTCAGAATATCAGTGCTAAATTTACCTTTGGTCAACTTCCATTTGTGACCCCGAGTTCTACTCACAACACTTGGTCGAAGGAATCCTACGTAATTCACTTTGTTAATCCCTTTAACATATTTAAAGACCTCAATCAAATCACCCGTCTCCTTTTCCTAAGACTAAAAAGATTAAGGATCTTCAGCCTCTTCCCATAGCTTTCATCTTTTATACCTGGAATTGGCTTAGT
Source organism: Gymnothorax reevesii (assembly GCA_029721435.1). NCBI lineage: Eukaryota > Metazoa > Chordata > Actinopteri > Anguilliformes > Muraenidae > Gymnothorax > Gymnothorax reevesii. The sequence goes on from CM056590.1 coordinate 31,267,954, forward strand.
GGCTCTTCTCTGAACTTTCTCTAGAGCCTCTATATTTTTCTTAATGTATGGTCCCCAGAACTGTACACAATACTCCAGATGTGGTTTGACGAATGTGTTGTACAAAAGAAGCATCACCTACTTGGATTTGTACTCAATACTTTTGGCAATGTATCCCAGCATCCGATTGGCTTTTTTAACTGCTACGGCACAATGGCTATAGCCTGTGTGGGTTTGGTCAACAATCACTCCTAGATCTTTCTCGTGTGGAGCACTTTCCAATTTTAAACCTCCCATGAAGTAATCCCGACTAATGTTTTTTTTACCTACATGTACAACTTTACATTTCGCTACATTAAATTTCATTTGCCATATTTCTGCCCAATTCTGGATTCTATCCAAATCATCCTGAATCACTTTTGTGGACTCTAAACTATTTGCCAAACCCCCCAGTGTAGTATCATCTGCAAATTTAACTAATCTGTTCTCAATATTCCTATCAAGGTCATTCATGTAGATGAAGAACAGCAGAGGTCCCAACACTGATCCCTGGGCGACGCCACTCCCCACCATATCTAGCTCAGATGAGATACCACTGACCACCACTCTATGTGTTCTGTCCTGTAACCAGTTTAGAATCCACTCCAGAATACCTCCTGTAACTCCAATGGAGCTCATTTTAAAACATAGTCTCTTATGCGGTACTGTATCAAATGGTTTTTGAAAATCCAAGTATATGATGTCATAAGCCCTGCTCTGGTCTCAAGTCTTGATGGCCTCTTCAAAAAATTCCAGAAGGTTTGTCAGACATGACTTTCCCTTACGGAAACCATGTTGGCTATCCCTCAAGATACTGTTAGGTTCAAGAAATAAGTCCAGCTCATCTTTTATGATAAATTCCAATATTTTGCATGTAATCCAAGTTAAACTGACTGGCCTGTAATTTCCTGTCTCGGTACGGTCCCCTTTCTTATATATTGGCATTATATTGCCCTGTTTCCAATCATTTGGTATTTCTCCAGTTTCTAGCGACCGTCCAAAGATGGCAGATTGTGGCTTAAAGATGATCTCACCAACTTCCCTGAGCACTCTAGGATATAAGCCATCAGGTTCCGCTGCCTTATCTGCCTTTAGTCTATGCAACTTGTCTAATACTTTGTTATCCCTAACCTCAATTTCCGCTAAATAATCTTGAGCATTTAACATTCCCTCTGGCCGAATAAAGACCCCTCTGAGGTAAAATTCTCAACAAAGTAACGGTTTAAGGCATCTGCAATATCCTTGTTATCATATAGCAGCGATCCATTTTTATTCTTTATGCACTTAGCCTGCTCTCTAACTTTCCTTTTTGTGCTACAGTACTGAAAGAAGCACTTAGGGTTAGTTTTTGCCCCTTTATGCAATTTGTCTTTCATACAGTCTTCTTGCATTCCTCAGCTCTTTTTTGACCACAGCCTGCATTTTACAGTATTCAGCCTTAGTGTTCTCATTGTAATCCTTTATGTACATCTTATAAAGATTTCTCTTTTCCCTCAAAATCCTACAAATACTTTTGGTCATCCACTGAGGATTCTGCTTTTCAGCTTACTTTTGGACACCTTTGGGATGAATTTGCATTCTGATTCAAGTAAAACTCCCTAAAATCTCTCCCACATCTCATTTACGGACTCACAGTGCAGGAGTGTCTCCCATTTTATTTCACTTAGATATAAGCGCATCCTGTCAAAGTTTGCTCGCCTAAAATTGAACATTTTTGTTTTTGAATACACCTTTTTAACTTCCCATCAAACATCAAAATTAACAGCAGAGTGATCACTTGTCCCAAGTGGCTTCAGAACCTGAACATTGCTAATTCTATCTGGGTCATTACAGAGCACTAAGTCTAAAATTGCCTTCTCTCTTGTAGGTTTATTAGCATACTGCACCAAGAAATTATCATTTATAACATTTAGAAATTCTTGCTCCCCCCTACCCTGTCCTCTCAACATTTCCCAATTGATACCAGAATAATTTAAGGCTCCCATAATAATATTCCATCCACCTCTACAAGCTTGGGTAATCCTCTTAAAAAGCATTTCATTGACTGTACTGTCCAAAGCTGGTGGTCTATAGCATACTCCTATGTTTAAATAGATAATCGTGTCTGCCAATGAGCCTGACCCAGATATCTTCACAGGGACAAGGAATGTTCAATTTCGGGAATTTCCCGTACATTTATGTTTTCGTTCACATAGATTGCTACGCCCCCTCCTCGCCTATTACATCTATCCTTCCTAAAGAGCTTATAACCTTCTATGTTATATTCATCTCCATCCTCTTCACTTAGCCATGTCTCTGTAATCCCAACTATGTCATAGCTCTCACTAATCATAACAGCCTTAAGCTCTGGAAATGTATTTTTTATGCTTCTTGCATTTAAATAAAAACATTTCAGGTAATTACAAATACTAACTTCAGGTGGGATAGGAAATGTCAAATAATAATAAAAAAACATAGAAGTTTTATTTGGCTATTTTCATATATTTTATGAACATATATGTACATATAGGTATATATACTGTATATGTACCTATAATATATGAAAACAGCCAATTTTATGTATGTTGCATATATGCAAAACCTAAACGTGGCCCTATATTAAAACCTATGTGTTTATATAGGTTCGTTCTATGTGGGTGGGGAAACTTAGTCCTGTGGGTTTTCATTCTAACAGCATTTGTGATCGCTTTTTGATCTTTTAGATAGTTAGGTTTGGTGCGCAGGTGTCTACTCCTTCGCCAGGTGGCATCTTAGTGATTCTCCTCACTCTTAAATGTCATCATTTGTAGAGAATCTTCCTCTTAAATGCAATTTTCTGTACTAACAGCTATCTCTGACGCAATACTAGTTAAAGCAATTTCACATTGAAAGCACCAAGTGAGAAAAAAACTAACAGCATGTTCACATCTGAGCATTCAAATTGCAGTTGAAACAAAAACCAGTATACAAGGGGTCCCTCAGGACCAAGTCTGGGAAGCACTGGACTATGACATTCAACCTACCCAATTACAAGCAGGCTGTCACCACCAATAACATGGTCAGTGGCAATGGAGGCTAAATTGGCCGCAGAAAGAAAAGGTCATAGAAAAGGGCAGCAGGGCTTGAAAAGCACTGTCTGGTACGATAAAGCCTGCGAGTAATGTGGAGCGTTTTTGTTTTTGTTCCGCAGCGATTCCTGAAAACTGGAAGCTGTAGTCTTTAGAATCTTTTTACTAGCTGTGAAACTTCAACTCTTTAAGATGCCAGTTTAAAATAAATCAAATAATAAGTACCCTCTCAAATCCATGCTAATTTTCACATTCCTAATCAATTTTTATAAAATTGGCAGTGGGCAGAAGGAACTCTTTAAGGGGCCAAGTGTCTGAAGTCAAAGGTCCGGGCCTTTAAAACCCACAAATAATTATCAAGAAGAAGGAAATCTTTCGAACAGTGTTGCATTCATAACTCAAAGGTTAAACATAGCTTTCCATTACATGCAATCAATCTATTTAGCTCACAAAAAAATTTGTCAGTAATATTTTGTATTCACATCATGCTGTCAGGGAGCTGACTACAGTTTCCCCACTACATATCAAAATGGCGATGGAATTCTGCATACTTGTATGCATGAAGTTGCCACACATTGATGTTAGTAGCATAAATACTAATCCAGTATCTTTCTGTTCCACAAAGTCCTTTTCTTTCTCTTCCACGGAGTCCATTCAGAGGCAGAGTTTGGTTCTTGGGGATATATTTGAAGGGTTTAGTCTCTGAATGTGTTAAAAATGCAGAGCAGTTACTTTTCTAACGGCGGTTCTTGACATGTGCTCTCTTACGCCCACTGTTGCAGCTGCTCTACCATCAGAATAGACCCAGACATGCAAGACTGTGTGTTTTTTTCCCATTTATACCTATGGTTCAATCTTTCGCTGAAATATGAAGCTTCTTCATTTTTTCTGCACGTAGTACAGTAGATTTTTTTGTGACTATGTGTTTTGGGGGAGGCAGATGACTTTCGCAAAATAACAGATTGACCAAAACGTGCCATTCAGTCCTTCAAAACAAGGGATTTTTCTCCCAATTAAATGTAGTGGACATTTTCAGATACTTAAGAACTAAATAATGTCTCGCACTGAATGAAATCTAATCTTGAAAAATCCCAACATTTCTGCCACTAATAGATGACCTGGCAAGCTATTCCACACTGTGACTACTCTCTGCGTGAGAAAAAAAAAAAAACTTCCTAATATTAGTGCTAAATTCACCTGTCAACTTGCCTTACTTTACAACTAGCAATTATTTCTGCCCGATATGTAAATTAAATGTTGAGAACTCTCAAAAAATGAAAAACTGTGGCGCTTTAAATGTTTGCCGATATGAAATTGTCAAAAAAAAAAAATATTCCTTAAAAAACTTGGCTCTTCAGAGAAGAACAAGGGAAAACTTGTTGTTTTCAGTGCATTCTGTTGAAGAGTAATAATTTCATATGTTACTGATTTGAAATACCTTACTGAAAACAATGCATTGAACTTTACACGAGGTATCGGTAAACTTAGCGCACTCTTTAATATTGTATTATTTACACGAGGCAATCTGGCACTCCTGGATCACTTTTGATGTTTCACTGGTTACAGTCACAAACTGCTTTTCATCATCTTATGTTTGACACTGACTGTCTTGTGGATACAACATGCTATTTCACTCCTATAAACCTTGCAGCATCTATTACACATTTTGCCTGTACCTTTTGTTGCCGTGGAGACCATTCATTATTCCTCCAGTTGTCTGAAAATCCTCATCGTCCCTTCAGTGTCTATTCCTCATACAATGCTTACTCCCACAGATTTCTAATCATCAGTCCTGAAATAGTCTATTATATTTGCAAAACAGAGAATTACATTTTAACACATGATTCTTAGTGGAAAAAAGTTTAATCAGAGTATATGTATGAAATATTGACTGTGGAATCTTGTTCTTAGGCCATTTGGCTGGAATAATGTACAGTATTTGCATTAAATTCAAAATTATTTACAGAACATGACTTGCTGAAATATTAATTACTAGCTGCTACCCACTACCCGGAGTGAAATTTCCATTTTTTTTGAGTGCATGACCGTTTTTCAAAAATCAGGCGACGTCAAGTCTTTCCTGGTGACTAAGTGGATATTCACACCAAATTTGGTGATAATTGGTTGGGAAACGTAGGAGAAAAACGTATACATACACACAGACAGACAGACATCGACCTCAAATATATTATAGATAATGATTGTCATTTATGTTATCATTGCTATTTTAATATGATATGTTCTTTATGTGTCGCTTAAGCAAAAGCGTTGACAAAATTATTACCTTGAAGAAAACTATAAATGGTGGTACCTTTGATCCATTTTCATCAACACCATATTAATTACCGCAATGAGGTACCCCACCCAATGCTGTTTCAAAGTGGCTTCCTGCAGTGGTTATAAGCTTGGATTTTTTTTTCTACTTAATATGTTAGTGCTGTTGCACACATTGTTGGATTATTGGCATCTTTTCCTCTGTATTTTGTCTCTACAGCCATAAACATACTCCTGCATTGAACAAGTAGTTTTTCTCTCAGGGAACCTCCTGGTTTTCAAGTTTTTCTTTTTCTTTGTTTTAAAAATAAATTTGGCATCTCCTATCCCACCCGAATCTGGAATGTCTAATTGGGGAACTATGTTCAAGGCTTTTTCGCATATGCGACCCCCTATTGCCAACTCCGGCGAGTGAGACAGCTTGCGGCTCTCCTCCGAAGCACGTGCCCGTCGCCACCGCTTCTGGTATACTCAGTGGTTGAAACTTTGCAAGCTCAGAACGAGGGCGGAGGATACCCGGACATGAACAAACTTCTGGTCAACAGGAGGCGTCTGAGAACTTACTATTTACAATACCCTATCCTGGCAGACCCTTCCCAATTTGCATCCCTGTAGCGCATTGGCCAATTGCACACTGCCCTGAAAAGAGCTGCAGACCACTGTCGGGTGGTACGAGGCGGGAATCAAACCTGCGCTGTGAATCAAACTCTTGCCTTTGCCCTTCAGGATTGTTCTGTCAAATCTGATGACATAAAAGTCTGAGTAATAGTGGAATTAATTGAAATCCGAGAGAATGTTTGTCGGTGTGTAGCACTTTCCTCTCTCAGCAAGAAGGTTGAGGGTCTGAATCTGGCCCGAGGCCTTTCTCTGTTAAGTTTACATGATTTCTCAGTGAATGCCTGGGTTTCCCCTGAGATTCCCTGCATATGTTTATTTTTCTCCCATCCTCCGAAGACGTGCATATCTGGTAAATTGGAGACTGTAAATTGCCGATAAATATGAGTGGTTGATATTTGATCCCTACAATGGATTGCAAACTATCCAGTGGTGTGTTTCCCAATAGCACAAATGCTAACTTACATAGTTGGAACCATTGACTGTGAATGGACGAACTATGTAAGTTGCTAACTTGTTTAGTAACTATGCTTTTGGGAAATGCACACCAGTGTGTGCACCCATTGGATGCTGGGGTAAGATTAATCAAGCCCCGCGCTCTCCATAAATATGACCATGAATAAGTGATATAGATAGTAGTATGTATCGTGTGCTTTAATGGAGAAGCGTAATGCTTAACTTATTTGGATGCATTGTATAAACCTTCATTTCTTTCCTACTCAGTTTCCACTTCATTTCCCAAATTCAGTTCTGTAGCAACTTCCTCTGGTGACTGTGGGATTTTGTGATTTCACAGTAGCAGAGTGTGTAGTGCGCCTCAATTAGCTAGTCTGTTCATGATTATGATAAACGCTAGGGTAAAATGGGCTTGTACATGTGATCTAATTACCTGTCCATCCTGCGAGGGAGAAATGATTAGAAATTCTTGTTGTTGTTCCTGGTGTCTCATCCAACTCTTCTGCTCTGTTCTTTTTTCAAACTGTCATTATTTATTTAAAATGGCAATACATTAGCCAGTATGATTGTTTTATGCAAAGTGGTAAGGCTTTGTACACAAAATCACATCATTGTCTTTTAACTTGCCTATCCTTCCAGATATTTTATGGTTTTCTAATTTTTCTTCTCTGGATTAGCATTGACTGTCTGCCTAAATTCTTTATCATCAACAGCTCAGAGCATCCATTGAATCAGAAGACCAATGATTTGCTGAAAGATTCCATAGCCTGCAGACAGAGCATCTAAAAAGGTATTCTCAAAATGTAACATTAAAAGTCAAACATTGTTCCAGTGCATGTACTTGTTCTTAACAAGAGCAGTTTGTAAATGCATAAAATGTTCGTGGCATTTTACTAGGAATCTTCAAACATCATTTACACCCTTCATTGCAGCATTAATTGATGGAATACGATCTGAATGCGCAGAAAAATGTAAACGTACAGTACCAGCCAAAAGTTTGGACTTTGCTTATAAAATTTAAAATGGCTCAACTACTCGGTATGATCTCAAATAGAATTTGGTGGGAAGGAAACGGTCCCACGAGGAGAGAATCTATATGAACATACCTGTATATGCACATATATGCAACCTATATGCAGCATATATGCTCCATATAGGCCAAATTTGGGTACATTTATATGCTCATAGAGGGCATATAGGTCTCCTATATTGCTTCTTTATTGCCACATATAGGCCCTATATGAACATACAAGGTATATGTCTCCTATATAGCTCATATACCCAGTGGCAGGTTCTGTTTGTCATACCTATTGTATTGCTCATATCTCACTTTTGCAACTGTCATACATGATGCCTAGCTCATATTTTTATTCTCAAGGTAATATCTGCATATTAGTTCAAAGTCTATATCAGAAAAAAAACAAGAATTTCACGCAATAACTGATTAATTGCATGTGAACATGTGAAATTGGCATCACATTTGATCCTAAATACATGTTATGTGTAAACCAGTCATAATTGTCTATGGCAAGTGAGAGGAGACAAAAAGCTATGATATCAACACAAATATCTAATACTATTTGTTACATTTTTTTCCTGAAACATTAACAATAACAAGGTCATCAATTCTTTCTTGACTATACTTATTTCCATTCTATGAAGATTGAGTTGTGTAATGTATAAAAAGGAAATGTATAAAAACAAAATGGTTTATGTTTATCCCATCACTTAAGCATTTTTTCAAGTTTAAGTCACTGCCAGATTCACCACATTAGATAAAATTGGATTCACATCATTACAGCTCATTCACATCCACTGAAAGGTTATACACTACACGGTTACATCCACCAAATGCAATGTTTTCTATCTTCTCTGTAATGCAGTTTCTATACGAATATGGCTCAGAGGTCCTTAGTCTAAATGTAGCAATATAAGACAAAAATAACAAATTAAAAGTACACAGAAGAATATACATTCAAGTTAACATGCCTTTCAAAAGTCATTTTCATCCCCACATCTATTTGGGCATTTCACTGTGGTTAATGAATTTGAAGACAAAGTCTACATTTCTGTTCACAGTTTTAATAAACAGACACTTGTGTTTTATCTGAGATGCTTGTTTAGCAACTAAAGGTCCCAGACTTTTTTCAAACAGGGATGAAATAACAAGGATTCTTAAATTCCCACACGCAAAGAACCAATATAAACATATAGGTTTTAATCCCCGCCTTGTATCAACCAGCAGTGGTCGGCAGCTTTTTTCAGAAGTTGCGCGCAATTGGGCAATGCACTACAAGGATGCAAATTGTGAAGGGCCTGCTGGGAATGGTAATGTAGATTAGAGTTGCCCTAGGCGCGTGCTGTTGGTTAGACGGGAGCTAATAAATAAAATTCGAATCCCTTTTATATTTTCTTATCCTCCGCCCTCGTTCTGAGCTTATGAAGTTTTGCCCAGCAAATGTATAAGGAGCAATTGCTAATGGCTGTGGGCTGTGTACACTCCACTAAATTGTCAATAGGGGGCCGCATATGGGAATAAGCCTAAGAACTCTTACATAATTATCTAATTGCATATCCCAGATTCGGGTGGGATTCGAAATGCGAAAAGAAAAAACTTAATAGTTTTAATTGGCCATTTTCATATATGATAGGTACATATGTGTACCTACATATGTGATCTAGTTCGTTCATTCCGTCTTCCCTTTCTGCGTGCTCACTTACTTTGGGTGATTTAAATGAATTCCGGTGTTTAAAATATTCCTTCGATTCTTGTTTACTTCCTTCGTCTTTCTGTTCTGATTACTAACAAGACCAACATTTGTACTTTGTATTATAGTCTACTAACACAACTAATCCATGTATATAGATTACTAACTTACCAACGACCACTTGAGTTAGATCTGTAAAGTAGCACTGCTACTAATTTAGACTAATTCCCTCTCAGCAATCGCCCTGTTCTAATCTTCGCCTCTTGCTCAGCTGTTCCTGTCTTCTCCTGAGTTTCAGTGAGATCTCTCGCATGTGCTAAATTACCTTCCTACGCTCGTTATCTGTGCCCTAAGAACTCCTTGACCGGAGCTGATTAAATGTCATTAGCTGTTTTGTGTGATTCCCGTCCGTGTCTTGGCTTTCGCCAATTTTCGTGGTAAGGGCTTCCCTCATATTATTCTCCCATTGTAATTAGTCTGATCCATTACACCTGATTCTTGTATACCATGCGACTTCCCTCTCGTATATTTAAGCAGTCTTTTCACAGCCAGCTCCTTGTCAGAATGTTGATCAATACATCTTTGTGCAGAGCGCCTTGAATTCCATTGAGTATTGTTTCTCTTCTACTGGATTGTCCGACCTTGATTCTTGCCATTGCCCTTTTTGTATTGTTTTTGTCTTTCTGGATTTCAACCCATTTTTGTATGACCACGATTTCTGGGTTCAGATGCCCTGTGTATGACTCTTGGCTTTGTTCATCGACTACAACTTTTTACCTATCGTTTTTTTTACCTCTGCTCATCTGTCCTACTGCCAGAGGTGTATAATCCAAGGGTCAGAAAGTAAAAATCCTACCATGTTTTCATTCCACCCGTAAACTCCTGTCAGCAGATTTCACTTGTTTTACCTCCCAGCTGAAGAATAAGGCCAACTGACAGGTCTTTTGTGGCTGGAACAATATCCTGGGATGGACTTTTACTTTCTGAACCTGGATTATACACCGCTGCTTACTGGTTCTGACCCCTGCCTGTCTAGTCAACACTGTTTTTGGATTTCATATTGTGGCTAGGCAATTCCTGCGGTTTTTTTTTTTTTTTGGCTTTGACTCGGACTCCATTAACGTCATACGTTTTTTGGATTTCTGTCTCTCGCGAGTGGTTCCTGAACAGTACCTGACAAGCATATGATAAACCATTCAGAATATCATCTCTCAACTGCAGTTTATTTCTGATTAAAAATACTTGCTCAAGTTCATACAAACTGCCTGATTTGTAGTAAGTAGTATATGTTTATTTTTGTCTCTAATGTTTCAAAAAATGTTAATTTTCTTGATTAGATGTTTATTTTTCCTTGGAATCATTTTATTCAGTAGAGGAGTAACAGGTGTTATCATCTGGGATAGAGTACCCAAATCTTGTCACTATAATATAACAACAAACACAGACCTAATAATAGGGTTAAAGGATTTAGTTCAATTTTGAAATTTGAATTAGTGCTGTTAATTTAATCGTGTTCAAAAATTGGTTTTGCTTGGTGAATCCATGGGACTATTGGCTTAATTTAACATAATTGCAATGCATCATGCAAATGTACTAATGAAAACAATAGATTGGATAAAGCTTAAGTTTTTATTCAGTCAAATAAACCATTCCACCTGCTTAGCAGGCAGTAGATGGAGATGCTCTTTTGCCAGTAATTCATTTCAGTAATTGGAATGATGGCTATCACGCCCATATTCCTGTAATGTTGTCAAGCCGCAAGCTGAAAATAATTTTCAGGTTTCAAGGTTTCAGAAATCTTAAGCACCTTTCCAGTGCCCACTACAAATACTGCATAAATAAATTTAGCATAGGCCTAATATAAAATACATCAAGTATCATAATTTAATTTCATATTTCCATAAAACTACAAGCAGTTATATTAGGCAGCTGTAAGGCAGGAAATCAAGCTGGAATGCAGCAAAGGGCTGACCAACTGGGGGAGCCCAGGAACTGAGGCTCATCATAAACTTCAAAGGACTCGTGTCGTCTGTAATATAACATTAAATTATTTAGCCTTCCTTAGGATAAGTCCAGAATGTTTGCTGATGGGGTGTTTATAGTTGAGTCTGTGAAAGACGGGGGGGGGGGTTCATGATTGCAGGGGTCAATAAACCGAATAACCAGGACTCTGGCGAAGTGAGGGGGGTGACAATCACAGTTATCCACCAGTGAACATCTTTTCCTGCCTGATTATGCCTTTTATGAAACTGGACCTTTACTGATCTTTTTAAATATTCTGAAACTCTGGACCTTTCTCACATGTTCAGTGTACTGCTGGGAAATGACTTATGTGTTCATAATCAAAATTGTCTACATAATAATCCAGTTTAAGAGTTTTTCATGACAACTGCATCATATTTGCACATATTCATATTATGTTTGGTCTTGTTATTCTCAGGAGAATCCAAGGACTTGAATGGAGTATGTTTCATTCCAATTGATATTATGGTTCATTCCTCTTTTGGAAACTCCTGAAAATTGGTCAGAATCCTCTCAGGTAATTATTTGGTTCTGCTCTCCTTGCAAAATTGTTTTATTACCTGCTACAAATGGTGGAAACCCAAAATCCTGATTCAACCCCCCTTCCAGGTAATTTATGGCCATGCCGCCAGGATCAAAGACGTGACTTGGCTTAAAGCAAAGAGAGACAATCCATTCTGGGAAGATCGCAGACGACTTCCTGCACATGCATCTCTATGCCGTGTGTAGCCTATAGTTATGGAGGATCGCAAACGACTTCCCACACGAGTATCTGTGTGTCTTGAGTAGCCAAAATAGGTTTGGTAAGATAGTTTTACATTCAATTATTCTTTAAAATTCTAAATTATGTAACGAATTTAATTTACCATGTGGACCTACCTACCTACCGGTTTAGTAAAATTTTCTTTCGTTTTAATAATTTGTCTTTGTTGTGTTCCGGGGTTCTGGCCTTTGGCCAGAACAGTATTATTCATGGTTTTAACAGTTTCATGTTTCAAGAGTTCATAGTTCATAGTTCATATTTCAAGTTCATGTTTCATGCCATAGTTTTAACAGTTTCTTGTATTAGGATTTTACATTTCAAGTTTCATTCCATGTCCATGTTTTTACTTTTCCATGTTTTGTTTCATGCCAGGTCTGCCATGCCACTCCACCGCTTGTCTGCGTTCCGCCCCGTGCCTTCGTTGTTGCACATTTCTGAGCTGGTTGGCTTTGGTATTTCCCCTTCCTTCTGTGCTGTGCTGATTCGGGGCTCTCTAAGCTTAATTGGCAATTAACTGTTTTTAAGTTACTAACATTTACTAACACTCACTGGGTGGTGTAATTCTTAGATAGGCACATTACTAATATTACTAATTTAGACAGGGAGTTTATTGTCATGATTCCTGCTTTGCTATTTCAAGATCTTGCTGTGCTTTTCTGTTCTTAACATTCATGCTTGCTTCCAAACTGCATACTTAATTGGTACTTAAGCTGAGCACGCTCATTTCCTTAATGAGCAGGTCATGTCATCCAATCTCTGTCCATGTCTTGAGCTTGCCGTGCCTTTTGTTTTTGCCTTTTTGCATTTATTGTTTATAGCTCTGTGTAGCTTACTTTAGTTTGTTTTTTGCAACCCTTTGGGCCAAGTTTTTTGTTGGCCCTCGTGCCTGTTTATTTTTGTTTGAAATAAATCCTCATTCCCATCTCCCCGCATCTGGTGTCTTACTGATCCCATATCAGTCTTGTTGTAATTTGTGTGGTTTTTACCCCTTGGCCGACTCTGGCCGGAAGGGTATTGTCCTCACCTGCGTGTCCGTCCGTCCGTCCATGATTTTGTCCAGGCCAGTACTCGGCAACTAATGATTGCAGCTTCACCAAATTATGAATAATAACTCACTATGACCCATAGATGTGCAATGTCAGGTTTTTTGCTGGATTTGACCTTTGACCTTAGCTCTGTGACCTTGACCCTGGAAATTTTCTCAGAGTCAGTACTCGGCAACTAGTTCTCACAGCTTCACTAAATATGGTATTGTAACTCACTGTGACCCATAGATGTGCAAGGTCATGTTTTTGCTGGATGTCACCTTTAACCTTAGCGCTGTGACCTTGAGGCACGAAATCTTGTCCGGGCCGAGAGGTATTCAGCAAAGCATTGTATTTATGATTTTAAATCCATCTTGGTTCCTTTTAGCCACGGTTAAATACTTAAGGGAAACGGGTGCTGACTGAGACCTACTGTCACAGGCCAGTTGCAGAAAAAGTTTTTAGGGAGTTCTGGTAAGTTAGGCCACTTCAACTGCTAACGAGATCGGTGAGGTATTGGCTCTGGAGGGTTGGCTTAAGAGGACCCATGGGTGCAATACACAGATTCTTGTCATATTCTCCTTAAGGAGCCCAATAGATACAAGCTGACTCAGGTCCGCAACTGTTGCGAGGAAAAGGTACTCGCGTATTATGGTGGCTGCTGGCTATCCAATGCAGGGCTCCCTGAACTAAGATTTTGCAATTGTGCTGGTCCGGAAACACAATCGTGTAAAATTGGCAAAAGACAGTGTATGGCATAATTATTTTGTCTGCATGCGTCTGTGAATTCATAAAGAGTATGCCTTTGCCTGAAGAAGTCCCATTCCTCTTTATGCTTCTGTTCAGTACAGCGCTAACATTATATCAGTATTTAAATAAGATATTGGGACTTAATTTTTATAGTCTTGATAAGGCTCATGCTGCAGGTGAATTGTAAATTAGGGCTAATTTCCCCCACTGAGATTGGAATCTCAGTAAAATAATGATTGTTTTTATTTCCGCAAAATTGTATGCAAGTTTTATTGTGCATGCGTATATATGTTATTGGCTTTATGATACACACGTACTTCCAATCCTGCCTTCAATCATTCATCTATCATATAATAAGTGTATAAAAAGTGTTGCAAATGCAAAGAAACAGCCATTGAAAGCCAGCTAGTGTCATATATTTAATAAGAAAATAAATGACTGGTTTAATTTCTAGAAAATGCGATTCCACAAGAAATGGCTCTGCTATTTCCCAACTCTAATCTAAATATTGCCTTGCTCACTGATAGCCACTTTCTTTCACTTTCATTAGTCTTGGCTGCATCACAAATAACAGTTTAATACAGACTGCAATCCTTGGCAAGGTTTTTCAGGCTTGATCGTCACTGCAGCGCACAAGCATTAGGAGGAGGGAGAGTCATGTTAGAGCTGAATCCATCTGAGGAAGGACATCTCCAGTTTGTGACCTCAGTATTATAAGGTTCTATCAAGTATGTGTTTCTGGGGCAGACAGAATATTGTAATACTAAGGTCTCCAGTTCCTACATTGATTTGTTCATTTGACTGGAACTGCCTAGCAATAGTCCTCAAATTTTGTTTTGTTTCAAAGTTTTGTTCTCAAACTTATTCTCGGAGTTTTTTTGCATGTCCAGTTAGAGCTCAACACAGTCATTCACTAAAATGACTGAGCATGTCCAGTTTCATAACACAGAATCGTTTAATCTTCTGAAAGGCCGCACCTGCAGTCGTATGAGTGAGTAAATAGCTGCAATCCCTGCTCTAAGTGGTACATTTTGTTGTTAGCTAATGTCTTGGTAACACTTTTAAAAAAAATTCCATTAAACTAAATGTATAAATTTGAGGAGTTGTGGCACTTTCTGAGAATGGAAAGTTTGCGACTTTATTCGCGGATACCTGAAGCAAAGGAGAAGATCGTTCACGAATAGCCCACCACTCATCTGTCCACCTAGTTACATGTAGCCCAAGCAGGAAAATTTCAGTTAGTCCTTGCAGCTGGAAGAAAATAAGAAGATGCGTAGCAATCAGTCTGTGTGCCGACTGTCAGACATAGCGCATGAAGAAAAATCAGGCCCACAGTGTAAATAGCTTTTATTTTACAAGAAAGCAAACATTAAAAAAAAAAACATAATTGCATGAAGATGTGTGCATGTGCGTCAAGTTTTAGAGCTCCAATGTGCAAGCTGCTTCCCAGCTAAACAGCCATTTTGCCATCTGTGATAATTAGACCTAACTATCATTAGCATTTTCAGAAAAATGATCTTTGCTGATGTGCAATACATATATGTACATATGAAGACCACAAAGGAAAAACGATCCAAGTCCAAATTGTGCATATTTTGTATACAATGGCATTATATATTATTATAATATATTTATTTATTATTGTAATATTTTATGTACATTTTTTGCATATTTTTTCAGTGCTTTGTTTCTCAGATAGTATTGAATTTTTAATTCAGCATTTCCCCACAATGAAAATGTGACTGATCATTTTTTTCATTGTGGTCTTGTGGTAGATACTGTGTATCACTTCAGTGATAACAAGCATTGAGCTGTTCGTGATGTGTACAGTGACGCTTGACTTGTTCTTTTTGATGTGGTCAATAGCCTACATAAAGCCAACAAAAAAATAAAAATGAAAAATGTCACTGCATTGAAGAAAATAGAACGGCTTGTGACTCAGGAGAGAGAAAAAGAGCCTTTGGCATGTTACAGCCTGTACGTGACAGATTCCGGACAGCAGCCAAAACTGATCATGAGCTGAGGGGTCCGAGAAGATTGAGTGTGAGCGCAAGTACTGTTTGACACAGTCTATATGAGCAAAACATGTGTGCACATGGCCCCTACAGAAAACCCAGTTTTCTCCTGTGTCACTAGCTGTTCCATTTTCTTGATGCAGTTGCATTTTTCAGTTTTTTTGGTTGGCTTTATATAGGCTATTGACCACACCAAAAAGAACAAGTCAAGAGTCACTGTACGCATCACGAACAGCTCAATGTTTGTTATTACTGAGGTGCTTGGCGCTTGCATGTGGTGCGCGTCAGGATTACAATACCACATGTTTCTCTATATTTCCTCTCCTGCCTCTCTGGAAAAGCAATAAAAATCAATTGATTTTTCAATTTGTTGCAAATACAGTACATACCTCACCTGTGTGTTTTTAATGGCGCTGAGTATATATATATTTATATTATAGTTGAATTTCCATAGGGCCCAACTCCAAAGAACACTCTTTTTCAAGAAAGAGGGAAATTTTGCCCATTTTATGACCCGCATATTTTCAATTGATATCTTTAGAAGAGATTTGTCATTGGGATACTTTTTGCTGAAATGACAAGAAAGCTCCCCTTTTTGTCATAAGATATGCAGACCTCGAATTCATTGGATTTGGGCCCTTTGGAAATGCAACGATTCATTCCTCAGATTTAAAAAAAAATCACATATCAACTGTTCTTTCCTTATTTTTTGCACATGAAATGACTTCAGTGCATAAAATATAGGAAGCCAATAGGTTCTGGGTGAATTCCAGACCTCAGACCACGTTTTAAAGCTGTCATGACTGATTGATCACTGACCACAATGTTTTATAATTGTGTTCCATTGCCTTTGTGTTACATGATTTTATGTCAGTAGGACGTGATCAATTTTATGCGACAAGAAGGCATGCTGTATAAATGCCTTCCCCAAACCAAGGGGTCACATTGCACTTGGCGCACCATGAAAAATCTGAGGGTGGCCCCAAACTTTTGGCCTGTAGTGTATATACATACATGCAGACTTGAGCATTTTTATGATGTCCCCAGTGTCTGGTTCCACAGTCTTGTTCTATCTCTTAAAGCCCCAGGATCACATGGGATTCTGCAGAATATCAGTCTCTTGGCAGAGTATGATCAATTGGTGCAGCCAAACATAATACCCAGAAATTTTCTAAGACAGAAATATTCTTCTGATATAAAGTAGGCCAAGATGAAAGGAATTTTTTTTTGTTTCCAAACTTGTGCTTTGTAGGGGCAATTCAATGTGATTTTATTTTGTTATTATCTTTGCCATTTGCTTTACATTTCAAGCTAGTTTTTTTTTTTGTGCCTCTGTGTGCAACCAAAGGAAGGTGCAGTATTATGTACAATAACCTATGTAGGCACCCTAATATTACACCATTAAAATAGCAATAAACCTGCAAAACTGAGGACCAGGTTTCAGTAGGTCTGAACATTTTGAACAGCATCAATATGGCAATAAACCTACAGTTACATTTCCAAAGAAGTTTACACATTATGGAAAATGCAAATTTGATTTGAAAAGTTCTTTGGGGTAGTATAATTACCATTGCACACACCTTGTTTCAAGACCAACTTACCTAAACAGGTGCAAAGTGGCTTACAATTTTTACGCAGAGGGCACAGGGAAAAAGGGATGTTGCGTGTCTCTAAAACTTGAAAAGCAATGAGAAAAGTTCGATTTTTTTTTTTTGTTGTTTCGTTTTAAAGCTGTTATTTCCCTGATAATGCAAGATAGTGCAGGACTGCATCTTGGTATCTTTTCCTTTACTATGCTAATGAAATCAATACTTGGGACTTCTTAAACTAAACTTAAAACTCAAGCTTTTGTAGATATGCAGTTAGATTAAAGACCATCTAATTGGCTTTTAAGACAACTATAAAGCTTACTGCAACAGTGCCAATGCAACATTTTTAAATACTTCATATGATCATCTGCGGGAGCATTTTGAAAGGAAAACAAACTTTTCATGTGTTAAAAAAAGCATTGGAATGTGTTACTTTGCTTAAATTGTTTTCTTTTGTACATACCAAGTACTCCTCAGTTAACACATCTGTCTACACACAAAACAAAACAGAATGTCAGGCTGAGTTTCCATGACAACAGTTACCACATGCAACAGAAAATGATGGTATGCGGCATAGTATTGTGTTACTTTCAGCAGTGGGTCTCTTTTTCTTGTCATGATATGGCAAATCAGTCTTATTTTAAGGTACAGGACTTTAAGCCTAAGGCTATGAAACAATGGATTAACAAGATGAAAAGTATATAGCATTATTCTTCTTCATTCATGCTGAAGAGGGTACAGTGCGTACCTCGGGCATAAGGCCAGGTGTCCATACTCCCAGAGACGACATCTCACATCCCCACAATCCTCAGCACAATACACCCCCCCACACACACACACGCAAACACAACACACACACACACACACACACACACACTCACACACACACACACACACACACGCAAACACTTCCCATTATACCACCCATACATGCTACAGTCAAAACAAAAAAACAAACTCTCTAGACATCACTATTATCTCAGTAATGTGATGGACTCCTCATCCGACAAGCTGCATCATTAACTCAGGTATAATGAATACCACAGATGTGATGCTTCTGATGTATTTAATCTGAATACAGATGAGCAAGATTTATTGCAGCGAAGCTAGTTATTTCCTGGGTAATAATACATATCAGGTTTCTCAACTTGAGCTTGCAACTGTGATGAGTAATTTGGTTGCATAAATGTGCTGAAGGTGAGATCTGAGTCACAGTAGAATTTTTGCACATTTAAGATGCTGTGATCACTCCACAGGAGCCACATAATCATTTGTGGCAATGCTTCAAAAAACATTATCCGCAAGTGTAACCACAACAACTATGTTATCAGACTCTCACATGAAGATATTAACACCTTCAACTTCTTGGACGGTGACACTACTCATCCTTGTGTGGTGTTTTTTTTTAGCATTATATGAGGTCCTGTTATCAGTTGGAAGTCTTCACACAAAAGAGAAGTTAGACGGTTCAAAATGTAGAAATGTTTTACAGATACAAACATTACCAAAAGACCTTATACCTATGTAGCATTTCAGTCACATTTCTTTGCAAGATGCTAACCATGAAGTAATAAGAAAATTACTTTTAGACATTTCCCAAAAGAAGACAGCGCAGCAAAAATTAGTTGTAATAAAGTAAGGAACTATAACTCTTTTTGTGTCCATCTTGCACCTGCTACAATACTTAATTGTCCCTCGCCGCCACATTAGCACGAATCAGGGACATAGTATTCAGCTGCATCCGTACGTCCATACATACGTCCGGCTCTGTTGTTTAAGTGATGTTTCAAGAACCAGTAATTGTAAATTCTTCAAATTTGGTAGCAAGATGTGATAGGGGAATGCACAGTCCCCAGTTGATTTTTGTGACCTTGACCTACATGGTCATTACAGACAATTGACCACTTCTAACCAGACTCATAGTGCAATATCTCAACATTTTAATTCATTCTACTCTATTTTTTGTAACATGATCTCCACTGATGATATGCAGATGCCAATAAATTATGGACATAGTATTCAGCTCTGTCCATCCCGCTCTTGTAAGTGCGATGTCTGAAAAACTGGTTGAAGAACTGGTCAAATTTGGAAGCACCTTTTGTTTGGAGAATGTGCAGACCCCTGTAAATTTTTGTGACCTCATCTGCTTTTCAAGGTCACTACAGGTGATTTATCATTTCTAACCGGACTTATGGTGCAATATCTCATTTTAATCTATTCCTCTCATTTTTTTCTGATATGGTCTACGTTAATGATATGCAGATGGCAATAAATCATGGTGACCTTGTCTTAATCGTCAAGGTCATTATAGGGTAAATGATTGTTTTTAACTCTATCGTTAACTACATATCTCAGTTTCACAGATGTCATTCATGTTTGTTTGTTTTGGGGATGCACAGCCCCCATTGGAGCCCAGTGACATGCATTTTGTAATGAGGCTTTTGCTGTGGTAGCTCAAGCAGCTTTGAAGGACTACTTTCTTTTTTTTTTTTAATCACAATGTCGCTACAAAACATCCATTTTCACAATTCAGAGTGGGACATAGTCATATTTACGAGAAGTACTTGTTCATTTACGCATTTGCTACTTCTTTTCAGGGTCTGAATTTCGAGTTTTCCATTTTTCTTGTATTTTTCATGTGCATTTTGTGTATTTATCATTTTCTTCATGATTTTGTTTTTATTGAGCTTCCTTTGTCATTATTGTATTATCTGTCATTGCTTTCTCACGTCCGTTTAGTTGCCACATTCTTTTGCTTTTCTTCATACTCACTCTCTCGCCCTCCTTAATTAGTGCACCTCATTCCCTTCTTCATAGACACACCTCCTTTGCCTTGCTTTCCCCAGCACTCACACCTGCAGTCACTCCCAATTACTCTCCTTTTATTCTTTTATATACCCCTTTTTATTACTCACTCCTTGCAAGTTTGTTTGCCATTTTCACCAGACTGTTTACGAGTATTCTGTACCTCCTGAGAACTTTCACGGTCACAATTTACTTTCTACACACGGTTTTTTTGAGTCCTGTCTAGTCCTTTGTGTATTTCTGATTTTCTGGTAACAAACTTACGCTGGCTTCCCGTTTATGATTTGGAATCCTTGTGTATTTGTGTATCTCCTGTTTGGCGACTGACCTGTGGACAGTTAATTGATTTGGATTTGGATTTTCAGCTCTGTGCTGAAAGTGCCTGAAATTGATGGCTCCTACCTTGACTGTCAAACCATGAGTTTGGTTCCTAATAAGACCATTGAACTGATCTCCTACCTGTGCCTGAATTCAGCCTCTGATTTGTGTCACTTATAAATAATGTACTGCATGAACCGGCATTACTGCCTGTAACCCACATGATTTAGTTGTCAGCACGTTACTGGAAAACATATGGAAGTTGCTTGAAATTACTTCTTGTGGTAACTCATTGATTAATGTAAATATTAACATAATGAATTCATAAATTCATAAACCCATCTGCGATCTTTTTAATTCATAATACGCATGCAACACCATATCATACCCATTGTATGAACTGCTCACAGATGCATGCTGATCCATGTGAACTAACATACAGTATGTATACAGGATTGGCCACATTTGAACTCATTCATACAGAGGGATTGCATTTACCCTTATTTCCTGCCTCTTCATTTAAGGAGACTATAATAGACTGAAATTTATGTTGTGACCTTAGTTCAGAGTAAATAAAATGTCCACTGGAGGATATCATATCTGGCCTCAGCAACTTTTTCGTCCCAATTTTTAAATGCTTGATTGTATTTTGGTAAACTAATGTGATATAGCTGAAAATTGCCTTGCAAAATAGCACTGGTCGGAATTTAATCTGAGCCAACTGTCAGTCTACCAGCAGTTGCAAATTGGCAGAACAGTGGCGTGCAAGCAGCATGACTGTTTCACAGCCTTTCAACAGATGATCCCCATCTTGACTACCTCACCTCAGCTGTCTGCCAGCGAAGTGCTGGACTGTCAATCTGCAAATCCTGGACAGTCAGACTGTCATGCCGACTCTGGGCATCTCGTGTTTGCTGGTAGAGTGACATACACTGCCTAGCCAAAAAAAAAAAAAAAGTTGCACACTCAAATGTTTAGTTGGAACCCCTGTAGCTTTGATTACAGTGCAAAGTCATCGTGTCAATGTTTTGACAACCATATGCAACGTCAGAACATTCATTTCAATCAGAGTTGCATTCATTCTTTGCTCGAGATCTTGTATTGACGACAAGAGAGTTGAACCACTGTGGTTTCTACACCACATCCCACAGATTTTCAATGCGATTTAGGTCAGGACTTTGTTGTGGCCAATTCATGTGTGAAAATGATTCCTCATGCTTGTTTTCCTCATTCCTTGTTTTCTTTGCTTGATAGAGGCCAATAATTTGCCCCCTTCTGAAACACTGTAACATCTTATCCTGCCACCAAGGGACAGGCCCATGTCTTCTGCCTGAATTTTTAAAAAATGAGACGCTGCACGCTTGCTTCAGTTAAAGGTTAAAATAATTATTGCCAGCTGAAACATATTCATTGCTGCAACAATGATCCATTCATAGTTTTTGTTTATTTAAATCCAAATGGTGACTTTTTTTTTGGACAGGCAGTGTATAATACTCTGCTGAGATATAAGGACCGAACCATGATTCTTATACTATAAAATCATGAAAGATTAATGAAGAAAATTCAAACAGAATGATTGGCTGTAACAAAAGGCAATATACATTCTGGCTCTCCAGGACTGGATTTGTGCTGACTGAGAGCATAGATGCTGACTGAAGTGATATTCTGTGCAGGAAAGATGTTGTAAATATAGGTATTGACAAGCTGCTATAAAGATGATTAAGGAAGCAATCAGTCTCTGTGACATACAGTAACGGTAAGCAACCTAGCAAAGAAATGCCGATACAGGTACTTGTTAAATATTGCTTATGACAAGATCCTGACGTTACTCTAAATCTGAACAGGTTACAGACAATGTCAAGAAGCTCAGTCTCATGTCTTAGACTTGATTGTCTTTTTTCCACAAGGAAGTGAAAATATAGGACCAAAAATCAACTCTTAAGTCCTTGAAGAGTGTCATTGTTCTTTGGCATTAAAGAATTCAAGAATTCCATCGCTTTCAATTGCCAGTTATCCATGTTAAATCAGAATTAGAATGATCAGGCAAGAACAATAATGATTCAATTCTTCAATAAGCATTCTAGTCAGGTATTATAACCCTCAGTGAAGACTATTTTAATCACAAGTAGGGATCTCACTCCTTTAAGTGCTAAATTAGTCATTGCCACGCTAGGTCTGTAGGTTACCAGCCTAGGTACGTGAGTAACCAGCTGAGTAAGTCGCAAATCCAATGAGCTGCTACCGAGGAATGCTAGTGGCCAGCGGAGAAATGCCAGCGACCAGCCAAGCCAGTAGCAAACCCAATGAGTTACAAGCCTCGGAGAATTAATAGCCGGCTTCTCATTTACCACCGCCTGCATCACATTTACCAACGCTGGTTTGCCAGTCACTAGATTGTTTGCCTGCTATGTAATGGATGTGGCATGCGAGAGAAAAAATGGCATCCTTTCACCAAAGTAGTTTGGAGGGAGTCCCACCCGGTCCCACCTGAACAGCCAATCACAGCACAAATAAATGAGTTGCCTTCCTTGTCCACTAAACTACTTCCTTTTCCACTATACTTTCTCTCACACACACAAACACATATATTCTCCTCTTGCACACATAGATTCTACTCTCACACACATATATACTCCTCTCTCACACCTGTATTCTTTTCTCGCACACGTGTTCTTCTCTTGCAAATATATATGTATAGTGGCAATATATGTGCGTGAAAGGAGACTGTCTGCGTGTGAGAAAGAGAATGTATGCGTGTGAGAAGGAGAGTATGCGTGTGAGAAGGAGAGTGTGTGTATGTGAGAAGGAGAATGTATGTGTTTGGAGGCCAGAATGACTTATGTCTTGTACGGCCCCTCAAATGTTTGACCATGAAAATACGATCCGGAGATGTCGAGTCCTTACTTAAAGGAGCAATATGTAACACTGATAGCAAGCTTTTAAAACAGGTACTGACTGTCCAAATTCAAAATATTGGATAGAGTTGTCTCCCCTCCTACCCTCCTCTCCTCATGCCATTGCCAGGTTGAGGACACTCACCCTTCAGAGAGAATCCCTTATCATAATTACTTTAATCAGTATCTTGTAATTAGCCTATATTACCCCACACTACTCACTTAAATAAGATAAGCTGCACTCTGCAAGGAGCTTTATCCCTTGTAACGTTCTTATAAACATTCAGCTAAAAGTCACAAGTGAACATGGTCACTGGATAAACCGAATCACTGGTCAAAAAAAAAAAAATCAAAGGACAACAGTAGATTAAAGCCTCGCAGCCATATGATTGGACCGTGTCTGTACCTATTAATTTTGTTGAAGCAACAGCCAATGGGGAAACTTCGACCCACAGTCTTTCGCTTTTGTAGGGCTGGCCCTTGCTTTGCTGCATTTAAGCTGAAACGTGACTGCCTCAAACACTCACAATATACACAACAAATGCTGACTGCCAACTTTGATTTATAATGTTGGTAGATTTAGGATCAAATTTATGGTTAACGCACTTAGCTAACCTAATGGGTTCACACAGCAACAATGAACAAGCGGTTTTGTATATTCAGTTGGGCACATTGGTCCTGAACAAAAGTTGCTTATTTCCTAACTTACAATGTAGATTGCTCATGATAAGTTACCTAATGTGCAAATATTAATCCCACCTAAGTAGACAGGAGGATAGAAAACTTATGTTAGCCAGCAAATGTTAACTCTGCACTAAGCAATTTCTGACCACATGCACTAACTCAAAAAAGCCACTCCTACCTCTCCCTCTCCCCCTGAGACTCCCGAAGGCAGGGCCTTAGGTCCTGTGCCACATGGACTGTGCTTGATGTGCTCACACTGCTCTGCATTGCCTCATTGCATCTTGGATAAGGTAGCCAAACCGTAACCTATAATGCATAGTTTATTAACCTAATCTTTGCCTGAGCCCCAAGAGTAAACCTACTGGAAACCTATGCCTGATTTTGACTGCAAACTCAGATGATTCTTTTATTTTTTTTGTGACGTACAGTTCAGGAACCACACGCGAGAGACAGAAATCCAACAGACGTATACCTTTAATGGAGTCCAAATCAGAGCCAAAAAAACACAGGAATTGCCAAGCCACAATACGAAATCCAAAAACAGTGTCGACTAGACAGGCAGGGGTCAGAACCAGTAAGACAGATGAGCAGAGGTACAAAAACGATAGGTAAAAAGTCGTAGTCGAAGAACAAAGCCAAGGGTCATACACAGGGCATCCAAACACAGAAATCGTGGTCGAATGGGTCGAAATCCAGAAAGACAAAAACAATACAAAAAGGACAATGGCAAGAATCAAAGTTGGACAATCTATTAGAAGAGAAACAATAATCAATGGCATACGAGGCGCTCTGCACAAAGAAATATTGATCAACGTTCTGACAAGAGCCGTGAGTGAAAAGACTGTTTAAATACACACAGGGAAGGTCACATGCTATACAGGAATCAGGTGTAGAGAGTCAGACTAATTACAACGGGAGAATCACATGAGGGAAGCCCTAACCACGAAAACTGGCGAAAGACAAAACACGAACGGGAATCACACAAACAGCCTATGACAAAATGATAAAATGCCTCCGGTCCAGGAGTTCTACGTGCACAGATAACGAGTGCAGGAGAGTGATTAAGCACGTGCGACAGATCTCGCTGAAACTCAGGAGAGGAGAGAAACAGCTAAGAGGCGAAGTTTAGAACAGGGCGATTGCAGAGAGGGAATTAGTCTAAATTAGTAGCAGTGCAACTTTACATCTTAAACTAGAGTGCTCGTTAGTAAGTTAGTAATCTTATATACATGGATTAGTTGTGTTAGTAGACTATGAATCAAAATACAAATGTTAGTCTTGTTAGTAATCAGAAAAGAAAGACAAAGGAAGAAAACGAGAATTGAAGGAATATTTTAAACACCGGAATTCATTTAAATCACCCGAAGTAAGTGAGCATGCAGAAAGGGCTGCGAACGGACTGAACCAACTAGATCACAAGACAGGGGAGACAAGTGCAATGGAACTGAGAAATGGAATGAACTTTAAACCTAATAAACCTAATAATAAATAAATAAATAAATAATACAATAAACAAAAAGAATTAATAAAAGACAAAACCATGAACACAGAACCTGAACATAAACATGACCAAAAACTATAACCATGACATATTTGTGATCATCGATTGATGAAGATTCACTTTGATTTTAGCTCGTTGTAGCTTCTGGTGGCTGCAACTGGGGCTAGACTTCTGATGCAGATTTTCAAATACACTGAACAAAAATATAAACGCCCCATGTCAAATTTGAGATTTTATTAACATTAGGGTTATGCAATATATGAATCTGTAATGGCCAGTAGTGTAGGAGGCCAGGAGCAGCGAAAAGAGGGAACATAAGGAGCGAGTGAACAGTACAAACACAGAGAACAACACAGACCAAACGCAAGAACTCGCGCCTTCAAAGGAGGTATGGCTTTAGTCTGAAAACACGAGCGCATAAAAATTGAGTGCGCAAGACCCTCTCTAGCTGCTCGCAACCTCAAAATGCGCGCAATTTCAATATTATGTGCTCTCAATTTTAAAAAACGCTCGCTTGCAACTTCTACCCGTGCTCTCAACGTCAAAATATGCTCGCAATACTTCAACACGCGCTCTCAATGTCAAAATATGCACGCAATACTTCAACACGCTCTGAATATCAAAATATGCTCTTAATACTTCAACACATGCTCTCAATGTCAAAATATGCTTGCAATACTTCAACAAGCGCTCTCAATGTCAAAATATGCACGCAATACTTCAACACGCTCTGAATATCAAAATATGCTCGTAATACCTCAACACACGCACTTAATGTCAATATACGCTCGCAATACTTCAACATGCGCTCTCAATGTCAAAATATGCTCGCAATATCAGTATACGCTCGCTTGCTGATTTGACTTTTAGACTTTGGAGGCGGGACAGTCAACGCTGACCATGAGCTTTGATTGGCTGTTTGATTTTATAACTGGTTTTCAACTACCGTAAACTAGGCTACAGAAATCAAAGAGGACAACAATCATGTTGAAGCAATAAAGTTTTTCACAAAACAAAATCTTTCATTGATCCCATTTTAATATTGTTTGAAGGTATTGGTTTCACTTACTATACGTAGCTATGACTACAGCTAGCTAAATATTTCACATTCAAAAGCTGGCTAACGTCAGTCCCTGCATGTTAATTCTTGTACTTAGCTAGCCTACTTTAGCATCAATTTACCCATGGCTATGCTAGTTACCTAGCAATACTATGTTCCTGAGTTTTTCTTAATTATCTCTTCCTCCAAACAATATTTCTTTTCTGATGCTGAAGACCCGAGAGTTAAGATCTTCAGTTCGTTCATGATTTGTGTAGGTTTCTTGACAAGCAAACCTAATGACGTAACAAGTAGCAGTGTTTTTATATTTGCAGTAATTCCATTATGAGCTATTGGCACGCTATGGTTTTGATAGGATGATATGGTTCGGACATATTCACCACATTCAGGGGAATCCTTTCAATGTCTCTCAACCTTTAATTACAACTCGATTTCGTTTGAGCAAATGAGTAATAGACATGAGCTAGCAATGCGGCTGTACACAAGTAACCTACAATGTTAACTGTTCAGTAAATTTAGAGTGTTTATGTATGGTATTAAACAACCTTTGCCCCCTTATAATTTCACTGCTCTCATCGCAAACTGACGTCTATTTATATATTTATTTATTAGGGCAATTTTATTTATTTGTAACACTGTATTAGTCTACAAAAGCAGTTCCTATAACTCACTTGTTCAAATGGCTTCGAGTTGTAATTATATAAGATAAGTTAAAAGCATTAACCTGAATATAGCGAATATTTCCGAACCATATCATCCCAACAAATCAATACACAATGACGACACCTTAGTGTGCCAATAGATCATAATAGAATATTGCAAATATTAAAAAGCTGTAATGTCATGACTTTAGCTTCGTCTGGTCAAAAACCTTGCATTCCCGTCCTTTGTCATTCACCAATTCTTTGTTTTCTGCTCAAAGACTGTACAAACTGAAAACTTCATTCTTGGCCAGCGTCCTGAAGATTTGTGCTACCTCAACTAAAAATATGACCATAGGTGCACCCAATGAGCACCCACGATCGGACAGTCTTTGTTTTCGCCTTAATATTGCTCTATGAAACAGCCCACAGTAACAAAATTATTTTTATTGACTTCTTATAACATGCCCTCATGTTATAATGAGCTGGATAAGCAAAGATACAAGTAAAATGCTGCATGTCTAATTTTTACATTTACCTGAAAAGTTAGTCATACAAGTATCCAAATCCTTGCAAGTAGGAAGCGCACTGAAAAAAAGCTATTTTAAAGATATAGCCATAAAGATATTTATGATGTCAGTGAAGAAACAAAGCCCGAGATTTTGGGTCTGTATATGTGCTGAACCGCGAAGCAGCTTGTCTTGATGGGTAGCACAAATTGGCAGATTACCAGGTCTATTGCTTGAAGAACCTCATGAATTAGAACAACTCAGGAAAATTATATTGCCACGTAAATGGCCTAGCTAAGTGCTCGTCTACGGGAAATTTGGCTCTAAAATAGAATCTTAAAATAATTGATGTTGGGACTGAAGTAAGTAAGCTTTTCTAGCATGAAATATTTAGCTAGCCATGATACAACATCATAGTAGCTACGCACAGTGAATGAAACCAATACCCTCAAACAATATTAAAATGGAATCAATGAAAGATTTCACTTCGAGAAAGACTTTCTTGCTCCGACATGATGGTTGTCCTCTTTGATTTCTTATTCTGTAGCGTTGTTTACAGCAGAGCTGTATAGAAAGAAAACCAGATAAAAACAGCCAATCAAAGCTCATGGTCAGCACTGAAAGTCCCGCCTCCAAAGTATAAAAGTCAAATCGGCAAGTGAGCATATACTGATATTACGAGCGTATTTTACACATTGACAGCATGTGCAGAAGTTGCAAGTGAGCTCATTTTAAAATTGAGAGCACTTAATATTGAAATTGTGCGCATTCTGAGGTTACGGTTAGAGAGGGTCTTGCGCGCTCAGTTTCAACACGCTCGAGTTTTGAGACTAATTTAACGGCATACGTCTAATAGTCCGAACACTAGCTATCAATGTGCCGGGATGTGGATGGTAGCTGGCATACTGGTGCTAGCTAGCAAACATGGCCACCTGTCTCTCAGAATGTAGATAGCTAACTAGCTAGCTGTATTGTGTAAATGAAGGTACAATAACAAAATTTGAAAATGAGAAGTTGGGCTGAGTGGCAAAATTTGAGCAGGTTACGACTTGTGCTAGCCAGCAAGTAACATTGAAGCTAGCAAGCTATGTCTGTTGATGGCAGCCTCGCAGTAGTTAGCTTAGTTACTGTTCAAGGGGAAAGTGCCCAACTAACATAACGTAGCCGTCAGTTAAATTTTACTGCTTAACTATAGCTTACTGATTATTTGATAGTTTCACTCATTTAACATGCTAGCCAGAAAACGCTTCCAAATATGAGCTTACTTATACACGTTCAGCTATTTAGAATTTAGGGCACAGGCTGAGACGTACACTCCATCATCCTCCAAAATCATGACCATATGGATGAATGAAAAATGAATGAGTCCCGTGCCCATGCAACTGAGGGGAGAGGGGTGATATGAGGGGCAGAGGAGGAGCTTATTAACGGGCCGGCATAGAAAATTAGAAAACAAAAAATGGGCAACAAACGCAGGTGGGCAATGAATTGTATGTTGAAAAAAGAGACCTACAAATGATGACTCTCACATTGCGAGGTTCATTTTACTAAAAACAATCTCCATGCTTAGTTTAGCTTTAACCACCTCTTATTAATGTATTGGATAATACATGGATGTATTGGATATCCAATGTATTGGATAATACATCACGAATACAGTACGATTGTCAACAGTCATAATTTTCGAAACAGTATGATTTCAGGCTAGAGAAGAGAAGAGAAGCCAGTATTTCAACCATAGACTATATAAAAAGATGGACGCAGCACCCGGATCTGAAAAGTGAGGCTGATGCAGAAATCTCAAATATTTGCATTATATTTCATAGCCAGGAGATGGCGACATTGATGGTTGCAGGAGGCACCTGATTTATTATTTCAATAATGATTTTCCACATCATTTTATGGTATCTATCGCAAGTTTTGAGTCTCCTTCGATATATTGTGATGTTCATTTTTGTAAATTATGGTCCTAAGTAGGCTAGAATAAAGGATTAAGCCAGAATATGCTTTAGGGATGTGGCTATCCTCTGGTCCTCGTCCGATATGTTCAGATCCAGAGCCACGTTCTTCAATTCACGCGCTCGTCCAATAGTAATCACATCCGGTTACAAAATGACAAAATGGTGCTGTTGAAATGACCAAAATCGAAGCTTCCTAAATGGTATGCTGAAACCAATGGGTGATGTCACAGTTGCTGCATCCATCTTTTTATACAGTCTATGATTTCAACTTTGCATGTGTCCTTAATTTCTTAGGATATATCATGGTCATTTTATAATTTAGTACAGTAAATATACTAAGTCTACCTTTTGCTCCCTTAAACAATGACCTATATCCAGTGGTGTGGTGGGGGATATGCGCAGGTGTACAGAGTGTGCACACCTATTTCTGTCAATTTACCATTGAAATACAATACATAGGAGAAAACATACACATCTAGCTCATTGATCTGCTCATCTATCTAACAGAGTATACCCATTTCTCCAGAGACCACTGTACCACTGCCTATATCAGTTGAAATAAATAAAAAGAACTAGCATACGTTAGCCCTCTAGTTTTAAGCCTGCTCTGACATAAAAATGACAAAAATAAGTCACAGCTTATTAAACTGTCACCCCAAAACAGCAGACATTTTTGTGCTCATAATGAGCGAATGTTTGCATGCTTTGAAGCCTATCCCACTTACCTCACAAATACTGAGCACACTCTGTCTGACTTCAAGCCAGGGGAGCATAGCATTATTTTGAAAAGCAGCGGTTGCTGGAAAACTGTCATAATGCAGGTCAAGCAAGACATCCATTTTGCTGATATTTTTTTTCTGAAAGCAAGCCTGCAGGTTTTAAGCAGGTTTTAAGCACTGTCTTTCTCCTGGTTTTAAGCACTGTCAGTGGATACAGTTACTTCAAGTGTATTGTTGCATGAAATTGTATTCAAATTTAATTTGAACCCTTTGCTTCTTTTTTTTTTGTCTTTGTCTGGATTGCACATCTTTGGCAAGTCCCGGGGTCCATTCCAGCATCATGAATTTATCCAACATCAGTGAGACGGATGATCCCCTGGACACTTGGGGTAAGAGCACTCCAGGCAATGTTGTCCTCACCCTGACTCTGTCCCTGCTGGCCATAATGACCACCGCCATCAACTCCATGGTCATTTCTGCCATTGTCGTCACCCGGAAGCTCCACCATCCTGCCAACTACCTGATCTGCTCACTGGCAGTCACTGATCTGCTGGTGGCAATCTTGGTGATGCCCTTCAGCATTGTCAGCATCTCCACAGAGACTTGGATCATGGGCCGTGTGGTTTGCAACATCTGGTTAGGTGTGGACGTTACCTGCTGCACGTGCTCCATTCTGCACTTGGCAGCCATTGCTGTGGACCGCTACCGAGCCATCACAGACGCGGTGGAGTATTCACGCAAGCGCACATCCCGCCGGGCTGCCATCATGATCGCGGCCGTTTGGCTCATCTCCATTTTGATCTCGCTGCCCCCACTGATCTGGAGGAGCAAAGATGGCGACAACGAGTGCACTATTCGCCATGACCAGGTAGCCTTTACGATCTACTCCACCTTTGGAGCCTTCTACATCCCGCTGGGCCTCATCCTTATCCTTTACTACAAGATCTACCGCGCCGCTAAAACACTTTACCACCGGAGGGGGACCAGCCGGCTTACCAGACAGGAGACGAATGGGACCACTCTGCCCATCTGCACGGACCGGGAGCGGCAGAGCCCGGACACGGTCGGCCCGATGGATAAATCCTTCTCTGATCACTCTACCGAAGGAGAGCGACCGCGCGGCACCATAAAAAGCCTGCCCAGCGAGTCTCGGCGAGAGAGGTCCTTCAAGGGTCCCTGGATCTCAGTCCCTCGGGAGAAGCGGGCAGCTACCATGCTGGGGCTCATTCTGGGGGCCTTCGTCATCTGTTGGCTGCCCTTCTTCCTCAAAGAGGTGATCGTCAACGTCTGCGCCTCTTGTGCCGTGTCTGGTGTAACCGCTGACTTCCTAACCTGGCTTGGGTACCTCAACTCACTCATCAACCCCCTCATTTATACCATCTTCAATGAAGACTTCAAACGGGCTTTCAAGAAACTGGTCAAGTGCAGGAATTACCTTTGATCAGGTTGGATGTTGAACTTCTATGGCCAAAGTGTTCTGGAATATTTTTCTGTGCGTAACACAACGCTGTCTGCACAATGTACATGACAGCAGGGCAATCAGAGCAGTGGGAAAAGGGACAAAAATAGCCTATTAAATACTTAACAAGCTAATCACAAGATTCATATCCTCAGACAGATTCACCCTAAAAGTCCTGCTACTGATGTCAAGTGATGTCAGTATGAAATCATTTTACCTTGGACTTATATTGTTGATGTTTAAGACCTACATTTGAACAGAAGATTGGAACAGGTATTGTATTGAACTGTATGCGCATTTTGCATTGAAGAAAATTTGACGGATTAAAACTCTTCACAAAATTCCTCGGATAATGAAACTGAAGATGTTGAAAGTTTTGAGTTTACTGTTTCGGTCATTAGACTTTTCGATGGGATCCAGAGCTGGAAAGTACTCACCCACTCCACAGGGGTTAGCTGGTGTTTCATTCAATGCAAGTATTTTATGTGGATCTAATACATTTTCTGCTTATGTACGGTTCCTTCAATGGTACTTTTTTGTAAAAACGTAAGCCTAATGCAGGCATTTCCACTGTTATCTGCAAGCGGCTAGTGTGAGTTCAAGTTTTAGTTTTAGTCAAGTGCTACAACACCTGATTTAACTAATTGACTATTCTGGGGATAGTTCAGCCAAGACCTTGATAAGTACAAGTAGTATCTTCGAATTAAAGCTCAGCTGTGACAAAACCAGAACCTTCTCTGGTCCTTTGGGAACAAGACTGTACATGCTTGGCCGAATACATGAATAGATGAACAATGCTGTAGCTTGTGGACTGTCATCAGCTGGCTTCACTGTATGCTTAACATTTTAACACATTTTTTGGGACTGACATCTATGCACTGCTCCAACATTGTCGTCATCTTCTTCATCATCCTCTTCCTCCTCCATCTCTTTTTTTTCTTCTGTTTCTTCTTATTATTATCATGGCAACTCACAAAGTGCATCTATAGCCTTTTCACAATATGCAGTACAGACATGAGATCCTGGCCAGTGAGAATATTGTCAATGTAATGGCGTGACTACTAGCAAACCTTTGGTAATTTCATTTACAATCAAGGAACTGTTATTCAGTTTCTTGAAGAAACATATCAAGGGCAGAGGTAGACTACTCCCCTGAACTTTGTGAGGTCAGCAGTGAGGGAAAAGGCAGGATGGTCAAAGAAAAAGAAAATAGTGTGGATTTGAGGAGTGACACTAACCTGTACGAGCACTGTACAGAGAAGTAGCAGCAGGGCCCATTCACTTTTCCTTCATCGATTATTTATTTAACATTCATCAGCTTACTCTTCTAGCTACCTCACCGGGCTGCAGGTATTGTCATGTGTGAATGCTACAAATCCAAAATACCACTAGTTAGTCCTAAGTTTCATGAATATGAGAAGCTACTTGGAGCCTATGTACTGACAAATTAACCTACCCCACAGGGCGACCGACCAATGCAACCTTTTTTGTGAGATCAAAAATTAAAGAAAACTACGATGAATAACAGTAAGAAAGTGATTTAAGAAATCACTCAGTATATAAACAAATGAATCAGTAAAAAAAATTAAAATTATTTATATATATTTATATAATATATATATATATATATATATATATATATATATATATGCCAGCTATAATTACATCTTGCCTTGAGCGGTCCTTTCTTATGAATATGTTAAATAAATCTGGACATTCAAGCATAATGCTCACATGAAATTATCCTTCAAAGTAACTGGCTTGTGTACAGCCAGACTAGCATAATTTGAGCTAGTGACATTGTGTAAAGCTATACAGTGCAGGTTATCCCGAAGGGGAAGGCCAATAATGAGCGAATGTGTTCATGCTTTTACTTTACCATTCGGTATAACAATGCAAAATGGTATGAGGATATCCGGAATGAATCAGGGAGCGTTGAGCGGTTATGGAAAAACTGAGAGATGGGGTTGGAGATGTAGTCCCTCAGTTGAATTATTTTTGGGTAGGATGACATTATTAGACAGTACTGTGATGCTTGTCCATGCTTATGTGTAAATGTGCCACAGCAAAACAAACAGCCAGCTGTTTTGTCCTGTTTCCAAGTTGCATTAAAATAATGCATTCCACTTCTGAATTTATTTTACTCTGTTATTTGAGTTTCCATGGGCATTTCTTCTCTCATACCTGTAAATCTGATCCTAATTGTGGTTGAATATTTTCTATTCATCTATGGAAGAAATATGGTAGGCTATTAAATATTATTGGTAGCCCCCAATAATGATAGCAATAATAATGCTAAGAGTTACGAATTAAGTGCAAAACCAACAGAAATTATAGTTTGTGTAACATTATTTTTTTAAAGCTATATTTAGTTGTAGTGCACAGGTAGAAATTCATAGTGCTATCCCATATGTTGTACATGCTTCCTTGTCAAGTATCATGATGGACCTGTAAATAAGGATGTTCCTCAATATTGTTTTTGCAATGACATCAGTAGAAATGTTTGCCACTTTATCAGATTCCTTTATTTTGTGTAGACGGTTGCCATAGTTTAGTACACATACATTAATTTATTTGTTTTGTTTGTTTGTTAGTTTGTATGTTGAATTAATTATTGAAGCTGGCTATTATGTATAGATATATGTATACTTGTATGCGTACAGCCATCAGCTTTTACTGTATATTTTTGTCAAATAAGTGAGCATGCAAGTTGAAATTTTAATACCATGTACAATAACACAACAAACAAACAAAAAACTCTGATTAGGACTAAATTTAAAATGATGTTTGTTCTAATTTTGAACAATGTGCCACTTGTACATAGTAGTGTGATTTGTACATATGAGTATGTGTTCCAGGCTATATTTTTGAAATGCAATGAATGATATTCCTTATTACAATACAGGGTGGGTTGCTGATTTTATCGAACTGGATGTTCCTATAATGGTTTGAGGAAGACTTTGGTGTACATAAATCACAACATGTTGACATCTTCTTGAATTCCATAAAACAAGAGATAATAATAAATTGTACAATGCTAATGTATTTCCCCAAAAATGCATTATGTGTGTAATGATCACATCGCTGGTAACTGATGACTTATCTTTATCAAATCAAAAATTAAAACATAAGATCAAACTTGTGCTCCCTCTGGTCAGTGACATACATGTGGATATATTTATATACACACAACACATAATATAAAGTATGTTCCCTGTGGAGTATAGGTACAGATGGTGGGAAATTATCAGGCATATCATATGGCCCTGGCATTGGAAAACAACCTTCTTGCTAGAAATTTGGATGTCTTGTCACTCTGATCCATACCCTAAGTTAACCGGAAGGTTGAAAGTTGAACAATATTTTTTGTTCAATTTTAAAACGCTGTTCATGCTCGTAGTTATACTACTGTAAACCTAGTTCACCCTGGGTTTAAAGTGCTTTAAGGTCTGAAAAAAGATACTGAAACAAGGCCTGTGTCATTTTGCAAAATGCAAAAATAAAAAAAAAATCTGTTGGGAATTTTTGGAGAAAATCCAATTTTTATGAGGCAGTCACATTGAATTGCAAAATCCTAATAAAGGGGTTAATAATTGCAAGACATCATGTTTTTTTCGATAGTTTGACTTATTAGATAATCATACCACAGGGTCAGATTGGTGATAATACAAAATGGTTACCATGGTAACCGAATTTATTGTCAAAAATATAAAAATATTAAATCCCTGAATATAACCCATCATGTTGCTCAAAATGTTGGTCAGCTTTAGTCCAATAGTCCAAAACTCTCCTTTTGTGTGGTAGGAACAATTGGCAGCTGATTACATCATGTATGATAGGCCTTTTCATTCATTACCTCAGCTGGAGTGGAAGTAATGCCCATGTCGTTTTCATCATTATTCCTACTTGGGAGTTAATGCAGCTTAAAGG
This sequence comes from Gymnothorax reevesii, assembly GCA_029721435.1. Taxonomy (NCBI): domain Eukaryota; kingdom Metazoa; phylum Chordata; class Actinopteri; order Anguilliformes; family Muraenidae; genus Gymnothorax; species Gymnothorax reevesii. The sequence goes on from CM056590.1 coordinate 31,303,717, forward strand.
TTGCATAACCTTACATTCATAAAAGCCAGGGCAAGTGTAAGATAGGCCTTTCCATGACTGACATCCTACTTGATGTCCTTCCATGACTGACGTCCCATGGATGACAGCAAAGCTCGCTGAAGGGTTTGTTTGCTTTGCTTTCGTAAAAGGGAGTTTCTCCATTGTGGATGAAGTTCACCTCATCAAAACAATTCAGGATAACATAATATCTCAGTATGACGTACATGACCGCCGTTTACCAACATCACTCTGTGACACTTGTAAAACAAAGGTTTACAAGATGAGGCAAGGTAATCTTGACCAAAAATTCAACTGTCTGTACCAACTGGAAAAGGTAATTGAAGGCCAGTGTTGGATCAGCCCCAGAGTTCAGTCTTGTGTCCGTTTGATTTGCCAAGTGGCGAAAGCCAATGGATTCAAGGCCAAGCAGATACAAGGTAGTTTGAAAAGAGGGCATCCAAAAGACTCAGAAGAGCAGAGCACCTCTTTTGGGCTGTGTGGACTCTGTTTTGGCAGAATATACAGAGGCTGTGGACACAGTGGATGGGAAGACCATGTTGCCGACTTCTGCGAGGCCTATGCGAAACTTGGCATCTCGATCACACCCAAATTCCACATCATCAGAGACCATTTGCGTGAGTTCTGTAAGTGCCATTGTGGATTGGCTAGATATTCTGAGCAAGCTTTCGAAGCAGTTCACGCTGACTTCTCAACATTCTGGGAGAGACATCAGATAAAGGATAGCAGCAGCAAACTATTTGGTTTGCGCTTAAAGCAAGCCGTCAAAGAGTACAATAGCGCACATGTCTAAGCATTGCATTTACCTAGACAGAACATTTTTGCCACGTCAGGGTTAAAGAAAGAAGATGGACTACTATTACTATTTTTCACATTCTTTTGATCGACAACCCTGCAGAGGAGACTTTCAGAAATAAATCACCAAAGCGCAGAAGTTTTTGAACCCTTTGACGTCAATTTGAAAATTTCAAGTTGGGTTCAGATGAAAAAGTGGATTTTCTCCAAAAATTCCCAACAGATTTTTTTTTATTTTTGCATTTTCTTTATCTGCTCACTAAGACCTACATAATGACACCGGTCTTGTTTCAGTATCTTTTTTTTCAGACTTTCAAGCACTTTAAATCCAGTGTGAGTTGTAAGAGTCATACATGACATAAATAGAAACATCAGCAGAATTGGTAGCAATTTTATTTACTCACTGCATTTAATTATGTTAATGAAAAGAAGGATTATTGAATCAGCTGGAAAAAAGGGGGTACTTGTTGATATCAGACACACTGCACGACCCTGCCTGTTGATAGCTGAATATATTATTCATATATTTTACATGAGGAATATATTGAACAATAGTCTCCAGAGCGACAGTCACATATTTCATTGCATTATATTTTAAGTTGTATTGTTTTGAAAGTTATTGGCATTTTCCAAAATATCCCACAACCCTCAGATCAAGAAAGACATCTAGCATCACTTGTATGCTTCATAGTAATTATTATCTGAAGGAAAATACACTTTATTACTTCAAAGAACAAGCCAGTACCCATAGAAATTTCAAGAAGCTGACTTGCAGTCGTTTGAATTGCCTTGTAAATACTGCCACCAGCTGTTCTACTTTCAAATTTCAGCTATGAATTCCTGCAACTGAACACATACTGCTAAACAAACCTGCCTGTTTAAAATTGACTTTTTAACTTCATATGAAGTACTTTGTAACATGATTGTAACATCCTGTTCCATGAAAAATTGTTTCACCTAATTAGCCAATTGTGGGCCTCTTAAAATTGCACATTTATAGGACAGGGCATTTATAGGATCTGTCATTTTGAGAGTTAACACAAAATAGAATTTTTAAATGATCCTTCTCCATATTATCAAACTCCTTCTGGCCTTGTGAAAAAGTAATTGCTCCCTGAGTTTCTCAATCACCTCATTAACCTATAATAGGAAAAATTTTAGACTGATGTGCGCTGGCTGGATTATAGTTATTCCTGTTGAATTTAAACTCACAATAAAAAATGATTCCATCAATGTGGAATAGGTTAAGAAGTCTCAACAAGCAGCTAATTTGTCAAGATCAAAATGCATTGTGGAAGAGATGGCAAATAAAGTTTATTGAAAGATATCAATGTGAATAAGGCTACAAACCCATTAATTAAGGCTCTGGGACTCCAGCAAACTACAGTGAGCCCCATTATATTGAAATGGGTAAAACCTGGAATAACAAGGAATCTTCTGGCTGTCTACAACTCTTCTGGAATGTCACAAGAGAAGCGAGGAAAACATCAGAAGAACTGCAGGTTTCACTCACCTTTGATTAGGTCACCGTTCATGATTCCACTGTTTGAGGGCAATAAGGCAGAAATGATATCCATGGGAGAGTGGCAAATAGAAAACCACCAACTAAGAGGGACATAAAGCCTCATGAATTTTTCAAAACATCTTGAGCCTTTTGGAATAATGTTCAGTGAACTGATCAGTTGAAAGTGAAAACATAGGCCCTGTTACATCTGTTACAAGTTACACAGTAACTGATGATGGCAAGGGGATGCTTTGCCGCTTCAGGGCCTGGGAGACTTACCATAATCGACAGAACCTTGAACTCTTACTCTACTGTCGACTAGATAATCCAGGGAGAGAATATCATTTCATCAGATTGTGATCTGAAGCCCTAGCGCAGTTGATTTATGGCACAAGAGAAACAAGAAATGAACACAAGAGAACGTCAACCTCTGAAAGGCTCAAAAGAAACAGAATTAAGGTTTTAGAGTGGCCTAGCTATAAAGTTCTATCTTGACCCCACCAAGAAACTGTGGCAGGACCTTCAGCGAACAATTCATTCCTGAAAATACCCCACTGTGTCTGAACTCAGGGAACTCTGCAGGGGAGTGTGCAAAAATCCTCCACTGTGATGGATGTGTTTGGTTACAGTTGTTGCAGTTAAAGGTGGCACAACCAGTTATTCAGTTTTTATCAGGAAGTGACAAAATAAGGTTTGCAAATCCTGCCATTGTGATTGCAAACTCTCCCCATTTGGGTAACGCTTTGCAATAAGGCACACAACAATTTAATAGTTTCCCAGGGGAAAAAAAATAAGGAATGAATGAGGAACTAACTGCCGGTAAATTTAGTTTACGCACAGTTTGTGGGTGACCCCTAATCATAAATATGAATGAAATGAAGAACTGACTGCTCAAAAATCTTTAGTCTCTGGGCAGCTCTTAATCAAATTTTATAGAATCTCTAATGATTGATAAATTGAGGAGTACATTAGGAATGAATTAATAATTATCTGAGGTAACACTTCACAACAAGGGACACAAAATTATTTAATAGCAGTTAGTTCCTCAGTCATGTCTTAGGGAGTGAAAATTGAGATTGTGGAAGTGATGTTCATTAGAGTCATCAGGAGATAATAAGCCCTGACGGCCCCCACAAGCTAATCTCAGAAATCCCAAAATATCAAAAGTTACCAGTCTAGGATCTGATTAAGATGCACAACAAGTTTAATGAAAAAAATGGTATTCGAGTTCTGCTCCAGAAACCATATGATCACAGACGGACTGGCATGCTGTTAACTATATTGCCCTGCATCATATGCCAGGGAAAAAAAATAGCAGAAATTCAATATAGCCAAAAGGCACCACTTCAGAGGCCAATCAGTATAACGGAAAAGTTTCAGGACCGAAATTCCTGAAAATTAGTTTTGGAGTTCTGTTCTGGAAATGAAATGTCCATGGATGGACAGACAGATGGACAGACGGCTGCACTGACGACAATATCCCTCCGTTTTATATGCCCAGGGATAACAAGAAGTGGATTAGAAATCATCTAGCCTAAAAAAGTAAATGATACTGTACATTAAAATAAGGTAATTCGGTGGGACAAGAGGTGTGTTTTTTTTTTTTTTTTTAATGTGGGACAAGGAACTTAAAATGGTTATAGATGGGGTTCCATAGTTATGACAGTGGGCATCTGTGGGCAAGGTGGCTTAAAAGTCACAGAAATGGAGAAGCGCAAAAGATCTGTCCTTGATATTCGAATTTAAGGGGGCGCTATGATAACTGGGCGATTTTATATGATGTTAGTTCTTGGGTGAGGGCATTTGAAACAGCTCCACTGAGGTGTTATTGCTGTGAAAGATGTGGGCATGTGACAGCACTGTGTTACAGAAGTTTGTAGCAGTGAAAAAAGTGTGGAGAGGATGTGTGTTGTGGTAAGGTTTGCAAGTTTGTATTCAAAGAATGGTTAATGTGTGTTCAATGTGGGAGAAATAGTGAAACGGGAGCAATGAGGTGGAAGAAAGATAGGAGGTGTGGGGGACTAGACATGAACTCAGAGTCAAGTGTCATATGCAGAGAAATGAAGAGAGTCGGGGCAGAACAAAAAAAAAACATTATATATATATGCAATAGAAATACAAAATTATAAAAATATATTTTGGTGTTAGGAAAGGGAATGGGGAGCACATGGGATGGTGGTGGTGCTGGTGGTGTGTGTGCGTGTGTGTGTGTGTGTGCGTGTGTGCGTGTGTGTGTGTGTGGGGGGGTCCTGTCAGGAGTTCAGAAGAAGGTTCAGAATTGGGGTCCATTTCCCAAAAGCGACGTAGCCAACTAAGTACTACTTACATAGATCGTCCATTCACAGTCAACGGGTCTATGTAAGCAACTGTGATTTCGGGAAACGCACCCTTGGACGTTATGGTGGATGATTCACACCAGAAGATGGCGGTAATGCACCTCTCTAGGAATTCTGCACCACAAAATAAACCTCACAAAGAAAAAGAAAGAGAAGCAAGCTTTTATTGACAGTATGGCGGAAGAGAAGAGCGATTTCAATTCAGAAAGGTTCGAAAAAGACTTGGATACTCTTTTTGCTTGCGGCCTTAACAGCGACTGTGATTTACAAAGTAAGAGTTACTGTTCGAGGTTTTGCGAGGTAAGAACCATGTGTACAAGGGAAATATTAATCACCCATACATTTGTAGCACACGACAACGGAAAAACCAAACTAGCCTTTTCGCTAGCCAGTTACATAGCCTCCTGACCATGTAGCTAATTCCGAGGGCTTGCACTCTTTGTACCCGTCTCACGTTAGCTAGCCAATTAGTCAGTAGGGAAGCAATAGTATATACTTTACAAACTACACTCGCAGACACGATTTAGTTTTGTGCTTGCTAGTTTATGGGCTAACAGTCTAACTGTTATCTCAGTTTAACGGCGAAAGTTAGCCAATGCTTATGTGATTCCAAGCTGCTAGCTGGCTTTGTACTGTCATACGCTGGCTATAAAATGCTGCCGACTTTTCATTCGCTTGATATATGTTGAGCTATGAAGTGCATTTCGGCACTTACTGATTTTTTACATATGTAATCATTCATAGCGTAATGTTTTATTGTGCCAAGCGAGCTGTGAGTCTCCGACCAACGTTGCCGGGGAGCCAGCTCGCTGGATTGCGGAGTTTGACAGCAAATTTGACAGTTGAACTGACTCGTGGGTCACTGGTACAATTTTCTCATCTTCTGTTTCCATCATCCCGTAAGACAAGACTGCGTTTACTGACAATAAAAAACTGAACTCTTAATGCAGTGTTATGTCGTAGAAATTGTTTGGCTGTCAACCTGGCTAGATATTGCCTAACCGAGACAAAATAGTTATAACTAAAAAAATGCTCCGGCCGTGAGTACGGGTAGGGCTAATCTGCTGAAAAACTACAACTATCTATACTTTCCCTCATAATTTGTTTATTTGCTAATATATTGTGATTAAATTTTCACCAGTTATTCCTGAGATGTAGCTGAGTTGATAAAAAGAAGAAGAATTAGTAAGCGAATTTCCAGCAGATTGGCCCCACCCAGTGGGTTCACGTTTCGCTTCCATGAGAACATTTGGCGAACGTTTACTTCACATACGCTGGTGTAAACTGTTTTGCTCGGAAGTTGCATGTCAAGGAAGCAAAGATTAGATTGAAAGATTATGTCGATCTTTTGTCTCCTACAGTTGGTGGAGGAATACAGCCTGCGATGGCGAGTTCCTTTGCCCCAGCTACAGGTGTTACGGACAGCGCTGTGTTGTTTTGCACAGAGGGCGGACTCTTTGGCACCCAGTTGCCAACACGTGCAATTTGCCCTAAGCCGCCTTGCCTTGTGCGTAAACCTGTGCACCCATTTACTGCTTCATCTCCGTTGATCAAGAAATGAAGAAATGTGTTGCATGTTTGCATTATGTGGCGGATTCGAATTGATGGATTTTCCACTTTTGTGTGTAATTATATGTATTTTTTTTGTGAAATTATTGTTTCCGTCACAGGAGCTTTTTTGAACTGTTGCTGTTCTTTGGGAATGACGAGTTCCTTGAGTATCCCTTGAAAGACATCATTGAATCTTTTCAGGTAAGAGTCAAGGACGCCATCTCTTGCAGTTTGACTGCCATGACATTTTTCTCATACTGTTTCTTGGGTGACAATTTACAATTTATTTATTTATTTTTTTCGTTGTGAATAGAGCCCTATGTCTGAAAAAGTCTGGAAGAAATGGAAAAAAGGAAAAAAAGAAAATGGTGATTCGTAAATCATCCTTGACCTGTATTTAATTGAAAACTTTGCACAATCAAAATTTATTACATTTTTTTTCTCTCTACTTTTTTATTTTTATCCCTCAGCCCTCAAGGCTGACGGGGTATTGCTTCGTGCGGTTGGGCGGGCGGGCGGGCGACTCCAAAAACTTCGAAATCGGGCTAAGGGGTATTCCGTGCATTGCACGCCTATTTTTAAATTTATATATTTCTTTATTTGGAATAAGCGCTCATTATGCATTGTATCCCTGCAACATGGTCCAGAAATTGTAATTGCGATGTAATTGGCTGTTAGCTCTTCTTTGCTTCACTAATCACCAATTAGTAATTAATAAAGTGTTTTTATTCCTGGGTGAGCTAAGCTTAGGAAGTAGTGTTGTGATGAGACTCGAGCACCACTCACTAATCAATCAATCAATCAATCAATCAATCAATCAATCAATTTACCGCACGGGCGGTACGATTCACAAACTGCTTATCCAGGAGTTGAAGATAATGTCACTTTAATTTTTTTATTATTTATATCTATTCAGGCACTTTATAATTGTTTAGAGTTTGTGTTGTGGGGATGAACAGCATTGTGGGAGTGAACTGGTGCTGTTTTTATTCCCCCACTACCCAACAGGTAGGTCGGGCTATTAATTTAGGCCATATCCGTCCTTGCTTGTGTCTGTGCAACTGGCTGCATCCATTACTCTGAAACTATATGCAGCAGCCTTTCCATTTCACTGAGTTTATGAGCTTTCCCAAAGCACCCTTTTTTTGTTGCTGTTGACAGGACCTTTTGAACTCGCTTGTGTGGCTTTGCTGTATCCTCAATGTGTGCCCTTTGAATGAATCGTTCGCCTATGAATTTTTAGCTTTTTTCTTATGACCTTGACCTTTTTCAGCAATTCTCAACTTTCTGAAAAATCATGCAATCTTTTAACGTAGCACCAAAGATGGAAAACAATGGCATGACATGCCATGAGGGGCTGCTTTCTGGTTGGGCGATTAACGACCCCTAGTGGCGACAGAAACATTAAGCGTCACAGACAGCAGTTTCATTGCATTGAAGTCAATGGTAGACTAAGGAGACTGAGCGAAATATCACATGTATTTATATTTTTCCATCATTACATGGCGACCAAATTATATGGTTTTCAGTTAGTCAAAGGTCTTCCGATTCATTTTGATGCAGCACTTGAAGTCACCACAATGAACATCTTTAGTAAAAGTAACCTTTTCTGAGGTCTGTGCCAGTTGTCTTTCTGGCTTTGCTAGGTTACAACAGTCAAACAGTCATGATGGCCCTCCTTCTGTTCCAGGTGAGCCTTCATTGGCTTGCTGGGTAGCTCAACAATAGAACTGTGAGGATACTAAAAAAAACAAAAAAAAAAAAATTCTGTTTTTGTTCGGTTTGTGTTAGCAAGATGGTTCTTTTCCTTTCTTTCTGCGCCTTGACGGCACATTTGCGGCTACATAGCTATCAAGCTAAGCTAGCTGGTGAAATTGCTACTTTCATAAAAAGAACAGCAACAGAGTGTTTTTGGGGAGCTAGTGACTCCGTTGTCTGCGAATTTTAAAATTGTTCCTTGAACAAATGCAAGTGGCCGTGCCTCACTCACTGACTTAGTAGCAGAGTAATGGATTTATCTTAATCATAACACATCATGGAAATAACTGTTATGGCACCAATAAAAATAAGCAGTGCCATCAAGATAATATTAACAGTAAAGCCATTTACTAGATTTTGACCTAGCTATTCGTGTTTAGCCTGAGGCAGTATTGGAGACACATTCATAGGAACAAATTGGTGAATGCAGCTTGGGAGAATAATGCAGCCATTCCCAATAAATTAAATGTTAGCTAACATTTGCTACTATATGGACACTGGCCACGGATCATTTTTAATGTTAGAGACCGAAATCCAAATGTGTGAATGTATGTCGAATTTCTTAAAGAATGTAACTGCTGTTCTTGCTTAGCCTGCAGACGTAACGTTTCCATACTCACGGAGTTATTTAAGAGCTAGCTAGCTACTTCTTCAGTCATTTGTATTTAGAGGCTGGATGGAAAAGCATAGCGTCTATCTTTTGGTCTCATTGTCTAAAATGCAGCCATCTGCCAAAATGTCTGCTGAAAATACTGAGCACAGAGAGCATGGGCTGAGGGCAACATCTAATTAAGGAGACCAGAACTATGACCAAAAAATTCATTTCATGGGCTGTTTTGCCAGTTAGTAAACCTATAGGTGGAATTTTCAAAATAGTGCTACACATCTCTGTAACACATCATTTTAAAGGTTTATAGCCCTATTTTTCAAAACCAACGAGTAAACCTGAGTGAAAGATGTATATTTATATAAATATCAGTGCTTTTCTAAGATGGAATAAAGGAGTTTGTATATCCCTGATTGATTGCATATTTAAATAATTGTATTTTTTTCTATCTAAGATTATCATTGTTGCAAAGTATTGTTGGAGTGATTCTTGCATAAGGCCCTGGTATTTATTGCATTGATTAAAAAAAAAAAAAAAAGTATACACACCAAGTATACACACTTTTCTCATGTACGTCCGACACCAAAAATTATTTTTTATAACTGTCCCATCAATATGCACTGTCAAACTAACTTGATACCTGGATTAAATGTGTATATAATGTTTTTATTATAATGGACTAGTGTATCGTCATCAGGTATTTGCAACATGCTGGGAATACTGGCGTCAAAATTTGTACATCCGACACCGTGTATGTCCGACACCGCAGTTTCCAACAGTTTAAAGCTCATGCACACTGTAATTGGTAACAAGAATGGTAATTACTTTCATACTACCAGTTCTGGAATTGGAGGAAAGCATTTCATAGGGACAAGGAAGAGGAATAGAAACTGATCGGCTGCCGTCTCATAGCTGGAATAGGAACTATGTTGTGCGATTGTATAAATCATTTATTATGAATCATTTAAAATTATTTTAAACCAGAGAAGTGCACTCGGACAATGTCACGTCATTGACCCACATATCATCATGATGTTCCTTACTGCACATTTACCACCTCTAATGTGCATCTGTGCTCTGCAGGAATGTTACTCCAAACTGACGCAGTACAATAATGCCTACCTGCTCCAAGTGAAACTGGTCTTGAAAGATGGCGGACCATGGGAGAGCCCTGTGCTTCAGGCCATCCTGAAAGAATCAGAACGGCCGCACGAGGAAGGTATACAGTGGGAAAAAAAAATCTGTTTCAGACTGTCACGTAGCCATTTAATTAGCTTCAGTGTCCAAAAGCGATGTATAGATGTTAGAGCAGTGTTGCTCTGCGTAGTCACAGATGGTAAAGATCTCTGTTTCTGGAAAGCTGCACTTGGGCACTTTGCCAAGGCTGACTTGCATGGGGATTTCTGTCTTGGTGCAGCCATTATATGTGAAACGCCAAAACAATCATCGATTTGTTTGTGTAACTTGCTCCCTGATCCAGAGTTCCTTCGACTGCTTGCTCAGATTTTCTTAAGTGTTTATTTTTGCATCCCTGTCAAATAGGTTTGAGTATTTTAGTGATTAAGATTCAACTCCTCAGTCAAGTTTACAGGACCTTTGCCTCACAATGGCCCTCATTTATCAAACTTGCGTAGGATCTGGTGTAGATTGTGGTGTAAATATCTGCGTTCGCCTGGTGTCACTTCTGATTTACTAGAAGTGTGTACATCGCCAATTTGGGTGTAGAACTGCCCTGGCGTTGATAAATCCAGCCGTCTGAAACCATCGTAATTTACATGACACGCCCCTATAAATTCATGCTCCGGGAGGCATAGTCCTGCCGATTATATGACATGGACTCTCGAAAGATGGCAACGAAGAAAGTACTTCACTGAGGAGGAAATATAAATTATCACGTCCGAGGTGGAGAAAAACAGAACAATTTTATTTGGAAGCCTTAAGAGCGGCATAAATGGAGCCCAGAAAGCTGCAGTTTAGAAGACTATTGCTGCTGCGGTAAACACCATTGGGGTGGAAAACCGGAGTGCAACAGACGTTTCATTTACAAAACCCAAAACCAGTGAAGTTGGCACGTTCTGTAAATCGTAAATAATAACAGAATACAATTATCTGCAAATCCTTTTCAACCTATATTCAATTGAATACACTGCAAAGACAAGTTACTTAATGTTCAAACAGGTAAATTTTGTAATTTTTTGCAAATATTAGCTCATTTGGAATTTGATACCTGCAACATGTTTCAAAAAAGCAGGCACAAGTGGCAAAAAAGACTGAGAGTTGAGGAATGCTCATCAAACACTTATTTGGAACATCCCACTGGTGAACCGGCTAATTGGGAACAGGTGGGTGCCATGATTGGGTATAAAAGCAGCTTCCCTGAAATGCTCAGTCATTCACGAACAAGGATGGGGCGAGGGTCACCACTTAGTGAACAAATGCGTGAGCTGATTATCGAACAGTTTAAAAACAGCATTCCTCAACGAGCTATTGCAAGAAGTTTAGGGATTTCATCATCTACGGTCCATAATATCGTCAAAAGGTTCAGAGAATCTGGAGAAATCACTGCACGTAAGCGACAAGGCCGAAAACCAACATTGAATGCTCGTGACCTTCGATCCCTCTGGCGGTACTGCATCAAAAATCACCACACGGGCTCAGGAACACTTCAGAAAACCACTGTCAGTAACTGCAGTTCGCTGCTACATCTGCAAGTACAAGTTAAAACTCTACAATGCAAAGCGAAAGCCATTTATCAACAGCACCCAGAAACGCCGCCGGCTTCGCTGGGCCCAAGGTCATCTAAGATGGACTGATGCAAATTACAAGCATATTGAAGTATTTACCACAGTCCTCCCACATACTATGTTATTTGCTTCTATCTCTTCAGGTAATCCGAGATAGCCTTGATGATGTTGATCTTGGCTCTGTCAGCGATGAGATCTGCGTAAACTATTTTTAGTGAAACACAAACAAATTAATGCAATATAGTTTTACAATTTAATTTACGTAAAATTTGGCTTCTCAAATGTTTTTTTTATCTGCAGGAACACTATTGCTGAAAACAAAAAATGAAAATCTATGTAGGGTCATTCCGTGCTTACTCGCCTAAATTTCAAAAACCTCCCCAGGTCAGCTCCTCAGATTTTGCTGGAGAAATTCTTAAATGTATGTCTATATAAATCTACCCACCATGCAAAAGATTAGCTTTCAATTCCTCATTAACTGAGGTAATGCCCCCTGCATATTCACTATTTTTGGTCAAATTGGCATTTTCAACTTCCTACACATAGAAAAATATTCTTTTTTCAGGCATTCTTATGAAAGATTCTTAAATTTGGTATGCCAGTTTACAAATATCTGCAGTATCCCTTTGTTAGAGAGTTACCTTTAAGATTTATAAGCTCCAAGATACGGAAAAAGTGAATAATTATAAAAAACTTGCATGTAAATTAGAATTGATTTTAATATGAAGCCATGGGCGTTAGATAAAATAATTTGGTGAGTAGATAAACCTTATATGAGGCAATCATCAGAAAAAATATGAAGATCCTAAACCCCTGGGCCACATGGTCAAACCAGGAGACAAAATCGGCCGATTTTCCAGCCCTCCGAGGCAAGGGCTTATGTTAAAACTTTTATAATTCGTCACCTAGCAGTGTTATCCTGGCAGAAATGTACATGTGAATAGATAATGACCCTGTAATCACTGTGTTATGAGGAAAAAATTTATTGTTCCATATTTTCAGGAGGGCTCCTATAGTTGATGGACTGATGCAAAGGGGAAAAGTGTTCTGTGGTCTGACGAGTCCACATTTCAAGTTGTTTTTGGAAACTGTGGACGTCGTGTCCTCTGGACCAAAGAGGAAAAGAACCATTCGGACTGTCATAGGCGCAAAGTTCAAAAACCAGCATATGTGATGGTATGGGGGTGTATTAGTGCCCAAGGCATGGGTAACTTACACATATGTGAAGGCACCATTAATGCTGAAAGGTACATACAGGTTTTGGAGCAACATATGTTGCCATCCAAGCAACGTCTTTTTCATGGGCGCCCCTGTTTGTTTCAGCAAGACAATGCCAAGCCACATTCTGCACGTGTTATAACAGCATGGCTCCGTAGTAAAAGAGTGCGGGTACTAGACTGGCCTGCCTGTAGTCCAGACCTGCCTCCCATTGAAAATGTGTGGCGCATTATGAAGCGTAAAATACGACAACGGAGACCCCAGTCTGTTGAACAACTTAAGCCGTACATCAAGCAAGAATGGGAAAGAGTTCCACCTGAAAAGCCTCAAAAATTGATCTCCTCAGTTCCCAAACGTTTACTGAGTGTTGTTAAAAGGAAATTCGATGTAACGCAGTGGTAAAAAGGCCCCTGTGCCAACTTTTTTGCAATGTGTTGCTGCCTTTAAATTCTAAGATAATGATTATTTGCAAAAAAAAAAATAATAAAGTTTCTCAGTTTGAACATTAAACATCTTGTCTTTGCAGTGTATTCAATTGAATATAAGTTGAAAAGGATTTGCAAATCATTGTATTCTGTTTTTATCTACGATTTACATAACGTGCCAACTTCACTGGTTTTGGGTTTTGTAATCCATTGATAAATAGAAGCGACTATTCGCACTTATTTTAAGTGCATCCAAGCACAAAAATTGATTGAAATTCGCGTTAGACGCACTTATAAGTGTGGCCAAGATGCACATTTCTCCATTGCCCACTCTTATTTTAAGTGTGTCCAAAGTTAATTTTTTCTTGGCCAAACTTATTTTAAGCTGTACTTTCTATAAGCGGCACTAGAATGGTCAGCAATTGGGGCATTTAAAAGTGTGACCAAGAAAAAAATTCTGCATTGGCCACACGTATGAGTGCAAATAACATTGGCCTTAATAAATTCAATTTATAGATCCATAATATATCATGTTATATAGCCTACATACACTACATGACAAAGGTATTAGGACGATCCTCATTCTCACTCAACCTTTGATGTACGTGCTATATTACACATGTGAGCGTTGTAGGAATTTAATGGTGTCCTAAAATGTACATGTAAACATCACAGAACATTATTTGAACATTTGGGGATGCTACAGATATACAAATTGGCATATTTTTTCTCTGCATAAAAAACTCTCACTTTGGGTCTGCAATCAATAAGAGATATTATAATAAATAGTGCTTGCAAGATGGTAATCTTCAAATTAACAAGTTTGGAATTGTGTCTTTGTTATAATGGAAGACCACGGCTACTATTAGTTCAATCAATATGATCAGGTGTGGCACATGGGGTGATTTTGATTCTCTATAAAAGGAGGGTCAAGACTTAGAATAATTCAGTTTGGTGTATCCAAAATGGGGTCTGTATTTTTATTTGAATAAACAACTATTTCCAAATATGATACATTCACTATTTTCAACTGCACTGTAAGAAAATCACTCACATAAATAGTGACATCCTAATACTTTTGTCAGGAAGTTTAATTGACAATCCAAATGTAGGAGAAAAAAAAAAGGGTGGTCCGATTTTGAGATCGCCACCAAAAAAACAGGTTGCGGCGCTCAGGCGCAGCTGTGCACGGACCGGCGGAGCTGTCCAGCTGTCACCGTTCGAGGGGCGCATGGCAGCAGGGCTCCCCCTCCATCATGGGAATACAAGGCGGTGGGGACACGGATGAGTCCCCACCGCCTTGGTCGGAGCTGCATGAGGGTAATTGTTAAAATACAGTCTGTAGAGATCACTCTTCATTGTATTTTTATTAGTATTACTCCATGGCATTTTATTGGATGCCACACAAAACGAGCAGCCACTCATCACTTTTCCGGAGGAGATCAGAGAGAAGCTTATTCCTCTAACAAGAGAAGATTTGCCATTGTCAAAATGTGATCACGGTCTGTCGGCGTGTAGGCTGTATACCGAGCTACAAAAGAAACGCTAGATAGCTTGTTCGTGAATGTACTCTTATGGTTACTCAGTCAAGATGACCACAAAATAAAGAAAAATTTGGTGAAACAAGTGTAAATGTGCACGCGCTAGTAATAAATTAGATTTTCTAAAATAATTACGCGCAAACTAATTTCCCAGTCTGCTTGTAATTAATTTGCATTTCTTTTGTTGTTCAGGATATATCTGACTGGAAAAGCAGCTGACATACACTGCATATCTGCCAAGCCAGGCATTGCGCTTAATCAAATTGATTGTTATTGTTGGTCGTCTGGCCTGACAAGTAGGTTTTCTCAAAATATAAGTTTAAATAATTTCTCAACACGGGTGTCTTATTTATTTATTTAGCCTGTTTATTCATTTTACTAATAAGAGTAACAAGAGCAAGATGTCCGCATCGCTGCATATGGTTTATTACTCATTTTGACAGCTGAACTCGTTCCCACATGTTGTTCGCTGGTTCCAAATTTGTGTACGCCTGGTCAGACCTGGCGTGACATTTTTGCGGACCGTTTGCTCACGTTCAGATTGATAAATGCTGATCTTTGCGGGAGATTTGGTGTACGCACGTTTGATAAATGAGGGCCTTGGTGTTTGAACCTCTGGCTGTTTTTTTTTTTTTTTTGAACTCTTCCATTGCGTTTACTCTGGACTGCTGTCCTGGATTGCTTCGGGGTTGCGTTTTATATGTTGCCTTGTTTTGTTTGTTTTGACAGTGCAGAGATATGTGAGCTCTGAAATGCCAATCTTCCTGGAGTTGCGCATACGATACCTGCTAGCATGTGAGCGTATCAGAGAGGCCATGGCCCTGTCTAAGGCCTGCATAGAGCACTCAGCAGTGGGGAAACACCTGTACTTTCACCAGGCCTACCTGACATGCCTCTGGAAAGCATCTCTCCACGAACGTCTGCACGAAGAAGTATGATCACTTCTTCAGACATGATCTGTGTGTGTGTGTGTGTGTGTGTGTGTGTGTGTGTGTATGTTTGTGTTTGTGTTTGTGTTTGTGTTTGTGTTTGTGTTTGTGTTTGTGTGTGTGTGTGTGTGTGTGTGTGTGTGTGTGTGTGTGTGTGTGTGTGTGTATATGTTTGTGTGTGTGTGTGTGTGTGTGTGTGTGTGTGTGGTGTTTTCACCTTAAGTTGTTTTTGTGGAGTATGTGAACAGAGTTTGCTCAGAAGCCTGATGTAGAAGTCGGTGTGGTTCATGTCCTGTGTATTGTGGTCACCTTTATGAAATGCAAAAATGAAATGTATATGAGCATGATTTTACTGTAATAACATGTATTGGGACAAATCAAGTCAGATGAACTGTTTATATGAAAATCATCTACAATTTGAATGAAGACCAGTGTCTTGCAAACGTTTTCAGCACTATGAAAACTATTTAATATGGTGATGATGTTTCCAAAATAATGAGATAAAAGGTTTCTTAATATTGGAGATTAGATCAATAATTGGTGTAACTAACCTTTGCTTAAAAACGAGGTATGGTGTCCTGCAGTTCTGCACTTTTGTACGATGGATGACTTTTTGTTTATTACAAGCATATTGAAGTATTTACCGCAGTCCTCCCACATACTATTTTATTTGCTTCTATCTCTTCAGGTAATCCCAGATAGCCTTGATGATGTTGATCTTGGCTCTGTCAGCGCTGAGATCTGCGTCAACTATTTTTAGTGAAACACAAACAAATTAATGCAATATGGTTTTACAAATTAATTTACGTAAAATTTGGCTTCTCAAATGTTTTTTTTATCTGCAGGAACACTATTGCTGAAAACAAAAAATGAACATCTGTATAGGGTCATTCCGTGCCAACTCACCTAAATTTCAAAAACCTCCCCAGGTCACCTCCTCAGATTTTGCTGGAAAAATTCTTAAATGTATGTCTATATAACTCTACCCACCATGCAAAAAATTAGCTTTTAATTTTCTCATTAACTGAGGTAATCCCCCCTGCATATTCACCATTTTTGGTCAAATTGGCATTTTCAACTCCCTACACATAGAAAAATATTCTTTTTTCAGGCATTCTTATGAAAGATTCTTAAATTTGGTATGCCAGTTTACAAATATCTGCAGTATCCCTTTGCTAGAGAGTTACCGTTAAGATTTATAAGCTCCAAGATACGGAAAAAGTGAATAATTATAAAAAACTTGCATGTAAATAAAAATTGATTTTAATATGAAGCCATGGGCGTTAGATAAAATAATTTGGTGAGTAGATATACCTTATATGAGGCAATCATTGGAAAAAATATGAAGATCCTAAACCCCTGGGCCACATGGTCAAACCAGGAGACAAAATCGGCCGATTTTCAAGCCCTCCGAGGCAAGGGCTTATGTTAACTTTTATAATTCATCTCCTAACAGTGTTATCATGGCAGAAATGTACATGTGAATAGATAATGACCCTGTAATCACTGTGTTATGAGGAAAAAATTCTAAGTTGTTCCATATTTTCAGGAGGGCTCCTATAGTTTCACCGTATTTAACTCATTCTGGTCAAAAAGCCATTTTTAGCCTCCTATAGAGTGAGAAATATGCATCTCAGAGGCTATCTGATGCCATAATTTAAAAAACTGGATGCCAATTAGTAAATATATGCTATATTAGCTTTCTTGAAGAGTCCATTATAAAATTGTAAGCCCCTGAAGTTTGAAAAAGATGCGTTTTTCACATGTGGCATTTTTAGGGCCAAATTTCAAAGGCCTATATTTTTTAAATGAGGAATTGAAAGCTAATCTTTTGCATGGCGGGTAGAGCCATATAGATCTACATTTAAGAATTTTCCCAGCAAAATCTGAGGTGGTGACCTGGGGACCCCTAGGTGAGTTGGCATGGAATGACCCTATAGGGTGCCCATAACATTTGCCCAACACTGTATATATTAGTTAAATTGTTGGCAAACATGGTGTTTAAATTCCTTTTCACTGTTGTTTGCTCATGTCACTATGCTGAATCGATTTGCTCTTTAATGGAGTGTTTGACCCATGCAAGAAGGGATGTAGATATTTTTCAGTGTAGTAGAAGGGATGATGCATCTCTTTACTCTTCTGTAGATGGCCTTGATCGATGGGAGACATGCTGTAGAGATCATCTGTAACACTGAGAGAGAGGAGAGAGATGACCTGCTGCTGGCTTTCTGCAAAGCCTTTCTGGTACAGCAGCTGCAGAGCGGAGACATGTACTACCTGTGGTATGTCTGAGCACACCCTCTTCGATTTTATTCTCACGAGTATTTTGCAAATCTGAACATTGAAGGCGGCGGTGTTGACTGTAAAATAGGGCATGTACTCAGGAGGGGTGCAGCCATTGTACTTTTCGGGTAAGAAATGATGAATCGCTTAAATGTCGAAAGTGTAAGTAAATATCCAGCTGTATAATTCAAAAGTATGCTTTCAGAAACAAGAGCTAAGGGAGTCGTATGCGTGAACCTCAGCAAAATGCGTAGATAAAAATGTCAAAGTTTCATGCATATGTTTTTGTTGTTGAGTAGGAATTGAAACTTATTTATATCATGTTTTCACCCTTTTTTCTCAGGGAACTGGTCTTCATATGGAGCAAACTGCACCTCAGGGCAAATCCTTCCAAACAAGACTTCTTGGAACAGTGCCAGCAGCTGATGTTATCGGCAAAAAATGTCAAATCTATTTTTCCATTCGTGAAAGTCATCAAAGCAGAAGTGAGTGTGGAAAGTGCTTCTGATGCGCGGTAATGGTAGAGGAAAACCTGAGGGCAAACAACATAATACAGTGATGAGTAACTTGCTCATGTCAAGTGCTTGTGTGCTCGTTTTAATCTTTTGCCTGAAGCACATAAAAACCATGTTGACTGACTCAGGTTTGAATGAATTGGGTGAACCAAAGGGGAAAAACTGAAGTGATGTAAATTTATGATGAACATAATTGGAAGAAAGCTAATGGAATTACTGTGGTTAAATTGCATGTCTCCTTTGTTGTCAGCTGGGGAATGAAGGCTTGCAGTTCTGCGTGGAGCTGTGTGCTTGTGCTCTTCAAGTGGACCTTCGCCATGACCCTGTTACCAAGGCACTAATTTACAAGACCATCGCTTACCTGCTGCCTAATGACCTGGAAGTGTGCCGAGTCTGCGCCCTCTTAGTTTTCTTTCTGGAACGTTCTGTAGAATGTTATAAGACTGTGTACCTTCTGTACACCCATCCTGATCAGGAATACCAAGAAGACTATGGCCCAATCAAAAACCATATCCGTTTTGAGATGCTCCAGATTCTTAAAAGGGAGCTTTTTTTTGACCCTGAGTTCTGCAGCCTAATTGCACTGAGAACAAACTGCCTTAAGTTAATGAGCGAGAAGGTCATGGAAGAGGCGCTGGCTGAAATAGTGGATCTGGAAGAGTCCCGGTGGGTACCAAACCACTGTTTTAAAGAGCAACTTAAAGTATGCGGTGAATCTGTTGACCATCCTGCTAAGCGAAGGATTAAGAAGCTTGTGGGAATGACCAATAAGCCGTTGGTAAAACGCATTGTTTTACCGCCACCAGTTACCGTAGACTCCCCTGTAAAGAAAAGAGGCAGAAAGCCTGGATCACGCGTCCTTATTGTGGCAGACGTAGCCCTGCTAAGATGGTCTTTTAGACAGCTTAGCATGTCTCAGGATACCTCAGTTAAGGGTAGCACAGACAAACGGCAGCGTCACCATCCCAAACAGACAGAGAATAAGACTCCAAAACGACGTGGCAGGAAACCGCAAAGGCTTCAGGAAGAGAGGATGGCTTTGGTGGAGAACAGTACCCCTGTAAACACAGTTCGTCGTGGGAAGAGAAAACGCATGTCCACAAAAGATAAAGAACTTTATGAATATGCTGGAGTGAATATGCGCAAACGAAGAGACGAAAAACCAGAAATTATCTGGAAGTGGTGTTCCCGTTCCACGTTGGATGTGTCCTTCCCTGACAATGAAGTAATGGACATATGCGCCTCGGAGCTAGAGGAGGAAATTTCAAGCCTGGGCCAGGACAACGTTATTCAATCCAATACCCCTGACCAGAGCTGCATTAGAGAACAGGATGGTTCCATTAATGCAACCTTCTCTGAAACTTGTGAGAACCCTCTGATTGAATCACATGGTCTACAGTCACCACCAGAAGTCACAAATGCCATTTTGGAGGAATATTTTATCAAAGTAGACAGAGAATTTGTGCAATATTTGCACAGCTATTGTATAATTCACAAGGAGCCGGTCTCAAAGTATAGTAGGTTCTCAGTCAGTGTAACAAAGGAGTTGCTTCGTTCACAAGATGTGAGCTGGTCCAAAAGCTCTAAGCTGGGCCAAGAATGCACTGGGGATGTCCAAGAGGCAATACCCCCTCAGCCTACATCTGGCCCTGGAATTGTTGCACCAGATGGCGTTGAGATTTGTAACCCCGGAGTTGCTTTGGAAGCACCTGAGGGGGATGTACACACTACAAATGTCACTAACCTCCCTGCTACCACCAGGTGTCTTGCTGGTACCAATTTTCCAGGTATAAAAGACTTGTCTAGCTTTACAACTACACTTCCCAGCAGTCATAGCCCCAACTGTATTGAATCCCCGCCTACCTTGACTTCTGACCCAGAACAGAACCGAGTATTGGCCACTTTGCCATCACACAGGAATAGTACAGAATCTGGAAAGGCATCATCTAAACTCATGGCTGATTCCTCTTTGAGAATTGATGAACTCTCCCTAGTGCTTCACTGTGGTCTGTGTAACAAGGACTTCAAGGGGGGAAACATCATACGACACGCATTTGCTCACCTCCTAAGAGACAGACAGAGGTGCATGTTTTGTGGAATGCAATTTCAATGCCCAGTGACTGCTAAGAGCCATGTAGCAGGCCATATTGAAGAGCTAAGAGCACAAATTGGCTTTAAAAATGTCATTTACCCTTTAAGTAGAACATCTGAAGCTTTGGAACGAGGATTAATGCCTCTGTCGCCTTGCGATGGACTAAAACGTGAACTGCAGTGTGAATCTGATGACAAAGGACTTTTGAAAAGTCTGTCTTTGAATAGTACAGTGAAAGACTCGAAAAGCCAAGAAAAAGTTTCTGTGGCCGTGGGTGCTAAAGCGACTGTTGAAAAATTTAATGGAGGTGTTTTGACAGGAAGTGCACAGGGTGGACAGGAAGAAGAGCTAAGCCTAGTGGATCAGTGTGCTTCCAGCAGGGTGGCTGTGGCTCCAGCCATCCACAGTGATGTAGAGCTTCAACCCAGAAATGCTTGTACCGAAACCTGCGGAGCTGGACGCAAGGAGGGCAAAATGATGTTAAGTGTGACGGCATCAGAGAAAGTCTATGCAAATGGACACAGTGAAGACAGGATGGAGATCCAGGCAGTTTCCACCCAGGGAGAGTCCAGGGCTGTGAGTCCTTCTGAGGAGTTCACGCGGGTCAGTTGGGTAGACCGCTTTACAGTTGGTGTCACTGATTCACTGGAGGCGATTGGTGACGCCGATACAAAAGCAAAAGATCAGTTGGTGGGTGTTGGGCTTTTCAGACGGTCCTGTATACCTCTCCCGCCTTCAGCTTATTTGGACGAACGCTACACCAGCATGCCTAAACGTAGGAAGCCAACACCTATAAACCATGACCTCCCCACTCCACAGCGTTGCCCCAGCTGTTTCTCCTCCTTCAGCAGTGAGGAGGAGCTGCAGCGCCACCGGTCACTCGACAGTTGTGCCTCTCTGTT
This sequence comes from Gymnothorax reevesii, assembly GCA_029721435.1. Lineage (NCBI taxonomy): Eukaryota > Metazoa > Chordata > Actinopteri > Anguilliformes > Muraenidae > Gymnothorax > Gymnothorax reevesii. Next base: position 31,324,935 of record CM056590.1, read on the forward strand.
TGGTTTTGACTCGGACGATGAGGGGAAGTCAGATTGGGCTTGATCAACAGGGATACCTGGACATCGTGACTTTAGTAAACAACAGATAACTGTTTGGCTGCTTATGGTGAGAAAACCATCGAATGGCTGGAGGAACTTACTTGTATGTGTTTATATCCAGGTAGTAGTATCTGATTTGGATTTTTTTTTAGTGCCCATGGTGGGCACCTAATTGTTATTTTTTTAGGCCTCATCGACCCAATTTGAGGAGCAGAAAGACTCGTGTTCATAAGAACTAAAATCCCATTTTGAAGCTTGGTACCTCTAAGAGGTCATCAAAGGTGTGTTATGGGCACTTTTGTCCTCGTCGAAGAACGTCTTGTGGAACAACGTTCCTCATTTGAAAGTTCTGGATTAGACTGTTGCGAGCCAGTGACAGCGCCCACTCCAAAAAGAAGCAAAGCTTCACGTAGTCTTTGACAATTCGCTTCAGAAGCTGTTAAACAGTTATTTCAAAATTAAGTCCCGGAGGACTGCAGCATCTGCTGGTTTTTTACAAAATTTCAGCACTTCTGTGTTAAACTTCAAAAAGGCTGGAAAAAAGTATATATACTTTTTCTCCAGACTAAATCGGCTATAGCTTGGAAACATTAAAACCTGCAGAAATTGTGGCTCTTTGGGCTGGTTTCGGATCTCTGCAGTAATGGCACGGCCGGGTCATTTGGCCATTAATGACTTAAATTAGCCATCATTGATATTACTTAGTCAAAATAAATAGAAACTCAAAACTGACTGAACCCTCTGTTCGCTTGGTACTCTGTTTTAGTCTTTACAGTAACTCACTACCTAAACACATTCCCCTTATGGCACCCCTCAGTACTGAAACAGCACATCCGACTAAGGTTCAGAATTTGGGCTCTCGATTTTTACTTTGTTCTGCAGTGCTCCTGGATATAGAGGATTTGTAATTCAAGGAGGAAGGAAATTGCACTGTTAATTATCCCTGTAGCCTGAGAGGCAGCTTTATTACCTCTCAAGTTTTGCCAGTGTTCAGTTTTTTGAACACTGGCCCAGAAGGGCAAATTATTGTGATTATTGAGTGCAATAGCTTTGCAATGCAAATGGGTTTAAGTCCATAATAATCCTGGAGTAAGTAATGGAAAGTGGTCAAATATTTCACTGTCAGTGCAAATCCGGGAAAATAGGATCACTCAATAGCTGCTTCCATTATTCTCTCGAAACTCACATGCTGATTTGTATAATACTTTTATTTCCCATGAAAACATGAAGAAAATGCCTCTGCAGGGTCAGTGTTCATCACGTGTTTGTATATCCCTCAAAACGCGCCTGATCATTGCACTTGAGACCTGATTGCAATTTTATAGAATTATGGAAGATGCAAATTGGATTTGAGTGGATGTCTGTCACCCTAGTTGCTGATCTGCTTGCCGAACCCCCTGAGGTAAAGGCAGCTAATCCATGACACATACAGTCAGAAGGGGTTAACATATTTGTCTAAATCTATGCTTTTTTGTGCATTGAAATTTTTTACATTTTTGAGCTGTTAACACCCTTAATTATATATCTGTATATCATGAGTAGATGTCCAATATAAGGTTTGTGGTGTATGTGTTGTCTTTTTTTAAGTTCTATTGTTACTTTTGAAATAAATGCTAATTTTGAATATTGGATTTGTTAAAAAAAAAAAAAAAAAAAAAAATCGGTGTCTTGTTTTGATTTCTGAAGGCTGCACAATATACAATCATAATTTAAAGGAACCTTTTCGTGGAAAATACTATTTCTCAGTTCAGTCAACCTATACAGTGGTCTCAACTTTATCAAACAGCCCAGAGAAGATTGATTCTGAAGATCCATCAATATTACTGTTAGACCTCCCTCTTCGACTTAAGTGTTTTAAATGGGCAGTTTGAAATTCCTGCTCTTTTCAACGTCGTAGCCCAACAATCTCTGCGTAGCTGAGGGGGCCAGTACCCCGCTCCCTTACACAGCCTTGCACAACCACCCAACTTCTCTCTTTCTCATGGCCGGAAAGTGATGTTGTTAGGGTTTTATGCCATATCAAAATTCAGAGGTGTTTGTTGCTTGGTAAAGTATCAGACGAGGTTGAAATGGGTGTATAGAGCACATGGTATGAACATTGAAGTGGGCGCTAAACATTAATATGTCAGCATAAGAGATTCCTCAGTTCAATGGGGGCAGCCACTATAAGCTAGTGAAGCTTGTTTAACCTGTTAAAACTTAGGACCCATACATGGGTCTATCAGATGCAGTTGCTGCATTCAAACCTTTGGAAATTCAGGCCTATTTTAACTTTGTGGAGATACCAAGGTTTTCAGCAATCACAAATATGTCCTGCTGAATTACAGGGAAGTGTGTATAAAATGATGTCCAAGATCTAGGCATTTTCCATTTGATGTGATGCTGTGGACATCAAGTGTCCAGGGTTTGAGTATTTCCCAGAATACTTGTGATGAAGAACTGCAACCAGCAGTTCCAGAATATGTACGTGACATTGTCCTACAACATGGAAAAAAAAAATCCTTTTTCAAACTTTGAAGAGCTACTTAAGCGGGAAAGAAAAATAGAGTTTTATGAGTTAAAAGCAGGGTTTTTTTTTTTTTTTTTGACATTACGCTGGAAGTGATTGCTCATCAGGGTCTGCTGGCTAACACTGTGCTGCAGGTTGCCTCCATTCCTGTAATTTAGTCCATAACTGTATTGTCCTGTGTGTGTCCCACGTCATATTGGTTGTTCATTTAACCAAATCCTATCCAAAAGGCATTTATTTTGTCCTAAAGAACAGTCTGGGTTGAGCCTGGGAGTGGCCATTTTGATTTACAAACCTGTATTTGTTTCAACACAAATGGCTTTAGACGTGTCGTATGCAAGAGCATAGCTTAATGTAGCATAGTGGTAAGGGAACTGAGTACAATTCTCCGTCATGATGCTGCCATTTGACGATTAAGCATAATTTTCAAACTTAATACCCACACTAATCATTCACTTGGTACACTAAACATCCTAATGTGGAAGCAAGACGAGGAAACTGCTTGCTGCTCTGGACAAAGCCATCGTAAAATACCAAAATGTGAGTACCACTCATTCTGAAACAGTATAATATTCTCCGGATGATGTGACCAATCAATGTTGACATGTCTCTGCTGGAAATACTAGAACATCTGATTGGTATTTAAAATTGGCATGTCTGTATGGTCTACTTCGTTTCTGGATGGGTGCTGCTAGTTCTTTGTACCACTGGAGGGAGCCAGTATGAAAGAAAAGGTGAGCTTTGGACTTCGAAATTACCTAAATGGTAACACAGAGCATGAGGGAAGAAAACCTCTAGTTTAGACATAAAACTTTTTAATAAAGAATAGCCTTTCATTCCTGTTATTTTAGCAGTTATGAAGAGGAAATTGATATTCACAAAAAGGTGAGCGTTATCAGTGAAGGAAAAAAAAGCATTTTTGGTTTTGCCTGAACTTTTTACATGTGCTTAATTCTCAATAGTGAAATTGTTGTGAAGTCCATTAGTTTTAGATTTTTTTAAATCTTAATATTGCAATTTGAAAACCAGTTGTATTGATTTTTCCAGGGATTATTTTCCAGAAACAAAAAGGTTGAACATTGACATTAAGTAGTACAGCATCCCCCCCTCTTCTTTTTTTTTTTGTTGCCATGGAAAGTATGGAGTGACATGTATTAGTAAGGTGATGTCTTTAAACAAGTAGAGATGATATTGGCCTTCCTGGAAAGCAGGAAGATTGAGCACATTGAGAGGCATTTTAACTAAGGAAAATAAGGTAATGACACAAGTGTGTGTGTGTGTGTGTGTGTGTGCGCTTGCATGCGTGTGTGTGTGTGTGTGGTCTGTACCTGAGTACTGTAGATTATAAATGTGCTACTACAAACACTGGATGGTCAATCCAGCCTCGAATAAAATTATCCCCTCATCATATCCAGCCAATCCCTTGAGCAGTTAAGGTTGCTGAAAATGCACTCAAGTTAATTTTTCTCTTAAACTTGGATTAGCACAGTGTGGGTTTGGCCCATTGCCATTTGCTCTGCCATTGACCTCAGCATTTTCCACTGTTCAGTTTTTGTGGCCAGTTGATCACACGTAAATGTACCACAAAGATGTGACCTATCCGTCACTCAATGATGCTAAATTGAGTGAATGTTTTTCTAATAGAATTACTGCCAAAGAGCACAACACAAAATTGAAACTGTAATTCTAAACGAATTGGCTCAACTTAAAGACTTGTAAACCTCACAATAAAAGTCATTGATTAAGGAGTGCCCTAAATTGCTGAAATTGGCCACTGAGAGGACAGGAGTAACAAAAAAATGCACACTACAAAGGTCTAGGGCTGAATTTAGCCACCCCCTGATTTCAGAGATACAATCAGGGACATAAATATATGGACATTGACTAAGTGATTATCACTGCCAACTGCAGCATACTGAAATTAAATGGTTAATATGATCTTTAAGTGCAGAATTTTAGCTTTCATTGGAGCATATTTGCCTTCAAATCAAGTGAATGGCCACTTTTAATATAAATCAGTACTAAATGACCAAAAGTTAATGGAAAATTGGCTACTAAGCTGTTCCGTGTCCAGATGTGTGTTATTCCAGCACTATTTCATTCACAGGTAAGCAGATGAAAGGTCCAGCATTGATTCAAAGGGTGGCATCTGAATTTGGAATTTGTTGCTTTACTAAGTCCAGGGAGTTCTCTCTGTCAGGGAAACATGCCATCATTTGGCTTAAAAAAAAACAAAGAGTTTGTAAATTCCAAAAAGAAGGAATACACTGGGGAGCTCAGGAACATCAAAAGGCCTGGAAGACCTCGGATAATTTTTGTGATGCATGACAGAAGAATTATTGACACTTGACACTTGGCCATATTATGAAAACTTCATTCGGTAGGCAAATCTGTGTCAAAGCCAGCAGTCGAGAGAATCTTACCAGAGTAAATGCGTTTACTGCAAGATGTAAATGCTTGGATGCCTCAAAAACAGAGAGGTCAGATTAGAGGTAGCCAAAAAAAAGAAAAAACCTCTTAAGCTAAGCCTGTCCTCACAAGAGAAATGACTAAAAGATCTCAAATGCTAGTGGCCAAAAACATTTGAGATGAATTTTCGAAGGGAGCTGACATCTGATAATTAGTGATAAGATTCCTAGGATTGGTGGTCTAGGAGGACGGATAGGAGTATACAGTTGTAGACTCTCTCAAGAGAGACCAGGTTTGATATCGGCTTTTCCTAGTTTCATGTTTAGAATAGCAAACCATGACTGCCTTTTAAATAAGACCATTATTTATTATAACCTTTAGGAAGTAATCAATTTAACTGGAGGCAAGATTTTTATTATTTTTTTTGGAGGGGTGCTGTGCTGGCATTACAGTAATTGAGGGAAAAGATTGTATGGGGGGGGTGAGAATCAGGAAAGAAGTGAAAAATCAAGCTGTGTGGTTCTTTTGTTGTGAAGATGTATTGTGTAAGTCTGGAATAACATCCTATAGACAGATTAGATAAAGTTCAACTTTATGAGAATAGTGAGGAGAAGGCAAGGCAATACAATGAGTATTGCCTATTCTGTGAAGCTTGGAGGTTGTATTATGGTGTGGGCATGTATGGCTGTCAATGGAACCAGTTCCTTTGTATTCCCCTGGCATGTTATTTGGGGGGATATGGTCGTCAGTGCGGTCGTCAGTCCGTCCCTGGACATTTCATTTCCCAGCGCAGAACTCGATTATCATTCAGTATTTTTTAATGCAACTTGCTTTGCGTATTAATCAGGTTCTAGACTGATGCTTCCAAATTCAATGAATGGCACATCAGTGCAGATGGGCAATTATCCAAAGAATTTTTCAAGAGCAACCAGAGTTTTCTAAGGTAAAGAGGTGGAATCATTTACATCTTCCCAAGTCAGTCACCTCAGTTTAATCTAGTTGAGCATGAATTTCACTTGCTGAAGGCGAAACCCACTGCAAAATGCCTTAAGAACAAGCAGGAACTGAAGACTGCTGTGCTTAAGGCCTGGCAGTGGATCATCCAGAAGAGACCCAGCATCTGGTGAGGTCTCTGAGTTCCAGACATCAGGCTGGCATTTCCATTGATCAGTAACCAGGTATTTATGACATTTCCCATTATGATCATGTTAGCTCACTCAGTCTCTTTTGAAAATGTAAATTTGTAGAGCAATGCTTAAATATGGACGTAATTCAATTCAATCTGAAAGTTAACAGAACAAGTACATCTTGAGTCTCTCATTTCAAATTAAAATTAATTGTATCTCCCCAACGATAGTAATCGGGACATACCACAGTTTAGTTCCGGGGCTGCCGCTGCACCTGCAGAGATTTTTGTTCCAACAATTACTACAGGAATTTTTTCTAATTTTACACGAGCGAAGATATTTATTTGACAATGCTCACGATCGATTTTCGGCAATTTTGGATGTCCAATATGGATGCCGGTGGCCATTTTGTCCAAAATTTGGGGATCGGGGAAATGCACGACTTGTGCATTGTCCCTGTGGCGACCGAGTTATCTAGTTTATTTCATGTGTGGTAGCACGCAGAGCCAAAACGATGAAAGTTGTGTCGCTGTCCTAGCAATGATGCACCTGACTGCAAATATCATGTACACATTAAAAGTATGGATATTCAACATGTTCCATATCTGTTATAATCTATTGAGGCCGCAGTTTCACTTCTAAATGGTGTGTTTTATCGAGGCTTCCATAAGGCTGTGAGTGAGGAAATCATCTGCTTGTCAGAGCCAGTCGGGAGGCTGCCAGGTTTTGTTTGGCCTGGTGTCCGCACAGCCTCTCCGGCGAATCAGAAAGCAGCTGCTGTCCTCCAGGACATCTGCTGCCCACGATGGCTCAGCTGCATCTCAATGCAGGCCATTCGTAGCCCCTTTATATTAATTGCTCGTGCTTCGTTCACTGCCTGCCCCTGATTACACTCATTAATTTCAATTCCACCCAGGACCGCTTTCTTTTTTTAACCCAAAATCTCGCCATGACATCACTGCTCGGGATTTTCTACGTGACTTTTTGCAGCTGCCAATAACTGCAAGTCCTCCCCCAGGCAAGTTCCTCTCTTTCTGGTGTGGCTACCTGCTGCATATGCTATATTGCAGTGTGCATTGGTGACTAATGATATCTTTATTTGAATCACATTTTGCTCATCGTAAAGGCTTTACATTTTGAAAGGATCGAAGCATAAATAAAAACTGGACATGAATTTCTTGTGGAAATGAAATGTATGTAAAAATGGTGAATGCATGATGAGACAAAGTAAGACATCAGGGAGCTGTTCGCAAAGCCAAAGTAGGATAAAATGCAGTGAAAAGTAACTGCTAAATTAAGGGAGAGCTTTTAGAAGTATTTGAAGTCAGAAGTAGACTGATCCTGTTTGATCTCTTGGGCTGGCTGGACCATTAGCCTATAGTGGTCCAATATGAGAGACTGAGGGAAACATATTCACTCTTTTCTTGATTGTTTGGAGAAAGCCATATTATGATCATTAAAAAAACACTCTTTGAAGTGTCCTTTGTCAAGCTGCATATGATAGATATGCCCTGTTTGTTCAGCCATTTTCCTCGGCTATTCTGGCATATGGAAAATGTTCAAGTAAATGCAAAGGCTCTCATTTGCACCAAAGTTTTGTGCAGTCCTCCTAATACATTACTTTCTGGACTGAAATATGCCTAGAACAAAGGATGTACCATTAGTTTGATTCATGAATGGCTTGAAATGCATAAACCAAAGACCTGCAGCCCTCATTTGATTTTATTTTTTCCCTTTAATATGACTAATCAGTGATCAGAAAAGCAGATTTGTTGCTGAAAACAAGTCATGGCTCATGTTTTCAGTTTTTAACTGCTGATTTATAAAATTAATTAGCCCCTTGTGCAGGTATGGGAATTTATTGCAACGACATCCACAACTGTTGAATTGGCAATAAGAACTTTTTGTCACGGGTTTCTTGTAAAAATCAATGCACATTTCCATGGGGAACAACTAAGTACATAAAATCTAATTGTGGGCTAAATTGCAGTTGATTGTTTTATTGGAAAAATGGCAACTCCGGTAATTATACCACCCTTTTAATCTGACTTGAAAAACCATGTTCGAACACCCCTTGCTTTCGTGCTTTCTATAGACCTTAAACTTTTCTCACTTCCTTTACAGTTGTGTTCCCTAATGTGAGTTTGTACTCCTTGGCAGCTGTGACCAAAAAAGTTCGCAGTTACATTTGAAAACTGGCCTCTGCTGGTAGTTGACATTCCCTAGTCTGCATTCATGTTGCCATCATGTTGTTACAGCATGGCAAAGTTTGGAGAGTCTTGATCATTTGTCTAACTATGTGCCTTCGCACTATAAACCCAGTGCATTCCTTGTTGTAAGGGCAGCGAAATGGTGAAGGTCACTGATTCTGATAGCTATTTGCAGTTTGAAAACCTGCCATTTTGTGTCTGATGCCTAGATGCATAAAAGGGAAAAAAATGTGGGGATTATATTCACTTGATAAAATTTTTACAGTTAAAGATCTTTCTGGCAATAAAGTTTATTAGTGATTTATTGGTCTTAGGCTGCAGTTGTGGTTCTTGGGTACCTGGTATAATATGACTTGATCTTCAGGATTTACAGGAATGCTACATGTAGAGTAGGGTAAAATTGAAAGCTGTAACCCTGCAACCTTTCCTGTCACTCATATAGGGATATAATTGGCTGCTTGGCAGCACAACATTTTTCTTTAGAACAAAGGTCATTGTGGCACTTTCCCCCTTCTCCTTATCCCTCCATAAATCCAATTCAAACAGCTTTGGGGGGTAAAGTTGACTCGATCTTGTATAATTACAGAAAACAGTCAGAAAAGGTGTCCAAGTTGTTCCAGGGGCTTTACATATCCTTGCCTCTGCACTGCATGGGACCATCGGATGAAGATATCTTGAAGGCAAACCGGATCACATTTTTCCAGTGAAGGAATGAATGCTGAAAGATAATTGTAGCACCACAATTCATTGGAGGTGGCACTTGTTTATCCCCTGCTATGAAGTGGATGGGAATATAGGAATGAGTGTTGTCTTTCCGCGTTTACCTCTGTCTGTCCGTCTGCCACGCCTCTTTTTTTAGGCCAGAAGTCCTAAATTGTCCAATATATCTCAACAAAATTATATCAATGGATACATCTCATTGTCACAATGTCTTTTCACGCCTCCGTCCATCCTCCTGTCTGTCCGCCACTCCCCTGCATTTTATCAGCCATCCCGTTTATTTTCCAGGCCACAACTTAAACCGTTCAATATTTCTCAATGAAATTTTACGTATGGATATATGTGATTTTGTCTTGGTGCCTTTTCGTACTTCTGTCAGTAATATTGTCCATCCAATGTGTTTTTTTTTTTTTTTTTCCCCAGGCCAGATACCAGTCATCCTATGGTGGGTGATATGAGTATTTCATGCTTGTCATGTCCCCCACAAAAGCAGAGGACATACAGTTTTACCCTTCATCCCTAATTCCATGATTCAGTGACTCAGTGACTCTGAAAATCCTGAGTCATGAGTCATGTCTCATAAACTATTTGGGATTTTTAAACAAAACTTGGTACGTGTTCAGAACTAGTGCTGAACTAGCACCTTGTGCTATTTTAGTGATTCTGGGATTTTTATTTTCCTTGCTTTCCATGGAAAAATTTTCTCTGGTGACAGGGGACATCATCATGCATCACATGCACATCACTCTATTTTGATTGTGTTCTCCAGCACTATAAGGATACAATGATATGATGAAAATGTAGTTTATGTTTCAGTTTGAGCAGTCATCCTCAAATTGAGGGTGTTGTCATGCAGGAAATGCAGTTCAGAAATTGTGCGCCCCCCTACACCCATTTTTGGTTCTATTAAAAATTTTTATTTGTTTATCATGATGTAGAATAAAGCAATTTGTTTTACAATTGGCCACATTGGCTATATCTGTTATGACTGCTTGAAGTCCGTTACACATAACCAATGTCTGGTGATTGTCTGTCTTCCCTGGTAATACTTTCTCAAGCCTGTACTGGGGCCACCTTGAAGTTCTTTCTTGTTTCAGTGACTTAGTGCCTTTATTCACCTTTGCAGCGTGTAGAATGCGTATTCAGTTGGATCCAGAGCCGAAGATTAACTCAGCTGACTGAACCAAAATAGCAGAGAATATGCCACTGTTCCACGAATTATGGTGCGCAGTATATGAACATGAGATGAGAAGAGGACATTTTCTTTTTTCACTGAAAGGTTTCTTCTATTTTTGCTTAGGCAAATGCAAATGTGCACTCACACATGCACGTACATAACGCCACCAACCAAGCAAAGAGCAGAAACATGATCGCAAAAGCTGGAAATGAATTTGCACTGACATTGCTGAAGAAGTGGCCTGTCTGCTGTTCAAAGGCAGACACAGAAGAGATTAATTTCAGATCAAAGTGAAAAGGGAGCAGATTCCCAGCAAGTGGGTTTTCAGATAGAGCTCTTAGGGTAAGAATAACAAGAGCCCCATGTCCTGAATTACATTAACAAGTGAGCAGATAGGACTCTGACCAGACCCTAGGGGTTTGACTGTGGGTAATGTAGGAGTCCTTACGCTGCAGACTACGTTTAATTATTTGTTTGAATTACTTGACCGTTTACTCCATAGGAAGACTCCTACAGCATATTTAACGTTGTGGTCCATATTGACCAAGATATTGCCAAGAAGGTGCCCCAGTTAAACAAGTACCTTCTGGGCGACTGAACTTGATATAAGACATGGAAGTTTCAGGAAGTTGTGTAAATATATAGCCACCATTGTTCTGCTCAGTGGAATGCCAGTACCCCAAAGTAACTTCATGCAATCCACTCTGCTTACATCGCAGTTAAAACTATATTGCATAAAAATGATGAATATTTGGGGCAGCACAGTGGTGTAGTAGAGTGAAGCGTCCATGTTCTCCCAGTGTCCAGAAGGCTTTCCTCAGGGAACTCCTCACACTGTCCAAAGACCTTCCTTTAGGCTAATTGGAGGCTGTAAATAGCCCCCAGGTATGAATATGCCTGTGAATAGGGTACGAGTCTTCTGACTGATTGGCGACCTTGCACACCACATGCTAGCACTGTCTCCAGCACACCACACTCCACACTGCAATGCTGACCAAAAATAAGCAGTTAAACAAAATAAATGGGGGGAAAAAAAACTGAAGTAAAATGAAACTTTGGCCTATAAGTTAAATAAAGTAGCGTACAAACATATGTAAAATCCACTCTATTGTGCTCTTTGTCTCTTCTTTTTTTTTGTCTTAAGTGGTGTAGCTCTGCAGGGGAGAACCAGGAGAGACATGGAGGCACTCTGGAGAGCTTCCGTGGACTTTCATAGCCGCATCCCTATCAAATTGATATTATGTTCTGTGGTCTTTGTTTCTGCATATAATGCGCAAACAGGCTCATTCCCTTGGGAGATTTGTACTGTGTTACAATAATGCAGAATAATGCAACAAATATCCCTTGGGGAGCTATCCAAAGCAGGTCTTTGAATAAGACTGGAAATGCATGCTCCATATACTTTCCCTCCTTTATAATAATGGACTGCAGGGTCTTATAAAATGAGTACAGTGCTTGTTAGAGACTGATATTGGTGCTTTGTACAGTGCTTGTTAGAGACTGATAGTGGTGCTTTGTACACTGCTTGTTAGAGTATATTTATTTTATTTTTACGGCCCTGCAACCTTTCCTGTGGTTCAAAAATAGATAAATGTTGCAATATTCACAGAGTTCATATACATCCAGTGCCAATTTAAGGTCTTTTGATGTGAACTTACTGGTGGTTTTTGGGTCAGCTGTCATCTTCCATCCAGGATTTTGGCAGTGTTTTTCATTTTGTTTGAGCGGTGGTGCATGCCATCTGGGTAGCTCTCTCTTGATTTATCCATCTATCCATTCATTTTCAGATACTTATCTGGGTCCAGGTCACGGGGACTCCAGACTAAGCCAAGTTGCCCTGGCAGCCCCCCCCAGCTACTTCCTGCAGCACCTCCTGGGGGATCTGAAGCTGTTCCCAGGCCAGCCAGGAGATAAATCCCTCCAGAATATCCTGGGTCTGTCTCAGGGCCTCTCCCCAGTTGGACATGGCTGGAAAGCCTCTAAAGGGAGGCGCCCAGAATGTATCTGGACCAGATGCCCTAACCACTTCAACTCTCAACACAAAGTAGCTGCATTTCAACTCTATCAGATGATCGACCAGTAAATAGAGAGCTTTGCTTTTTGGCTCAGCTTCTTCCTCACCGCAATAGACCAGTATAACACCCACTACACTGCAGATACTGCACTGATCCGCCTGCCAACCTACCCTCACTCGCGAACACAACCCAGAGATACTTAAACTCCTCCACTCCGGGTAACAACTCACCCCTCTCTTGGAAGGGACCATCCACCTTTTTCCAGCAGAGAACCGTACCCTTAGATTTGAAGGTGCTGATCTTTATTCCGACCGCCTCTCACTCAGCTGTGAACGGCTCCAACGCACTTTGGAGGTCACAGCACAATGAAACCAACGAGAACACTTCGTCCGCAAACAGCAGAGAAGCAACCCTGAGGCCACTAAACTGGACGGCCTCCAAGCCTCGGCTGTGCCTTGATATCCTGTCCGTGAAAATCATGAACAAAAAAGGTGATAAGGCACACCCTTGGTGGAGTCCAACACCAACGGGAAATGACTTAGAATTAATGCCGAGAATGTGGACACAACTCCAGCTCTGGCTGTGCAGGGATTGAATGGCTTGAACTAACAGCCAGAGAGCCCCATGCGTCTGCAGCACCCCCACAGTATACCTCATGGAACATGGTCATGAGCCTACTCCAAGTCCACAGAACATATGTAGACTAAATGGGTAAACTCCCATGACTCCTCCAGAATCCATACAAGAGTAAAAGTTACTCCACTGTTCCGGAGCCAGACCGGAAGCCGCATTGCTCCTGCTGGATCCGAGGTTTTACAATCGTGCAATGACTCCTTACCAGCACCCTGGGAAAGCATTCCCTGCGGGGCTGAGCAGTGTGTTGAGCACACCATCAGATCCCCCTATCTTAAAATGGGAACCACTACCTCAGTCTGCCAGTCCAGACACAGTCTTAAAAAGACGTGTCAACCATTACAGCCCAGCAACATCCAGAGCCTTCAGCATCTCAGACTGAGTGTCATCTATCCCCTGTGACATTCCACTGTAGAGCTTTTTCAACCACCTCAGGGAGTTCCACCGGGGAATTGTGCAAAGACTCAAATGAGTCCTCCGTCCCTGCCTCCTCATTGGAGCGCATCTGCCAGATTCAAGAGTTCCGCAAAGTGCTTCTTCCCCAGTTGAGGTCAGCAGTTCTCCACCCCTGCTGAAAACAGCCTGGTCAAAGCCCTGCCTCCCCTTCTTCAGTCATCTGCTGGTTTTCCAGTGCCTCTTTGAGGCCTCCCTAAAGTCCATCTCCATAGTCTCTCCAAACTCCTCCTAAACCCAGTTTTTGCTTCTGCAACCACTACGGCTGCAGTCCTTCTAGCCTGCCGATATCAGTCTGCGGAGTCAGGAGTCCCCCAGGCCAACCAAACCCAATAGGCTAATTTCTTCAGCCTGACGGCCTCCCTCATTGCTAGTGTCTACCAACGGTTCCTTGGGTTGCAGTCAAGACTGGTACCAACAACCTTCAGGCCACAGCTCAAGGCAGCCCCTTCCATAATGGAGACTTTGAACATGGTCCACTCGGACTTCATGTCCCCAGCCTCCCCTGGCATTTGAGAAAAGCTTTTTCGGAGGTCTGAGTTAGAAATTGTGTGGACAGGGTCCTCTTTCAAATGTTCCCAGTCAACCCTCACTGTTGTGAATCTGTCTTTGCCATGCCATGTCCCATGATTTATGCCCATGCCCATGTTCAAGTTCTGTGCCTGGCCTTGTGCCATGTTTTGTCTGACCCATGTGTTTAGTGGCCTCTGCTCATGTCTGACCATTCCTAGATTATGTGTTGTGTCTTGGTAATTTGGATTTCATGTCTTATTTGCCATGTTTTAGTTCTGTTTATTCATAACCATGTTTTTATTACCATGCTTTGCACTTCGTCTCCCCCGTCTTGTCTTGAGTGTTGTATTTGCTCACGGTCCCTTGTTTAGCGTGCCACTCATTCGGGTGACTTATTGGTTTCTGGGTTTCAATCTTCTTTCATTATCTCGTGTTCTTCCTTCCTCTTACTTTTGCTTTCTTACTAACACATACTAACAGTTTGTTATTTTGATAATTACTAACCAACACTAACCTTGTAAATTTTGACCTACTTACTAACAGGCTCTAGGGATTGTATAGCTGCACTTATTAACTGACTAAGGATCTCTCAGCATTCGCCCTATTCTAGTCTCCGCCTCTTGCCTTTCCCTATTTATCTCTGCTGCACTTTCTGTGGGTCTTCCACAAACTGCTTTCTGCTTTCCTCTCTCTGATCTATGCACTTTTAGTGCTCCGTGACTGGAGCTGTTAGTCTGTCCATTGGTTTGTCTTGTGATCCCTGTTTGCATTTCGGTTACGGCCAAATTCATGTAATTAGTTTGTTACTAATGTGTCTCTCCCTGATTATTGTTTACATTGATGGCACCTGTGTTCCCTAGTCATGTGGTTACCCGGAAATATATATTAGATGTCTGTTTGTTACACTTCCTTTGTCAGATCATTCTTCCTTGCTACCTGTGCCATGCTTCTCTCTCCTTGTATCATTGTGATTTATCTTTCTGACTGGTCCGTCCTAGACTTCGAGCTTTGTCTATTCCCTGTACTTTGCCGCATTCTTGTTTTTTGACCCATTTTGTCTGACAACGATTTTTGTAATTGGTGCCCTGTTTATGATTCTGGATTTCACCCCTTGGACTCTGATTTTGGATTGCGGACTTTGTACTGTCGCCAGCTCTGTTGGGGGGGTTTCCTCCTTCAGAAATAAAGCATCCTTTTTGCATTTTACTGGTGTTTGCTCTTGGTTCATTTCATAAAACCTCACACTCACAACAAGTTATGGTTTTCCTGCCCTAACTGGCAATTTCCCCTGCCATCTGATCCAGCTCACTACCAGGTGGTGATCATTTGACTGCTCTGCCACTCTCTTCACCCAAGTATCCAAAATATACGATGGCAGATCTGATGACATGATTACAAAATCAATCATTGACCTTTGGATAAGGTTGCTCTGGTACCTAGTCCTCTTATGAACACCTTTATGCTCAAACACGGTGCTTGTTATGACTAATCCAGCACTACCACTGAAATCCAGTTACAAAACACTGCTCGGGTTCAGATAAGGGGAGATAATTTCTCCCAATGACCCCCCTCCAAGTGCCTCTGTTATTGCCCACATGAGCGGTAAAGTCCCTATGCCAAATAGTGATCTATACAGCAATTAATCTTTTTTATTCTTCACATGCCACTCACATACATATCTGCTGTGTGTTTGCTAAACAGAAATAACACCAATTTCAAGGATGTGTTAAGGATTTAATTTAGAGATGAGCATTGTTCTTTTCTTCTGTTAAACTGATGTGCTGGAGAGTTCATCCCTTTCTTTGTCAAGAAAATTATGCATACAGGCATGTACAATTCAACAATGCTGAGGACCATCAATGTGACCTGAAAAAAAAAATTAATAGGAAATAAGCAGAGTATGAATTAATAAAAACCAAAATGACCATATCAATAAAGCCTCTCAGAGCAGAAATGCTGATGAAGGACAAGTCTTGCCCATAGAGCTAAACATTGAAAAGATTAGGATATGACCTGATTGATCAAACTTATTCAGATGCTGAGCACATTTATACCCTGGAAAATGGGACAGGGCAACATATTCTGGATCAATTATATCTGCATTAAAGTTTTGAAAACCGCCTGAGGTGAATGAAGTGTCACAGTGAAGTGAGGGGGGCCCAGCATTTCAGCTTTCCAGATTCTGACATCTTCTTTTACCTTTATAATTGAGATGATAGATACTCTTGACATTTCTCTGAGGAGTACAGAGAAGATTAAAACATTATTTTCTTCTTCTTTCCTCTCGCACTGCTCCCCGTATTAGTGGAGGTCACTTTCTGGAGTCTTTTTAATATGCCTACACAATTAATAACACTTTAATTCCAACCCACATTGCCACGCTTTCAAAGTTCCCTTTCAAGCGAGAGATAAACCCGCTCTTTCTCTCTCCACCATCTACTTTAAATTTGACTAATCTCTGTCAAGCTAGCCCCGTGGGTTTCGCTCTTTCTTCTCCCTCTCTTTACTGCATTTCGCTTTTTTGAAAATGAACCCTGAACGTCATAAATAAAGAGACCTCAACATGCAGCGTTTCTAATAAAAAGTCATCAGCTCTGTTATTCGAGTCATGTTTTTCAGCTTTCCTTTATGACTTTTACAGGGCAAGTCAATTTGCATATTGTCCCTCATTGACTTATGTAGCATTAGCCAGAATGAGAGGTTCTTCACTTTGGAGACTCCTCTTGCTGTGAAAGATTAAGGAGATTGCTGTGTTCATGTGCTGGTGCAAAAAAGCCTGTGGCTTGATTTATACCACCATTATACTTACACCACCAACTATAGTCGGCTTTTTTTTGGTTTTAGTTTTTGCAAATGTACCAGAAACCTATGTTATTTGTGAATTTTTTTGCATGTGTGTTTATGTACTCTATGTGCATGCACAAGTGTGCATGTGTTTATGTTTGTCTTAAACTGGGAAGCAGGTTTCTTTGCTTGAAAATCTCGATCTTATTTTTCCGTAAACTCTTTGAAACTGACATTTTTGGCATCGAGTATTCTTGTAAACCGGTGGTGTTTCTCTATGTCGGCTTGTAAACCAGCTGCGCTTCTACGGAATCAATGACTCGTTTGTTTTCCAGCCGTCACCGTCTCCAGCAGTATTTGCCTTGGAGAAATAGGGGAATGTCTGTTCCACTCAAAGCCCATGTTTCAGTGATAAAATCACTTTCAGGGTCACTGGTTTTAACTCATGCATGTTCCTCTCTTTGTTACAGCTCAATTACCCAATCATGTCACATCCTTCTCGTTGAGGTTGGTATTTGGTTGGTCATTCTGAAATCACATTTGGCTCATGAGCGCCGCTCCTTCGTGACTGATGGGGTTGGTTAGGGGGGAACAAGAGGACTTTTTAAATTGAAAATGTTCTGCTGGTCGTGAAATTGACTTTTTACATTGTTTGAACTTTTTGTTTATATTCTTCGCTTCCCATTCACAGAAAAATAAAATAAAATAATAAATAAAAAAACTCTAAATAGTGTATAAATACATTTTACTCACTTCAACTAACAATCAATTAATCAAAATCATTGAATGTAGTGTTTGTCAAATCTGTGATATTCGCTTTTTGACCATCACAGGTTAATTTTGGCTAAAAACGTGATAAACATTGAAAAGGATTTGGAGTAGACTGAAGAAAAGGTGACACACCCCTTCCACCAGCTCTTCTTATTTCTAGAGTGCATCCAGGTGCCATCTCTTCCCAATTAAATTTTGAACGGAGCATTTGATGTAAAAAAAATAAATAAAAATGGGACTCACTGGAGCAGGTGACCTTCAACTGCTTCAAGGTTGTTATGAAGCTCAGGTGCCCCTTTGGGGTGCTTTTAGAGGTGAACCTTGGATAGAGTGGCCACTTTGACTGGTGTGCAAGTTCAAAAAGTGAAATACACAGCAGAATTTGTTGCACGGTGTGTTGTGTTTCATTCCTTATGTAAATATTGTTGAGATTCTCAGCAACTTGTGTCACAGTCGCCCTTCTGTCAGTTTGGACCAGACAGGATAGCCTTCACAGCCCCAGTGCATCAATGAGCCTTGGGTGCCCAAAATCCTGTCACTTGCCACTGGCAGTTGGTACTCACATCTGCTGACGAGGAGCTCCCTGGAAGTCAGATATGCTCTAACTCATTCATCAGGCCATAACAAGATTTGGCCCTTGACAAAGTTGTTCAGTTCCCATTTTTCCTGTATCCAACACATGGCTCACTTACCATTTAAGATCTATCTGCAGACCTGGACATGGGCTTTTGGCATGAGATAATCAACATTATTTACTACATCTGCGAGAAGTTGTAATGCTTTGACTCATTGGTGTATATCGAGGGCTGACTGCAATAAACAGTTATGTCCAATGTAAAACAACTGGACATAACTGTTTATTGCAGTCAGCCCTCGATATGTATTTTAGTATGAATAGTACAAAAGACTAAGAGCGGTTGTATATTTCCCCTCGACACCCTTCTTTAGAGCAGAGACTTCAACGAGCAGTTTAGCCTGAGGAGACACAGGATAATATTCCCTACACTGGGACTGAACATTTTCTCATTCATATGCTAGACTAAAAAAATATTTGACCAGAACAAAAATGGTGATTGCAACCCATCTGTGATACAATCCTCTCTGGTTCCTCCCTGTTTTTAAGCTGTCAAAGTTTACAATCGCATTTAATGTGTTTAGAATTGTATAATATGTTTTGAAGGAAAAAATGGGAGGACTACTGTGCGGCACCAAGCACCTTGATGAGTCGCTTGTTCATCCTTTGTTTCCTTCCGTGATCGCGTAACCGTTGGGCCGAGCAGCTGCATCATCCGCTATTGTCTCTCCCACCTAGAGGATGATTTTTTTGAGTGCGCCAAATCCCATGTTATTATGCCCTCTTTCTCTCAGCTTGGAAAAAAAAAGAAGAACAAACTCTAGCGAGCACCACTGTCCTGCCACTCGAGCGTGTCAAGGCATTAATTAAGCTGTCAAACTCCACAATCGAGCCTCTCTACTCCTCCTTAAATTATAGCTCTGGAGAGATGTGCAAGGTTGTGGTAGGTGACCCCAGCCGTGTGGTAATGCTGAGGGGGTAGATGGGAATGAAAGCAAAACATATCAAAATGCATATTTAAGCACACCTTGCATTGTCACAATCAGGTCTCATTATGTTGGATGCAGAGCATTCACATGCACATCGTATATGTAAGAATACTGCTGTCCCTGACAAAACCCGGTGTATTTTTGTAAATATTCCTTATTATTTTTCTCGTCATATGTGTGATACACAATCACGAATCAAGAATAATGCTTGGATTTTTGGCTCATTATTTTAGCAATAAAGTTCATTTGAAAAAGGTAAAACCCATGTATGAAGAGTTTCCTTTGCAGAAGAAAAAGGAAACTAATATAAAAAAACAAGGTTACATTTATAAATGAGGTATTTCCCGTCTTAGTCATTTGTCAGATGTGATTGTTGGTTTGCGTGTACTCCAGTGATGTTCATTTGGAGTGTCTATTCAGATCAATTCTCAAGATAATCTCTCTATATTTTAAGTGACCAAATTAGAGTCAAGAATTAAGAATTTACTGATGATGCCTTGTGAGATGTATTTGGAATAGAATAATTAGCAAGAACTGAAAGGAGGCGTGGCTTTCTCATGAGTGCAAAACTTAGGGGCCGTGTTGTAATTACCGTTTTTTCTCCATTTCCTCCTGTATGAATTATGGCAAAATTTATCCACACAGAGCTCAGTAAGCAGGTTTTACTAACAGCTTTGTAGGAAAATCAACAGTCTATGATTGGGGCCTAAACTGAAGGTAGCCCATAATAACATAATTTCTCCTCTGGAATTCAATAAGGAGACCAAATTTAGTCACTGAAAAAAAAAAACCCTGCAATATCTCCTAACTGCATGCCTTCAGTGTTCATGTGCATTTTATCAACTTTTTCCATAACTTCAGATATTTTTTCAATTTGCGCTGCCCTGGCCAGCAATATTGGAATTATAACCATATGAAAACAAGCTTGAGCGAAAAGCTTCCAATGAAATAAGATACAGAAAATATATTTTAAAAAAAAGAAATGAAAACTGTTCAGGAATTAAAAACTTTTTAAATAAATAAGTTTTTAACATTTTAGTGAATTAAAAGTCTGGGCCATACTTTCCTTTGAAGAAAGTTAATGCTCTGCTCAGCAGTCTTTTCAGTACTTGCCTCTCTTCCCTCTTCAGTGTTATTCAGTGGCTGCAAAAACACTCCTTGACTTCCCCCTCCCACTCATTCCCAAAGACTTGCCACGAGCCCCTTTATGCTGTGCAAATGGCTGGCTCCCATTAACAGATCACACCCTTTTATGACACCCCAAACTACTGACTATACTCTTCACTGGCCTGGTCTTCCTCATGTTCACGGGGTACTAAATGGCTGACTATTTGCCTGTCAAATTATCGCGGTGTGCTCCTAATTGCCTAACTTTTTTTTGGCGATGCCGGACCATTGCCCTTCATAGTGCAGCTGCTGGGGAGAGAGTCTGAATCACAAGCTTTAAAAAGCAAATAGGTGGGTGGGATGGGGGATGGAGTTAGGGGCGTGGAGCTGGGTGCGGTCCAGACTGTGTGAGCCAAAATGGCGTCCGTCGCTGGAGCCGTAATAGCTGCGGTAGTTCTCTGGCTGGGGCTTGAAGTCAGGTAGACCAGATTGCTTCATGGTGGGCGAGCATCAGGCAGACAGGCAGGCAAGCGAGAGAGCAGCCACACAGCCGCCAGTTTGCTTTCTCACGCTCAGCCTCTCTCTCCCCCTCCCTCTCTCCCTCTCTCTCGCTCTCAGCCCTGCTATCCAGCTCCTGCTCCGGGCTCCCGGCAGCCTGCCCAGCCTCCGAGGGCCTCTTCTGTTTTGATGTTTTGGTGGCTTTGTGATTGGTGCCGGTTTCCGGCAGCCAAAACATAAATTTGTCATAAAGTGAGCCCTTGTGAAAACGAATCGAAATAAATCAGCCGTGATCACTCAAGGGCGACTGTCGCAGTCGGGGGGGTGCGTTGGGAAGTGGGCAGTCCTGTAATTAGCTGTCATTGCACTTCTATTCACCTGCAGTTATACCAACAAAGATTTGGAAGCACTGCCTCCGCTAAGTAAGTATTTGCACGCAACCCAGCGATAGTTGATCCACTGCTGTGTCAAGTGCTTCCATAACTTTAAAAATTAAACAGGAGGATATTCTCCAGTGGCTTTCAGGGGGCTGTTTGATTCAGACTTTACTATCTGCAGTGGCTCTATAATAAGCAGGAACTGTCCTTTCGGATTAGCCATGCTTGGAAAAGCTGCTCACCCCCCCACACACACCCCCACACCCCGCGCCATGTTGCTGAAATGGAATCTTCCAGCACCAGACTCAGTCCTGGTGGGAGAAAAGCAAGCGGTGGGGGAGAGGGCTGATGACTTTAACCCTCTCCAAAGCCTAACGCTGAGTCTGTGCATTGGGGAACGACAACTTTAATGCAGGATAGAACCCCTGCGTACAGTTACTGCAGCACAGGGAAAATCTTTGTGCCGACAGTAAAACTCAGACATTATAAAATTTTTCCCTTTTTGTTAAAATGGAAAAAAAAAAAAAACAATATTTCACTGCAGTTCTGTTCAAGATTCAGTCATTACATAGCAAAACATCCATATGTGTCGAAATTTTAAATCTTGCTGGGGTGAGGCAGGATAATGTGTTGATTGCATCAGGCTGTGCTATGAGAATTATAACAGAATTATAGCGGCAAAACTGAGTCTGGCCATGAGCGTGAAACAGAATGATGTGGGATCCCTGTGATGGATTGGCTAACTGTCCTGCCTGTTGCATGCTGGGATAGGCGCCAGTCCCTCTGTGACCCTCTCCAGGAATATACGAGTCAGACAATGGATTGATGAATATATAGCACCTCATATAAAGTAAACAGAGTGATATCGAGCAATATTTTTCTTTAACAGTTTGGCAATGGCTACGAACATGGGTACATTTGCATGAATGCCTGTATGTTTGCAGGTTTGTGTGTATATGTGTGTTGTTATGCATGTATGTACATGTATGTATGATGCAGTTAATAAATAACTTATAATTTGACACCCCTATAATTCCTGACACAAGTTCATTTCTCTTTGCTTCAACACTTGCCTCCACAATCAGATTGCAAAAAGAGCCATAATGATTATGGCACATCATAAATGGCGATGACACATTATACATATCGAAGCCAGCTGAGTTTTTTTTTTTTTTCTTTATGAGAATGCTTCGCCGTAATCAGATTATTATTCAATGTTTCTTGTGGTACTAATGTGAAAGTGTCCAGTCATTGCAGTTTGTTTCTATTCGTGAGAACGTGTGGCCACCGAGCGTAAACACTGACACACACTTCAGTGTCTCCTCGTACATGTCACTTCCCTCAAGTGGGGTTTACTGTAGGAAAAAAAATCTGCCACTGCCACAGAGTCTTGATAAAACTGTCCCCGTGGGATATCATCCATGAACCACAAGATTGAAACAGTGTATATTTATTGCAGTAGGGCTTTTGACATTTACATTTTGTTCCATAGATTCTGGCCTTTTCAAACAATTGCAATTGTGATTCAGACAATGCATGGGGACGGCAGCTCAAGGACACGGCCTTGTTTTTTTTTTTTGGTCAAATGTTTTAGCCTCTTCTAAAATGCTATGGCTTTCAGTTGAATGACAGAGGCGGGCTACTCAGGCAGGTGAGGGAACCTGGGACTCCATTAATGGATTCAGCCTTGTAGCTGCATGTGCTTGCGCCCGCACCCACAGATCAGCGTACAACCATGTTCTGAGGATTTAACTCCTTCTTGACTTAATATTAGCCATTTTAAGTTAGTTATTTGCACAATATAATATTTTCACTGAGTCCTTTAGCCTTTGAATAAAATGTCATGATAATATCTAATGCATGCTAATGATTATTATAATATCTTTCATATCTGATAACGTGAACATGCATGTCGAGGGTTTGGAGCACAATGGTTATATTTTTACCATTACAAAACCATTTTAGAGGTTTTTAGAAAAATAGATTTTTAGGTTTGCAAATGTTCTATTAAATCAGGTACATCATTTATATCATTTTTATGCCAGTCACTCCCGTACAGCATGGTTCAGAAGTATACTGAGCATGTAAGTTTTCATAAGTGTGGTGCTGCGAATTCATGGCCAAACTTGCCAAAATGGACATGTTACCTCCGTGCTTCTACAATTCTAGCACTTGATGTGACATAACACAATGGTGATAGATTGAAGTTAAGTTTGTTTGCAATGGAAGACAGATGATTCTGTAATACTATTCATGTTTATTCACCAAAATATCAATATTCAATTCATATAAGCAGATTTTGTTGGACATACCACAAATAGAAAATGTGAATTCTGTTTAAAACTGAGGCGCATGGACATATAATTATTGTGCTCCAAGAATTAGCTGATAGAAATATGTGATAGAAGGTAAAAATCTCAAAAATCACAAAATTTGGACACATCACCATTGTGCTCCAAACCCTCAATGTACTTATTTGTACAACTTATAGACTAGTCATTAAAATAAAGCATTACATTTTTAGTGATAATATCCATACATTAAACAATCTGAAATAATGTACGCTAATATGGATGTATGCTATACCTTGTATTTAGGTATTAATGTATTGAAGCAATATATTTACATTATGATGATATTTGTTTTCCTCAGCAGTGCTGAGTAGTCCAGGCTTTGTAGCACAGGAAAATTTGCAGGGCAGCATGTATGTTACAGATTTACAGTAAAAACTCAAGATACATACTGCCTGAAGGCAAAAATACAAGAGTAAATAAACGTTTACCGCTGTGTTTAGCAAAGACAACTGTTAAAGAGGTGCACTAACAGCCAACATTGCAATGAGCACAGATATTAATTCAAACTAGACCTAATAATAAAAATACAAAAAATAAAACAAATGAGTAAATAAATACAACGTAGATAAATTATACTGACAGTGCATTAGCGATGCTTCCTATCACCTCTCATTTGGCATTTCTATTCAATTTTCTCATTGAAATGTGTATGTTTTCATCATCCACAGCATTTTGATGGCAACAAGCGAGATTGGGTCTTAGCACTCCACGGTTTTCAAGTGGATGTCAAATCCGCCTACTGCCACTTTAAGATGATATGATTCACCCGAGCACTATAACTCTCCAGGCAGTGTTATATCACTTCTGCCTCCGTGGTTTCATCCCTTTGCTTCCTCTACAAATATGACAATCTGGGCTGTTTTCTCAAGATAGAGTTGTGCATCAACAGGGTATCAAATGTGCTCTTGGCTTAATTTAAATGCATTAGCTGTGCTTATCAAAACTAACCTCATGGCTCTGAAACTTTTTTTTTCTTAACCCAAGGCTACAGACTACAGATGCTATTTACATCTCTGTTTATGGGCCATGACATTTGGAGCTATTTTTGCATAAAGAACAGTTTTGGTTTTTTTTTTTTTTCAAAAGAAAACTGAGACCTGGTTGAAATTCTATTTAAATTTCCTTATGTGCCGTATTAATTCATAACACAAACAGACCAGTGACATGTAAGGAGTGCGTTGAAGGGGAATGTTCAAAGCAGGGACAGTGAAGCGACCGCAGTGCTGTAGGAAGCTAGTATAGTATTTGAACAGCAAAAAGCACAGAAGTTCTAACTTCACTGCATTATTAAACATTCCATCAATTATTCATTGCTTTTCACATCAAACAAATATTTTGCGACTTTAACCTACAGATGGGAGGGAAACAATTTCTAAAATCCCCCCAGAAGCGTCTCTGAAACTGCTCTTTAATCTGCTTGTTAAATACAAGGTTACAAAACAGTAAGTCTGCCACCGGTGCTGATGGAACGAATGAAACCCATTCCTTTGTCTTTCTTGAAGATCTATCTTGTGCACGAGGCACTGTCTCTAGTCTGTCAATTTGACACCTTTTTGCTGCACTTATACACCCCCAGGTCCCATGTTAAGGTTCTAAAAGCATAGCCTTGAGCTATATCTTATGTCTCCTTAGCCTTGTTTCCAAATTATGAATTTCAGCACAGGACATTACTTGCTCTTTCATTTTAGCTTTGCCACCCTGCACAAGCAGGAGTACTGTTGACCAAAAAAGATGCAACCAACTGTTTTGATTGAACGTGTCTTTGTTTTTAGGGCTGCTTAACTCAGTGTATGTTTGCATCAGTCAGTTCTTCAACTATATTTAAAACTGCATTTTTTTTAACCTTAATATCTCTACCATTTCTGTGTCTCAATCTGGAATCCCAATGCCACAATGTAGTGGCTTGCCAAATGCTGATTTTGGTATATCTAAGTTACTGCGTAACTATGTTGTGGCTACCATTAAATCCTTCATTGTTCCTTTCATATTTAATGAATTTTCTGTTTACGCATGTTGTCTTTGTCTTGAAAATTAGTAGGATGATTTGAAACATTTAAATATGACAAATAAGAAACAATAAAAGAAATTGAGAGGGGGGCAAATAATTTTTCACAGCACTGTATTCATTCATGACATTAACAGCACTGCACATGCCCACAGAGCACAAGAGCTGCCAACAGGGGACACTGAATTCTCAAGCAATGAAAACTGCTAACCGCACTGACTGAATCCCTCTCATAAAATATCTTGGGCATCACCACCCAGATGTACTCTGATGCAGATCTGTTTGCCACAGTCAGTATGGGCAAGAGCCAAATTCAACCTGAGGGTGGGGCATTCATTTATGTGTCACAAGCACTACTTTTACCAAGTTAGCTACCAAGCGGGCATAAGGCCTATCTCAGCCTGCTGTTTAGATCTTGTATCCTTCTGGCATGTGTTATACCTTGCAACCTCATGTGTGAGCAATCTCCCAGACCTTTGCAGACTCTTTTTGGTGTATAATTTATACTTTTACCCTGCTCGCTTCTGCGTGCGTGCAGCTCCTGCATATTTAAAGGCTAGGTATTGAGGGATTCTCTGCCGGGCTCTCCTACTTTGTTCTGATCACGCGAGGCGCTGGTGCTGCTTCCCATGTACTGTAAGGAAAGACAGGGTGGGGAAGCACCAATCAGAGATGCTGAAAAACAGTCACCCACACAGACTCACAGCGCAGCAGAATTCCATTTTTCCACAATGAGCTAACCCCAAAAAGCACCTTGCAAGTCATACTAATTAAAAAATTCCATTATTTTGATGATATCATGTACTTTCTAAAGCATATTTACTGAGCTATCTGTTAGTTCTTTCTACTCTTTATTTTCTAAATTTTTCTTTTCTTTTCTTTCTTTCTTTCTTTATTTATTTATTTTGTTTATTGCTTTGCTTTTACTTTGGTATCCTTAAAGATGTAGATTTTTCAATCTTTTAATTGTTCAAAAGAGATATTCTAACTTTTCTTCTTTATTTGATTAAATGAGGTGTTGCAACCTTTTTTTTCTTTGAAGTGTTTCAGCATTACTTCTGATATTTTGACTGTTAAAATTAAATAATGGAATTCCAGTATCAATTAGTGCTGGCAGTTGGAATTTTAACTTTGCACATGCTTCTTCCTCCAAATTATCCTTGCAAATTTAACACATTTTATACATTAAGATCCTGATTAAACTTTCAAGTATGACTTGTACCTCATGAAATATGAACATTTGTTCGACAATTGTTTGAGACCCATGAACTGCCGGTTCAACGGGATCAGCCAATGCGTATTTCACATGCTGACTATCCATGTTGACTCCTATGATGCAGTCCACTCTTAGCTGCCTTCAGATCTTTGCAAAAGTCATATATGAAGTACAGCTTACTTTCATGATATAAGAGATTCTGTTAGATATAAGCCATTAGGAGCAGATACAAATGTACAAAGACTGAGGCATAATAGCAATCAGTTGCACTGGCCTGGTAACGATAGATAACCGACACGAAACTTTTATTTGCAGAATATTTCACCATTTAAGCTTTGAGGGACAGAGTGCTAGTGGAGGCCATTTCATGCGTAGCTTCACGATGGGACTGTAGGGGGTGGGATGAGGTTCAATTAACTCAAGTTTCACATTCTGGTTATGAGTTATTATATGACCCAGTTGGTGCCTCAGATGTAAGCTTTATGGAGTTGGTAGGAATTTAGTTTGGACTAAAGGGGGTTGCATTTCAGAACTGAGCTGGCAAACATAGGCCAGATTAACTGTGGAACAGGAGGGTGTGTGAGTGCATGTGGAGGTGTTCAATGGGTGGTTGGGGGCTGGTGGACATTGGCTGCATCTTTATATTAGCAACAGCAACGTGACCTACCCACAGTTTTGCACTTGAAGTTAACAGAATAATAAATATTCAAACAAATAAATAAATAAATTATAAAAATTTACAATATGGAGCATTTCCTAAAGTCTGCGTGTAGAGAGTGGCAGGACTTACTTGGAGAGAAACTGATTATTTCAAATACACTACAATACATAAGCATTATAAATGGTTAAATATTGTGAACAAAAGCAGAATTTTAAAAACTTAAATCAATTTTTTTTAAATTTTATACATACAAAATTGGTTTGGTCTGAAACAAGAATCAAGTAATTGTAAAATCAGGATAGTACATACATATCATAGTGTATTTTATGTATTTTATGATGATCAGATTACTGTCATTATTGAAAAATATGGAATATTTGGGACTGAATCTGTTTTGATTTGATCTACAGAATGCAGTACTTGTTTTCCTTCAATCTTGTCTTTATGCTTCAGGTCTCAACAAGATGAAGCTACTGGTGCAGAAAGGAGAAATTGATTCTAAATTATTTGAACTTCCTTCAAAAATACCACAGGCTACTGGACCAGGGGGTTACAGGACTGCTGTGCATTTATTTAAGCTACAAATAAAAATGGTCTGAATATGCATTACATTATTTCATGCCCGTCTTTATTTCACAGTATTGAATTTCCTATCAGATAATATTAGTTTGTGTATATAGTGTATATGATTGCATCTTGACAAATATGATCACTGTGCCTTTGCACTGTTAGATATACTGCTTGTTTATAAGAGGAGCAAAGTGCCAATTAATGACCCTGTGGCATGCACAACAACTAAATGAAAATATTATTTGGAAAATTAATTTTCAGTCTCTGACTTTTATCATTATAATTCAGTGAATTCTTGGCACCCTTAATGGCCTGAAGCATGTTTATACTCAGGCAGACGTGTAAGCAGGGAAACCTGTTGCACACAAGTGAACTACATGACAAAACCTGTTCATATGAGGATTATTTGTAGTAGAGAAAGACATTTGAAAGAACTCTAAAATTGAAAGGATATTTACAGTATCTTCATGGTGCAATTGTTGAGCAAACTGAAATTAAAGATCCATGAATATGAAGATGGAAACAGAACATTTTGCCATTAACCTCTGCTGACAATGTGCTTGTGGTTTTCATTTTCAGTTGGATCGGGTGTTCATTGTTGATGGTTTGTGTGTGTAATTGATTAAAATGAAAAGCTTGTCATACGCAGTTTTGGACATACATAATGAAAGCTGTTTTTTTTCTCTTTTTTTTGTTATTCTTATTAGTAATGCAATTTAGTGAAACTCAAACTGAAATTATAACAAAACTGCAGAGTTTGTTCAAATAACGAAACTTATTAGATGACTATTATGGGCTTGAATTAAACCATTGGAGCTTACTCGAATTTGCCCTCTTCCCCATGCTTTTATTTCTCTAGTAGTCTGTAGCCATGTCAAACCATGTGCTGTCAGTAAAATTCACTCACAGCACAAATTTAGGTCAGGCCATGATGCTACTACATAGCTCTGACCCTCCACTATCCACCACCCCTCCACTCCCTTAACATTTCATAGAGAGTTTCACAGGTCTTAATCAAATTGAAGAACAATCTTACACACCAAAGTACGCTTCTGCTGCCAAACCTACAGCATGAGCCTGGCAGACAGCAGAAGCCTGCAGGCTTGAAAACGCTTCTCACGTCTCTCCCTGTGCAAATTTGGCACCCAGGATACCACAAACAAGCCATACTGCTCCAGTTTCAGACAGAATATATGCAAAACAAATATACTGACCAGTTTAGGAGATAAAGTGCATTCCAAATTTATGGGTGTCAAATTACACTACCGGTCAAAAGTTTTAGGAAACCCCAATTTTTCCAGTTTTTTTAAATAAAAAATGATGCAGTTTAATGTCTCATAGTACTCTGGAATGAAAGCATAGACATGATAGAACAAATGAACAATCAAAGTAAAAAAAGAAATTGTGGAATCAATTTATAAACAAATGTATTTTAAACTTTTGACTCAAAGTAGCCACCACTGGCAAATAAAACAGCTGAAAACAATGGTGGCATTCATTCAACAATGGAAATCAAGTATTCTTCAGAAAGTTCTTCCCAACTCTGTTGCAGAAGTTCCCATAAATGTGTGGCACTTGTAGGTTGCTTTGCTTTCACTCTTCTGTCCAGTTCATCCCAAACCATCTCGATGGGGTTTAAGTCTGGAGACTGTGCTGCCAGTTCATGTTGTCAAGCTTAACATCTTGTTCTTTTTTCCTATGGTAGTTCTGGCAGAGCTTGGACTTATGTTTTTGATCATTATCTTGCTGTAGGATGACCCCCTGACCAACTAGGCGCATACCAGCGGGTACTGTATGGCGCTGCAGAAGGCTGTGGCAGCTGTTTTGGTTCAGGGTGCCTTTAACTCTGTAAGTCACTGATCCTGGATCCAGCAAAACAGCCCCAGACCGTCATGCTTCCTCCTCCATCTTTGACAGTTGATGTCACACACTGAGGAACCATCCTTTCACCTACGCGACAGCGTACCAAACACCTGGGTAACCTAACCTTTTGTTTAAAACTTCTGACAGTTCAGCACTTACCTTTGTACCATTTCAAGCTATTCGTTGGACTGGAACGGCATAATTTTCAATAAAAAACTGGAAAAATTGGGGTGTCCTAAAACTTTTGACGGGTAGTGTACATACAGTACATAACAACTAGCAGGTACAGTGTTTAAAATAACTTTGAAAGCAGAGATTTGTAAACTGTCTTTGGCTTGTATTACATTTAACATTGTATTAACAATACAATAACACATCATTTCACATTTCACTGCATAAATTGTGTTTATTTTTCAAAATAAACTATTTTAAATTTAGATTCTTGCTGAGTATTTCAAAAACATTTAGGAAAATGAAGTATTTACCACTTTAAAATGTTACCACTTCTTTTTACCAAATAAGTATTTAGGGACTGAAGACTCTAAGTGATTAAATGTCTCAGGTGTGATTTTGTCCCATTTTTTCCCCACAAACAAGTCTTGGGGTATGCGACAGTACACGATCTTCATTGTTGCCTGTCACATTTCAAAATGTGCCACACATTCCCTATTGGAGACAAGTCAGGACTGCAGACAGGCCTCACCCTCATTTTATGCTGCCATGCCTCTGTCATGTGTGCAGAATGTCTAATTGAAATATGCTTTGAATATGTCTTTGTAAAGGCAGCATCTTTTACCATTGAATCTCAGTGTACTTTTCAGCATAACTGGTGCCCTCACATAAGAGCAGGTTACCCTTGTCGAAGGCACTGAAACAGCCCTATACACCTAGAATGGCTTCTGGACTTGTTTCTGAGAACAGTCTGGTTGGTCATTTTCTTTGATCAGGAACACATGGCATTAATTTTTTTACAGAAATATTGATTTGTCTGACCACAATGCACATTTTTAGTGTGTGATAATCCATTGCAGTTGCCTCCGAGCATAGAGAATTCGACAGAGCTGCTGGACAGTGTTCCCATTGGGCATCCTTTTTGCATAGCAAAGGCCAAAATAACCCGACCCCATATGGTTATATTACTTATACATAAGAGACACTTCTTGATACAATGCAGTCTGACTGATCGGAAATCTCAGCTTAAGCTTGTGTCCTTGTCCTTTACGTGCAGAAATTTATCCATTTTCCTTCAATCTTATTATTCTTGTACCATCAAGGGGGAAATTTCCAAATTGCTTTCTTTGAGGAACATTGTTTTTAAACCTCTCTTGCATTTGTTGGCATATTGGCAATTCTTGGTGCATCTTTGCTCCTGAGGGACAAGGACTTTCCTGGATTCTGCTTTAGTACAAAATCACCTGCTGACATCAGCTGTTTCAAATTACATCATTATTCAGATTTTTTTTTTTTTTTTTTTTGCTTTATTGTTAGTCCTGTATTATCTTCATCCCAACTTATTTGGTATGCAAACCAAAACTTAATGGCAGGAATGGGTGTATATTTACAAATAAAATGAAGTTTACGAGACAAAATATCAGATATATTGTGTACATGCTGTCTGCAATGAAATATTAGTCAAAGTAATTTAGATATCACTGCTCTCTGTTTTTATGTGCATTTTCCAAGTTAGGATCAGAAAATATTTCTTATCTGCTGGGAACACGACATACGTCTCACAAAAAAATGACTGAAGAAATTAAATTAACCAATTCCCTGGTTCAAATTTTTTGCCGAACATACGTGCATACATTTCTCTTGTGGAAACTTTCTTGTGTCATTGTCCTTATAAACGAAGCAGTTATATTGCACAGCTCCAGCTGCAATTATTGGCACCCCTGATAACAATGAGTAAATTGTAAGCAACACTGTAATGTCCAGGAAAGAAAAATATCTGTTGACTATTACCTGAGTGATATTTGTTATAAAAAGACCACACTCGTTTTCTAGTTTGCAGTAATGTTTGTTTTCACTAAAGAACTGCAAATTTCAAAGCAGATGCTTAACAAAGCGGTAGTTTGATAAGCGTGAGGGAAGACTGGTTCGGTTGCAGAGGATTTGGTGCTTTGACTGAGTCCATTAAAAAAATACAGAAAATAATGTATGAATCTGGACCAGAACATTCACAGCAAAAACTTGTGATTTCACACAAAGCGTAGCAATTTTTGACTTGGTGTTCTTATTGAAACAGTGATGATTGCAGGGAAGTGGTTTTGTGCATTCCAGCTCTGCGAGAAGCAGTGGAGGATATAAGTGCTGCACTGTGAGGAAAATCCACCCTGACATCACAGCCTTGGGACCTGAGAGTGAAAGCAGAGGGACGGGAACTACGCTGGCATGGTGGGGCTTCTGAGTATTGTTTGGCAAACTTTATTTGTTTAGGCAAACCAATCTGGTGCTGTCAGTCATGCCATTAACCTCTTCTCCTGCCCTTATCTCACCCTATATAGCACTGTCATATTGAAGGACTTCCCTGAAAATGAAGGTTTATATTACCGTGACTTGGCTGGACCACAAAGGTTGGCTTTCATTTCTCTCTCTCTCTCTCTCTCTCTCTCTTACAGTAGTGAGATTTTCCAGTTTTAAAGGATTCCAATGGTCAGTGTTATAATGCTCCAGCTATATATCTCAAGGTTGAGCAGTCGGTGTTGACAGGAATTGTATTGTAACAATAGCAGTCAGTTCCACCAGCTTTATGCATTCAACATGTCACGTCACCTCTTTTAGTTTAAAGCACATTAATGAATATTGAACTGCTCAAACTATTCATTCAGCTAGCCAGTGTAGTTTCATCAAAGACTTCCCTTTTCCAGTTTATTTATGCTTTTCCATTACCTGATTTCCTTTTTTATTTTCAAGAATAGATGATGGAATTGCTCTGGAGAGAGATATTGTCATATACTGCAGTGTGACAAGGCCCAGGAGTCACAGTATTTTAATCACAACACAAGAATAATTCCACATGGCACTTTGATTACCCTTTGACCTCAGAAGTCAAACCTAATAAATACAAAAAGGTAGCAGTTTAATCCATCTTATATAGGCAGTCCTAGGTCAATTGCACACGTTCATTTTGTCTTTGATGTTTTTTTTTTTTTCTTAAATTGGTTTTCAAATTCTGTTCGGAAAAAAAGGTGTTCAGCTTACTCAAGAACAGTAAATACATTCAATTTATTTCATGACTATTTTCACAATTTTAGTTTATGTTTCAGATGTAACTTTCATATGGAAAAACATTAGTTTACTGCCAGGGAATCTTTCAGCTATCTCAAAACTTCTAAACTTGCATGCTGAAAATATATTCCCAAATGTTTTAAAATAACTGCATAACTTAAGTAGCATAATGGAATATAATCACGGATGATTGTAAGCATTGTCCTAAAATAATTTACTATGGGCTTGTCATTCCTGTGATCGATGTTCATGTTTGCAGTATTCCATGTACGCAATCAGTATACATAAAATATTGTTTTTCTATTTTAAATTATTCTAAGTGCAAAGTTGTCTGCATATAGATGAAAGAAGCAAATCTTGCTAAAATGAAAGATGAGTCAAGCGTTTACTTGATCAACCCGTTTAGCCTTGTTGAGTCTCCATATTCCATCACTTCCCATTTCTCTGGCTCAAGCCTGTGACCAAGTTAGTCATATTACACATAAATTAAATAAAAAGACAGTTTGATAGATGATCCTGTCCAGGTAAATGATACATTCGAATATTTCTCTCAACTAGACTCTCCACATTCAAACTGCTAAAACCAATTGAAGCCCAGGTGCTAAAAGTAATTAAGTCACAAAATGTTCATTTTGAAGAAATTGCGAAAATCGACTCAGGTAACTATAAAAGATGCCCCACAGTGTGTGTGAAAAAGTGACTTCAGTACTAGGCTCTTCAATTAAATGAATGAATGAATAAATAAATTAATTAATTAATACGT
Organism: Gymnothorax reevesii; assembly: GCA_029721435.1. Classification (NCBI taxonomy): domain Eukaryota; kingdom Metazoa; phylum Chordata; class Actinopteri; order Anguilliformes; family Muraenidae; genus Gymnothorax; species Gymnothorax reevesii. Next base: position 31,358,500 of record CM056590.1, read on the forward strand.
CCTTTCTGTTTTTATTTATTTATCAGCCTGTATGCTAAGAGCTTTGGACTGAGAAATTTGAGAAAGCCAGCGTTCCTAATAAAACGACAGTGCAGTTTCTTGTTCCATCCCTCTTTTACCCCATGGAAAACAGAGGTGGTTGGGGTCAGCCGTTGCTTTTTATTTTCACCTTGCAGCCGCAATTGAGCCCCTGCCGCCGGCACTGCGCACCAGCGATGCCAAAGAGAGGCCGGTGAAGGCTCGGATTAGGAGCTGTCAGCCAGCCTGCTGGGCTCCTGCCTGTTCTGAAGCTTGGCGCGGCTTTAAGCACAGCTGTCAGTCTGATTGGAAAGTTGAGATGGACAGCTTCTTTCTGTGTTATTTTATTTTGACAAAAAATTCCAAATTGCAGAGTTCTGTTCGGATGGACGGGGGAAAATTCAGTTGAATGGAAGAGAACAAGGTTTCCAGTTGCAAGTGTCTTCCCTGGAAATTTATCTTAAAAAGTCTTCAGAAGGACTATGAGAATAATTAGCAACTCATCAAAATCAAATGGCGCTTGAAGAATCCAGAATATAGTGAATCCTGTCTGGTTAACAAGGTTGGGGAAATCCTAGATTAGTTATCTAGTTTTTCAGAGGGTAATAGTTATTTATATCATTTTTGTACAAGATATTTTAATATGAATCCGTGGTAATGCAGAACTCTCCAGGGTGCACTCCAGCCTATATTGCATGCTGGGATAGCCTCCAGCTGAACCCTGTGACCCTGACAAGGAATGAGCAGGTCAGATAAAGCGGTGCAAAGTTGTACATTTACTGAGCTTATACTGTTTTTTGTTAGTCTGTCTGCTCGTTTTTTGTTTGATTGTTAGTTTATTTAATGTTCAGATTGTAGTATTGTTGTATGTTTATCAGTTTCCCGTACATCACGGTTCATTTCCTCACTCGTGAAATCGATTATGACTATGGAATTCTCACGCTTTTCTTTACTCAGGAATTGGAAGCAATGGAATGGCATAAAGACATTTCAAATTGTCTTATTCCATTCAAACAATCAAAATGGACATGAAACGCCTTCATAGCTTTCAATCCCCAAGTAAAAAAGCGCAAGAGGTCCAAAGTCATAATTGCTTTCCATGTTACTAGTAATGAAATCCACCGCTACAGTAGTGAAACTGAAACTGCCATGCACAAGGACTTCAATTACGCGGAAGAATCTCATTAATATCTGCGCTAATTGAACAATTGCTGACTTTGGTGAATATGTGTCGAAAATGCGTGAGACCTACGCCGTATGCGTGAGAATGCGAAGAAATTTGGCAGCCCACCGATTAGGCTATTGGTTTTTTAAACCACTCTAAAAGTGGCCTAGCTCTCGGATTAGCTTAACCCGGATGGGCTTTCATGTTAGTAGCCTATGCATTGAGCCTCAAAGCATCATCCCACCTTACTAAAATGAAAACGCAACGAGACAGATGTCTCGTCATTTGCAATTTCCAATAGGTCACCCATATCCCTGTCTGTGTTAACCCAGCTGAAGTTATTTTCTTGTGATGAACAGTTTTTTTTTTTTTTACCACAAGGTCATTCTACATCATGTAAGGAATATTCCTTGAAAAAAAATCTGATATCTCTGAAATGACCTCCACTCAGTCAATGTTAAAGTTTTGGCAGGCATGACATGTCCTCAAACTAGGCTGGTTAGCTTCACAAAGCATTAATCTACAAATGCGCTTCAATTCTGAAATTTCCGTAGTGATATGATGCAGTCCGTGGAGAAATCCGTACTCGGCTTAAATCGCGACTCCTTTGCCGTACCTTCGACTGACCTGCTTTACAATTGCGCCCATTATCGTCTACATTCATTTTCAATGGTAGAAAAGAAGTTCCTAAACCGAATGACACCCAAAGTATTGTGCGTTCATCCGCCGAAGGTAAACTAAAAGCCGATTGAAAACATAATAGACCAGGCTTGTGGAAAGCAACTTCCGTGAAAACAAAATGTAAATAAATTAATTAATATTAATATGTATGATGTTAGAAATTAATTTTTGAACTTTATTTCGAAACCCCAACATGTAACCTATCATTTGCAGCCATAAACTCACATCTCATATTTTTGTCACTTTTCATCACAGGGACTACTTGACGGTCTTTATCTCAAAAATTAGATCAGGGGAGTTTTTCCGTGTTTTGGGCGGGGTCACAAATATCAAATGCTTTTTTTCACTGTCACAGTATCACTTCGATCTCCAAATTAAGCGATATTTTGAAAGAAAACAATAAATTTAAATAGCAGCTATAATTTTTTTTTTTCCAAAGCTAAAGGAAGCCACTGAAGAAGGGCCGAAGAGCCGCGTGCGGCTCCACAGCCGCAGGTTGCGACCCCTGCCGTAGACTGCGGATGACAGTTGTCACATTGCTCGAATCTTTGTGTGGGCGGTTACATATATATATATATATGTGTGTGTGTGTGTGTGTGCGTGGTTTTTACAGGCGTAAATTCTCCGCCTATATCTCCTTTTAACTCTCCGCCTATATCTCCTTTTATTCGCAAAAACTAATACTTCAAGTGGTGTTAGAGTTCAAGAACCACGACATGTCACAAACTGATTATGGACCTACCATATTCAAATACTAACAAATAAGTCCAGATTCTCGCGGAAGGGGCTTTGAGACCCTCAGGAGCAAATAACAGAGGTAGGCCCATCGTGAACAGCTGAGAATGAGTGGTAAGTGGCTTGTTGTCATTCTTTGCCATCGTTGAGCCTGTTATATTAGTGCAGTTTGCTGTTCTGTGTTGCATTTTTATTTTTGCTGAGCTCAGCCAATTTCAGAACCGCCAGAATAGATGCCTTGAGGCTACACTGCAAGATGTAGTTAGCCTCAACACCAAGATGGCCAGGTTACAGTCAGTTAAGAAAAAGCTTAGATGGCCAGAGTTTTGTGGAAAAAGCAGTACGTGTATAGACTTTATTGCACCGGCTTCATTTTGTCTTTTTCCGGCTCTTCAAGGTCCTTCTCAGAAAGTCCTTGAAATGGCCATCCTGTTTTTTTGGCAAGCTAACTGTAAATATAAACAAATACTGTCGAACAAGTGAACAGATGAAAACAAAACAGGATGACAGCATCATCACCATCCCCTCTACCACGATCAAGAGCCATAACTCTTGAAAGGACTTTTTTAAAAATTGGGGAAAAAATATGCTTCAACATCCATTTTCAAACTCAACTAAATCATGAGTAGCTCATTAAGCGTACAAAATTTCACGCATCAAGGTATAATAGTTTTAGAGAAATCTTGTCCCCCTTGTGGCCCCGACGGACAAACGCACAGACAAATGGACCTCAATCCAATATCTCCCATCCCACTTTGGCAGGGGATAATAATAATCAGTGGAATCAAATCTCCATCTCCCAAAAATACTAGTTCTTCTTAGTACAATATCTGCAATGATAAGTGTCACTCTGGAACCTTCCTGCTGGTTCCATCAATATGACGGCTGTTTTGACTGTGTATAGTCCATCTTGATGGACTGTGATTTTTGCACGACAGATATGCAGTAGTATTGGCTTATTCCTGCTCTGCTAGCTCCTCCACCTCCAGAGGATACGTACACCTTTAAATGGGGTAAAATTAGCTGGCAGGAGCTATCAGTGCCACTGTTAGTGGTTTGTTTCACTGTATCTCTGGTCCACTGCTTATTCCAGATGACAGCGAAGTGCTTCCTATCCTGGCTGCTTGCAGTTTTGCACGCAAGCCGTCAGTTCCTACAAAGGATGTTTTGTCTCCAGGAGCTTGCAAATCACTGCAGCTTTGAAGTTTCATAATCCCTGGCTTCAAGCTGCCTCTCAAGAGATACAAAGATACTGAGTCACTAAAAATCTGAAAACATTTGTAAATATCTCCTCATGGCATCTGTGCGCATTATTTTTGGGAGGAATTATGAACAATGTACCCTTTTTTAAATATGCCAACACATGTACTCTCTCTTTGGGGCCAGCACTAGACACAGCTGTCTGATTTGATTGTAATAAACTGTTCATTGATTCCCAGTTGTCAGATGGCTTCCCTTAAAACTGCAGCACCCGTTTTTTTTTTTTTTTTTGCTGATCATTCAGCAGCCTATTTAATGATGGACGCACCATTGACTGCGGTTCAATTATCTAAAAGGGTTCACATGCATAATAAATTATGATAAACAGCTTGGATTAAAGCTAAAATACATTATTGATGCATGTTCAAATTGAGTTGATGCTAGTCAATGTGTTGCATGCCTGCCAACGTGTCTACATCTTGGCAATATTCTCAGCGCATCCATCACTACAACAAGCCAAGTGCCTTCATTCAACAAGACCCAACTGTGGAAGATACTCTATTGAATTCATACTACAAAAGCGTCTGGGATTTTGAGAAACAGCGACGGCAGTTTGGGACTAAGATCTTCCCTTTGCTTGGGGAGGCAGTAAAATGGGTCTTGTGTTCGAAATACGTAGTACAACATAGATTAAGACGATTTTCACCCACATTGTCCAAATTTTAAATGCTATTTTTGTGTATGTGTTTGTATTTCCATTTCAGCTAATCACTGCAACCTCTTTTATCAGTTTTTCAGTGTGTAATTTAGCATTAACTCCTCTCCAAAAACATATGACATCACACTTAAAATACACCGTTTTTTTTTTCTTTTCAAAGGTAAATTCTCTGAACTACTAACTTTTCCTCCACTGACCTTTCATTCCAGAAGTAGACACATGCAGTATATTGTGGAAATAGCTAATCCATAGCTGAAGAATTCATTAGATTTCAATCCTAGATTTTCTTCATGATTTTAAAGGCAACGTGAGGTACTTCACCTCTGTGAGCCAATGAAATGCTCCTCATATTGCTCAATACATCCTCATACCAGCAATGTCCCTGAATAATCTATCCTGGCAGAAGACAAGAAGACATTGATGGCTTTCTGGAGGTGTGGTGGAAGTACATTATTCCTTGTCTTTAGTGATGGTGGGAGAGACTGTCTGGTGTGTGTGTTTGTGTGTGTGTGTGCGTGCGCGTGTCTGTGTGTGTGTGTGTGTGTGTGTATGTGTGTGTGTGCGCGTGTGTGTGTGCGTGTGCGTGCGTGCGTGTGTACATGTGCATGTGCGTGTGTGTGCGCGTGTGTGTGTGTTTGTATAATGGATTCAATTCAGCTGCCTGGCGTCAGCAACTCAAGTGAGCAGCGAGTGTCGAATGTTTCAGTCATCCATTTTAATCACAAAATAAAGCACACACAGATACAGACACAGACACACACCTTTGTTGGTATATTACAGAATATTCCAGTCATGTTAACCTTTGAAGTCCTTTTTTCTCTTCAAATAAATACACTTTGTTTTTGCTGCATGCTGAATTTTCTAACAGCTGCCTAGTTTTCTATTGATTTGGACTTTTGTGTCTGCAGTAGAGAAATACTACATAACCGATTAAAGGCACAGACCGCTCGTGTCACTCTCATTGGGGGGCTAGAGGAAGATGGAAACACTAACTTATTAAATCAGAGGAAGTAGTTCATCAAATATTTCTCAGTCAGCCTCTCAGCTTTTTTCTCCTCATTTCATTACTAACCTTGAAGCACAATGTCTGTCCTTGAAAAAAGATGATTGATTTTGGCAGTTTTGTTGAGCGACTCCCAATCTCCTGGACTGACAGCCCCTTTAGGTACTCCTTTTGCTCGATTCGAGGAGAGGCACATGAAAGATTTTCTTGAGCATCATGCAGCCACTACGAGTGGAAGTTGTAAGCTGAATCGGCTCTTGGTGGCTACAGAAGTCCATGATAGATTGTCATTCTTTTCACAGACATTGTTTTCTTTCAATTGTGTTCTGACCGAGATCTGTTTCTGCCCCACCCATAACATACCAAAATTTCCCTATTGCCCCCATTTACCCTGTAAACCCACACAACTTTTCTTTCTTTTTTTTTTTTTTGTCCAAGCAAATGTGCTTTTGAAATACAATTGCAATAAAATTATTCAATCATAACGGCAAATTGGGTTTTCTGGAAAAATGTACAAACTTTCAGATGTTTGTGATAAACAGATTAAACAAGAACATTTTAAATAGCTCAACACATCTAATATTACAAGTAGTTTCTCCAAATTCAACACAAAATGCCATTTTTAATGACTGCTGCAGTCTCAAAATTATTCAGCACCCCGAATGGAATCCCTCATAGGAGCATATTTGAAAATCAGGAGTTGTCTCAAGCACGCCTAATGCAGCGAATCAAGAGCTTAATTAGTTGCATCAGGTTTGCTTGAGATAGAATATATCAAATATTTGCACGCGCTAGGGGTTTGTTGGCAGTGACATTTGATTGCATTTTAGAAATAAAGCTGTCAAAAGAATTGTCCAAAAACCAAAAGGGGACCGTTGCCTGGAACAAACACGGAAAAGGATGCAAAAAGGCAGCACAGGCGCTGAATTTTCATCGAGATGCAGGTGGAAACATAGTTTGCGAGTTCAGAGTTAAAGGAAGAGTGGCTACAGTACCAGGGTGTGGCAGAAAGAGGAAGCTATCAATGGCTGCAACCGAGGCGGATGGTCAAAAACCGTCAAGTGACTGCAGGAGACCTGCTGCAAGACTTGGAGGCAGGAGGCTCTGAGGTTTCAGTTTGCATAGTAGGTCACATACTAAATGTTGAAGCTCTCCCAAACATACACCACAACTGATCCAAAAGCACAAGCTCCAATATCCTCAAAACCATATAAATTAGCCACAGAAATTGAAGCACTGATTACTAAAACCGCACAAGTCAAGTCAAGTCAATTGTGACTTATGGGGTTTTAGTAGGTGCTTCAATTTTGGGATACTGTTCTGTGGAGTGATGAAACAAAACTGGAATATTTCAGGGTTATGAATCAGTAGTGTGTCTGCAGGAGGAACAAAGAAGCATATGCTGAAAAGTACACCCTGCCTACAGTGAAGAATTGTGAGGGCTTTTTAATGCTCTGCGGCTGCCTTGCTTCCTCTAGCACTGTAAATCTACAAAGTGTGGAGGCAAAATGGATTCAGTTAAGTCACAGAATATCCAAGGAGAAAATGTCATGCCATCTGTAAGGAAGCTGACGCTTGGGGATCATTGGACCTTCCAACAGGACAATGATGCTAAGCATTCCTCAACATCCACCAAGGCTTGGTTTCAGAAGAAATTTTGGAAGATTCTAGAGTGCCCATCACAGTCGCCCATCACTTGAACCCCATAAAAAAATCTCTGGTAAGATCTGAAGAACACAGTTGTAGCATGCAAACCCTAGAATATTAGAGGACTGAAAGGCCATTGTTCATGGACTGGGCTAAGGTTCCATGGGAATGTTGCCAAAAGCTGGCATCTGCCTATGCATCACATTTCCAGAAAGTCATAGAGGCAAAAGGATGCTGTTCTTAGTATTAAAGATGCTTGTCATGAAGGGGTTGAATAATTTTCAGTCTGCAGTAATCATTAAAAGTAGCATTTTGTGTTGAATTTGGAGGAGCCACTTTTAATATTTGTAGTGCTGAGCTATTTAAATTGTTCTTGCTTGATTTGTTACATTGCAAATAGCTAAAGTTTGTAAATTTTGCCAGTAAACCTAATTTGCAACAGGGGTTGAATAATTTTTATTGCTACTGTATATGCCATTTTCCTATTTTTCTCAACATATTACATCACTTGGCGCTTTACTACGTGAATTACCATCAGAAATGGTCTGTTTATGCACTACAGATATACACTTTCATTGTTAGCACACCTCGCCGGTTCCTTTGTGAAAAGCCAGCTCTCATTTAGCAAAGTTAGCCATTTGCTATTAAAAATGTGTCCAACAGAATCAAAATATTTCCAGTCGGTTGAGTAAGTGCCGTTAATTTGAAAACACGTGTAATGTATGGTATGTGCTCTCATAGACAAAAGTGCAGTATTGAGTCCTCATTCAATAGATCAAACATCTACAATGGTGAACTGCTGAGAGAAACCTATAGGCACCTCTAGGAGGTGTAAAGCAGTGGACTATTAGTTACGGAACAGCATTTTCAACAAGAATACTGTTCTGTATACAGTTATTGTTTTTAGTTATCACCAGAGAAAGACTAGTCAGTCAAAATATACAACTCAAAGCATTGCATCCTCCATAATTAAACTGCATAGACCTCAACATCTGATTTTCTCATAAAATCTCAAGAATGGGAAAAGGATATCATATACACAGACATTCAGAATTTTACATAATTCTACAGAGGCACTCGGGGAAAACACCCACACGCATCATTTATATCACACCATACTATCTGCCAACAAAAACACATTCCTGCATTGCTTGAGTTGCCATTAGCAATTCCAAGCTCACTGGAAGCAAAAAAAAAAAAAAAAAAAAAGTTTGATCACACCTAAGAAACTGTCATGGAGGTGAACTAGTACCTTGTCAAGCACCCAATTAAAGTGAAACAGCCCTGTCCTCGTCCTCCCCATCGATGCCCAGCGCTCATTACTGACACAGCCTGAGCTGTAATGCTCCATCAGTAGGAAACTTCAGAGCCCTGAACTCATGATCACCTCGATAAACAAGTGTTAATTAAAAAGGGACGGGGAGAGAATATTTATTTTTAATCCGTGAAGCAAACCCCCCATTTTCTGGGACGCGTCTCTCCGTGGGCCAGCTCTTCTCACTGAGGCTGGCATAGCCCAGCAATCCATTGGACTGAAAAGGGTATTTAAATCCGACAGCCTCTTGGATTAAGGTAACGAGAGAGGATGGAGGAATAATGAACAAAGAGGTGAACCAGGGGACAGTCTGAAGGATTTATGGAGTGTATGAGTGATGAACTGCCAGCAGTATTCATTTAATTCTACGTTTATTTGTATATTAATTGCTTCCTTTGATGCATTGGCACTCATTGATTGAGCTAGATTGCGTTTTCAACTTTAAGTAATGTGCCAAGTTATAATCCAATCAAATTTGAAGGAGATTCGGACAGATCTCCCTTTATTCCTCTCTCTCTCTCTTTCCCTCGCACTCTCGAACTCTGAAACATGCAGAAAAAAAGAAACAAGCAAACAGCAAGCCTTTTTTTAACCTCATTACCAAAGAAAAAATGTGGCTGATTTTTGCTAGTGTTTGTTTATTTTATTGCACCGAGGAAACCAGAAATGGCCCAGCCTTTTTTCCCAGTGATTCGCACGGGAATTTTCCTGCTCATTGTTTGTGCTCAGGGATTGGTTGCAGGCCTCAGTTATCTCTCACAAGGCACAGCAGCCTGAGAACCTCTGGTTTCATCACTTTGCTCACAGCAAAGCCATGGAGTGAAATGTAAAATTAATCCTATTTTCAATCATGGCAGGATTATATCCTTTTAACCAAAAAGGGTGAGTGTGCGACTTGCATTACAGCGTTAGCAGAGCTTTTGAGTTGAGGGGACATTTTTGCTTGCCAGTGGAGCTGCAACTATTCAGTCTTGGATCGAATGAATTGGATATAAATACTGTTTACTGTTCTTTGGGACAGAGTCTACCTAAATTTATAGAATTTATGCGTGAATATAATACCGAGAATTTAAAAACATGCTTTAATATTAAAAGGAACTTGCATGTGAATTCGCTGTCATAGTACTTCAGACCACCAGGAACAGAGCATCAGCACCACTGAAAACCTCTTGGGTTTGTGTCTTGATCGAGAATCGAACAAAAATGTAGTTTCGCCCTGACAAGTGATGTGTTTTAGGCACTATAAGCCTTTGAGGTTGTCATGAAAGGTGTCCCTGTTCAGTCTCGCTTGATGGAACCAACAGGCCAATGATCTCCTCTTGCGTTTCTCTCTGAAGAGATTTCCAGCAGGGATTCCACCCAAATGAACTGTCCAATGGATCTGCTACTCAGACATCAAGCCGTTTTCTGCTGCCTTGATATGTGTGCAACGACGGCCTCAACCTTCAGTCTGCACCTAATGCTGCCGCCTTCAAGGTACCCCATATTAGCTCTGGTTGTCAGGACTAGCCACGGGCTAATTACCATACTTACAAAGACAAGCACTTCTGCCTCGCAGTGTGTATTGAATGAACAGCTTGGATGAAAACTCAACACTCTGGCTGACACTGTCGTTGAGTGCTGTAGCCATCAATATAAACTATTCTAGCCCTGATTGCCACTGCTAAGCATGGGCTGATTACCCTGGCTGCAAAGAAAAGCTCCACCAATTTCCGTTCATACACAGTGAACTCAGTCCTCCTGCCAACAGAGCCTACTTTTGGTTCCCCTAGGCAGCACAGAGCTGTCACAGGTGGGTTTTCACTAAAGCACTAATCCCGATAAAGTATGAAGTTAGTAACTCATTTAACCGAGATTGTATGATTTTCAGACTCTCAGGTTACTTGGAACATGCAAGACTGGCCTACAGCTTGAAGCATTGTCTTTTTATCTGTCATGGCATGATAGCATTGCCATTCAATTCTGGAACCCAAGAGGTGAAACCAGAAGGTTTCCACTTGGGCAAAAGCACCGCCCTTTGTAGTCCTCTTCTTATCTATAATAACACAATTACAACCACAACTAACACTTGGAGGAACGATGTCGTACATTCGTCAAGGGAGTCATTTGCGTATTTTCAGTTCTGTTTTTACCTGTGCCTCCAACAAAGTTTGAGGGCGGAGGTTACGTTCTCATCTTCGTTTGCTTGTTGGTTTGTTTGTTTGTGAACAGAATAACTCTAAAACTTGGGTGTGGATTTGAATGAAACTTGGTGGAAGGACGAAATATGGGTCAAGGACAAACAGATTCACTTCTGGTGCATGTACATCAAAAATCAAGGTCAGGGTGGACCTTTTCAGTAGTGACCCGGGTTTACGTGTAGCCGGCATAAACTTAGGACCCTGGGGTAAGTAGGAGAGGATAGTGAGTTAATGGCGATTTGCTTGCATTCTATGAGTGGATCGGGAGCGTAACAGCTCACGTTTGTGCTAGTGCCCAAATAGACGTGTGTGGCCTTAATACTGATAGCGTTATTGGCGGAGGTATGCCCGCTAATGAGTGCTTTCTAGCTTAGTTTTGTAATGAATCTGTGTAAAAAATTTGCTGATACAGAAGTAAACTTTCTTTGGTACTAATTGTAGACTTACACAGTAGTTTATGAATCTTAGACATAGCTAGCTTCAGCAGTTGAATAATTGTCTATTATCAGTAATGTCACAGTTGCTTGTATTTCATAAGAAATTGCAAAACGAAAAAAAAAAAAGCACAGAATCAGGAGATTGGCTTGGAGCACAAATACAAAGTAACTGACAGGTCAGTACTCAGTAACTCAGTACACGTCATATCTGTGCTTAAGGCATTAAATTACATACTGTGGCATTTAGGAGCATTAGGAACTGCAGTATCGAAATTCTAGATGATATCAAGGGCTCAAAGGTCACAAGGAAGCTACCAGTGATTGAATTACTCCACAGATTCTTTTGTCGATGCATCATGGCCAGAGATGTTGTCATTGGTAAGGAATCCCCTATACAAACCAATTAACTCCAGAACCAAGCTACGCCTGTCAGCGGAGGAAATAAAGACGAGCTCAAGGTGTGATTAATTTTACAGCTTCTTTGCATTTTACGTCATGACTTTTTGGAAAATCTGTACAATGTGGCTGCTTTGAAGCCGAAGACAGAGACCCTCTTGTTAGAGAGGCTTTGCAAATATATCATTGGTTGCTAACCACCACATATATCACCATGAGTGGGAACTCCAAGACCTGACAGAGTTCAACTGGAAATATTTTGTGACCTTTCGCGCAGACAGGGATTATGAAAACGCCACAGCTGCAGCCCACTGCTGGGAGTGAATATTACAGATTAGCAAAATAGAACTAACGGCGACACACCTAAGAAGGTACTGTGTGTGGAGGAGTTTGTGTTTTATTTGAGTGCCAGCCCTTAGATTTTTTCTTTTTTTCAAAACAAAATGCTAGCAAATTTTGCCCTCAAATCAATCTAGAGTAATCTCACGTGTTGGAATTCCCCAAATTTGAGAGCCATTACTTTAACTGTCAAAGTTACGATCATGCTGAAGTGTGCAGCATTGAGAAGGTGGGGTATGAGTGTTAGTTCAGTTGCACCGCATTAGTTTCCTTACTGCTGAACCAGGGCTCTCTCTGTGTTGCTCTGCATGTGGGAGTAAATGGTGTTTTAATAGGATGGTGTGAAGAAGGTTATCTTGTGGGTCAGACATGGTAGAAAATGGCTGTGTTTAACGTGGGCCACCAGCACTCTGGGATGTGCCAGGTAAATGTACTGCTGACAACGGGGTGGACTGGCAGGGAGGGTGCATTTTCAAATGCCTAAAACAATGGATATGAGGAGAATAGCATATTCTTTTAGAGCAATATTATACCATTATCTGCTCTAAGACATAACAAAAAAAAAAAAGCAAAAAAACATAAGGCATGGTCTTTTTTTATGGTCTAAGACATAAAAAAAAGCTGTGACTTTTGCGCTGAAATTATAAAGTAGCTAATAAATATACGCAAATTTGAGAAAGAATGACCTTTCTCGAAATGGTTTTGACAATGAGCGGCCGAGGAACACTTTGGCAGTCACATGCCAGTGATGCCAACTGTCCACAGAGTCAGTATAGGCTTAAGTCATTGTATACTAAACTCCCACTCGTTGTGAGCTGTTTTGTCTGCTTAAATTGGTTAATGCACAATCCTCTCTGTGTCCGTTGTCTAACAACAGCAGATTTGTATACCTTCTGTTTATTTCTCACTGTTCATTTTTACACAAAGTATGCGTGAGGGAAACATGAGTAGTCTTTTGTATTCACTATTTCGCATTAATTTCTTCCTCCAGGAAAAGCATACATATTTGCCTATCTACACCGATTCATTCATGTGCCTATGATTCCCAAATGAAGCGGTTTCTTGAAGGGTAAATTGTCTCCTGCCTCATGTCCGCTTCTTGCTGGAGCAACTTACAGGAGTTTTACAATTTAGCTAGCCTCTAAACTCCCTGAGTGGACATTAATCTGAGCAGATTACACGATCTGCTCTCTATGCGTGCCACATTCATTTATCCCTGTAGATTTTATAGTGGATTTTATTTTGTTTAGTTATTTAGCAAAGCATTTGTTGTATTGGTGCATACAATTCTTCAAAGACATTAATTTTCTGGTGTGTTCAGCTACTGAGTGTCTCATGGGAAAGCAGACGCTTCAGGTCATGAGCAATAGCTTTTTAGCTCCGCTGTGATGATATTCAGCAGTCAGCAGAGCTTTTCTCATGCCGAGTCGTCCGGCTTCCGTCTGTCTGTCTGTTTGGCGTTTACTTCTCACTTCAAATTTGAATATTTCAAAAACTGTCTGGTAACTTTTTTTCTAATTTGGTGCGAGCCTCCCTTATGATATTCTAAATATTCACTGTGAAAATTAGAAAATTTTACATCCCGGTTTTTTAGAAATTCAGCATTTTGGACTTAGAAAATCAGTGTTTAGGTTCATTTTTTCAGTCTTTCATGAATATCTTAATAAAAATGTCTGATAACTTTTTTCTTATTTGTTGTGAGCCTTCCTTATGATGTTCTGAATATCCCCTACAAAAATGTGAAAATTTTACTCTTCGTTTTAGAGAAATTCGGCATTTTGGATTTGGAAAATCAGTGTTTGTGCTCATTTTTTTTTTTAGTCTTGCATTAATGTGTCATGTGTTAGTATTGAAATAGTTTTCAAGGACTTCTGAAGTTAAGTGATGACATGGGCATTTCAGTCATCCTCTGGGCCGACAGGCCACTTGTTTTACTTCTTGCCATTAAAGAGCCATAGAACATTGAAAGTTGTTGATAATCGGAAAATGGCGGGTTCTATTAATGTTTTGATTTGAAAGTTTAAGTATTTATTATTCAGTTCAGCTTTGTCTTACAATCACCAGAAAATATTTTGTAACTCTTAAGTGCCACATCTATTATATATACTGTAGATCATTGCATGGCACATAAAATATTTTTCAAAAAAATCTTTGAAATAAACCTTTCAAGCGGATCTAGATTGGTTCATTTCTAATTCACTGCAGTGGTATATGGAGCCAAAATGAGGGAATATTTGTCTCACTGTCCAAATACTTATGGATGTCACTGCATATGTGTGGATCAAGGTGGTTTGAGTTAAATTAAGCACACTGGGTTGATTTCCATGTAGTTTTATTGGACTTCTTTACTTCTACTACAAGAATTCATACATCCCTGGAAGCAAATGGACTCTTCCATCTAAAAGTGTATTTAAAGAGCTTATTCACTGTTTCTGCTTCATTTACTGTCATTCTACTGCCACCCAATCATTTATATTGATGTTTTATACATAATATGAGAACATAGTCCAACTTTTATGCCCTTTGCATTGCTGGCACACAATTTAAAAGTGAGAAACATTGCATCCTAGAATTCATTCCAGCGAATTCTGCATTTTGATTGGTTAACACCAGGTATCTATTCACCGGTAAACTACCTCGCACTGGGTCAAGACCTCGCGCTGCGTGAAGAGCTCTCGCTTGATTATCGAGCCACGTCAAAAAATATTTCCGTAGGGATGTTGACTAGACTCATGGTAGAATGGAGATAAACCTACTGTTTTTTTCGAGCACACGGTATTTTTATGATAGGCTAGATACCTGGAAAGTTACATTTGAAACCTTGCACAAGCGCTCAATTTCAAATGAAATTTCCAGGAATCTATCCTGTGGTATATACCTCATGCTTGTAAAAAAAAACTGTAGGTTTATCTCCTAATTGGAAATTGAAAGGTCATTGAGTAATTAACAACAACAGTGTTTTGAATATTTTCATCTTTAGTGCATATGAGTGCAGATTAAGTTAAAAAATATCATTCCATCCACACCTCACTCTGTGGTGAAGGGTGTTCAGTTGTAAAATGTTGCCATGCATTACTGAGACGGGTCATGGTAGTATGTCTGTCGTTATGCCATGAATGCCCTTGCGCGTTTCTTAGTGGTATCTTCTCGTTTTAATGTCACAGCCCTAGACTCCAAAAACTCTAAAAGGAGCATGTCTGCCTAATACTTTAAAAAAACGAATATTTTAAATTGATCCATTGGTCCAGGCAGTTTCAACTTTTTGGTAACAACTGCAATCAAACGCTTTCAATGACTAGGAAAAAGTCTTACATCGCTATGGAGGTTGGCTCACTCTTCTTTGCAGGACTGTCTTAAATCAGGCATACAGTAGGTTTTTTTTTTTTCACTATGAACTGCCTGTTTTAGGACTTGCCACAGCATCTCAATCAGGTTAAAGTCCGCACTGTTTCTAGGCCACTCCAAAACTATGGTGTTTCAATAATTTCAAAACTCATGAGCATGAAAATCGAAGGCATGTGCCCGATATGATTAAGGAGACTTTGACTGATGTCTCCCCTTCTTTGATTAGTCACCTCTAACCCCCACAGTCTCCCATGTTCTATTCTAAAAGTTACGTTGTTCGTTCACTTTAATATTGCAATCAAACAAGCTGTTATTACAAAAGGAGAGAGAAACGTATCTATTTATATAGAATAAATAATCACTTTCATATCTTTACTACGTACAACCGTCAAGAAATGGAATACAAATAATAATGAACGCAAACACCTAGTGTACACAAAGCTTTCTTATTCCATGACATCGCTTTTCTTATGAAAATATAGCCGAGCCAAATACAAAATTAAATTAGAATCATTTGAGCCAGTGTATTTCATGTTGCATTTCGTGTTGGCAAATAACTTTTGGCCGATTGTTTCTTTCCCCCTTGTAGGTTGTACGGTAATGAGAACAGAATAAGGATGTAAAACCCTGGATATATCGCTGCCTGGGACTATTAATGTGGCCTGTAACTAGCAAACAACAACAGTAGACAAGTCCTTGCATCACATATTTTTGTTTTTGAGATTTCAAAAATGTGCATTGCAAAAAAATCAAATGAAGAAATTAATAAATAAACGCACAAATTACTCAAAACTGCTAACCTTAAAGGGCATCTAAAGTCGATTCCCATTGTTTCTGTTCATCGGCCAGTCAGCGAGCCACACCTGCGCAAACGAACCAAAATAGAAGGATTATCTACGTGTGTACACGAAACAATTGGTTGATAAATGAAATTGGTCATGTGACAATGCAAGATGTCAACAAAAGCAAGCGATTTGTTTGTAAACATTGGACGTTCAAGGTCCTGCCTGAGAATCGACTTTAGATGCCCTTTAATTATTCTTTATTAAACCTGTATATAGTTATGTGTATTGCAAAACAGCGTTAAGACTACTGTAGAATTTAGTTAAAAGGGAGTAAAATTACAGGGGGTGGGGTGCTAGGTAGTTTATGGTAGTTCCACTCCCCTGAGTTTGATTGATTTTCTTAGTTCATAGATGTGCACTGCTTTTGGGTAAAGGAAAGGCTTGGAGCACCCAGAGGATTCTGCAGGAATGTTTCTTTCTTCTCTGCTATCAGTCAGGACCCACTGATAACTGCCAACCTCTTTCAAAAAAATGAAACATCCCCCCCCCCCCTAGCACAGTGACAGAACAGCAACAGTTCATCCATTTGTCTGCTGTAACACGCACCTTGACAACCTTGAGCAAGGTTCCAGAGGCCTTCATTTATTTAAGTTTCCTCTTGCCCACTGTCAACAGAGGTAAACGGTAATACATCATCCGACACAAGCAGACTGAAACCCAGTCGTTGGGTTCATCCGGCCTGCGGAGCGTGTTGGCACAAGCGAATAATAGAGTATTGATTGCCTCATCATTGCCCATTTGCACTATATTAGCATGGCATTCTGAGTCTATCTTTCCAGGCACATTAAAATGAGAGTGCATGACCATTGCAAAAAGATCTAGTATATCTACATGCACAGACATACACCCAAATGATGAAAGTGTAAAAAACTGTAAAATCACTTTTAATGAAAAAAAGCACAAATTAATGTGGTGCTGGTCTGAAAGCAAATAGAGGCCTTTGCTCCACTGTGTCGAGAGAACAGAGTGCTTTCTTGATTTCCTGTGAACTTTGGCAAGACAAATACAGGATCTTGTGTTTCTAATAATTGGTCTGTTGCAGAAGTTAGTTGCACTTGAGCATTATGTCACTGACTGTTGTGTAAACAGTCATTCCTCTTTAGAGATCAGAATTCTTCAATGCATCTTCTATAGCAAGTCATCAGGCCCTGAATATTTGACTGCTTGCATGCTTTTCTCATTGTGGAATGCTGTTTATCTTTATGCAGGATGTCACTGGACCCTAATTTCCCTTTTGACTCCCAAATCCATAGAATATCATCCCAAAAGGCTTGAGGTCATCAAGGTGCTCTTTAATCATTTTCTCATCTTTCCTTTCTCGCTTCTTCCATAATTAATTTTCATCTCGGCATAGTGTGCTCCTTATTGATACCTTTTAGCCTGCTTCTCTTTGCTTGTCATGATACTTGGAATTAATTGGCATTTTCATTCACCTTGGCTGGCAGGATTCAATCCTTGGTGTTTCTATTCTTATGTAACAATTATCAATTAAATGTGATTAACTGGCTGATTGAGTAAGTATGTAGTTATTTTTTCACACTGGGCAAGTTTGTATTGGACAACTTTTTTTTCATTAAGTTTATGAAATGGCTGTTTAAAAATACATTTTCAGTGTTTGTTTCCCAGATTGTCCTTGAAGAATTAAGTGGAAAATATACTACTACTACTACTACTACAACTTATAATAATAAATAAATAAATCGGGAAGCAGGCATACTTATTCATGGCACTGTATCCGTCAACCAATTTAAATTTCAACATGAATATGCATAAAACTACACGTTATCAGCTTGTGCTTATGCGTGATTTACTCATTTATTTATTTATTTATCTATTGTGATAAAAATTTTTATGAAATATTTTTGCATTTCAGATAGACTAACTGCATGCAATAATTACCCATGCCCAATATTGCCTCGCACTCAGACTGCACACATAATAATCAGTTTTGCCAAAATAAAATGGAATTCTTCCTCCTGCCTAATGACTTTCAGCACTGCCTAAGGTTTGATGGGTCTTCCTGGCGAGGGGATAGGGCGTATCAAATTACATTTGTGCTTAGGTGTTGCCTTTGTCGGGGGACCTGGGAAGTGCACATTTTTCACGGCCCGTCAGGATGGTTATGAATGTCGTATCTCTGTTGAATTCCATCTGCTAGTTACCTTCAATCCTCAACCATGGATGTAATTGAAAAAAGGTACATAAAAAGGAGTCTGAATCTCAGAGGATGCATCGCTCTTTTCCTGTGCTTTATGCTAAAAGTGCGCCAGCCAGTAAAATTCTGGCACATGACACGTGATGATTTATTTCAATTTACTTCACTCATCTGTACAAATCTACGTATCAGATACTGCAGTTTGGAAAAACAAAATCTCTTTATCAAGAGAACCCGGATGAAAACATTATCATATGAACAATTAAACAGAACAAAATGCAGTTTGACTTTGAAATATGTACATTTATCAGTTGTGCAGAGAATAAATGATTTGGAAATGTGAATTACATGGGATGAACGAACAGCACAATGGTTTTGGAGAGGAACACAAAGTTACAACTGAGTGCCACAATCAATCAGCAAACCCCAAGAGATATTACTTAAAGACCGTTTTACCTGAAAAAAACATCGTTGTGTAGAGTTTTTAGATTTTCAGTCTTCCTCTTTGATTTTGTGGCATTTCACTCCCTGATTACTATGTCGTTTCAGCAGTTTCAGAGCTGAGCTAACCAAGATATTTCCCATATTCAGTAGAACAGATTATCCCTATTTTGTGATCAGTGTTTATATGCTTGCACATACATGTGTGTGTTTACCTCTGTACGTGAGTTTGCTTGTGCATACATGTGAAAGTATATCTTTATGTGCACACATACAGCATGTGCATGTGCTTCCACGTTTTTGAGAATACACGTGTGTGTGCGTGTGGATATGTTTGTGCCAGAAAGTCTTGTAATTGTATGTGTGGATGTTTGCATACGAGGCCCGGCCTCTCGCAGTGCAGTTTCAGTCAAAGAGAGAAAGCATGAGAGGGAACAGCCAAGCCCGCAGGACAGGACACTATGCCAGGCCGGCCTCTGTGAAAGCCTTCTAATTAATAGACTCATTACCTTTCAATCTAACCTTGTTCCCACTCTCATGAGGCTGAAAGCAACTTGTTTTCCTGAAGAATACGGCTTCTGGACCGTTAGCTATGCTTCAGTGCCTCTGCAGGATTGATGTTGCTGTAACCAGGAGCGCAAACAATGGGGAGTGGTAGGGATGGTGCATATTTAATGTCTCCTTCTGGTGGATTGCACTCCAAGCAAAACTCCCAGAGAGGTCATTATCTCTCCGTCTTCATTGGCTGTGTTGTGTCAATACTGTTGTCGAGATGCACACCGATCTGCATGTCTGGGACCGTGCAAAATTACACAGAACTACAGCGGCATTGAGTGGTGCGCGTGTTTGTTTGGCTGTTTGTTTGTTTTTTGTTTGCCTGTGTTTGTATGAGTTGGTGACGAACATAAAGGCGCGCGCTGTTTAGAAATCTGGAAGCGTGAATGTGCGGGGAGCAAAGGAGGAGATGCTGTCACAACAGACACGACGAGACGAACGTGAAAAAAGACCCTCGCAGATGAAATGGAGGAAATATGTTTTCTCATCTGTCAACTGACAAGAGAAGCAAGGTTACACCTGTCACAATCAGATGCCTCGCTTTGCCATGGAAACTTTTAGAATTTCAAATTTATGCAAAGCAGTTTCTAAGACCTTCACTTACGGGAGACAGTAACGTCCACAATTCAGTAGTAAAGCATACATATCATCCGTCTTGTGCGTCTACTGTGTTGACCAAGACAGCTCAAGCACTTGACATTATTAATTGGATGAATAATTCTGATCACATCACTGCAGTGATTCCATTATTCTCTGTTAAAGGGGACCTAACATGCTGATCCTCCTTATAATACATATCAGTAATGTTATAAAGTTGGTTGTCCATGCTCAACCTCTGAAAAGTTTCTAAACATAAGATACAGGGATTTTTTCGTAATCCAAGAACGTGATTTCCTCTCTGAAGAGCTCCTCCCGAGATCCTCACAAGATCTGGGTAAAACCTGACAGAGGTTGTGCCGTTCAATTAGTACAGACCTAGCCAGAGCCAACCACTACGCTAGACCTGCCCACACCGGAAACTATTCTAGCAGGCACTAGAAATGGCAGATCATACTATGCCTTAGTAGCGTCTACACTTTTGGAAATACAAAAGAAGATCGCAGATCATTTGAGGTGCAATTTTGTCGGTATCTCTCCCAAAGCTACTTGTCTGTTTACTTTTGAACGTGAAAAAAAAAAGATGCCACCAGAAATCAATGGGTAGCTTTTTTGTTTGCTGGCAGCAAATAGCCACGGCCAAAGGGAATGTTAACTGTTTGTGCTCAGCATTTCACCAAAGACAGCTTTGTCAATAAAGGATAATGCGACACAGGATAAGCATTTCAGCTGCTTCTCAAACCTGAAGCAGTTGCATCGATCAAGCGCTTGGAGCCACAAGCTGTAAGAAACCATATAACAGCAAATAATGTAAGTGAAGCTAACGTGTTACGGGTGGCTATCAGGACCGCTAGCGATAGTTAGCACTAACAACTGGCCTCAAATGCAGGCTTTGTAAAATATCTGAAGATAAAGCCTGTATCGGTCGCGACTCTCCATGACTCACAGACAAAGAAGCTGTTAGTTGCTTCTACTGCATAAGCCAACCTGATGTGATAGCCAGTTGATTGTGGCTGTAGCACAGCGGGTAACATAACCAAATTACTGTTGCTAATATTTGTTTCCTAATTATGCAAGAGTGATGTCAGGGGAAATTCTACAGAAGGTGTGTGAATATCAACCTCATTGAAGCTAACTTTTAATACTTGTTTGTAATTTGGATGCTTGCTACAACTGTTCACAGTAACAGAACTTGTTGTCTGTAAAACCTGTATTGCAAGGGTTTGTCTCTGTGGATATGACCGCTCGGTTGCCAGCTGCTGCATGTTAGTTTGCGTGTCGTGCTAATTAAAAATGCTCCTGGTTCACTTATATGCAGTAATTCTGGTCAGTATGCTTGTGTTACTTCGGTAAGCATCAATGTGGCAGTTTCATCATAACGTTGCCCGATTGTAGCCACTACAGTTAGTGATCGCTTCACTTATCCATGACTGGGATCAGCCGGATACTTCACAAATGTCTGAGCAAGTTATGATTTCTCTGCACTACCTTGACATAATTTCATCCCCCTTTGGAAATTGTTGTGGCTAATAAAAAGCCGAAAAAGGCAGAGATTAAATAGATAATTCTTTCCTGTAGAAGTGATTAATTCGCTAGCTCCCTCACTGTCCATGTTTCCCTCTAAACTCAGACCCACCGGATTTCTACAGTCTCCGGTCAACACTTGGGCATGTCGACTCGTTCTACATATGTGTATATGGGGTGGATTATAGCTTCCCCTGCATCCTAGCTAGGAGTAATAAAACCACTGTACTCACTAACTGTTGCCGTAGCAAACTGTAGCCGATAGCAAATTCATGCTTGAGCTGCCAGACTTTCGCACTGCGTCCTCCACTTTCGCGTTTATTAGAACAAGTTAATTTCTTTAGATCTATACACATGTACTGCATTTTATTGCAGAATTTCCCCGCTGATTCCTTAGCTCAGATGGCAGACGCATCTCACGTTTCACTCTGACACTGCATCGTCCCGCCTAGATCCGCCCTCCACAGAGCTGGCCAGTCAGAAGAAAGTGGGCACACGGGAAGTTGGGGGGCGATAGCAGAAGAGCCAGCCCAATGAGGCGTTTCAGGCAGAGACTACTATGCACTACAAATGGGGTTTTTTGAGGATGGCAGTACGAGCGAAATAAGTACCCTTTTTTTACTTAGCGCAATCAGGAGTACCCTAGGGGAGTCAAAGACCAAAATATAAATTTGGAAAAATAGCATGTTAGGTCCCTTTTAAAATGTTTGTGGCAAATTTAAAACTGACTTAGCACCATTGACTTCAATACAGAACAAGAGGTTCCCACGGATGTTGGTGACACTATACTTGATTTAGCACTGAGAATTTCTGTTACTTGTCTTCGGTGTGTGTCTTTGTGTCAGCACTTGTGTATACTGCATGTACCACATTTGTTTCCTCCAGTTTATAAAATACATGCTAAAACCAAATCTCTTGGTATCTACTTCACTTTCCAAATCTTCTGCTGTAGAAGAGAAAAATTTAAAGTTCATTGAAAATGCTGAATGATACCACGGCTACAGCTGATGAGAATGCATACTGCACATATTGTTCATATTGTATGAGGTTATTTTGAGATATATTACAGTCATTTTGAGAGTCTTCACCATATTACAAAATTCTGCATGGTTCAGAGGTAATAGCTCCCATTCAGCTGTGAATAATTACTTTCTGAGGATTTGCAAATACATTAAACAAAGTTAAAGGAGCTTTCTGATCTATGTTCCTGTCTCAAAGAGAAAGTTGTATATTAGTGAGAGCTACAGGGCGAATTGATGCGCTTGGGCAGCCTTATGCTTACACTGTCTCTATCCAATCTATCTCCCTTCCTGTCTGAATGTGATTATGGTGTGAAAACAGTTCAGTCTTCAAGAAACTTACTCGGTAGAAACTCTGATCCTGATTAATTCCAGGATCTCAGGTATTATTGTTATTTCTTTGCTTTGCTTCCGAAACACAATGTAGCTTTTTCCTGCTACGCAAATGAAGCTCAACCAGTGAAACTGCGGTTCAGAGTTTCATTTACGGAGTGTGATTGCTCAAAAATTACAATAAATATAGTGCACTATAATTTGATAGTGTAACCTTTTTGAGTTGTGTGTCACATTTCACATTGAAGAGCCTAGTGCTGAAAGTCAGATTTTCATACACTGTGGGGCAAGAATGGGAAAACATCTTTTATCAGTGCCCGAGTCAATTTTCTCGATTTCCTCAAAATTAGCATTTTGTGACTTAAGTACTTTTAGCACCAGGGTCTTCAATTCAAATTTAATTTTAATTTTATGCATGTTAATTTTATCTTCTGAATTTGAGGTGTGTATCAGTTCATTTCTGCCAGCTCTCCATCATTTAAAAAAAAAAAAAACAGTGAAGAAGAAGAAGACCTCTAGGCTATATTGTTTGCTCCACACCGTAATCTTCAAGATGAGCGAATACAGATGGTTTCATGGGCTGATGGACAGGTGCCCAGCTTACCAGCAGGGGTCACTAAAGAGCAGTTAGTGAATGTTATCCTTGCCTCCTGATTCCCTCCTTCACTGGATGTGCTGCTGGCTACTGTGACTGTCTGCATTCATCACCAGACTGGGGTGGACGCGTACACCCAGTGAGGCACTCCTTTCACAAGATGAGCATGTACCGCTTGTGTGTGCAAATGTGTGTGTGTATGTTGTGAACTTATGCCTGTGAGTGTTTATATTACCAGTTCTCAGTGAGTCACACTAATCCAAACAATGTCATTGTCTGCTCAAGGGTGGACCGCAACTGTTGTGAAATCAAACAACAAAACAATATCAAGACTGATTGTAGGTATAACTCAGAGGGCCAGAAAGAGCAGGTGAAATAACTTTAGAAATGAGACAGACTAAAAAAAAAAAAAACAGATAATGCTTGACTGTTCATAGAATAAGAACCCTGGGAAGGTGAGCTGATAACCATAAACTGTGATAGGAGGATCAGAACTGGTGAGCGTTTATATCAGGCTTGACTGTAAGCTACAAAGCACAGGTCAGCATGTTGTAAACTCAGAAAACTGAATTGTCTGAATCTCGGGCTTTTTCTGGAAAATTATTCAACCGTTTCCACACCACTGGCTTTTCAGCACAATGTCACGCCCTGATAGTGCTTCCTGCCGGGAGATGTTGGTATTCATTGCATAAATCATTGCAACATGAAAGTGTAAATGAAATTTCAGTTATGATACGTAGCAACGCCTAGGCAATTTCGTTCATCCAGTCGCAACCATAGGTTTTTTTATTTAACCCCTTAAATAGCCATAACGTGTTTTCGTTTGCTGTTTACAGAGAATTCGCATCACCCACCACCTCCCCACCAATACTGACTTCTGCCTCCGCCCTCTTCAGCATGAAACCCATCGCCCTGCTGAACAGATGACCCTTCCTTCCAAAGGGGGGATGGCTACGCCTCTGCCTGCTACGCCTGCAGACCTGCACCCCACCTCGCTGAAGGGTCCTCGAAGACGGAGTCATCGCCAAAGATAATAACAAATTAATTTCATTTTTAATAAATCTTTTTTCCTTTAATTCCGCATTCCTTGTGATTAAAATACCAGTTGTTTTTTTTTTTTATGATGATGAGTAGTTACCATTTTGTTATATGAATCTCCCTGATTGGGTCTTAGGAAGGCCTGAAGTTCAGGACTGCAACAGACCTGCACTCCAAATTTTTGACTCGAGTCGTTTGCACCATACTCACTCAAACTTTCTTGAACTTGACTGGCCTGTGGCAATGTGACCAATTGGTACTGTTACTCTGGCACGGACAACTAGGATCAGAAAAAGCAAAAAATTTATGTAGCATTAATTCCCGCCATAAGTTTTAATGTTGATCTGTATGTACGTAGAGTATGAATGAATCCATGCATAGAAGGGCAGTATGCATGCATGGATTGTATAGACTATTTTTTGTTTAATCTAATGTTCAGATTGGTTATGCAGCCTAAAAATATATAATTTCTGGGTGCGTACATTTACAATCTATTCTGCTCTATTCTGTTTATTCTATTCTACACACAGAACAGATGCTTAGTTGTTATTATGGACTTCGGACTCCAGATTGGATGGATTCTGTTTGATTATGGATGGACCTACTGTAATAATTGTCTGTCATTTTTCATTACCAAAAACTATTAAACCCCCCTTCACCTCTCACTACAGGAACCAGAAGCAAAATCATAGTGACAGTGCTTATTAACCCTCGGCCGAACTTATCCCTCTCCAGGGGACCCTCTATTACGACACTGGATTCTGATCTAATCAATGTTATTCAACCTTTACTAATGTAAAAATGGCTGATAGATGCCAACGGGTAAATGGAGCCTTTGATTACTTCCATCACACTAGAATTAATCAGTGATCTTATTGCAGTCTTTAACCCTCCATTTTATAATAAACAGTGTAATGTTGTTGCTTTAATCTCAGCAATGCAACAAAACATGTTGCCCCTTGGCAGACAGCTCTAAGTTCTTAAAGAGCTCAACATTTTTTGCATGTCAAGTGAAAGTGTTCTGGGTGGACAGTGAATCAAAATGGCTATTTACACTGAATTCCCCAACAGCCAACCTGGTGCACTATGCAAGTCCGTTTACTTTCGCCTCTGTTGACATTCAAATTAAAACAAAGCAGAGGTAGCCTGCCCCTCCCTCCCATGCTTCCATAACTGTCAACTCTTGTCGGTGATTGGCCGGGAGATGGTTTGTTTTGTTATGGGGCAGCCCCTTGTGTTTATTTTCAGTTTGTGACGCCTGAGTGGTCTCCAGAGCCCGTTTTTTTTTTTTTTTGACTTGCAGTGAATTTAGGGGCAGGCAGCTAGCGGATTGTGGAGAGATGTCGGCAAATTGAGACAAAAATATAACTGAGCAGAGGGTGAACAAACTTGCATAGTGCACCTTTAAGTGTCACCGCAAACTCTTGCAAGCTTCGGATTTTCATAAGTGTGCAGCAGGTCTTGATGTGGGCCGACGTCCTCCTGAAAGTGGGGATGCCTTGAATAGCAGCAGTTCCTGGGTCAACGATCAACCTCAACTGAGCAGAAACTAACTACAGTAATGTTCTGTGTTCCATCTCCACATTTGTGCGACGTGCGTTTGTTTGGTTTTTGTGTCACGCTGGGTTGGCGTGTGTATTCTGCCTTGATCCTGTTCTGAGCTCCAATGAGCTGCTTTGTGGACATGGGCCATAGCGTAAGTCACATTATCCAATTGCGGAAGCCACTTTCAAAGATTTTGAGAAGTTTGACTCAGGTCGCAGTTGACACATATCGACTGTTGCTTAAAATGTCACATGCATTCTAATGGTGCTTTAATTTCCACCAAATGCAATGTCAAATTTTGCCGCACTTTATTCACATAAGTTTGGTCATGAAAGTCATGAAGCCAAGCAAATGATTGAGTAAAACTTTTTTTTTGTCATGTTATTACATTATTAAGTTCAAGCAAATTTTGACTCAACACAAATGTTACGAATTCCAATTTGAAGCTTAATTGTCAGTGTTATGTTCATTGTGTTTTGCTATGTTTATTTGTCATGCATTTATTTGAGTATTTTCTATTGTCCGATTTGTTTAATTTATTTTCCACTGCGTTTCCCTGTTCCCTCTCTCATCCTCCCGGTCCGTACCTTGATTGTTTCCCATGACATTGTTGGTTGCCACGCCCCTTTCTGCTCCCTGCCTGCCCCTATACCTGTTTTTCCAACCCTTAATTTGTTTATTATTATGTATTATTTTGAGTATGTTTATTAGTTTACCATTCTCTTTATTTCATTTTTTTTCCATCCTCCCTTGCGTTTCTGTTTCCTCAAGCTGACTGTTTCTCTCCACATTTCACAGTCTGTGTCTGTTCGACCTTCCTTTTGCTTTTTTAATCCTGGTCATTCAGTTATTATGTCCTTCTGTGAGGTGTTTCTCTTCTGTTTTGTACCTTTGGTGGTTCCCAGGTGTAAATGAAGGCTTTTTGTTTGTTTGTTTAATTGTTTATTTGTTTTTCTTTTTTTTTTTTTTGGGTGGGGGGGGGGGGGGGGGTTTGTTGTGGTTTGTTCCTCCTAAGACGTTCACATAAATTTTTTCATGACCAATTTGATCTGCCTAAAATGTTGAACAAACACGGTACACAATACATTCAAGGTCTTTTATTCTTCATGGCAAGCATGGACATTTCTGTCAAATGTGGCTTCTGAGGGTTTAGAACGACTATAAACTGAAAGTTCATCTAATAAGAACAATTGAACAATCAATTTAAGCCCCTATGATTGTAGTTGTGGTGGGAACAAAAATCAGCTGTGGCTCCTAGAACAAGTCGTGGAACCTGTGAACTTGACAATTCCTCGTGAGCTAGAGCTTTTCAACAAAAGCGACTACATTATACAGGCAAAAAAAGTGGAATATATGCATCCCTGCCTAGGTTGGCAGGAATTGTATGCAGAGCTGCATATATTTTTCTTACTGATTTGCATAATGCTTTGCATTGCACTCTGGAAATGCATAATGTACTATTTTCTTGCTGGCCGTAAATAAGATATGGGGTAAGGTGGATGATTCACCTCAACATTCAGTATAATTCATTGTATCTTTGTGAGCAGAGGTTTGTTTGCCAGTGCTTGGGTGTGAATACTATCTTTGCAAGCATCAATATATAAAAGTGTTTTAAAAGAAGAAAAAAAAAACAGTGCTTTCAGGCTTCTGTGTGCTTGTTCGTTCTTATATGTTTGAATTGGAAACAGCAGAAGTAGACGGTTAGGCGGTTTTGAAGATAGCACTGTGCCGTCACCCCACAGCAAGGTTGTGGGTTTAAAGCCAGCCTGGGGCCCATCTTGGAGGTGTTTGTTCTCTCTTTGTCGGTGATGGTTATGTCCAAGTGCTCTGGTTTCTTCCTTCGGTCCAAAGACATGCATGGCATGCCTATTGGAAAATCATAATTGCCACAATGTATGATTGTGGGAGTGAATGGTGTATGAATTAATGATCCAAGGTCTGATCCCGCCTCTTTTCCAAGGCACACTGTCATAGGTCCCAACTCCCCCTAGCTCTGTCCGTCTCTCTTGTGGCTAAAATTGTTACTCTGAGCTATCAATGCTTCCACAGAGCTGTCATCTGTAAAAGAGCGGTAGATTATTGATGCGAAAGTCCCCTCCCTGGGGCACATGATGGAGGCTTCAGGACTTTGCTAAAAACTGACTCCAGACTGAATTTGAATCCTCCTCTCTCATTAAGGGAACTGGAAGAGCTGATATTTTGTGAAGCGAAGGCAAAGTTTCTGTACAAAATGCGTCAGGACTCAGATGTCATGTCGATGTCATCATATGATTCTTTGATAACAAAAATGGATCTCATTGATGAGTTCAACCCTGTGTGGAAGGCCCTCTACAAAGTATCTAGTCCAATCCAGTGAGCAAGCTGGTCTAGAAATGTATTCATGTTTCATTCACAGTTGTCTTGCTAATTTTGTAGTCACTATAAGCCCACATAAAAGAGAAACATACTTGAACAAAATATTGGATGCACTCTAAAAAATGCCTTTTAATTTTAAGCATCTCAAACACAATTACAAAAGCATCTACTCATATGATCCCTTTTAATTTGGAAGCTTATTAGCATGAAGTACATAATTCCTGGTTCATTGAGCGCTTGAGAAAAGTAGCCTGGTCTGGTGAGTCATCTGTTACTCTTTTTCATACAAAAGGACATGTTCCTCTTTGGAGAAATCTAAAAAAAGGCATTCAATCTATTATGTTTGTTGCCAACTGAATGGTGCTGGTTCTGTAATAGTTTGGGCGCCCATTTAATGGGACTCAATTGGTCAAGTGATGGCTTCCATGGATGTTCAACACTAGGCAAGCAATATGAAATAATTTTACAAGACTGGGTGCACACTGTGGCGCACACACTGATCCCTCGTGATTTCCCCACAGGCCAACCTGATAACATCCTCATACACTCTATTAAACATACTAGATGGTTCCTAGAACACAAGGATGTGGTCAAATGCCTTCCATGACCTGCAAAATCACCAGATTCAAACAAAATTGAAGCTTTATTAGAAATTCTGACCTGCAGACTGCAAACTAGATTCCCACAGATTTTCAACCCTCAAAGAACCAAAGACTTTCCTCAAAGAATGGGCCAAAGTCCCACTAAACACAGTCCAGAAATCGAATGAAAGAATTCCAAGAATGATTGAAGCTGTTTTGATGCCAAAGGTAGGTCTTTCTAATTATAAGCAACTAAAAGTGTTTTTGTACAATGGACTTTTAAAAAGTGAAATAGTGCCACTGGCTATATTATCCAAGCATCACAAGAACCAGTTCTGTTCCTGATCTGTGTCTACCTTTTCTTCTGGATGGCATTTTTGTGACATGGAGGTGATGAGATGCTAGAAAAACCTGCAAACGAAATGAGATGTAAATCCATACAATTATCTAGCGGTGAGTGCTCCGAAGGTCTGATTCCTCTTGCTCGGCACAATCTGCTGCCCTGCCTCTCTGATATACAGTACAATGGCGGTAACACAGTTGTTCTCGTGATGCCATTGTGGGGAGTTGGCAGCGAGAGAAATCAACAAGGGCGCCGGTACAATGGCGACAATTTACACAGGCGGCAAATAACTGCACAGAGGGAACCTGTGAGCTAAGTGCGGAGGTGGGGGTGGATGGCATTGGAGTTTAGTGATTTAGCAGGAAGAGAGAGGGAGGGAGACGTTTGGAGAAAAAGGAGGGCAGGGTTGCAGGACTACGTAGGCTTTCTTGGCTCCGTTATGCCGTTGAAACAATCCTCACTTAGAGCTTGGATTTGCATCCGTAATAGAGTTCAGAGTCTTGTTTGTGAACGTTTTTCGCGAGGTCTGACCCCTTGTCTGAGCTCTACATTGACACTCACCGACCCGCCTGGGTCTCATCCCACCAGCCGCCCCAGCGGTATCATGGGAAAATTCATCGACTTAAAGGAGCTTTTGGGAGGCTAGCGGTAGAAATGAAAGCCCCCCCTGGCAGCCTTGGAGGTATTTAGAGGGAGAAAATTACTTGGGCAAACAATGGAGGCCGAAGCTGTTAATTACGAGCTAACAAGCCTCTCAAAAACCCGAGGGTTACTGGGGCGGTCTGGTGTGAAGAATAAAGTTAGCGTGAATACGAAGCTCTAAACCGATCCTCCCTGCCCTTCACAGGCTCAGTTGTGTTGTGTCACAATCCTGGATGTTCCAGTTCACCAACCTGTCTCGTACCAATATAAAAACAAGTACCGATAGTTGAGGTTTAAATGCATGCACAGTGATGCTATGTGCTTGGCAAGATATTATATGAACATCCACTAATTAAGGCAAAGCCAGATTTAACGTCATGTTTATAGCCATATTAATTTCAAATTCAATCTCTCCAATTATGGTGCGAAAAACAATGTGTGTCAGTATCGAAATGCAAACCTTACTGCACGTAGAAACTCAGGTTATTGCAGGGTGGTCTAAATTCTACTTTTAAATTAATACACTCGAAAGTCAAGAATACATTTTTATTCTTATTTCAGTGAAAATACATTCATGGCAATAAGCAGAACAACTACTTTTAACTATTTAAGCAGTGATGATTTATAGCTTGCACATGGAATTTCAATCAGTTGTGTGCCTCGGTTTTTGGAATAGAAATCATGCTTTGGTTGCCTTGCGGAAACCCTGAAAGTAACGTGCCACAATAACCAAGTTTTGGCCAAAATTTAGGCCTTTGCAGTAAATGCACTGGAGCATTCAAACTCCAGTCAAATAGAGCTTTCGATCAGTTGCCAGTTTTGTCCTTGGAGACCAGGTGTGTGGAGTCTTCAGACAATCATGATGTGATCAAAGCACTAGCCATTAATACCTCTAGCTTTGTAGATTGAGATCTTTGCAGTCTTCAGTCATGGAGTCTGAGATCTTTGACTGTAAACGATTTGAACTCAAGCAAAAGAGGCTGAGCCTTTTATCAGTACCAATTTTGGAGTTAAAGCTGATGATGTGAATATTGGCAGAGTATCGTTTCCAGAGCTTCGGTAATGAAATGAGGCAGGCATTACATTATGGGTAGCAGGTGGTCTGGGATGGAGGCAGGAAGAAGCTGGCCGGAGCAGACGGCAGAGTGTGGAGGCACTGTCCAATAGAGGCAAGGCAGGGAAGAACATCAGCTTGGACAACAAATTGCCCCAGATACGTGGCACTCAATCAAAATCCAGCAAGCTGGATGCAAGCAAAATATGTCTTATACAGCATATTATGAGCTATAGTGTTGTAATGGTTGGATGAATGAACATGTAAAACCTCAAATCTACAAGAATTGGGACAATGTAAAAGCCAAATAAAATTTTTTTCTTAAACTGTACTGATGTTAAGTTGAAAGCAGCACAAAGAAAAATAATTAAAGTTTCACCTAATTAACTGTTAATCGACGGCCTGAATTAGGTGCCTGCAACATGATCTAAAACAATTAGAATTGGTGGATGGAAAGATTGGAAATGCTCTGGAATGTTCAGGAAAACACCAGTTTTGAACCATAAGGGCTTGCAAATACTTTGGAATACCTGTGCCAGTGAATGGATTTTGCTTTGGCATCATTAAATGCAAGTTATGACTCCATCATGGAAGGAGAAAGCCATAAATCAAGACCATCCAGAAGTTCTGTCAACTTTTCTGAGGTCAAACTCATCTGAAATGGACTGATACAAAGTGGAAAAGAATGCTGAGGTCTTACAAGTCCATCTTTCAAATTGTTTTTTGAACTAATGTTTTCCTTTCAGGGCTAAGAGCAGAAGGATCATCCTACCTTATCAGTGACATGTTCTAAAGCCCAACATTGGCCATAGTCTGGGGCTGCATTACTGCTTTAGGAATGGGCAAACTGCTCATCTGTGAATGCGCAATCGATACAGAAAGCTGAGGTCTTACAAGTCCATCTTTCAAATTGTTTTTTGAACTAATGTTTTCCTTTCAGGGCTAAGAGCAGAAGGATCATCCTACCTTATCAGTGACATGTTCTAAAGCCCAACATTGGCCATAGTCTGGGGCTGCATTACTGCTTTAGGAATGGGCAAACTGCTCATCTGTGAATGCGCAATCGATACAGAAAGCTACAATTCAGTACAACTTTTGCTATCTACCAAACATAATTTTTTTCAGGGATATCCCCACTTGTTCCTGCAGAGAATGACAAGCCACACTCTGCATGTCAGACAACAGCGTTGTCATGGAGAACGGGTTGCCTACTAACTGCAGCCTGGACCTGTCCCCCATTGAAAACGTGGCAGATTATGATGTACAAAATTCGACTACAAAGGCCTGAACTGAAGTCATGTATCAGGGAAGAATAGGAACAAATTCCAGCTTAGAAAATCACACAACTGGTATTCTCAACTCCAAAATGTCTGCTTGGAGTAATTAAATAAATTGGTAATGTAACAAAGCAGTGACCATGATCCTGTTCCAACATCACAGGAATGAGTTAGTGATGAGTTAAAACATTTTTTTTTTTTTTTTGTCTTTGTGCTATTTTCATTTGAATACAGGTAAAAAGGGATTATCACATTATTGCTTGCTGTTTTTATTTACATATTACACACTATTGCAATTTTTCTGGAAATGAAGTTGTTATTCAGAGGTTGCAAATATGGATTTTTGAATATTTCCCTCCACGTGTATCATGGCGCATTGTTTCATAAAGCATTCTGGAGTGCAAATTGGTAATATGAACTGTATGACAGAATAATTGACTATGATATGCCATGAATAAATCAGTGATGATCACATTAAAAACTCACAACTTAAGACAAAAATAATCAATTAAGCAAAAGAGAGGTCTTACAACTTGTGTCGGCGATAATTGCATTCTACTTGATTGCCACTCATGCCCAAGAGAGTAAATTCCATCAAAAATTTCTATTGTGTTTGAAAATGGGATTTATTTAGTTTTCATTCAAAAAACGTCATCTAATATGATACAACAGTATGCATTTTCTCATTTCTTGTTTTTGCATCTTTCTGCTTATTTTCATGTTGCTTGTTTCGTGGTTCACTTTGTGTTTAGCATGAGGCAAAGGGTCAATTTATTTGGGGCAAACGTCCCCTACATTTCAACAGATGGCTGTAACATGAACTTAACTAACACCTCACCCCCCAATCGGGAACCTCTGCAAATCTGACTTCTAAAAGTATCCCCCAGCCATAATGATATTGCTGCATTTAATTGGGATTGCCAAGGAACCACTAGCTCTCAGAAGAAAACATTACTGACCACCACCTTAGTTGTTATAAAGAGAAACAGTCAATGAGAGAGCTTGTGCTGGTACAAGACGCTCATTCACATTACTTACATGGTCACAGGTCAAACCTGACTGGAATACTAAAAAGCACTAGGCAACCAGGCCCCAAATATTGGAACAAGGCCTAAGTATCCTGCATATTGAACTCTTAAGTAACGGTCCTGTGTCTTTTTAAATGTGATGTATTTATTTACCGGCCAGTCTCACACTTGGGGCCAGTGAAATAAATGTATCCATTGTGCGGGAAAGTAATGGTTACCTTCCTTTTTAACTGCGTTTATTTCTGCATTATACATGCATTACCTGTGTTACTGACTGTGTATATGTAAATTAAGATTACATTAAATATAAATTTAATGTATAAATTTGGTCAGTTTGATCAAGCAATTAGCTTCATTGGTAAACATTAATTTTATCTCTCTTTCTACCTTGCGTATTAGTTTCTTGTTGTGATTTCACTTTGAAATGAATTTCACATTAAAGCATGGTGTTAAGGGCTAATAAATGTACGCAAATAACTTATTAATGTAAGCATTATAACAAACATTTATTAGGACTTTTAAATCCATGCAGAAGAATCTGGCAAGAAATCATTTACTTATTTAGACCCTGCTAAAGAATATCTTCATCACAGGCTAATTCCAAATAGATAAGATTATTTCTTATTTCATTGCATTAATAAGAGATTCAGCCTCTCCCGCTAGAATGCTGCACTATTCTCAATGCAAACCCTGTAAAGACTGATGATTTTCATCCACGTGACAGACCTGTACTGAGAAATACCTGCGCTGTATGTCTCCGGAAGGCAAACCAACCCACCATCGTGAATTATTCCACCACGTTCCCAGCCGCCATGGAATGCGCAAATGGGTCCAAGGTGGAAGTGGTTCCCACTTAAGTACCCAGGAGCCAGCAAAGCCCTCAAACTATTATTCCAGAAGCTCAGCCTGACATTTCTCGCCGAGCCCAATTCCTGCTGCATGAAAGAGTGATTTGTGCCGTCCGGCCTGAGTCGGACATGTGTTACCCATTCAGAGCCTTGTTTAGCCAGCCAGGGTCCGGCGTAACATAAAAGAGCGAGGAAGGCCCAGTTTTATATTCAGTCCAGGGTCCTAAGGTTGAGGAGAAAAAGATTCTGCTGGTGGATTAGCTAATTTATTATTATTCAAATGCTGTTTGCTTTCCAAAGTGTGCATCACAATGAGGTGTTTTTATAGGAGCGCTGGGGTCCCCTCTAATCGCGCACTGGGTTGTGTAAACCTCGGGGCAGAGGGAATGGAGTGAGGCTTTAGCCCCGGTGGGACCTCTGCCTGGAGACAGACTCAACTCGACATATTTCACCCTGAAAACCTTGGTTCTCATCCAACCCACTTCAGGTTGGTGACAATTCTGAAAAATTCCTTGGATATCCTTGGAAATACAGTATCTGGGGAGTTGGGGAAAAGCCATGGAATGAGTGTTCAGGACTGCCTGCTACCCCTGGTGGCATATGGACATTTCTTTTTCTGTTCTATTCTTTTAATTGCAGGATTAGTTGCAACTGGGGTGGGGGTGAAACTCTTTGGTTGAAAGAAGATCTACTTTATGATGACCATCCAAGCTCTGTGCTACCATGCCTTTGTATTTCATTTTTTTTTTTTTTTTAGTCCTATAGTGTTGTTTTCTTTTGGCAATAAAACTTTCTGTAAATATCCTTTTTTATTGTTTAATCTCAAGACCAGCCAAAGGACTGGCCAGAACAAAGGGGGTCAAATATACAGAGTCTTATGAACTGAAAAATTTTAAAGGTTGTTCTTGTTTGCTCGCCACCTCTGTCACTATCAAGTCTTGCAGCACTGAGCATGCTCACTGATTGTACTGCCTACCTTTATTATTTGATCCACTTCTAAATGTCATGTTCACTGTAGAGCGAAGTCTATACTTTCAGGTAGCTCCAAACAAAGTCTTGGTAATGGGTTTTCTGGCTCATAAATATGCAAAAATGAAAAAAAATAGTATTCTGTATGGATGAATCATGACATGTGAGTGGAGATCTATCAGACTCTTTGTCCTGAATGAAGCTGCTCTCGCTCATTCCTCCTCCAGAGAAGGGCTGCCAACTCTCACGCATTCGGTGTGAGATTTAGTGCTTCATTCACGTTCCCGTGCCGTAGTCAGCAATTAATCAATCAACGCGATGCGTGTGTTTCACGATCGTTCAAATTCTTTAAATGAAAGAAGACAATTTGAAATGTTTTTATCCATTTCCATTGCTTTCAACCCCTGAGTAAGGAAAAGGGGGAGAAGGCGGGAGTCATAATTAATTTCCCTGTTACAAGAGGTGAAATCCACTGCGCATGTGAAACTGATAAACCTCCGTGCACAGGGTCGTCAATTCCACCTGAGAATCTCTGACAAGCGCACTGATTGAATAATTGCTGACATACAGCACAGGAACATGAATATGCCACTTAAACTCAGGCCGAATGTGTGAAAGTTGGTAGCCCTGCAGTCTGTTTTTGTTCTTTTACACAATAAAATGGATTTTAGTCCAGTCTAATCTATTTTACATTGACACTGCATCAACATTGATTGCCATATATTTTCACTCCTTACAGATGGCAAATCTCTTCCAAATATCTCTGACGTTGCACTTTTTCAGCACCTCTTCACTTCTATTTGTTATTTCTGTGGGCTGGAATGTTTTTGATGTTCTGCCATGGTTTTCGCTATGTATTTCACTGGTTGTACATCTTTCAAAAACTCTTGAATGGCATAAAAAAATTGCTGTAGGCTTTGCTTTATGAACCTCCCTAAAATATTATGAAACCACTGTGCGTGAAGTACTGCTTTTTCAGTGCAAATCAATCATTCAATATCCTTCAACATATCTTTCATATGCCCTTGTCATATCATGTAAATTATAAATCTGGGGGCCTCTGAGTGACAGTTAGAGGTTTATCTGGATGCCCTATGGTTTGGTGTTTGAATCCCCACCAGGTTATTTCCGACTTTGGCAGGAGGTACACTTGGGCAAGGCAAGAATTGGGTGTAGCCTCAATGGGGATAACAGCAGTTAAGTTGGTCAAAATTTGTTTGTGTAATTGCTCTCTAGCGGCCACTCCTGGTCAGCCAGGAACATGCTGCTGTACAAACAAATGGTACATTGATTGCGATGCACTCTGGCAGCCTAGCCAGTGTGTGATTGGTGGTGTGTTTGCAACATGTGAAGAAGCTAGAGGTAATCATCATGTGAGTCAGAGGAATATGGAGTAATTTGCCACGGCAACTTCCTCTGCATTTAAGAATCAAGAATCCAAATTTAAATGGCGGTGA
The DNA here is from genome assembly GCA_029721435.1 of Gymnothorax reevesii. NCBI lineage: Eukaryota > Metazoa > Chordata > Actinopteri > Anguilliformes > Muraenidae > Gymnothorax > Gymnothorax reevesii. The sequence continues at coordinate 31,394,880 of CM056590.1, forward strand.
TGCCGAAAATATGTGGATTGTTTTTATCAAACCATCAGTAACTTGGGTACTTTATTTTCTATAACCATTTGTACCATACCTGCAAGCTTATGCTTTAAAAAGCAGGACATTCAAAGAAAATTTATATGAAATATTGACCTTATTGTTAAATCATTATATTATTTTTGTATTAACCCAGCTTTGTTATGTGTTAATACTGAAATAAAATCAATGCTTAAATGAAACTCTCATGCTGTGCTTTACAAAGACTCATTCATTCCTGTTTTCTTCTTACTACTCACTTGTGAGCAGGAAAAACCTAGTACGTGTGTCACTTTTGGTGGAAGCTGAGTTTAGCCTTCATTTGCAGTAATTAAGAGTGGTGAATACCTTAAAACACTAGCTATTAGTGTCATGTGAACTTTCAAAATCAAGTTTCTATCATATTTTTTTCTGTTAGGAAAAGTCCAGAACCGAACATTGTTGTTCAATTACGAGATCTTGGTCACTGACAAACTTACTAGGTTTTTCCAGATCATTGGAGTACTGCCATGCTCTGTCTGTTTTCTTATTTCTTTGCGTCTTGTAATTATTATTTTTTCCCCAGAACAATTTTAAATGGGGACTAGATGACAGCAAAATGCACAAAATATACACCCATGGCCCCCCCAAAAAAACAAAAAAAAAATCTTTTAATGATCTTTACAATAAATAGAGGTGAATCTATTAAAATCAGTTTATTGTACTGATTTTCAGTGGATGATAAGCTTCATATTTTGCCACTTGGGTTGGTTTTGCTCTACAGAGTAGAAAGGAGCAGTTGAAAAGAAGTTCAAATACAGTTTTTGTAAATTAGCTTGAGTAATAAAGCGTGAGGACACGCTGTTTCGCGCGGCTTGGAATGGGCTTCACTTTCTCTCAACCAGTGCCCCCTCCTGGACCGTCTGTCCGTCGCGCGGTATACATTCACCAAGTACAGTCTGGACATCCAGCCGCCTCAGTATAAACAGAACTAACTCAATTTGAAAGCAGCAAATTATGAGGTCTTTTCCCTGAGATTTATGTCATTGCTTGCAATTATGTCTCCTGTCCTTTAAATCAGTCGCAAAATTCGAAAAAAAAAAAAAAAATTCTCAATTTAATGGGTTTGCTTCGCGGTTTCGCTGGTGTACTTTTCTTCATTCAAATGTGAATCATCCCCCAATTATTTCATTTGATTAAAATATTTACACTCGATAATGTACCAAACACCCGTACAGCACTTCTCATTTCAGAGGATTTTCCATTTTGTGTTTTGAATCACAGCTTTGTTGGAATTATTAGTATACAGTATATTTATTAAACCAGTAACTTCCCAAAACATGTCGACAATAAAAATAACAATAATGATATTAATAATATATCATAATAATGTATTTTATTTTTTCAAGTGCTTCCTGCTCAAGATTACCAAACATGGTATTAAAATTTGCATAGAAATGATAAAACAAAAATGCTTGTGGTCGACGAGAGAGACGAATCTGCTGCTTAAGTAACAAATAACACACGCACTTACAGTTATCCAAAATTCATATCAGAAGAAAGGTAGCCAACAACTCCACCTGTTTATGAAAATGCTAGTGGTGAGGACATTGTGTTTCAAGAAATTCCTCAAAAAGACCCCAAGGTTTCCAAAGATCCCAAATATGTCCTGCTGAATTACAGGGAATTGTGTTTAAAATAATGCAGAAGAACTAGATATTTTCCATTTGATGTGCTGTGGCCATTAAAAAAAAATATGGCGGTTTGAATATTTCTCTAGCTATAAATGTGGTTTGGCTTCAGTGAAGCGTTGCTTTCAGTAGATAAAGAATTTGTATGTGACATTGTCCTAAAATATGGGAAAAAAAAAGCTTTTTCTGACATTAAACTAACTTAAGGGAAAACTTAAGTGAAAAATTAAAAGTTAAAGGGGTTAACTTTCTGCCACCAACATTTTCCCCTGCTGGATTTTCATGGGCAGTGTCAAAATTTGAAGAAAGGTGAATATACAATATTATGCCAATAAAATACATTGCCATTGCCGAGTTTCAATTGAGGGGGAGTTAAGCGAGACTCTTCACTGGTGGGTGGCATGGAAACAACCTCAAGATACGGTGGCCACTGTCATGACTTCCAAAAGAAGGACACCGAATCCAAAAAATTTGAACAAAAGAAACAACAGGAGGACGCCATTTCAAAAGACACAAATAGGCACTTTCAGAGTGCCAGCACTGCAGTTGGCCAATAAAAATGCAGACTTCATTCACAGTAGCCAAGATGCAACCTAGTTAAGAGTGCTCTATTTTTATCTGAAGGAGGGCAAATTGGCATCAACCCAGACATCCCGCCAGAGCTGAAAAGCCGGACTGTCTGTCCGAGAGTCGGACATATGGCAACCCCGCTTCAAGAGGAATGTAAAAGTTTAGGGTTTTTATAGAAAAATATTGTAAATCTAGACCAATTGATATCGTAAAATCTATTTAGGAAAATTCACATCTTCCCAAAAACTTTCATGTAATTTAGATACTAGTGCTTGTTTTTAACCCTCATGCTGTGTTGCAGTAAAGTTAGACTCAAATTTGCTGGTTTAATCAGATAAAGCTGTGCTGTAGTCATAGTTCCAATTCCATATGCAGGTTTTGTTCACTTTCTGTGAAACAAGAACTTATCTGATTTTTGGTCTTCCCTCTGGTGCATAATGCATTATTCTTATACTTTACCCTCATTTTTGTCTTTGAATATAACCTCCTTATGGGCAAAAATGATCTGATACATATTCTTTTCCAGCATTCTCTCTCTCTCTCTCTCTCTGTCTCCCTCTCTCTCCCCCCGTCTCTCCTCTCATATTGTAATTTTTACAGGACTATGCAAAACACAACAAATAAATTACAAACCGATTGGATATATAATTGCTTCACTTACTTTTATTCTGTCAGACAAGGGCAGCACTCAAAAGCTATTAAGAAATCAGTTTATACAGTACCTTACTTTTTCTTAATTTTATCCCAGAGACTTGGAGAACCTTGCCAATATGACAGCCTGTTAGGTCAAAAGAAGTCTGCTTGGCTGCTAGCCCAACTCCAGAGCAAAGAAAGAGAGGGGAAAAAAGGGTTCAAGACAAATTATCTTTTTGTCAGTGAATAATGAACAAAACTTTGTTCAGTTTGATTGAATCGTCATATACTTGGTGATGAATATCGCCTGCAGATACTGTTCAAAATGCTTTCTCTTGCTGTCTTTCTTAATAACTGTTTTGTGGTTTCCTCTTCGAATGTCTGCCCACTGCGTTTAAGAAAAAGCTCTGCTCTACTGGTACTGGATATTTTTTAAAAATCCCAGATGCAGTCAAAGCTGATTTTTAAAAAAAAATTATATTCATTTTATTTCAATCTTGAGGAATTCCTAAGGTGCTTCTGAGGCATTTTCATATATCTTGTCGGAAAATTAATATCATATTTATTGTAAAATTTTTGCACAGCACATTTGTAACATACTATAGAATTGCTGCATTTTTCCTTTGTTTCTTCTACCCCTCAGTTGACACAGATATTACAGTTTTTATGGTGCCGAATGATGCAATGCAGCCAGACATCCTGTAATTTATTGTTTCATGACAAGATAACGCATATGATGATATGCTAATGAAAGCAATGAATGCGTCATGAATAATTAAAGTTCAATAATTTTGTTTGGATTTTATTGTGAAGAAGAATATTTTGAAGGATAATAAAGAGAGGGGAATGAAAATAGCTTTAATGCTTAATGCATCATGGTAAGGATCACTGCTGGCTTACTTTATTCTGCGTCAAAATGCAAAGAAAATATTGGTTTAAAACAAATTAGCAGTATCTGCATTTGTTTATATAAAAAGTAAGGCACAGTTTCAATGAGAAATGATCATGAATTAAAAAAGCACAGATAGAATCAAATCAGCCAAATAGCACTGAATGGCATGTCTTCAATAGAGATGTGAATGTTTTGTTCTGCTATTTTATTGCATTTGAGATTATTGTCCTGCTCACAGTGACAGTGAAAGTGTACAAGAATCAAATTTTCTTCCTTGTGAAACTCACAAAAACTGCAATTCACAGCATGTCTCCCTTCTCATTCCTACAGTAACTTAGAACCATTTGGTGATTTTTTTTTTTTGTGTCACAAAATCATATCTAGTAGATGTGCAGCCAAGTGCAGAATATTTAGCACCCACCATGAAAAACTATTTACAATAACAGTTAATAATCTACAGTTGAGCCCAATATCTTTATTTTTTTCCAATACACTGTTTCCCCAGATTTATTTTCATGTACCAGTGTCTTCAGAGTGACCTCATTTGGAGAAGCACACCATATTTTTAAGTCAAATATAGAGGTGAGTCATTGAATTTTTGGGCTTTTTTCGCTGCCTGTCACCAATGGGCCCTAATTGAGAATAATTCAATACTGAATTTTACCAAGCGCAAAATAATTTTGACAAAAAATCTCTCTACTATCGGAGACTGAGACATCTAATCGTAGAAAGATGTTTCATTGGGACATTGACCAGAAAGTTGCATAAAAATCTGAATGGAAATGATTGAAATAAAATAATGTTTATTTTCTTGAAGGGCCATCTCAATCTCAATGCTTCAAACCCAACAAAAGGTGTGTGGTGAGGATTGTTGAGGGGCACAACATGAGTGTGAAACAAGGATATCAATGATTTTGAAGATATATTAAAAAATGATTGAATATTAATAAAATGCGTGATCCAACGTGTTCACTATGTATAGGATGCCTTATCATTGTCCCCTCGGGTGTTCTCACAAATTAATAAACTGGAGGTGCTAATAATGTTGACAAAAGATGGGCTTCATAAATTGCAAAAAGAAAACAAAAACATGAAAAGACAAAACTTCAAAATGCATTGAAATTTATCATATAGTTTTCCCGTGTGTTTGAACTTAAGATACGGAATAACGGTTTTTATTATTATATGCATTCATTTTTATCAAGGGTGCCTTTAATTCTGGATCTGGCCGTATGTGCTGTAAGTCTTTAGTCTCTCAGTTTTTGAAGTCGTAACTTTCTATGAATGCAGACAGACAGCCCCTTCTGTTCAGCTGGAAGCTCAGGAGTTATGGTCCTGTTTCTATTCTTTAGCACTGGAGCAGAGAAACACCTAGCAACCACACTGTCAACACGTTGGCAGTTTGCTCACGTCCAGCTCTTCCACATCGCAGGGTGGTCTCGGGAGAAGCGGAACTGTGAACACGCTCAAACACTCACATACAGTACCAATATCCACCCCCCTCCCACCCTTACCCACACACACGCACGCACACACACACATGCATACACACATACCACACCTGCTGTTTCTTTGGTAACAGAGCAGGTGCTCCCTAGCAGTGGCCAGGCCCATTCCCCAGACAGACGGCCCTCTCCCTCCAAACCAGGAACAAAAACAACAGCCGACCAGCCGCAGCTGCAACAACAACTATGGCCAACCTGCAACACATGGATTAACAACAAAAATGCACTACAGCGTCTGTATAAATAAATGTATTGTATGCGGTTTGGGCAAAGCTCTTCAGTGGCTAATTGTTGTTTATCAATCAATGTTTTTTGAATATGGATTTGAGTAGCATCTATTTTTGGACCAAGATTCACAAATTTGTCAGTTTTATTCCCATTACCCCAAAATAACACAAATGTTTGAGTGCCGTTAAATTTATTCCCAATAAGACTCACTCATTTTAGTAGGGGGGGGGGAAACGTGCACATAAATTTGACTAACAGCCAAGTTTGTAAAAATTGGACGTTTGACAGGATATTAGTATTTTTTCTATCCACCACATATATTATAGTAGCTGAAGTGGAATCATGACAATGACATCACTGCTCAGATTCTCAGCTTTAATGTCAGCGTATAAGCATCGGCATATTTTTTTTATGGGACCAAATTCACAGTATTTGGACAATTGGCTGCTCAACTGTTCTATGGCAAGGTGAGGTAGGAAGGGAGTAATGCTTAAAATGATTGAGATCCCTGCATGGTTCATACTGTATTTGTGACAAAACTCTTAAAACTGAAAGTTCATTTTTCATGCACATTTTTGCTGTTTCCTTTCAAATTCATCAAAATGGCAAGCAGAGCCAAAATAATTCACTGCCCAAAAACGTCTTGACTCAACTGTAGGTATTAAACTTCGGCAACACAATTTCCCACATTGATCATTTTATCAGTTTTGTCGCAGCTTATCCTAGCATACAATTAGAGGCGCTGGGTAGAGAAGTAGAAGTAGTGGTCAAGTAGACCACTTGGTAACTAAGAATTTCAAATTACCCTGACAAGCATGTCTTTAGACAGAGGGGGAAACGGTGCCACCCAACATTATGAAATTTTCAAGTTAATCATCATATTATACTTTGGACCTTCATTAGTTTTATGCTTTTTTTTATGTATGACAACACACAGTATTGCTATGGACTCTGATGATTTTTTCAGAGTCATAGCAAGAAATTTACATTTCATCAAAGTTACAGACCTACGCAACAATCGCCATATAGATTATTTACGTCCTTTTAAGAAAATGAATGGAGAAATAGTTACAAAGTAACAGAGCAAACTGCATTTCTTTTTTCCTAAGTTTAATTAGGAGTGGAAAGTAAGACTGGATAGGGATGATGCGGGAATCACAAGTGATGAAATATTGGATGGGAGGGTGTAAAGAGAGAGAGTGTGGAAAAGGGGAAAAAGAAGAGGGCAAATGGAGAAGAGAGGGCAGAAAAAAGCATGAAGGTGCCAGTGACAGGAGTGAGGGATGGTCAGGCATGCGAAGGGCCGAGAAATGTAGGAATCCGCCGTGCTCATGAATTTAGTGATGAACACTGCAGCCACCAGCCATTTTCCCCCAGCAGGCTGTGCTTTTAATTTCACTCATATCCCACACACTGTTCAGAGCATCCTCCCTGACATCGGTAATATTTCCTTAAATGGTCACATTTCTTCACCACATACTGTACTTCGGGTCTTTTCTTAGAGTACTAACATGAGAGTAAATCTTTACTAAATTCTCTGTTGTGTTTGTACTTTCAATATTTACAAAATGATGATAAATTTACAAGTGAGAGAATACAAACTCTGCTGGTTTTCATTTAAATTTGTTCCATTGACCAAAAATACATTTTTGAATAATGGCACAGCATTCATTAATATATCTAATGATACAGTCCAGTGGGGAACAATAATACAAAAGCAAAAGTCAATATTCTCTGATTCCTTGTGAATTACCTCAGTAAATTCCCTGGTTTAAACTATTTTTGCGGGGTTTTTTTGGCTCGGGAGATGAAAAGCTATGAATTTCCAATATTTATCAGCTTTGAACGATTGTTAGTCAGCCTGTTAGCCAGCCCCGAGCAACTTAGGCCCCTCCTTGTTCTCACCTCACATATTGACAGCTTACTAAGAATGGATCAATAGAAGGACAGATCATGGACCTCTCCATTTAATGGAGAAATCAACACATGTCTCAATTACCAGGAAAACAACCAAATTAGTAGGTGCAACAATCAAGGATAGATTTCACGTTAGGTAACACAAATGAGCATTCACAAAACATCCACCAATGACGGCTACTCCGCTGAAATTAGAGGAGGCGCAGAAATCCCTTTGAATAAATAAGTAGCCTTGACCTGTTTTCAATCATTTCCCTTGAATGACAAGTTTTCGAAAGTTAGAATAATCATTGGCACCAAAACACACTGCTTTCTTTTTAATGTGATGTTGCCGCAATTAGACAGTAAATTCAATTTATAAATGTGTTGTTCTCTTTGTAGAAAAAGATAAGCTACTCTCTGTGTTTGGCTGTAACACGTCCTGTAATGCAGGCTATTCAACTTCAAAGGAAATAAAGATTATCAGTAGGTATCCACTATTATGAATTACTTTGATTGACATGCAATTTTGCATTAAAATGCAGCGTTATGTTTACTGTCTTACCTCAAAGAGGGGAAGTGGCCACACTTGATTGTATTTAGTGTTAGTAATAGTTAATGATTGAAAAAAGTAATGTAATCATGAAAAAAAAACTAAAACAGGGGAGCGTTCGAAGTCACACCGGAGTAAATCGTTTTGTTACCTTTTGTTCATTTTCCGAGTTGAACGACCTGTTTCCTTCAACCGGTGTGCAACGGTGCACAACGGTGTCTGAGGTATGTCTTCCTCTGTTTGGTGGGTGTGCCAGGGGTGTTATCCAATCAGCTGCAACATGTATGTAAACCGCGCCCTCTTAAAACAGTACAATGAATCCAACAAGGGTAGTATATAAACGCATCTCTTGCAGCTTAGTATTAACCACGGTTGATGACATCAAACGACATGTTTGTGGTAAGCCGAAGTTTAAAAAGTTAAAAAATCAAACACGAATTTGAACCTATTTTATCAGGCTCCGAGAATTCTTCAAAGAGAAGGCACAGTATGGCCCTCTCAGCTGCTATAGTTACAACGCTTGCGTGACACAACGGGGCGTTCAGCGTTACGTGTTGCTACGTGTTGCCAACGTTGAACGCACCCCAGATTGAAAACAGGTCAAGAGTAATCATTTGTTTAAAGGGATGTTTTGTGCCTCCTCTCTTTTCAGCTTGCCAGCCACTACCAGTATGTTATATTCTGTGATTTTTCACCACGGTCATGAGAAAGACATCACAATACCAGCTTCTTTATAGCAGCCAGTATTGCTCCTCACTAAAATCCCCACAAAAGGAAACAAATGAAGGTCTGCGGCTTCGGAAAACAGATTTAGTGAATGATAATCACTGTCAATTCCAAAGCCGGATCAGAGTTTTCCACTGGTGATTTCCATCACCATTTTTTATAAGGCACGTTAAACAGGATCAAGAGCTGCGCCTGTCCTCTTTCTCCGAGCTTGTAAATATTCATCAACAAATATACGTGTTGCCGCGCGGCGCTGAGGTTGCGCCCGAGTTCCTGTCACAGTTTTGTGATGCAGAAATAGATTTGTGTTAGATCACGACTGCCATGCATTTTTAACATTCACGTCGAGCATTAACATGGGGAATAATTAGTCCCTCTTGTTTTCATTAAGTCTGATTCTCCCCCGATGCGCTTTGATGATCTGTGATTACAGTTCTCTCATCAATGCGAGTGAAGGGAAACAGGAAGCGTCTGCTTCCCTGGAGCAGATGATCTCAAAGCAGCGTCACACTGGGTAGATATGAGTGTGATGCGCAGTGTCAGTGGGCTTGAATCTGTTGTGCGAGTGCCAGAATCAGAAATGGGAATTTAAGGATTGCCTTCCATGCTCCTCTTTTCCTTCAGTCTCCTTTTCACTTCCTGATCCGTCTGAAACTTTTCTCCCATGAGACACCATCCTGGAGTCTTTTTTTTTTTGTGGATTCTTCCTGCCCCTTCCTTCAACTGTCCTTACTTACAGTTCTGTACCCAACCCTGAATAAACAAAGAAATCAATGAGAGAGTGATAGAGAGAGAGAGAGAGAGAGAGAGAGAGAGAGAGAGTGTGTGTGTGTGTGTGTGTGTGTGTGTGTTCTTGCACTTTCTACACAGTGAGGCCTAGAAAATGTTTTTTTTTTCCTACTGTGTGGTGATATTATTGGAATATGAAGACATTTTCGCCTCCCCTCGTGACTACAAATGCAAATTGTGAGTTAATAGTTCAGGTTAGGGGTAAGGTTAGAATTAGGTATAGGTTAAGGTTAGGGTAAGGGTTTAGATTAGGCATGCGCTGCTTATTGTTAAGATTAGGGAAAGGCTGAAGAAATACACAGAGAGTCACTGGAAGTCAATGTAATGTCCTCACATGGATAGAAGTACAAGGATGTGTATGCGCGTGTGTGCGTGTGTGTGTGTGTCACAGAGAGAGAGAGAGAGAGAGAGAGAGAGAGAGAATGTTTTGAATATATTTGAATATTACAATTACAAACTCAGCTGATTTGATTAGTCCTGTTTTTTGGAATGCAGTGGTGCAATGTGAATCCCATCTCTCCTTTGCATACCCATCAAACTCAAAATCTATAAATGGCTGTACTGACTGAGCACAGAGAGAAAAAAAAAATGTTGCACGAGTTAGCACACACGTACATAATTCATTCTGCCTCTTATGCTAGCATTCCCTAAAAGTAATCAATATTTCTATATCCAATTATGTGCAAAACAATACATTGTCTGTCCGAGAGGACAAATTCCTATGAAAAATACATTCTGTGTTCCCTACTGGAATCAATATAAACAATCAAAAACGGCCCAGCTTTAGGGGGTTCAAATGATGTATTGTTTTAGAAGTGTCATGGATATGTGCAAGCAGTTTGAGAGTGAAAAATGTCTGCTTTAGAATCTGAAAATTAATTATTTCCAACATGGATGTGTAAAAACACAGACCTGAAATCTTGTACCAAAACTACTGCTGTCATATCAAATGGCACCATAAACAAATGAGTTGCTGCATCAAAGACTTTCACTCACCTGCCAGAGATTTTCCCAGCTACCTCTGGTGTTCTCTGCTTCTCAAGACCCTGATCCATACATCTTTGAATCCAAAAATCCTTGCCTGAAGGAAGGACTCAGAAAGCAGAATTTTCATTTTATAGCAGTTCTTTGAAGTTCTGATTTCTGTTCAAGCAAACCTGTGGATTCTCACAGAAATACACTATAAAAAGAGCAAAAAGAGACATATTTAAATATATATAGACAGAATTATAACTATTATGTTCTAAGAATTTAACCTCATGACACCAGACATACTTTTCTCTGACCTTATTCCTATCGACAGGGATACCCTCAGATAATAAAGACACATTTTTGTTATATCTCCAGTGCTTCATTCTATCATTGCATTTTTTTTCCATAACTTTCTCAATTAATTTGTTCCCAACAACATGATACCATTGCTTGTCTGTCTCTGTTTTTATCAGTGCTTTTAAAAAATACTAATGTGTAAATATTCCAGGCAAACCCAGAAAAAACCATTGAATCATCCCCGTTGGTGTCGCTGTATAAATACGCTGTATAACACAATGATGTTTACTTGAAATTACTGATCGTTAAATGATGCCAGAATTAAATGAAGGCTTTTAACTAATGAGGATAATACTTCGGATAAAAGCTGCAATTTGTGTTAAAAAAAAGTAAAATATTTTAGTTTCAAACCTTATGCAAATTAACTGTAACTTTCCAGAAATAACCCTTTTTTCAGTTTACGTTAATGACATAACTAATAATTTGGGAGAAATAAGTTTATATTTCCCTGTGATCTTACAGTTGCTCATTTTGGGGTTTCTACTGACCCCAGTTGGTTGCCCTTGTATGTTAAATAGGGTGGTAGGATGAGAGGTTAAGAGCGTTGTTAGTTCTCTTCACTTTGAAGCGCCAGTTCTATTTTGGCTGTCTAAGCGCTTTTCTTAGCATGGATCAGTTCAGCCTTTGCTCATGACACAGCTCTGTGAGGTCAATGTTACCTTGGTCTTACAATCCCAGGTCCCAAATTTTCAAAAATGAAACCTTTGGAGAACTCATAGTCTAAAGACGTACAAAAATCCAGAGAGGTTTGCCAAAAGAGAAAGTGAGTTCACTTTGTCATGAACGTGCACAAACAAAACAGCATAATTGTTCATTTGTGCACTCTGTTGACCATGAATATTAACTTTTCTCTATTTGGCAATGTCATTCAGCATACCTTGGTATATCTCTTTCTGTAGAGAGCGAGTTTTCTCACTCTGCTTGTTCCTGCCGTGCAAAGGAACACACAGATGCTTTTTCTATTTATTTATTTTCTGAATACTAATGAGAATCTAACCCTAAATTTCAAATTACTGAGGGAAATTTTTAGATTTTTTTTTTCCCCAATCTTTGGCATGCCTGCAAAATCTTAAAAGAAAAATGTAGTTGAAGCATATTCCCATTTATATTTTACGTCTTTAAGTTTAGTGAAATGCCAAGTAAACTTGAATGGTCACTCATTGCTTCCTGTTTTCCTGGAAGCAAAACATTAGCTGACATACAAGCTAATTTTCCTTAGTCAGCCATCACTACAGTTACGGCATAAAAATATTGAAGTGATGTGTGAGACTGATCAGGCTCACAAATGCATAAATAGCTGTATTAAAGTTGCTGAAAGATGTAAATATGACAATGATTATCATAATAACCTGACTGGAAGAGGACGCGTGCCTATGTTGAATACACGCATTGTGAGGAGGATGGCAGTGAATCGCATTGTCCTGAAAAATTGCGGTAAAAGAAACTCAGAATTACAGCTGAAGAATTGCAGTCATTGATAATGTCTTTAGGACTAAAAGTCTCCAAAAACTATGATCAGAGCCTGCTACCCAACCGCAAGCTGTTTGAGAGAGTTGTCAGAAAAAAAGCCTTTGTGGTCATCAAAACGGTTTGTCCATATACCGTACCACATACTGTTCCACTAATTTTGATAATTGCAGTTTTACAAGTTAATTGTCTGTGTGGAAACACTGACCGAACCATGTGTTCAATGTTTCCTTTGCAGTCATTGCTAATTTACTTGGATGTGGCCCCCTATAGTTTATTGGCCAATGAAAAGATGTTGGCCAACTTGCTAATGAGTCTGGATAATGACCCTGACTTCACAGTCGAGTGGACTCACTCTTACAAGCATCAAGTTTAATTAACCATTTAGTGAGTTTGAATATGTCTGACAGTTTCATTTCAATTATCTTTGTTTGCTACATTATTTATTTTCTTGTCACGAAGCAAAAGACAGAACCAAGTTGGCCACTGCTCCCCGCAAGATGATGTTAATGTGTATATCATGGAAAAATTAATGAGAGTTTATTTATTACATGAGATTTACATTTGTAAAATAAGGATTTTTGCTGGACTGAGTTTAAAACTGGGGAATTTCAGATGATTAATGCAAACGAAACAGTAAAAATTTACTGTAAGTTCTAAAAATCTTCAAGCATGAAGCAACAAATGAGTTGTTAATCTTTTGTTACCTAGTACATTTCCTGTGGCTGCATAGCATTTTGTTCAAAAATGTGTTAAGTCACCATCTCATTTAACATAAAAACAGATTGAGCAGCTGTCTGGCTTTACAGTATTATAATTCTTGTCGCATTATCATCTGTGAATCATAAGGCCTAATGAACCCAGCAGTTTATGATATGTTCACACCAGCCTATCAATTCTCAGCAACAAACAGAATGACTTATGTCTGCAGGCTGTCGTGCAGTAGGTTTGGCGGCAGTGCGGACATGAGATGAGCTGAGTTGTTGAGGAGTTTGATGTGTGAACAGCTCCGTTCGGGTGAAAGGCTGCCTGAGTGGATTAAAACAGTCGAGATGCTGCACAGCACCTCTTCATTTTGAAAATGTGATCTCTGCTGACTCACCAACTGTCAGGTCTGAATTAATTTTTTGTCGTTGTGCCAAGAGACATCAAAGACACATGTTGGGATGTAGACAACTGAGACAGAGGAACCCCAGGTGTCTGCTTTGGCCTCTTGGACACCCAGTTTTCTTTGAGCAAGAAGCTTAACTCTAACTTTAACTGCTACTTCTGTCTATTCCAACGATAAATTATGTAGCATCAAACAAACAGATGCAGTTAGGTTGAGTAGTCTCATTTATGAATACAAATAGCAAACTATACAAAAACACACACTGTGAAACTGTGGAACATTGGACATGTTTATAATCTAAACACCAATGTGTAAAAGCTAAATGCCTGAGTGGTGACTATTTTTGTAGATAGGTGTTCTCATTCAAAACACTGACATATATTGGATGTTGCAATCAAGGTTTTTCAGATTTGTTGAATACGCTTTAAAACTGAATCTAAACACTGTGACGTTTAAAAAGTGTTACAAAAAGGTGTTTCGAATATGTTCAGAACTTAAACATTTGGTTTTACAATGTAGCCTGCTAATTTCTTTCCCTGTTATTCTGAGCCGTTAGCATTCTTGCTCGTGTCTTGATTCTTCGATGCTATTATTCAAAATTTAAATTTATTTATAGGACTAAAATTAAATAGTCTTTAACTGTGCAAATTTAGCATTATTAATCCTTCAAATGCAATAATCAGTGAATAGCCTATGACTCTTGTTTTTACTCAATGTTTTACAATCTTTGTTCATTCTAAGATACAGACAACAGATGCACTCACACAGGAGGTGTCAGTCTTGGCACTGGTGTGGTGTGATCTTCATTAGCAGATTTCAGAGGCGATGGAGGAATCCCATATTAATTTTCCATTAATAGAAACTGTCTGCCTTGTTTGTATTATAGCACTGCTGTGCACCATGGATACAATGGGAGAAACTAGTACTCATTGTAAACTAGCTCCCGTGTAGTGTCTTTCACACAACAAATCATGCATAATCAAAAGAGCATGGTGCAAAGACTGTTTTTGGAGTTGAAATGTTTGAATATGAAAAACAATGGTAAATTAATTATGAGAGATAACTGTAAAATATGTCCTTTTAGAGTACTCATTCTGCACCCCCACCCTGTTCTTTTATCCTGTGGCTTAATCAGTCCTGATAAAACCACAGACATGTTCCTGAAATCACAAACAAGTATCCTGAGTGAGCATTTGCTGTGAGATAGAGCTGGCTGCACTGCACCAGCATTGACTCCAAGAGGATGGATTGCTTTGTGTGGGAAGGGCTGTGTTTGCACCCATCGCCCTGCCACGTTTTCTCCTCAGTCATTCTGCCCCGCCTGCAGACCAAACCAAGCTCCATTTCCTCACAGTGCTTTCACCTCCAGGTCAACAGGCTGATAGGTTTCCAAAGCCCCCTCAACCGACAGGCCAAAGTTTAATGAGGAAGCTTTTTGTTTGTTTGTTTTTTAAGCGCCATGCCCCTTTTGTTTGGCACTTTCATTTTATTTGCAATACATTTTTTTTTTTTGCTGTTGCTTTCCTTCTGTGGGCTGCAATGTTTCGCTGTCAATCACTGCTGGTCAGCTCTGCCCACCTTTGTTCCTTCATCAACATTTATGTTATTCTTTTTAATACCTTTATATTATTCCTCACAAAGTAGATATGGCATATTTTCATTGTTATATAACCACTTGTGTACTACATTTGGGTTTAATATACAATCCAAAATCTGCAAAAAAAAAAGAGAAAAAAAAATGATTGAAAAAAAAGAAAAAAGTATAATAGTTGATCCTGAACTCAGCTGAAATCAAAATTTGATGTGAATATATGTGACCTCAGGTTCACCTAAGTTTGCCCTATTTTCCTCCAAAATATTATCCAATTAAATAGGCAAAATGTTGTTCTACCGAATCCCCTGTTGCCACTTTAATTAGACTTCTCCTTTTAGAAATGAAGTTACTGACCTAAATTAGGAATAAACATGATATTGCACCTTCTTTTCTTATCCTTTATCATAAATTTAGAAGCATTATATTTTTTTCTTTATCAACAATTTTTACAGGTCAGGTAATCCTAGTTTGGTAATTTATTTATGATCATAGACAACACAAAGCAAACTGTGCAAAAAAATAGTATAGTTTATGCTTTATAAACGATACATTACAATCCCCCCCCCCCCTCCCCCCAACCCCCCCCCACCCCCCCCCCCAAAAAAAAAGGGCCATCAAAGAAGCCTTAAGTTGTCAAAGCTGAAGCATGAAGGTTAAAGTGATGAAGCAGGTCCTGTACATTTTGGACATGAACTTAAGAAATGAAACATGAAATGGACATGAAAAAAAATCTAATTAAAAGATCAGAGACTATTTGTATAAACTTTACAATTTTGAAGTCTTCTTCAAAGCAGTAAAAGTCTGAAAAGATCTGATGTCTTCTGCTCATCCGGCTCATGTTACGTCATTTTATTCACAGAACTTTTTTGCTGTATCTACTCTAATCACATGATCATAAAAACAAAGTCACATTGAGAAACGTTTGGGCACTTTAACTACAGCCCAAATTCTCTGTAATACTGGATAAAAAATGAATCTTACTGGCTACTTTGAGTAAATCATTACAATTGCGCAGGACTTGTTGAGAACATTTTTTTAATTAAATCCAGTATTTTTTTTTTTTTTTGAGCCTCTCTCAAATAAGTGGTAAAGAGATAGAGTGAGTATGCACACAAAGAAATTAATGAATCAATAATTTCATTCAAAAAAAAAAAAACTATGCTGTTATTTTCAACAATTCTATGTAGAAAATATGGATGTAAGTTTGTCTTTTTAACCCTTTCTAACTTTGGTTTTTGCCTTTAGCTTGTTCTGATGTACTACGAGCAGAAATCCAAATTATGATCAAAGAAATTATTATATCTTTGAGTGTATTTTACAGTTCTTTAATTTATTTGTCCCATTTAATTTGATTATATGAATGTGAGGTGGAGACAGTATGTCCTGTTACCAGTGTTGGATTGAGCAGTAAAGACTGCCGCAGCAGGAGAGCTGTTAACTTGTCACTGCAGTCTTGCGAACAAAGAACGACAGCTTCAATTATACTGTTTGGCAATAATTACCCCCTGAAACTCACATTGTCAGACGAGTCTTCATTCAGCATGGAGACACTCTCTATTATCAGTTAGGTGCTGAATATGTTAATATTATGTGTTTGATTATATACTTAAGGATTCCTGTTTGTGGAATGTTTTCATTGCATAGAAGCCATATTTTATGTTTAACTTAAACTTTTTTTAATCATTCTTTTCCACAGCAAGGAAAACATGGTGGTTTTTTCAAGTGTGTGAATCCCTTTCCTACTCACACACCTGTCAAAGCCATGAAGATGGCAGCAACATTACCATTTCAGCAGCCTGTAATTACGTTCCTGACAGCCCCTTATTTTTTGCTCATAAGATCATTTCCAAATCGTCTAAAATGCTTCCCCTCCTAGATTATGCCAGCATGCGACAGAGGAGAAAAGGTCAGATCTAATTAAAGGTAGAAGTGTAATTTCCATCCAATGAAACCGTGATCTTTGTAAATTACATTGTTCAATTAATCAGTGTAAAATGTATTTATGATATATATTCTGCTATATTATATAGCAGAATGCTTGCTTTTTTTTTTTGGAAATGGGGTTGAAACTCAATATTCTTTCTCCCCACATGCTTTGTAGTGCTAAGTGTAATAATTGGCATTTGAAGAGGAGCTTTAGGATTGCTAAGCTGGCCTGAGACCAATGGGAATGTCGATGAGAACATGGGCTGTCCAGTTAAGGTTCACAGTTCACAGGAGTCATTTATTGACATTCCAGGAGAAGGACTTTATGGATAGGTGCATGCATGGAGTGTGTGTGCTGTGTGTGTGTGTGTGGTTTCTTTGTAGGATAAAGGAAAATCGAAATACAGTCAGATCTGTTCATCTCATCTCTTCATCTCACCAGTTCATCATAATTTAAACACGTTATCAAACAGTCCACCAAGCATACATTCAAACTGTGCCACAGTCATCAGAAAAAACTAAAGCCATCAAAGTCAGTACAGGCAGTCACAAAGGCAAAATGCCACATGGTTAAAGAGTATAAAGGACATCAGTAACTAAGAATTCAGGATGAGATTATAGTTCTAATCTAAGAAACATTATCAGAAAACTTCATGGGTACAAATCAAACTTACATATTTCAGTAACGCACACAGGAGAAGGCACATTCACTTCAGTAGTGTCTCATTCTCTGAGCAGAAAAGAAAGGGCTGTGGGCACAGGTGTAACTAATAAGGTTGGTGGTGGGGTGTGGCCTGGTAGGCAAGTGATCAGGGGCTAATTGAGCTGAGTCAGACAGAATGGGATGTGTTTCCCGAAATCACAGATGCTAACGTACATAGTTCGACCCACTGAATGTGAATGGACGAACTACGTAAGTTGCTTACTTTCTTAGCAGCTAGGCTTTTGGGAAACGCGCCCCTGAACAGGCTGGGGGAGGGGCGTGGCAGTGAGTGAGTAGAGCAGGAAAACTTAAAATCCTCCAAACTGCATTCACTCACTTCTTTGGACTTCTTTAGACTGAAATTCCCTCTCAGGAAACATGTGGCTTTCTTCTTTCCTTCAGTGCTGTTCTGCATTTTAGCTATTGTTCTAATTCACTTCTTTGGCTGATCAGAACATCTGTTTACATGTTTTGATCATTATCGAAACATCTGTTAACACATTTTCACCAATGATGCATTCCCTGTTGATAGCACGTTATATTCATTTGAGAGCAAATACAGTATACAAATATTAACTTACTAAGAATAAAAGTCAGCTGAGAATCCCAAAATGGATGGCTAAATGTTAGGTACAAATAAATGAGTTTTTATGTAACAAATGAAGATTTAATGTCTACAATCAGTAAAAAAAAATATGCTTTATTATGGTTGATTAAACACAACATCCCTCCCACCCCGCCCCACCCAAGTTGAATATCCCACATTAATAATTCCATGTTGCACGTTGCACCTTGAGAAAGCCTGCCACATACAATTCCTGTGGGAAGATGGAATTATTAATTGGCCCATTGAGGCTTATGTGTTCTTAATCATTAGCCTACACACTTGTGGTGCAATAACAGACGGTAATCTACGTGACTGCATAGAATAGTTGACTCTGATTCAGCTCTATTTCAAAGTGTTACCGTGTAATGTGTGTTAATTTATCAATGCATGTTCTTAACCTCAGCATTAGCAAAGGTTGTATGGACATTCAATCATATTGCAGTCGCTGAAATTGTCAGCAAGAGAGTCGCAACTGTGTTGACGATAAAAAATAAAATATTAAAAAAAAGAGTGTGTTGGTATTTACAAAATTGCCTGCTGTACAAATAAGCGTGTTATGAAAGATGGCTTTTTAATTAATGGGATAATTAAAACAAATACTTTGAGAACCATAATTTGTTGGACTGAGACACACTTTAGTTGTTATTTTGGCTTTGTACTCTAGCATTATGAATTTTTAAGGATACAGTGTAATGAGTCTGAAGTTCAGACAGCCAGGTTTGATTTGTGGTGGCTTTCATCATCCAAACTCTTGGATGCCCCCTCCCCCCATTTTTAGGTTTGACATCAAAAAATTGGACAGTTAACATAATGCAAAATAAAGCAATAATTTTTACATTGTGTTTGCATTCAATGACTTCTCGAAATCTAAGATGCACCGGCATCTCGTTATGTTCTGTGGTGACGCTCTACCAGGCCTGGACTGCACCATCTTCAGTGCCAGCATGTGCAAGGATTTTTTTTCCTGCAAATAAAATGTTTGTTCAATTTGATTCAGATTTAGCGATTGTCTACTTCCTATTTTTCGGGCATCAAAAACAAATTTGTTGCTCTAGCTGTATGTCGCAGATCAATGTCTTGTGGGAATGGATCGATACTAGTGCCAATAACAACAATGAGTCTACGCACGAGGTCACAATCCATTCCATCGAGGTTGAAGTTAGCCCGAGTATATGCCAACTTAGCATCTAGTGTACTGGTATAAATGCACAAACCAATGCCAAAATCTCAAGAATCACTATATTATGTCACAAAGTGAGTGAAGAAACACTAAAATTTACAAGTAATGTTGATTCCAAAGTTGCAATCAGTTTTATGATAAGTTACTGAGTAAAAAAATACGTTAAATGGCTAAATGATAAGATGTGACAGAAACTTGCTTAAGCAAAATTTAAACAGCTTGTTGCACTGTCCTGTATGCTGAACTAGCACTGGTGCATGTCCTATCTTGTTAGAAGCGTCATATATTAGTCTGGAGGCATTTGGTTGAACCGGTGCAGGTAAAGTATTTCAGTGCTCCTCAGACTTCATTGCTTTACTTCTGTCTGCAGTCTTATCATCTATGAAGACTCATTTGGAGGTATCTCACTGAGCGGCGAATGCTTACGAACGTAGCGAATATTGAGTTTCGTCAGAGTTCGTAAAAGGGCGCAAAGCAGTTCACTAAAAGTTTTTAGGATCGCAAACAGTTTTTTATGCCTCAAAATTTTGAGCATGTTCAAAATTTCTTTGCAAACTTATTTTCTCACGAAAAGAGTTGTAAGCGTTCGCAAACGGTTGTAACACGTGTCGCTAAAGTTCTTTTTGGTTCGCGGTTGGTTTGGTTTTGCAAAAAGACTTTGCAAACAGTTTTTAGGGTTGCAAAGAGTTCATTTTCATATTATAGAAAGCAATTTCTTATTCTTTCGCAAACAGTTACGCAAATGTTGCTAACTGTTGCAATACGTTGCTAAATGTCGTAATGACACATAGATCTATCCTGATTTTTGTGAACTTTCGTCAGAAAAGTTGGCGAATCCAAAATTCGCAACATTCGTAAGCATTTTCCGCTCAGTGAGATACAAGCTTTAGCCCCTTCCACGGCCATATAAGCCCAAGTTATCACATGCTACCATTTTCAGGGAGGAGATTGTATGCCTTGGATTGGCAGTTCCTTTTCTTCCACACTTTTCTTTTTACACGACTTTAGTAAATGTTAGCATTTTATCTCGTATGTCCTCAAGACTTTGTTCAAGAACTTTTAGGCCCTTTAAGGCGCTAACAAGCAAATTTTAATCTCGCCTGTCTGTTCCTCAGGCTTATCTGTGGTTTGCATCTTGTAGTGCACTCTATGTAGTCTTGCTGAAGTAGGTTTCTATGTACGCTAGATTTTGACTCTTCTAAGTTTACATCCAGGAGAGTCTTTTTGATCAGTCTGAATGCTTTCGGGGCGGGGGGGTTATTCACCTAGAGAGAATTTTTCTGTGATGTATTGCAGTGGTCTTCATCAGAGTTTTTTTGACATAATTCAGTTCACCATTTTTTTTTTTTGCTTGCTAACAATGGACCAAATTGTCTGGCATACCCTCTGTCTTTCAAATATTCATGTTTTGTATTGTTTATTGTTACTCTTCATTTCTAAGCTTCATTACAGCCAGCTACTATCTTTCTCCTTTTGCTTCAGCCCAGTGACAATTGAAGCACTGATAACTAAAACCCCACAAGTCAAGTCAAGTGTGACTTATGGGGTTTTAGTAATAGGTGCTTCAATTTCAAAAGGGAGTTAAATGTCATAATTAGGCAGAACATTTATGACAGTACATTTATCTACCGTATTTCTCTAAATTCTCATGAATTACACCAAAGATTGTTCTCATCTCCCTAAATGAAACATTTTTGATGATAAGCAAATCCATGTGCGGATGCAACCAGTTAGCTCAATTAGTCAGAGTAATATGCAGAAATGGAAAACCTGGATTCACACTCGCTCTCCACAACCAGAATTTCCCACCTCTGAGTCAAGACTTAAAGCTCTTTTTTATATTGACTCAGGGCACAAATAATTCACCTACCAAAGAAAAACACACCTGCAAAGCCAACAATTCGACAAATACTTGAAATATGTTAACATAAGCGGACCATGAAAAAAGATGGGATTTAGAAACCAAATCAACAAATGAAACAGATTTAATTAAATATTTCCTTATATTTCTCGAGACAAACCCAGGCATACTACCAGCCCAGGTGAATCTGAACATCACTTGAATAGAACCTGTCTGGCAATAAAAAGAAGTCAAAATGCAGCACATGATGCCACAATCTAAAGAAATTCATGAGTTGATGAGAAACAAAGTTGTTGACATCAATTAGTCTGGACAGCATTATTTAGCCATTTCTAAGGCTCTGAGACTCCAGTAACCCAAGGTGAGAGAGATTTTCGGCAGATGGAGAAAATTTGGAACAGTGGTGATATCTCCTCAAAGTGGTCGGCCTATCAAGGAACTGCACTTTCCTCAGTTATGGTCAGTGTTTAAGATACCACAACAAGGAAGAGAGTGGGAAAAAATAGCATCTATCGGAAAACTCAAAGGCAAAAAAAATATATATATAAATAAATAAAAATAAATAAATCTTGACGACCTCCAAGAATTTTGGAATAATATTCTGTGTGGGCTGATGAGCTAAAAGTCAATATATTGTAGAAAACTTGGGTCCCATTACATCTGGTGTAAAACTGAGATATAATTCCGCAAAAATAGTACCATACCAATAGTCAAACAGAGTAATAGTAATGCGATAGTTTTGGGCTGCATTGCTGCTTCAGGATTTTCGGTAACTGGTCATAATTGATGGAACCATGAAGTTTGCTTTCTACCAAACAATCCTGAAGGAAAATGGCCATCAGTTCATGACTAAAAAGCTCAACTACAGTTGAGTTAAGCGGTGGGACCATGATTCAAAACCCACAAGCAATTCCACTGATGAATGGCTTAAAACATTTTTTTTTAAATGATGGTTTTGGAGTGGCTGAGTCAAAGTCCTGCCTTGAATTTGATTGATAAACTATGGCATGAACTTAAACAAGCAGCTCATGCTCAACCCCCCCCCCCCCAATGTGCCTGAATTAAAAAAATTCTGAAATGAAAAGCAGGCCAAAATTCTTCCTCAGTCATGTGAAAAACTTATTGCCAGTTATCGCAAACTTGTGATTGCAGTTACTGCTGTCAGGGAGGCACAATCAAGTTATGAGTTGTTTTAGGAGGATAATTATGTTTTCACGTGAGTGATAATGTGTTTTTTTCACAAACGCATCGTCTTCAATAAATGAAACTATGAATAAAACGCTGCATTTTGTGTTTTCTTCTGTTGTCTTTGTCTTATTTTAAAATTGGATGGATGACCTGAAACATTTGTGACAAATAAGCAAAAATAGACAAAACTGGGATGGGGGTAAATACTTTTTCACAAAACTGTAAACCATCTGCCTTCCCCTGTTCCCACAAGCATACAGAGATTATAAACTAAACTAGCATGTAACTATTCTTAGTGGTACTATTTACCCAATGAAAGGAAATGAGGAGAGTTTGCAGAGCAAAATAAGAGATTAAATAGTGTCACCGAGGCAACAATGGACTAAAGGGAATTTTCAGTGGCACCTTGTCCCCAGAGTTAGGAGGAATTAGTGGAAACTCATTCCCCCGTGAAGAACCATATGGGTATTTTCTAGCCTTACTGACCTTGTTGTTTGTAAGAGCAAAACATATTTCAGTGATGTTTTGCACCTTTCTGAATCAAAGACCATATTTTACCAATTGAATTGATAACTCTAATTTGGTTTCATATAATGTTAGGAATTTTGGTTTGTGCTTAGTTTTTGGATAAAACTTATAGAAATTCTTGGAACATCTTGCAATCGGACAGAGCATTATATGCATAGCAGTGCTGTCACTTAGTGAAGCAGTTTGTCCCTGAAAGTTGCTCTTATCATGCAGAATGGCATTGATGAAGCTGACACCACACCCACGGAGTTAGCTGTCATGCATTGGAACAGTCCCCTGAGCCTTGCGGGATTATGCGCAGATCTGCTGAAAATATTTCATATAATAACAAGGAATGGAAAGTGATATACAGCATTGCCCATTTATCAACAATTCATTTCATTCAGGAAGCACCAATTACAGGTAATCTTACGCATCGCGTTATTGTGCATGGGTTTCCGCAACAGTGATTCCACTCGAGATGCAACTGTTGAACCTATTGTTGCCGTAAAATAGTTTTCCATCAATGTTTATATGATATTGAAAGCTGAATGTTGAAATGCAATCAATGCCTATATAACTTTGGAAAGTTTTTTTTTTTTTTTTTGTGCTTTTTTAGAGCA
Source organism: Gymnothorax reevesii (assembly GCA_029721435.1). NCBI lineage: Eukaryota > Metazoa > Chordata > Actinopteri > Anguilliformes > Muraenidae > Gymnothorax > Gymnothorax reevesii. The sequence goes on from CM056590.1 coordinate 31,418,459, forward strand.
TATGCACTAGATATGGATGTAATCCCTTGAGGACATACATTAGTGCAATACACATATGTTTTCACCATGCAGAACAGAGCCCTAAGCCTCCCTTCCTATCTTTCCCTCATAAGGGAGTGTGTGTGTGTGTGTGTTTTTTTCCCTAAAAAAATCATTTTAAAAAATTATTTTTTGATAATTAAAATAATAATATTATTATAATATTATTAAATAATATTATTATTTTCAGCTGGATGTACTGTATAATTCAAGTTAAGCTGGGAAAATGCCAGCATCTACCCTGAAAATTAATACTGAAAAATTTGGGCTATAATTCCAAACCATTATATAATAATCAAATTATAATGCAGGGGACTAATCTTAAATATAACCTTAAATATCAGTCTTAAATATTGGTTATTGATTGTGCAGAATGTCTTAATGACATGGCCCTCAAGCTTGGTTATATTCGCAAGTGAACTTGTATAGTCATTTTAACTTATTTCAGTTCTGGCCACATAACGTTTTTACATGTTCTGGCAATGAAAAATAATTGTTCCCGTTCGATCCCTCGATGAAGCGTAGACGACCTCTTGTGAACTTGAATATTAGAAAACGAACAATATGGCCGGTAGGACCCAGCGGAAAATGGAATCCGTTCACCGTAGCCAGTCTCTGTGAAGGAGATCGGGAGAGGGAATGCGCACAGACTCCTCCTCATCTCCGGTGTCAATCTTGACATCAGTCTCCAAGCTGAGAATGGTAACTTGTGTCGGAATCGGCGATCCCGCTTCTGTGGCATGCTTTATGGAGTTATATACTTCACTTTTCCCCGTGAACCACCGTCATGGATTGCGAAGCATCTGTCCGTTTTCTCATTCTCTTCTCGCTTGTGGGCCAAGGACATCTGACTAACCGCCACTCCAATGAAGGTATGATGTTCAGAATGAAACAAGCCTGAAGAAAACCTGTGCTACTTTTTGACTGCTTCTGAACCTATCCTAAGGTCCTGGGAGCGTTGATGCTGTGAGTGAGCTGGAGGCTACTGAAAGAATGCAAAAGTGATAGTTTTTCTCTCTTGTACACTTACATTAGCACACTGAGCCCATGTGTTCATGTCTTGCTCCTTGCGGAGTGTGGGGCCAATTAAGCTGCGTGGGGAGCTTCTGTTAACAAGATTTTATCAATTGATTAATTCAGTGATTGTATTTTAGCCGTTCATTTAGAGCATGAGATGTGATTGCCGAATCAGGTCAAACTGTGAGGAGATCACGTCTCAGAAAAAAATATAGTAAATTAAATGTCATACTTCATAAAATGATATTGGTAATATCTGAGGGGAGCCGTTGCCAGCGTTTATGATAATGGTTAAGTGAGGTGTATTTATTTAGGCTTGGTAATAATCCTGAACAATTACTGACAATTAAACTACTGATTTATGGCGAAACTATTGGCAACGAACAAAGAATGTAGGTTATAGTTAACGATGCGATCGATGTTAACGAAGCTGTCTAACCTTCTCAGCCTAGTTCAACCTTCTGGCAACCCGTTTTTGTTCATCGTTTTTAGTTCGCGGCTTGAATTTGCGACGCTTTTGAACTGAAGTCTATTTTTAGATTTTTTGGTAGAATTGGTACATTCATGCGGATGTTATTCAAGTTTGGGGGCTGCTTGAAACTTCTAGATCAACCGTCATTTTCCGCGGTGAGATGCTTTGGAGTGCCCGCCGTTCAAATACTCAGTGCACTTAATGTCAGTCGCTGTCCTCCCTATTAATTTAATTCTACGAAGGGTCCAAGCTATCACTCTGTTCAGCATGTGTTATGTGGCCGATCCCCTCTTGCTGTGAGTAGGCTATAGCGCGTACTGTAGTCCAGTTGCAATGAATTGATCTTGTCAGTCAAGAATTAGGATTGAGTAATAGAGCATAGACTCAGGGTGCTGAGCATGCGGTACCCAAAGAGGCATCACGCGGTGCCCTCTCGTTCGGATGTGTGCGCGCACGATGAACTGTTTGCTTCTTAAGTGCTCAGCGAATTTTCCTGGAGGGAAATCGAACTGGCCTATATATGTATGAAGCAGTTAAGCTGCGTTCACACCGAACGCGAAACGAATTTTTCGCACGACAGATAACATTCAAAGTCAATGCAAAGGCGCGCGTGTATTCGCATCTTTGCATTGAATTAGAATTTTATCTGTCGTGCGAAAAATTCTCTTCGGGTCAGTGAGAAAGCAAGCGGCTTTGCCCTCGTGGTAATACGTGAAGCACAGTTTAGTTCTGAAAACTTACACATTTGCGTTTTTTTTTTTTTTTGAAAATTCTCACCGTTAAAGTTGGCCATGTTCAGTACTCACACAGCAGATCAACGGTGTCCAAATTTGATCAACAAATTTATTTATTTATTTATTTATTTATTTATTTATTTATTTTAACGGAATTGACATGATGAGACGCCCACGCCACAGATTTAGGCCAAGCGTTTTGCATTACGAGCACTTTACACTGTATGGACAACACTATATTTATTGCATAGTTATTTAATTTTGAGTCACAAGAAACTCACTGTAGAGATGTTATCTAATCGCAGACGCTTGGGCGCGTACTCACGGACACTCACGCGCACTCTTGTATATTTTAATATTTTTCAATTTTATTGTTTTACAGTTATTGCCCTTATTGTAGGCCTATGCTACGTTTCAAGATAGGTGTATTTTAGGTCTTTTTTTTTTTTTTGGTTGGTCTGTCTTGCACGTGTTGTTGTATTGTATACGAAAAAAAAATGAATGAACAGCCTAAATAAATGAATAAAAATAAGAAATAAAAAATGACTGTGTGGCCATGATGAACTGCATTGAAAAAAGATTGAAACAACTTCAAAAGTGCTTTGATATGGGCGTTGACTGCTGGAAAATATCTATGAAAATGGAAATTACATAGCTCACGCAGGACATCATTAACAATTACTGTCTTTATTTGAAGTGCCTGTATCGTCCATTGCAATTATCATCTGACTCGAAAACTAACCGGACCTTTCTGATTTGTGGGCGCATTCTTCATTAATTGTTTTTGGCGTTTACACGCTTCTGTATGTTTTGAAAGTGGAAATGTTCTAATGTATGAATTAATGTAGCCTACTGCATTACATCGTATTATAATAATTAATTGAAGCAATTTCCAGTAATTTGAGTTCAAACTTGTTTTTTCCCTTTTCTTTCAGCCCCTCTTTGCTTTCGCATAAACACAAGATAAATGAAATTAATTGCCTCTTTTGCTCTCAACTATTTGGTATATTGGCTAATTACACAAACAGCAGTGCATGCAGGCCTGAGAGCAAAAGATTTTGCATTATGTAGGCTAGTTTCAACATTGTGAAGAAATATTTTTGACATCTGTTTCAAGTATTCTGCGTGTAACATATTAAACGTTCACACAATTTCTGGATTTTTACTGGAGTTATTATTATTTCAGTGTGGGATTATTTGCACACAAATGGAAATAGTAGTTATAATGGCACAAAGACATAAGCTTGTACATTGAGGGCCAAAATAATGTACAGAAGACTATGCAGGTGAGAGAATGTTTTATTGTTCAGCATGTGGACAAAGTCCATTGCTATCTATCTATCTATCTATCTATCTATCTATCTATCTATCTATCTATCTATCTATCTATCTATCTATCTATCTATTCTCAGGAAGTGGAAAAAATATTCATTGAAAAAAGTGAGACTTTGGATCAAAGTAAAAAAATTACATCAAATTGTTACAGCTAATATTTTTTCATTTTTCTCAATGGAAAAAAATTACCTTTGTAAAAAAAATTTCAATTGAGAAAGTCTCATTTTTTTAGTGTTGGGAATACCTGCACATGCTGTGTATTTAGCAATGAATAATGAGTTGATCAAACCTTTGCCTTCAAGACTGTTTCAGTTCCTCTTGGATGCTTTCTGAACTGTATATGATGGGATATTGCATGGCCCAGTCTTCTTGAGGGCCAATATCCACTTCTTTGGAGGAAGGAGGTGGAAATCTAGTTTACACCATGAGAATGAAGGTTTTAGATGTGCGCCCATGGACTGTACGCTCCAAAACCTCCAGCCTAAGAAGTCCAATATTAAAAAATCATAATAAAATAAAAAATAAATAAAAACATGAAATACATAACAATGCTCTCGACCTCTCATTTTCAAGTTCCGAAACATTAAACAGCCTGGAGCAAGCAAAATTAAGCACATTGTGTGAAACACATGTAAATGCATGTAGTTACCGCTAACATATAACAAGCTTCAGTCATCACACAACTACTGCACTGCGATACCCAGAGTGCATAAAGTGTAATTAGGTATTGAATAGGCAGACTATATGAAATACAAGTAGGCATAGACATGGTAGAGTATATGTGTCTGTACCAGTTAGATGTGCATACGCGCAGACTGAATGACATCATCGAAGAAGCTTGCTAGCCATAAATAATGAATAATTCAAAAATTGCCTCCTGCCATTTGAAAAATGTCTGGACAGAAATCTAAAGCCTTCATTCTCGTAGCCTTACCATCTGTGCTCCAGAACTTTCCTAAAGGGTTCAATTCTGTTTAGACATGGTGATCGTGCAGTCTAGGGAAGGCAACTGACTTCATCTTCGTGCTCTTGGAACCATAATTTCATGTTTTTAGCAGTTTGTATGGGGATGTTTTCATATTGGAACACAGGGACAACCTGATGGACCCATGTATGCACCATAGTGTACACCTGGCTTTGTAGGATGATTTAATATTGCTGTCCTGTTGCATGATTGTGGAGTGCAACCATTGGGCCTGATAAGTTCCGTAAAATGGGACTGCATACCGTCGTGGAATCTCCACCTTGGTTAATATTTTATAGCAGACATTTTCGATTGAATGCCGCATTCAGCTTTCTCCAGAAAATAAAGGAGATAATATCAATTTAAAGGCACACTGCTTATACGAGAAAGGTCTATGTCTCGTATAGCGGAAAAGTCCAATTTCTATCTAAGAGAGATGTTTCGTATATCCCTAACCCTACCCTTAGCCTCAAGCCTAGCCCTGAGCAAAAACAAAAGGAACAGTTAAATACATCCCATGACCTCAACAGCTGTTGGGAGAAAAAAAAATCTAATCACTTATTCTCCATGAGTATTATCAATTCATGCACACCAGATCTATACAATTCTAGGATCATGAGAATTATCAGTTCAGGCATACCTTACTATGAGACAAGAGGATGAGTTTTATTGCCACCTTCTGGTATATGAGAAATGGACATTGCGCCTTCAAGTTGACTTGATCCAATAAAGGTGTATTAAAAAGATTAAAAGACGGCTTATCAGACCATGTTACTTCTTTTTACTGCCCAGGAGGCCAGGTTTTGTGTTCCTTACACTGCAGTGTGCGTGTTTTGCATTACCCTTGGATACAAGTGATTCCTCAATGACTGCCCTGCTATTCCAGCCTTTTGAAGATCGTGACATACTGTCATTTAGACATGAATTGATTCAATTCTTTGGTCAATTTTGGAGCTGTATTTCTGTGGCTATAAAGAAATATGTCACTGAGAATCCATCTGTCCCTGTTGAAAAGCTTTCACTGAGGCTCTTTTTAGTGTTGGGCGTGTTGGCATATTTTTCTCCTTAATAAATTTTGCGCTTCTGTCTCTGACTCACCTGTTTAAGCAGTTTCATATTTTGGCTTTTTGAAAGTTTGTTTGTACCCTTACCTTGCTTTGGGGACTAACCTAGCCGAGTGCAGCTGGTTTGAACCCTTTTAAGCAGGGACATATCACCTCAGTGCTATCTTCTTTGATCTCCATTTTTTAAATTTTCAGTGAAATTTATGCAGTTGGAAAGGGGGGTAATTTGTCTTTATTTTGAAATCATGTCTGCCAAGATTACTACCCCTGTGTCACGCCCTGGGAACCAGAGATGTTATAAAGGGTGCCAGGGTGAGGAATGGAGCAGTGGACTTAAGTGCAGGGACGTGGATTTTATTAAATGAAAAGTGAGGTTTAAACTGAACAAATTCAAAACTTCAGGATGACGCAAAAGGGAGTGCACACAACAAAAAGAGGAAACCGACTAAGGCTACCTGCCCGTGTGGGGAGACCTTAGCTATAAATACTAAAGGCATGTTAATCAGTTAAAAGGAAACAGGTGAACATATTTAAGGTGCAGAAACTGCGGGTAATTGATTCATTGGTGAAGGGCTGGTATCCAGGAGTTAGAATGCCAAAGTGGAGGGGCGTTACACCCTGTTTCATCATTGTTCAGGTCCATCTCATTCTATCTCCAGATGTACTCAAAGAAAATGAGTCATATCCCAGTCTAACTCCACTCTATCCAATGAAGTCATCACTAGTGAAGTTCTCGCTAAAGTTCTCACATTGATGATTTTCTAGGTGCTACCCAGTTTTCCTCCTCAAGTATGGCTTAAAAACCAAGCAAATAGATAAGTATTGTCCAGCTGAGGGACAAAGTTCATTCCTTGGGTTGCTGAAATATTGCTGATCGCAGAGAAAAACATCAATCAATCAATCAAGCAGTCATTCATTCATTTCTTAGTCTTGTCAAGCTAAATATCTTAAAGTGTAATTATGGACATTACTGACTCCCTTGCTTGTCTGAGGTATCTGCTCTTCCAATGAATATGGCAATGAGCTCAAACTTTTCTGCTGTTGCCTGGATTTATTCTGAGAAGTCCAGCAAGGCTGCTAGGAAAGGTAATAATGGGTTCGACCTGACCCCCAGGTCTTGCTTGCACAATAAATGCAAAGGCTCTTGTGTGAGCACTATGCTGAATATAAGGCAAGGAAAAAAGATGAAAGAAAATCTACAATATCTAAACCCTGAAAAGAACCAGGATTTGAGGTTCATCTGGATATAGTGCAAGACAGAACTCAGTTTGAAATCCCCTCTATTTATGCGTTTTTTTCCAATAAAATATCCCACAAATATCAAAGTAGCCTGAAATGTAGGCCAAGGCATTTATTTGTTGTCGCCTGAAAAACCTGCTTTTACACAAAATGCATTCTTCAAGACAAGAATCAAAAAGTAGGCGTAGAAGTTGTGCATTCATTGGACACGGGACAAAATAGCTCTAATTCAAAGTTCCCGAAAGCACTTTCTGAAACTATCTCCAAAATTCCCCATCAGTTTCAGCTGAGTTGGACGTTCATAGTGCAGTACTGACACACAGTGAACTGCCAAACATTACATGTGGGCGATGAGGGAGAGACAAATACCATCGTATTAAATATTGGAAGCTTTATTTATTTAAACCAGAAATATGGAGATATAACATAATAGCATTGAGTTTGCGATAAAGCATTCAGACTAATAGTTCTCAGCTGGTGGATGCTGTTGTAAATGTAGTTCAGATGCTTCAAATTTGAAGTCATCTTTAAATTTGAAGTGTCAGCATGGTGTCTCAGTCGTAGAAAACGAGATAAATGAGAGGATGTCTTTATCAGGCTTTGTTTTTCAATGCAATAAGTACTGTGCGTGTGCTACTGCCAAATGAAGTTAGAATGCATAAAAATAATATGAGCGAAGTAAAGTGTGAAAAAATCATTGTCCATTACGGTACATAATTTGTTATTTCATCCCAGAAACTTGTTTTGGATTCACCTTGGACTAATTAGAACAGTTTATATAGGAATCACATTAAACTTCTTGTGTTCATTGCTGATGGATAGAGGATGGACTTTATAATTTTGTTTCATCTTAAGACCTTTCCTGTGGTGCCACCACAAGGTCAAACTTTACGTTTTGAAGGCAATAACAAGCCGTTTCAATAGGAATCAGTTCACAATTTGTGTGATCATTTCTGGCGCATAGGGATCAGGGAAAGGCTGTTATTGATGATTGTCACCCGTTGACCTTTGTTATTGTGCTGCCACCGGGCCAAACAAAATTTTTATTCTGCTCCCGCCATATATGGCCAGGGGCATATACCCTTACCCTCGTCTGTCTGCTCGTCTGTATGTACATACACTATGCACGTCCTTATAGGGTTCATTATATTGATAGGGGGTTTCAATTATCCACATTTTCTCAACAACTGGTCAACAGGATTCATTGAACTTACACATGTGCTTTAGGGACTCTAAAGGTGTGCATCTCATACCTTGTCTTTGAATTTTTTACATTTAGATTTTTCAAGTGTTTGAACTTGGTAAATTTTGGGAAGTTTCCCTCTCCCTTTGCAGTTAGCAGGGGCTGTAGTCCATCCACCTCTTCTCAACTGCTCACAGAATTCACTGAGCTTATACATGTGCTCTGCTGGGACCCAAAAGATGTGCATCTCATACTTTGTTTCTTCAAATTTTAACAGTTTTTCAGGCTTTTGAACTTGGGTAAATTTTATTGGGTTTTCCATGGACACAAATTTTCTTGTTAAAAATTGTAATATTTAGAACAAATTCAATAGGAATCTTGTCAAATGTGCTTTTAATATTCCTGTTGCGTAGAGGAGGCTGTTCTTGATTGTGGTAGCTCTGTAATGTTTTCTGTACCACTCGGTCAAATTTCCAAATGCAATAACTGAGAGAGTTTTGATGAGAGGGTTTCGTGCCAAACCTTCTGTGATAGTTCCTGGTGTATAGACTTGATTTTGGTGACCTCCTGTACTACCACCGCCAGGCTAAACTTTTCATTTTTCAAAGCGCAACAACTCAAATAGTTTTCATTGGAATCCTTTCACATCTGCTGTCACTGTTTGCAGTGCATAGAGGAGGGACCTTATTGATTTTTAGGGCTCTATGACTTTTACTTTAGTGCCAGCATTGGGTTAAATGTAATGCTATTTCAGTGGGAATCAGATACATCTTGCTGTGAACATCTTGGTGGATAACAGAGCAATCATAATGTTCTGGTGACACTATGACTGCTCTTGCGGCACAACCTGTAGGCCAAATTATGACGGGGGGGGGGTGGGGGTAAAAGGTATATCATTGCTTTGTATATAGGGGGCATTCTTATATATGAATTGTGTAGATAATTGTGTAAGTTGCTCTTTGTCCAAATTTACGTTGAAAGGCATATTGTTCAGTTTGTATAAAGGAGTCAAAAAAGTGCAAAGGAATTAATAATCAATTCCACAACTGCAGGTGTAATTTTGTGTATTTATAGGGTATCTTACCATTGACACACTTTTCATTACAATATGATTTATTTTGGTGCTTTATAAGCATGCTCACAGACTCTCACACACAAACAGGAACAAACTCAAGAGATTCAATCCTCCGTACCAGAGTTCCAGTTTATATCATCTGGAAAGGAGAAATGTTGGACACCAGAGAAAAATATATCCAGGTTCACATCGCAAAATGCAAAGATTTTTCGGTAAATTGCGAGGCAAATTTCACCATGTATCGCAATACTCGCGAATCGTCTTCATCACCTAGACTGTATAAAAAGATGATGCAGCACCCGGGTCTGAAGTCAATACTAAAATCTCTTAAAATTGCATTCTTTTTTATGGCCAGCAGGTTGTTGCAGAAAGACGTTCAATGCTACAGAGGTCTATGAGAAAATGACCCTACTTTCCCACCTGATTAATTTTTTCAATGATAATTTTTCACATTATTTTATGTTATCTATCGCAAGTTTCAGCTCTCCTTCCATATATCATGATGTTCATTTTTGTAAATTATGGCCCCAAATAGACTAGAATAAAGGAAAAAGCCAGATATCCTTTGGGGGCGTGGCTATCCTCTGGTCCTTGTCAGATACGATCAGATCCCCTTACAAGTCCACCCCTCGCGCCTCTCTAGATCTTCACTTCACATTACTTGGGTTGTTACCAACTTCTGGTGAAAATTTCATGTCAATGGCCTCATTGGAAATACAACCTCAATTCTGAAATAGTTGGGACAAAGTGTAAATTGTGAATAAAATCCAAATGCAATGACTTTCAGATCACATGGGGCAATATGTTATTTACAATAGAACATAGATAACATTTCAAATGTTAAAACTGAGACATTATACATTTTTATCCACAAAATTAGTTTATTTCAAAATTTCTTGCTGCAAAAAAAGTTGGGACACAGGCAAAAAAGGGCTGAAAAAGCAATTAATATATAAGAGAATCAGCTGAAAGAACTTTAAGCAAGTGATTCAGTTAACTGGCATCAGGTGTGTAACATGATTGGCCATAAAATGGATGTCTTAGAGAGGCTGAGTCTCTCAGAAGTAAAGATGGCCAGAGGCTCTCCAACTTGTGAAGGCTTGCGCAAAAAAATTGTGGAATACTTTAAAAACAATGTTCCTCAACATCAAATTGCAAAGGCTTTGAAGGTCTCATCATTGAGAATGCATAACATCATCAAAAGATTCAGAGAAACTGGAAAAATCTCTGTACGTAAGGGACAAGGCCAAAGACCATTACTGGATGCCCGTGATCTTCGGGCCCTCAGACGCCACTGCATCACTCACTGGCATGATTGTGTCATTTACATTACTAAATGGGCCGAGGAATACTTCATGAAACCACTGTCTGTAAACACAGTCCGCTAAGCCATCCACAGATGCCACCTAAAACTCTATCATGCAAAAAGGAAGCCATTGTTCAGCATGATCCAGAGGCAGCGCCATGTTCTGTGGGCCAAGGCTCATTTAAAATGGACTGTAGTAAAGTGGCAAAGTGTTCTGTGCTCAGACAAGTCCAAATTTGACATTCTTGTTGGAGATCATGGGCGGCGTGTCCTCCGGGCTAAAGAGGAGAAAGACCACCCCTCCTGTTATCAGTGTTCAGTTCAAAAGCCAGCATCTCTGATGGTATGGGGATGCATTAGTGCATATGGTGTGGGACACTTGAATATTTTAAAAAGCAACATGAATGCTGAAAGGTAGATAAAGGTTTTAGAGCAACATATGCTCCCCTCCAGATGACATCTATTCCAGGGAAGGCCTTGTGTATTTCAGCAGGACAATGTGAAACCACATACTGCAGCTATTACAACAGCATGGCTTTGTAATAGAAGAGTCTGTGTGCTGAACTGGCCTGCCTGCAGTCCTGATCTTTCACCGATTGAGAACATTTGGCGCATAATTCAAAGAAAAGTCTATCATAGGCGACCCAAAACTCTCCAGCAGCTGGAATCCTTTATTCAACAAGAGTAGGATCAAATCCCAGTGGCTAAACTCAAGAAACATGTCTCCTCAATGCCCAGATGCCTCCACTCTATGTTAAAAAGAAGAGGGGGTGCTACAGCATGGTAAACAGGCCCCTGTCAAAACTTTTGTAGCAGCCATCAAATTTGAAATGAGCTCATTTTGTGGATAAAATTGTAAAATTTCTCAGTTTCACCATTTGCTATGTTATCTTTGTTTTATTGTGAATAAAATACTGGCTGGTGTGATTTGAAAGTCATTGCATTTTCTTTGCATTTTATTCACAATTTACACTTTGTCTCAAGTATTACAGAATTGGGGTTGTATATTTACAGAGAAAAATGTTGACATGTTCAATACTTATTTTACCCGCTGTATGTACTCAAGATATCTCCTGAAATATAAAGCAGAATTGCACTTATGCTACAGTTTCACCGTCGAGCAAAATTGCTAATCAAGATTGATCATTTGCTAATCAAGTTTCAAGTTGATTAGCAATAACCGCTATGCAAAATTTCACTTGTATATTTTACGCTGTAGACTGGAGATGGCGATGATGTGGCTGTAGGTAGAGTCTCTTTAGGGCCTGGACTGAAACATAAAAAGTGCTAAAAGTGCCATTGTTAGTGCTACTCAGTGGAAAGGTCACAAAATGGACTGAAGCAGCTACTAAGCCATCTGGGGTCCACAGGCAAGAGAGGCAGTATTTATGAGTTTGGAGTTTAACAAGCTTATGGAGTGAAGATGGATAGTGTTAATTTTATGTTTCAGCTGGTTACCCACCTTGGGTTCAAAACATGGTGGAGCGGGGGGCAGGGTGGGTCAGTTATTGACGCGAAAGGAGCAAAATTTCAACTCCTTTCCCTCCCTCTCACTAAGTAGGTTCAGACACACAGGCTGTCTAATGTATGCTAAAGTCTTTATTCATTCTCTGAACCCCGTGAAGGTTTTGGCATAATGCTAATATGTTCACGTTGAAGGAAACCAGGCTGTCATATGCATGGCGTGGTCTCCATTCTGGCTCAACCCCTCATTTGTTAGCTGTGTTTTTTTACCCCTGGCATTGCAGCTTGTTCAGTGTGTCAGGGAGCGCTGGGCCTGCACGAGGGAAGAGAAATGCTTTGTGAGCGATGATCCCGTTCAGCTGCCTAAATGTGTACTTACACATGCCTTGGCATTACAAATTGCCCTGTGTCAGCCAGCAGGATCTCGAAGCCATCAGTCTTGCGGCCCACAGTGCTTCTTGGTGGCAGCTCTGTAGCTGATGGACTGAGACTTCCTGCGTATTCAGGACAGCCGGGAAACTAGACACGTCAGACTCTGTGGGACTGAGCTGAATAATGCATCGGATGCAGTAGAATACATCACTGCCATCGTAATGGGTCAGATAGTTAGGTGGTTTAGCCTTGTCTTTGTTTTTTTTTCAGCTGTGCTGAAAGTTTGATATTTTATGTTCTCCTTTTCAAAAATATCCTTTTATGTCTAGTTTTTAATGCTCAGTATGCCTGTAATCTTCAGGCCAGCCACTTTGCTTCTCCTGTGAACATCACCGTCAGTTTTATTGGACTGTAAAATGCACACAGTTTGTTACTGCTTTGATTAGTGCCCTAGGAGAGCTTTGCTCCTTTGTGAATGGGGTGTGCGCAACTTCTCCTGCTAAGTTTGGACGAGAAGGTTGGACTTACCCGATCGACCCGGAGTCAAAAGTGTAGCAAGTAGAAAATGTAAACCTGTGAAATGTAATGTAAATCTAAACCTAACTAACCATCATCCCAGCTGATCCAATAGGAGCCATCTGATATACAATACGGCATATCGCCAGACGGATATGACGGCAGAAAATCATGGGTCAAATGTAAAAATGTCGATGAGTGAACTTCCGCGCACGGTCGAATGCTAGCTAATATAATGGCGATTTATTGCTTTTCGTTCCAAAACGTGAACTCTGGCTTTAACTCGTTTGTTGCGTTTATTTGAATTTTTCGGTATTTTCATGTTCATATCTGTGTATCCTCGATGGTATTCGACTGCGAAGCTGCACAAGGCTCATCGCATTTCGTCATGCATGTATTGGCTTGGCAAAGCTGGTCTTATTACCAGAAGTGCGGACGTCGACAAAAAAATCCCCCTCCTTCATCTCATGTCCCGATTTACATTAGTTTTGCGCTATATCAGATCGCTCCTTTTGCAAATTATGAGTAGACTCCTGTGACTTTATGATACAGTTTTCCCTATCTTTTTCCTTCATTTTTACATGCTTACTTTCTTATATCATGCACTTGCCCCCTTGCAGTCTTGCATACCTACACACGTACTCTTGTATACTGCTGACATGCTTACTTACATTCTAACTTGTTCACAATATATGCACAGTTTCATGCATTCTTACACACTGTGTACTTACACTACAAACATACACGTAGATGCCTGCATGTTTGCGTGCATATTGATAGACTCGCTTGATTACCTCCGCCAAGGTGGTCATGCTTTCACCCCTGCCTGTCTGTCTGCCTGTCTGTCACCAGGATAACTCAAAAACTTATGAACTGTTTGGCACAAAATTTGGTAGGATGGTGGGTGGTAGACCAAGGATGAGTTGATTCAATTTTGGAAGTGATCCGGAACATATTCTGTGACCAAAAGAACAGATATATGGTGTGACAGAATTATGCTGTCTACCGAGTGCCCTATAGTTACTTATGCACATACTTCCACAGCTGCTCGAGTGTATTTTCTGGACCACCAGGAATAACATTATGGATTATATTTGAGCCTTTGATTGAGGAGCCTTTCTGATTATAAAGAAGCCCCGCCCAGGAGGGTGGCTGTAATTTATCACTGAAGCTGTTGTCTGCAGGCCGCCCATGTCGACGGTTTTACATGATTGTTTCTCCTCAAATCGATTCACCTGCTCTCGCCTTACGCTCCCTGGTCCCAGAGGGAGGCCGTCAAATTCCTTTGAATAATTTTATTTGCCTTATATTGCAGCGTGTCAAGAGATCAACAACCTCACTCGGATGTCATTCCCCTCTGAAGAGAAATAAATACTTTGCTGCTGTTGGGTGGCTCACTACCCTGATATGGCTGTCGTAACTCTGCTCTCTTACTCTTCATGACTTGGCCTCTGCTGACTCTGAAACTGAAATTGGTACCAGTGGTGGAGGTAAATTGCTGTAATCTAAACGATAACTTTAAAGTGAATGGCAATTATTAATCTGCATGCCACCTGGTGGGTGTTGCACATGTTTTATTTCTGGTTTGAGAACCTCACTTGCATAATAACCCTCTCCATCTCCTGTAAAGCATCCACTATGCGTCGACAACATGACATTGCACTTACTTTCACTTTGACTCAGGACCTAATTTTTGACTTGATTAAACTTCAGCTTCCATGCATTAAACATTTAATGTGCACTCTTGTATATTTAAAATTTAGCAGGTCGGCTGCACTTATGGCAGGGCCATTAAAAATGATTGCCTAAATAATAACAAAAGCTCTTCGACTCAATGACTTTACAACCAGCAGCTTAAGGACCAGTTTATTTCTCTGCATATAGGATTATAAAATACTTAAAATGGTGAAATGATGGCCAAAGGGGCTTCATGGCTCATTCTTTTAAGGAACTATTTCACTGATGATACTTTACAATAAGGGTACATTAATTAACATTAGCTAATGCAGTAAGAAGCATTAACTATCACTTAATTAACAGTAAACTAAAGGGTCTACTAATCATTTACTAATGGTGATCATCTTAACTAAGGTATTAATTTATATATTATTGAATAGTTTGATAGTTTGAGGTGTTACTTATGGATGTTTTCAACTTCATAATAAGGATGCTAAATAGCATCAATAAATGGTAAGTTAAGGTTACCTAATGCTTATTTAGCTCTCTGATGCATTTTTTAACTGCTGATTAATTGGTAGTTGATGCTTATTACTGCATTAACTCATGTACCCTTATTGCAAAGCGTTACTATTTCACTGTGCAGACCAGCCCGGCATTCTGGTCTGAACTATGTCAATGGTAACCGCATGGCATCCCAATTGGGAGACTGTAGTGCTGTCCAGTACTGAGACAGTGTAAATCACCTGAGATCACAGAATTGCATCCTGTTTAACTGCCATTGTTTGTTTAGTTTTCTGGCAAGTTTGAAGTTATTTTTTAGTGTTATTTTTTTCCCTCCTACACCTGAAGTGTCCTCCCCTGACACATGTCTGTGTCATCTTGACTTGGGGCATTCTGTGGTATTAGCAACATGGCTCCAGAAATTATTTTTAGAATTTTCATGAAATACCTGGTGGATATCTTAGTTGACATCCAAAAGTTTCTGAAAAATTTATTTTCGCTTCATGAATTATTGCACATGTGGCAGTTATGTACTGTTGTCCATTTCAGGACTGTGACCAGCAACAACGTATAAAATTTTGTTTACATTTTTATTTAAAAGTTTTTCTTTTATGTAATTAAATGCATTAATTATCGTCGATGACATTCATTTTTATATCACCTGAAGTACGCCCAGAGTACGTCAAATTCAGCCATTCAAACAATTCAGAGGACCAAAACATTAGTAGCTGCAATGGAATTACTCCTCTAAATGCCCTGTCTGTAACAAAATGAATGCCATGGAATACCCTACTTGTAATTAGCAGTGTGATAAGAAGTGGCAGCTGACATCACTTGATTCTGAGAAGAGCTTATGCCATCTGAATTGATGATGGAGTATTTAGCCTGATGGCAAAGTCCAAGCTTGGGAGCTAAATAATGCTTACAGAATGAAATGTCTGCCATTTATCATGCATTTTGTAATTCTTTTACCCTTATGTTCGGCTCAGTGTTGCCAGGAAGAGTCGGGAGTGTTAAGAGGGCATCTTTTCCACTGGTCACTCTTGCATATCTTTTCGTCATGAAGGGCCTCTCATGAATAACGATCTCAAATGAATAGTGAACTGCATGTAGTACTCAGAATGGAGGTCACAGGAATGCACTTTCTGGCAATACAATAGTAAATTCACACTTGAATCAAGCCAAATCTGGTCAAAAGGTCACTTAAACCGTTAAAACTGCTGAGCCATACTGAGAGACTGAAGCAACCTTATCCAGATACGCTGGGATAGTCTGGGGATGAAGCAAATGCTTATGTTACCTTATGAAGCCCTGGAGGCCTGCAGCATGTTGGACAGCGACTGCTGCGTATCCAGCCATGCACACCTGAGGTTAATTAGCAGTCAGCTCAGGTGTAGCTGCTAGCATCACTAAGGGCTCCGTTAAGATATACCTGGCAGTAGGGGAGTAACGATTCTGAATCGCGGTTTTTTTAAGGCATAGTACCATCACCTGCTGCCATGGGGCGAACATCTGAGCTTTCCCTTTTCCTTTATTAAACCCGACGCAGTCTTGAACGAAAGTGCCAAACATCAAATGGCATGACAAATGCTTCCGTAAAAAGAACTTGAATGACATATGTATTTTTTGGCGACATGCTGCACGTAGCCAAGTAAAGGACTACAGAATCATCTCCTTATAACCAATTAGGTTGCTCTAATCCTGTCCCTGTTTGCTCAATTAGCAATCAAACAGGGGGTTAGCTTATTTACTTTGCTGAATGAGTAGAGCTGTTTATTAACCTCTTAAACTCCAGGGTCACCCAGTTGGGGCATCCTGAGATTCACCGCAGCAAAATACGTACAACGCCGCGCATTAAAGTAGCAATATAGTCATATTACACATCAAATGAAACAGGAGAGCCTCTGCTACAAGCACATATAAGTCATTTTTTTTTTTTTTTTTTTAAATAAATTTGGCATCTCCAATCCCACCCGAATCTGGAATGCCCAATTGGTGAACTATGTACAAAGCTTGCTCGTATGCGACCCCTTGCTGCCAACTCAGGATAGTGAGACAGTTCACGGCTCTCCTCCGAAGCACGTGCCTGTCAGCCACTGATTCTTATACACTCGCTGGTTGAATCTTCGCAAGTTCAGAGCGAGGGCGGAGGATACCCGGACATGAACCAAGCCGGAGTCTTCCTGACGAGCGCCCGTCTGGCCAACAGGAGGCGCTGGAGCAACGAACAAAGCTGTTATCAAATACCCAACTCCGGCAGTCCCTTCCCAATTTGTAACCCTGTAGCGCGATAGCCAATTGTGCGCTACTCTGAAAAAGCTGCCGACCCCTGCCGGTGGGTACGCCGAGGCTCGAACCCGCGACGTGGTGATCACCTCTGCACTGCAGCGCAGTGCCTTAACCGTGTGAGCCACCCGGCAGCTCATATAAGTCATTTTTACATACAATAAGCACAACTCAAACGCCAAGCATATTAATGTTCAAATATCAAAATCCGAGTAGCGTCAGAAAATCAACCCTCTCTCCACATTTCCATGTCTCCCTCTCTGATACTTCATGCTACACAAACAGAGATATACTCTATTCATTTTGGGTATGTCATTTTCAAACAGAAACCTAAAAAAGAGGCTGGGGCTTAAGAGGTTAAGATAACATCTTTGATTGCGGCATTCTGAAAGTTAAATGGCAATATTCAGGAACGCATATTTGGCCATTTCCTGTGACTGTGATGATTTATATCTCTCATTAATGTTTCATCCCCTTTATAGAATGTTTACCACGTTGCGTATTTTTCAGACGCTTGAAATACAGGGCGATTTGAAAATAAATCTCTTTATTTTTATTTTATCATTATAGATCTCCTAAAAATACTTCAATGAGAGATGAAATGCTGAGTTGGGATGTGGCGATGTTGAATGAGGATTTTTTTTAAGTGTGATGAGACCACTTGCAGTCATGGGGCGTGTAGGCAGTCGCATGTTATTTCTTGAAACATACACACCTGAAGCGGCTTAAAAAATTTAAAATGCCGCCGGGGAGAAGCCTGAGTTAGATTTTGCTAATTGCAGGTGCTCCGCCCTTCCTCTGCTCCCGTGTACTGTCTTGGCTTAAATAACAATTAGCCAGAAATTTTTAAATTTAGCCAGTAGCCTATAACGATTAAGATGTGAAGGTGAAAAGCAGACGAACCTAACTGGGCTAAGTTGTTAGATTGAAATAATGCTAATAATTTGAATAATTAGAAAAAATCTTCCTCTAAATTATCTCTCATTGTAGCATTTTAGGACATTATTCAAGATTAATTTAAAACAGATTTGTTATAAGATTGGCCTGGATTTTAAGCGTCTAAAAAATACACCAGGTGGAAAACATTCTGAAAAGCGGACGAAACGTGAAGGTGAGATATAAATGATCACACTCGCATGAAATAGCGTGGCAATGGCAATCATGTTCATGCAAATCTGTGCTGTTCAATGGCCATTTAAATTTCAAAATGCAGTAATCAAACAAGTTGTCTTAACAAACAGCTCTACTCATTAAACGTATAGGGTAAATGAATCCACCATTCTGTACCTAATCAAGCAGGAACAAGTATACTTTTCTTGGAGTTGCCTAATTGGTCAATTGGAGACCATTCTGTTTTCATTTGCTTGGCTCCTTTCAGCACGTAGCTGAAAAATACTGATGTCTGTCAAGTTTTTATTCGGAGGCATTTCGGCACTTTTGTTCAGGACAGCACAGGGGTTAATAAAGGAAAAGGGAATCCTCAGATGTTCACCTCATGGTAGCAGGTGGTGTTACTACGCTTTGGAAAATTGCGATTCAGAATCGTTACACCCTTTCTTATCAGTGGCCTTTCGGGGGGGACACAGAGCACAGACCCAGCTAGTTTGGGTTAAAATGCCAAGCCCTCAAGAGCCCTTTTTAAAGGAAAGGTCCTGATGAGGCGATGGATTCATAATAATCCATAATAATTCATAATAATTCAGCCATTACAAAATCTATATTATCCCTAAATGTATGGGGGGATCAATGTGATGCACTTGAAAAAAAGGCATTCATGGGCAACAATTGACATTTGTTTTTGCAAACTGGCGGTTGCTTGTTCTGTTCTTACTAGGGATGACGATTCAAGCTGGAGACCATGAGGTCACTTAATTGCAGTTCTTACCTCAAATAACAAAATGACTTACTTTTGCTTACTTTTGTAAAATGTTAAAGCATTTGCAGTAGTAAATGTAAGTAGTGCAATGTATGGGTATGTAATGAATGCAAAACATGATGCACAATTTGCACCTTGAAAAACCCTAGCTGTAAATATCCCTCTGTAGAGCCTTGCCTGTAGAAAATGGATGAACTACTAATAAAATGACATTGCTGCTTTCCTCTCTGGTCACTGCCTTTTATTTCTCCTTGATCTTGTATTTTGTTTTGGATCTGTTTCAAAGATTTGATTGTACTGTAGCAGCTGAGAAAATATTCATCTGCAATGTGTTCTGAAGCAGATACTAATAAATAAGCGGCAGCTGGATAAGCACAGGTTTGGAAATGGATGAGTCAATACGACAGAGGTTTAATGGCTGATTCTCTCTGTTCTCTCCTGTCGCACAGTTAACCTGCTCGATTCCAAAGCAAGCCAGGGAGAGCTGGGCTGGATCTCCTATCCGTCACATGGGGTGAGTTACACATTTGTTTGGTGCGGAGGGCACCCTGGTTTTACTTAACTGCACTAATGTTCATCACTGAGAAAGCTGTTTTGTGAATTCCTGCAGCAAAATTACCTAGGTGGACTGCAGCCATTACAAATGGAATTGTTTAGTTTAGATTAGATTAGTTTAGTATATTAATTTTTCACAATAATACAAAATACAAAGAAAATATAGAAACATGTGCGTATATGAGGCCGAAACCAGTTCCTGGCTTATTTGAAGACCATACCCATGGAGCAATAAAAAGTAATACAAAGACCAAAACAACTAAACCATTGCTGGGTCATTTTTTCACCTTGTTGAGTCTGAAAATTTGTGTGTATGAGAGTGAGGGAGGGAGAGAGAGAGAGAGAGAGAGAGAGAAGGGGGCAGTGAGGAGGTTAGTGAGTGAGACGTTTTTCCATTTCATTTGAGGTTTACAATAATAGGAAATAAGAAGTAATATAATCTCCTGGAAGCGAAAATTCCTGGAAATTCCCAAAACCCTTGCCTGGACAACCAAAATTTAATGCCATGAGACAAAATAGACAATTAGTTAGAGACCCGCACCTCACATGCTATTTATACAGCCTGATTTATCAGGGCAGCAGAACCACACATCTCTGAACGGTATTCACAGCCTCTGCAGATGGGGCTCATAAATGGAGATTAGCACTTTCCGACATCAGAGGCTCTCATTAAAGAGGCTCGCTGTGAGTGTTCAAGGCCTGTGGTGTGTAATGCACCATCATTATTAATACTTTCTTCCTGTGTGTTTTTTTAAATATATTTTTTATCTGCCAGTGTTAAGACGAATATCTTTGAAACTCCACATTTCCTAACATCAACTTTCAGATTCTTTCGGGAATATTACTTATAGTTACTAATAATTCATATGTTCAATTAAATAGATATTCTAATAAATGGCTTGCCTTTAACCCTAGTCTTGCCAGTTGCCAATATATAGAGGACTTACTCTCGTTTACCTGTGTGCCGGTCGTCAATATTTCGTTCCCGGTGGCTAAATCTCTGTATGCCGGTCCTCGCTAAGCATTAGCCTAGAGGCAGGACTACGGTTAATGTTTTTCATTATTTGTATTAGCTCTGGGGTTGCATATGAGCCTTTTAATATTCTGAGTGGCTTAAAAAGTAATACAAATAAAAATGTATTGGTGATTAGAAATTCAAATGTGTGTACTTTTTAGGTGGTGCCAAGGAGGATGGATATATATATAAAGAGGAAAAATGAATAGAGCTTAACAACTTAAAATTCAGTCACCAGAATCTCAGTAATTTCAGAGTTCTTTGGCACTTTCTTCCATATATTCTACTGAGAATGACAAATGCAACACTGATGTTGAAAATGCAGATGTTTATATTATTTATGTGCATACAGGGGCAGTATATAGTGCTGAGTGAAGCTATTGCAGATGTCATACATTTTCTGTATTGATTGGTTGTGAAGTGTAATTTTAGTATCCATCTTTATGAAATCAAAAAATAAAAAAGAGAGAACATCTAGAATATTTTGCTCTTGTGTGAAAATGCTTTGTTTGAAAGAGTTTCCCAGCTGGCATGGTTTTAGTGAGCGTACAGTGCATGTGTTACTGGACCACAGCCTTTGACCATAGTTGATCTTTATATTTCCACCAGTGTAGCCTTTCCTTGCCCGTGAGGCTTACTGTTCCTGTAAAGTGATAGCTCAACCAAAGCTGCGCTTACCCACAGATGTAAATATAAGTTATTCCAGCCCTGGACCATAAAGTACAGTTTCCTTTGCAGTCCAAATCACCCACTGGCCAATACAGTACGATCGCACGAACAGGGCCCAGTTTCCACCCGTTAGCCTTGGTACACGACACCCACTGTTAACCTTGAAAGCCCACTGCTTTTTTTAATCTTTTCTGTTCTCTCTCTCACACACGCACACACACACACACATTGTAAATGCCTGCTGGTAGTCTTACAGGGTTATAATGTGATGTGTACTATAATATGCACTAGTGAATTAATAATCATATTAAGATACACAAGGCTTTTAATCTCACTGCTGTTATTGGTTATCATTTATTTTTCTAATACTTTTAAAGAGACATTATACTTGAAGATAATGATTAAAGAAATCTCGTACCTCCTCAGATTTAGGGAAGATAAAAACTTCCCTTAAATAATGTTATAATCGCTTTCTGAAATTCCTATATATTTATATTTTACAGACAAAACATTTTAGAGATCAGTTTGATTGCCACCTCACATTTTTTCTTTACTTGTGTCCCATGAAATGATCTTAACTCAGAGGCAGATGAACGATATGTTTAGTGACAACAGAAAAACCACATCGCTGTCAGAAAGTATGTCCCAAGATGCATTTCTTCCATCCTCTGACTCTTATTTCAGTCAATCTTTCTCCTGGCTGATGGTCTTTGCTCTTCCCACGTGCTGGGAAAAAAACTGGGTTGGACTTTTACTGTACTTGCTGAACCTTGAGTTTCCACCTAAGACCAGATAGAAAAGGGGAGAATATCTGCCCTGTTGGACAAAAGCAGTTGGTGGATAATACACATGGAGGTGAAGTATTGACTTCCATAGGGTTACACCTTTATTCTGCATTATTGTTCAACCAGTGAAGGACCAAATGTTGCCATTTACTACACTTAGGTTTATGTTGTGTCAATTTATTGTTTAATCGGCAGAGATTGAATATCTCTCTACGGAAACAAAAAGACACAGTACTACCATTGATATTATTTAAAGTGCTAATCTCTGCTATTGTCACTCAAGGCCCAAATATATGAAGCTAAATTTCAGATTTCAGCCTTCAGAAGGTCAACAATTTTGTCAATTTTCATTTTACAAATCAATTAGCCATGACCTTCAGACAGGTTTACGGGTACCTGCACGTCCTGTGAAGGTCATTTGTCAACAAAATAATGAATGATTAACTTTTGGAGAGATAGGGTGACTAAAAATTAAAAAGCACTTTAAGGGTTAAATTGAACTCACAGACTAAACTTTTGCATAGAATTTTTTAAATGCACATTGTATGTTTCACTTGAAGTCAAGAGTCAGAGTGATTACTTCAGTTCTCCTGAAGTGGGGTGGGGTGGATTAAAAGTACCACATTTACTCTGGCTGACAATTGATAAGCAGGTCTCTGGACGATGCTTTCTAAGTTGTCATGTTAACCTGAGGGCAAATATTAAACTATCGTAGCCAATTTTACAGTCTGTGTGCACATTCTCTCCATCTGGAAACAAACAGTTTCTGGAGGAGAGACTGTTTGACTCAGCCAATGTGTTTCTTATCAGTCCCAAAGAGACCATGCAGAGCGTACTTGTTCCAACAATGTTCCAGAAAACAAGAGGTCATGGTTTATTTTTTATTTCCCTTGGTGCATGTCAGAATTTGAAGGATCCCCCAGGTTTTTTAACACTTGAGTCACTCACATCTTCGGTTTCTCTGTGTGGAACAGAACATGTATTGACACGTGAAAGACCAACGTTTCTTAGTCAACTGGTGTTAGCATTAGAATGTTCATTAGTGCTTCCCCAGTGACCTAATTTACTAAAGTTTGTGGAACTAAATATTGAAAAACTACTTCTTGAAACAAAGGACTGAACTGGATCGATTACAGCTTTGTTATTTCTGAATTAATGTGGTTTTATTATACAATGCAATCAGTAATTATGATTACTATTGTTTTTTTGTTGTTGTTGTTTTGGGTTTGTACTGCAGAAATTGAAATTGATCAATTTTTGGCAAAGATGAATGTTCAAATCTGAACATCTGTTCTCAATTCAATGAAAACATGTCTAAATGTTTCCTCTCTCCTGTTCTCAGTGGGAAGAGATTAGCGGCGTGGACGAGCACTACACACCTATCCGCACCTTCCAGGTGTGCAATGTCATGGAATACAGCCAGAACAACTGGCTGCGGACCAACTGGATCCCTCGAAACTCTGCGCAGAAGATTTACGTGGAGCTCAAGTTCACCCTGAGAGACTGCAACAGTATCCCCTTAGTCTTGGGGACTTGTAAAGAGACTTTCAACATCTACTACATGGATGCAGACAAGGCCCAGGGCGACCAGTTCTGGGAGCACCAGTTCTCGAAGATCGACACCATAGCTGCTGACGAGAGCTTCACGCAGACAGACCTGGGCGACCGCATCCTGAAGCTGAACACGGAAGTGCGGGAGGTGGGACCTGTAGCCCGAAAGGGCTTCTATCTGGCCTTCCAGGATGTGGGAGCCTGCGTGGCCTTGGTTTCAGTGCGGGTGTACTTTAAGAAGTGTCCGTTCACGGTCAGGAACCTGGCTACATTCCCGGACACAGTGCCCACCGACTCCCAGGCGCTGGTGGAGGTCCGGGGCTCCTGCGTCAATAACTCTCGGGAGGCTGAACCTCCCAGGATGTACTGCAGCACTGAGGGGGAGTGGCTTGTTCCTATCGGAAAATGCCTTTGTGACATTGGCTACGAGCCGCGAGGGGTCTCCTGCCAAGGTAAAAGCATTCTCCCACTCAGTTTCCTTATCTTTTTTCTGCTCGAACATAGTATTTCTTATTGCAGTTTTATTTGTTTATGTCAATTAAGAAATGAGTCACTATCTTTAGAAAATGACCTTAAAGGTCTTATATTCTGTTGTGTTTTCAAATTATGATATTCTTGAATGTCCATCAGGGAGGTTCATAAACTTCCTAGAGAAAGAAAAAAGAAAATAAATTCCATGACCTCTATTCCACTTGCTGCCTGTCTTTGCTCCCTGAAGAGCAGGCTGTTTTGAGTGAGCGTCCCCTCCTCGACCGTTAGCTCTGTTCTGATTGCCTGACGAATAGAACTAAATGCAGAAATGACAGTGTGTGGACGGGAGCAGGGCACATAGAGCTGATATGTGTGTCGTGTGCTGAGTGGACTTGTGGGTGGTGTAGAAAATAGCAGGAATTTCAAACCTCATGTTTCAAATGCAGAAGTGGAAAAGACGGGTCCAGTGGCTTAATTAAGAGGGTGGACTGAACTGAGAATAGGAATTTTCCATAACATGGGTCCTTTGATGTGGCACAGTGTGAGTGTGTGCTGATCTCCACATAAGCCTATTTGCTTTAACACCAGTCGTATAGCGTGCTACAATTTTACCATCAGTGAAGCTCCACGTGTTTACCGCGGTATGTTTGTTTTTATTTTCTGTAGAATAAGTTAACTAAGAAAGTAAACTTTGAACTTTGGAGTTGGACACAAACATTATGGATAATTGTTGAGCTGGATGTGAATGCAGGATGCAAAATTTTACAGTTGCAGGCTTTCAAGATGATGCTTAGGCAGATTTACGATGAGAAACACTCGATAAGCAAACTCTGGAGAAAGGCGAAAAAAAGAAGTAAGCCATGTGTTTGTGTGTGTGTGTATTTGCGCCTGTGCACGAATGTCCTCCAGTGTTTTAAGGTTATGGGGGTAACGTGGGCAATGGATGTTTGATTGGTGGCTTTTTTGACAGTTATAAGTTCTTTGCCGGCCTACCTGGCCATTAGATTAGGTTATGGTACTTGGACATATAAAAGCATTGCTAGGGGACCAAGATGCTTCAGTACAAGTACTATTTTTTTGTATCAGAGACTAATTCAGGTTTTTTGTAAGGTATAGGATTTTCTAGCAGTGATAGTTCTACATTTGTATTTTTTTTTTGTTCTATCAATTCCATAAACCCAATAACTGATGTAGTGATGAATCACTGTCTTTTGCAAAAGTTACTGATGGAGTGAAACAGTGCTTTAACTCAAACATAGTTAAATGTATTGAAATAGGTGACAGAGTAAGAATGACCCCTTGGCAGCTCTAGATGGTAAGCACATAAGTAGACTTTTACTTCTGACGAGGAGGTCATGTTTTCACCCGTGTTTGTCTGTTAACAGGATAACTTAGTAAGTTATGAATGGTTTGGAATTTGGTAGGATGATAGCTGGTAGTCCAAGGATGAGTAGATTCAATTTTGGAATCTACTCATTTTTTTGTTTTTTAATTATACTTGCAAATATCAGGTTCATGACGAGCATTAAATTGGAAATGTAAGTTTAGTGCGCAAACCCGGTCATTTATTATACAAAAGTAATACACTGTGCGGATAGCTAAATCAGTTGGCAATAGTTTAATCCTGCAAATAAATTATTTATGTAAAACATCAATAACATCAACCCAAATGCTTTAAGTAGCTCATTCACCTACATGAAATGTATGTGCTTGCTGTATTCTTTAACTGCAAGGAAATTGCCTGAAATATAGTTTGCAGTCACTAATTATTACAAATAAATACATAAATTGATTCACTTGGTTGAGTTTGACAATCATATGAGCTTGCATGATAGAAATAAACCAAACAAGGCAATAAATCATTGCTTTTTTTCATTTATTTGACTTGGTTTATTTGCTGCTTAAGGATGAATTTTGATGGAAACTGGGCTTTAGTATCCTTGGACGTCTTTGACATACATATAGAGAATTTACTATTTCTAAAAGCATGGAACAAGCACCAGTTGGGTCATAGTCTTTACAGCATTAACAGCATTTCAGTCTGAGTGGCCATTTTGAACAGATCTACAGTTAGTATTATTGCTATTGTAATTATTTATTGATGTAGTAATTTATTATTATTATTGCTGCTGTTGTTATTGTTGTTGATAATTCATAATTATAAGACTGCCTGTGTTACAAGGTTTTCCTGCTGCATTGTTTTCTAGTAAAATAAATAAATATTATTATTAATAATAATAATAATAATAATAATATATTCATTGATACTAGATATTGCCTTTTATTTCATGTTCATATTCAGGTATGAATTAGCATTTTGCTGGAATTTATATTCTCAGGTTTCTAGCAGGAATTATATAAAATTATCCATAAAAATTTTATTTGCCTTACTTTTTTTTCTTTAGAAGCAATATGCAGTGTTTTATAATGAGCATCAACTGGCGGCTCAAAGTTTTATTTTAACTTTATTTGTATTCTGCGCTCGTTTTGATCACTATGGTAAATAAATGGGACAGAAAACAAATCAGAAAGACTTTGTTGCAATGAGCTCACATCAAATTAAAAACAAAACCTGATGTACTGGAAAAAGAATAATAAATACTATTGACATGTATGTTCAGTTAGATATGATGTTCACATATTACACAAATTCTATATATTTAAAATAGTCTGTAAATCCATCTATTGAATGCAGTCTTTTGTTGTTTGTTTATTGTTTTTTCTTTCAACTACTATGGCATATTTGAATAGTTAAACAGCTATCTATTTTTTCATAGTACGCCCCAGGGACTTGTCAAAGTCAACAGTGCTTTTTCAGGGTGTGCAATTTACTACTGTGCACAGTTTTCTTTGCTTGCTTTTTTCATAATTTGGTGGTTCGCCTTTGTTGAGGTGGACAGAGTTATTGCTTCCAGTATTTTTAGTTACTGTCACAGTATAAAAAAGAGATATATAATTCCCAACAGAAATATTGGCAAAGGGGCTTCTTTTCAGCCACTGTGCTGCCCACTCTTCCAAACTTTTATTTTGATGTGCTGCCTAAGTTGGCCATATGGTTTAGTAGAATTGTTTTCTCTCACTCAGAAATGCCAATAGACTTTGAAAACTACTGTTGCATTATCGGCTATATTTTAGTTCAGATGCTAAGTTCAGTACATTTGTGCTTCTCCTACTACAGTCTAAATAAATAGTGGTTATTGATACATATATTGATATATCAACATGATATGTTGACATAAAGATGGGAATATTTGGTCGATTCCACTTTCTTTTGCTTCTCCTATAGCATAGATCTGCTGTATTTTACTGTAGTGAGAGAACTACTTGAATGGACATATGGTACCTGTGTAGTTAAATACACGCATAACGTTTGATGTCTTTCTTTCTATTTTTACATGCCTGAATGGAAGTTAAAATTTTTCTTGAAAGCCAATGCAGTTGGTTTCAGTGATTGCTATTTCGGGTGTAGCGGTAGCTTTCACTGTTCATATACTGTACAGCAAAACTGCCCGTGGTATTAATGGACTGGCTACTTGGAAAGAAACTAGAATGAAGCTTTGAAAGATGATGAGGTGCACAGGCCCACTTTTCTTCACATCAAGTGTTGGTCTCAGCAATGTGTTCAGATTTAGGATGAGAGCGCTGCAAGAGTGCCGTTGTTAAATATTTCATAGGTCGTTGTGGTGGAAGAGAAATGATGCGACACGGTCTGTTTTTGTCTTGGCTGAGTTTGTGTGTCAGTGTGTGTGTGCCCACGTGTGTGCACATGTATGAATGTATGCGTATGTGCCTGTGCGTCTGATTCTATAGCGATCAATTTCTTTAATTTAGATGATGGGATTTCAGTTCATGTAGAGTTGTTCAGTCGTAAGGCTCATCAGGTTAATCTAAAACATACTGGGGAAACTGGGGTAAAAATTACATCCGCTGTTCCCAGTTCAAATGATTACAAATTTTATATGGAATTCCAGCCGCCATTATGTTTTTACTCAAGTTCTCACCCATCTATTCTTCTTCCTTTTATTTGATATTCTTGTCCAATCCTTAATACTATATGCACAATGGGCTTGTGTTGGTCCTTTGAAAGGTCTTATAAAGTATGTTTCATTAGTTTTGTCTGTTTCATTGAGGGTGAGGTACTTCAGTTGATAAAATGGGGTGCAAGAAAGAAGCAAGTTATGCTTCTCAGGGCTGGGATTCAGATGTCACAAGATTTAACATTCTTGAGACTAGAGCTGAGATTGAAAACGCTACTTTTGCTTATAGCTGTATAGTCTGTGGTTTGGGAATTTATTGCTGAACAAATTGAATCTTAACTGTCTCATTTGAGAAATGAGAAGACTTGGCAATATGGCTGAGCATATTTTCAAGTCCATCGACAAAGGAGTTTGCTTTTTTCCCTTATTTGTTTGTCTGTCTGCTCGTTTGCGAGCAGGGTTATGGAAAATGTTCTAAACTGATTCTGCTGAAACTCTGTGGGAAGGTTATATATGATAACAATTAGAGGTGATCATATTTTCAAAGGTTTCGGTCAACATTGCAGAAAAAATCGAAAATGGTGGTGCAGACGATGGTATGCTCTCAACAGAGGGCCATTCTAGTTTCAATGCTTCTGTTTACTTCATCATTGATTTTTGTAATGAGACACTTATTATCTATCAGTGGCGGCTGGTGAGCTGAAAATAGAGCAGAAGCGGTGCATCCTTTTCAACTGATGATTTATCGTGACCTGTTTTTAATCTTTCATTATTAACATTACTTGAACTCTTAAAACACTCAACACTGTCTGCTGTGGCCAATTCTTGTGAAGGTAAGACTATAAGTAAGAAGTATGTTATTTCAATGCCAAATTGCATTTCAATCAACGTACTTTAGTTTCGGATAGCTGTTACAAATCTTTATATCTCTCTTTTTTTTTTTTTGTAATTTATACAATCATGATGCCCTGATCAGATAGGAAGATGTGCTAAAAGCAAATGGGGAAGTTTGCAGAGTAGTTTATCTTTTGTTGCAGTGAATGAAACATTTTTCTGACTTGTATTTACTGCTTAATTGCTGCAACATTGCATTGCAAAGGAAGCTGTGTATTTGACTGCTGATGGATTTCCCTAAACCAGAGGCACGTCTACTCTTTGGTCTGATTCTTGCCTGGGCTGGGGGCAATTCCCATGTAAATACATGTGAATATTGTATGTTTATTAATTTGTGAAATTTATTTCAATCTATGAAAACTGGAAAATGTGCTTGTAACCAACAAAAGCTTTTCCAATTAGGAGAATAAATTGAAATTCAAAAATTAATACTTTTCATAGATCATTAACATTTTTCTTATTTTAAATAATTAATTGATTTCCACTTAATTTTGTGGATTGCCTGAGTAGAAATGGGAATTGACCACCGCTACTGCTCATAAATCTAATCTATTGGCTTACATTCACTTCCAAACAGTGCCAAACCTGAGCTAATGATAGAGAGGATAGCTCCACCATCAGGCTCTGAACTCCTCAGAATTAATGACCCAGTGATGCAGTTTAGAGTTTGGCGCCCTTTGGCCTATGACCTCTGGTTTTGGTGATAGTTCTGTGTGTCATCCCTGAGGTGGGCTGTACCTCAGTGGGACACAGTTGAACCTCACATACTTACCACATGCTGTCGGTCTTCAGGAAAATTTAATTTCCACGTTTGCTACGAGGCCTTCATACAGGCATTATTCAGCATTAACTTGGGTCAGGTCCCACATGGAAGCCATTATGGCATGAATTTCAGACATTTTGGTCTCCTTTCTCATCCAGAAGACCAATCGCCCGTACGTAGATTCTTTGATATTTTGCTTTGAGGTCTGAACCCCATTCTCTTCATAAAGTTCCTGACCTCGCCGTTTTCCATTGGCAAATTTATTCACTTTTGCAAATCTTTTCCAGTTGTGCTATTTACTTATATTATTTCTCTGTGGGCGTTCTTCTCTTAAATTTGAAATATTAGCTCAGCCTTGATGCAGATGGGTCAGATGCAAATGTCTTCTCTATATTCAGTGCTTGAAACGTCAGAAAGGATAAAATTCAGGAGCGGCCATAATAAAATCACGAGTGGAGTAATGCCTTTATCATGCAATTTTTTAACAGACCCATGCAACAGACCTTAAAATCTTAAAGTTGGCTAAATGTAAATATATACACAAATATTGGTATTTTACTCATCATAAATACTGCAAATGTTTAATAAATAACAACATCATTGAACTAATATTACGTCACAACAGTAGTTTTGTTGAACTGGAAACATTCATTCGGGGCTTTGTCTTCAATATAACAGAGTGTGTTTGAACATGAGTGTCATTGATGAAGACATACTGAAGCGACTGACTCGGAAATTAATTTAAGTGGTTAAAACTAAGAGAAGGAACAATTAAGGAAGAATGTCGATGATCTGTTGAAGGCTGCCATCCAAGATCGTTTTAAGGGCTTCCCCCCGTTGTTTCTCCAACCACAATATCATTGTTCCACCTTCTAATGTGTGGGAAAGGACTTGGGAAGTAATGGGGTATTTTAAGATCTCTCTCCACCTAATAGGCCTCACAAAAAAATCAATGTAACCATATGTTGTTATGTTGCTCACTGTTTCTTGTTGGCATGAAGTATTGGTGTTTGAGCTGAACACCCCCCTGTGACGGTATATAAGCAGTGCAGTGAAGATGCGGTGATGACGTTAGGTATGACTGGGCAATTAACCATCAAAGGAAGATAGCAGCTGCATTTTCATATCATTTTGATTAAAGTTGTGCTTGCTACAGTCTATCAGTTTTTTTTTTTTTTTTTTTTTTTAACAGAACCTCGGTATGATATTAATGGAACATTAAATGTGATTTTCGAGGCGCAAAATTTTAATATTTATATAAAAATATATGAATTAATTATTATTATTATTATTATTATTATTATTATCATTATTATTATTAATAATAATAATAATAATAATAATAATAATAATAATAATAATATATTATATTATTATAACATTATTATCATCATACTATTCCCATTTTCCTAGAAAAAATAGAACTCTCAACCTTCAGATGTTTTCTGTTACATCGTATTTGCTGACATGTTTTCTTATTTGGTTTCAGTTGCCCCCTGGGGTCCATGCGATAAAGTCTCTTAGAGCTACAGCTTTCACTTTCACAAATTATGTATATTTATAACGCAAATTAAATTATTCCCTAAAGTAAATAAAATTCAGTCATCCTGCTGACTCATTAATTCCTTCTCACATTGTTTCACTTTGCTGCATCGCCATCTTTTTTATAAGATTTTGAGACTGCAATTAATGTGCTCATGATTCTCATGTATGGTATTTACATAATATTAAGCAAGCAGTGGGCCACTTGTGGCCCACCATCAACTGAGCTGTCACTACCATTTGCAGACTGACACAGTCGATGAACACATGGTTGGCAGTTGGGTTGACGTTGTGTAAATGACAATCAGTTGCAAACAGAACATAGGGCTGGTAATTCCTAGGTATTTGTTTAATTTGTAAAAATTTAATGCGACAACCTGTGACATTTACAAGTGTCTGCTTGCAAGATACAGCCTTTATATAGGAATTCAGTCAACCTAATCCCTGCTGCGGTGAAAAAAAGGGAATATCAGGAGGGTAGGGTGTGAAGTCCATGATATGCTGCTTTTTTCAGAAGGCCTTAATAACATGACAGGACAATATTACACCCATAAACTTTGGAATCCAAATAATGCTTATCATAGTATTCTTTTTTATTGCAGAATGCTTTATATGTGACATTTGATTTGTGATTTGTGACATATGCGCAGGGGCGTCTCTAGGACTAAAGATTGGTGGGGCCCAGAGCTCCCCTTTGAAACATTTACTAACCCTGACTTGCAGGCAATCATAAGAATAATTGGCAAACAATCATTCCAGATCATTTTCCTGGCTTTTTTATTGTTTTTTTTGGGGGGGGTAACTTTTTCAAAAAGTGGCAATGAAAGTTGCAATGTCTTGGCGATTTATTTATTTATTTTTGTCCGCGAGAAATTTGCGTGGATTGGTTGAATTTGCTTTATTAGTTGCAATCGAGACATGCAACTTCCTTGAGGGACTGAGCAATAGATTCACGCCGAAAACATGCCGGTACGGTGGAATACATTTCAGTACGGCGACAATCATTAATCTGGACGTGTAATTTTGTGCATTTAAATCAGCATTATTCAGTATTGCACACAGACGTTTCAAATGATCTTTTATTTTATTTAAACAAAACGATCATGAAGCGCCAGTTAAAGCACTTGATTTGTGGAAAAGGTAGCGCAGACGTTTGAGAACATTTTGTCTTTTATAAAGCGTTGAACAATTTTTGAATGGCCAAAATAATTTTTCTGATCTGAATTTATCCCATTATTTAGTCGTCAATAGATCGCATGGAGAAAGAAACCGTAACTTCGATTGCCTTGTCAAAATTGGAAAACGTGTTAATAATGGAAAATAACTGAGTACAAGCCAGGAACAATCATTGACACAAAGGCATAGCCCGGGCCCCACCAATTATCACTTCCAGAGACGCCACTGCATATGCGTCACCCAAATGTGTATCCAAGAGGCCGTCTTGCGGTGAAATTTTGGGGTTGACTGGTGGTTTAATGAACTGAAGTTGTTTGCTGATTTATTTTGAAATTCAATGAAAACGTGAGAGACACCAGCCCTTCAAAACTTGTGATACGACCACCTCTGGGCAAATGTTCTAAAAGATTTATTCCTTCAGACAGGGATATTATAAAGTGACGTGAAGTTGGGGGAGAGGGGACTTTCCCTGTATAGCGCAGTGCAGTTCATCTGGCATCTTCGACTGTCAGAGAAAGGACGGCTCTCACTGCACAGTGAAGAGCGTCAGCAGCTAAAGGACTCCAGGCTGAATGGAGCTCCAAAGTGATGGCCGACTTTTAGTCTCCACCAGCTGGATAAACAGCTAGATCAGAGACCCCTTGTTGTGCGCAAATGTTTTACAAATCTGTTTCACAGGGGTCCTTCTCTATTCGGATATTTGGCTCATGCAGCCGAGTTCTTCCCCTGAAGTTAATTGTCAGTTTCTTTTCATTTTTTTCTACCCCTTCCCTACCCCCTCCAAAAAATAAAGCAAAATCAAATAAACAAATCATTAGTTTGTACCAAAATAATAAATCCATGCTGAAATGTGAGAACTTTTTGAATATCTCACTGTGCCATGGAGGTAATGTAGTTTCAGATAATTGAGCGTCCACAAATTCTTTTGACAAATAATAATCATTTTTACAGTCTCTGTCTGGAATAGTTCCACTTTATGAGTCAGTTCCATCATCTCACTTCTACTAATTCAAGGAAATGGACAGTTGTCAATTCCTGCTGCGAATTTTAATTGTGGAATTGGGATGAAATGAATGCTAATGAATGTAAAGTTGCCGAATGGGCTTCCATCAGTGAATGTTCTCAGCCAAGATGGAGGTAAGTAGGCGATTGTATTGTTAACGAGCGAGGTGTTCTCAAATACTGGCAGATGGAGCTGTGCCAGGGGTAATTACCATGTAGACCATGTGAACAGGAGCCTGTTCTCTCCACGCCTGAGTTTGAGATTGAGACTGAAAATCAAACTTGAATTGTCGTCGTGACAGGCTTTGATGTGCCAACCAGCACAAGTGCATAGCAGGGCTGAAATTTAAATAGCACTCAGAGGGGACAATTCAGTCTGTGTTTGAAGGTCAGGAAAGTCTTTTGAGGGAGAGCTGTGACCTTTTAGAAATGATTCACTCTGGGGTAATTGTCTTTGCAACTGTGCATACGTTGTTGTGAAAGGTGACCCGTTCACTTAATAAAAAATGCCATTTGGGGAATTCCCTTAGAATAATATATCAAGGTTATGCAATTGAAAAATGATCCACTTTGAGATGTTCTCCTTAATACAGTTTTAAAAAGCCCTGAAAAGTCAAAACAATGTGCAGTTTTGCTCTCGTAAGAAATCAAATGATTCATGACAGATTCATCCATCCATTTTGTGACCTCTGGCCATTTATTAGTGGTCAGGGCCAAGGAGTCCATACAATGTGGACAAGTCAGGGACATATTCTGGACAGTATAGTGTATCAATCTGTCTCCAAGATCACACAGTATTCTTTTACTCACTATAGCCTATTTGGAGCCTCATGTTAGCTGATTAGCATGTGTTTGTTGGGAGGAACCAGCACCTAGAGGAACACAGAGGAAACCTATGCAAGAAGAGAGGACACACAGAGAGGCCACCGGCCAAATTTGAACCCATTGCTATCTTGCTGTTAGGGTACGTTGCTGCCCAAAACTTGTAATCTTGTAGTAATTATATAACTTTTTTGAATTATTGATAATTGATTGTTTGATTTTGAATGTATGTGATATATTGCTGTTCCATGGCATGTATATAGTTCATAGTTATGCTGTTCATAAAGCTGTAGCCAGTATTACAGTATTGGCTAACCTGTTGATCAACGGTGAGCTTCTTTCGGGTGCCAATAACCTGGCTAATGAACTACGTTTCGGGCAAAATTTTCCATTTTCCTCTCAACTTCCTCCTCAGGTTGGGCCATATTCTATAAATCAAAAATCAAAGGCAGTACAAACCACCCAACTAAATGTGTGCTGTGCTCTAATTTCTTTGCAATGCCAGCACATGTCCCATCCTCCATCATGCTTTGTCTGTGTGTCTTCTGTGCCCATCAACATTTTTGACTGATTTCATCGCTGTACTCTTGCAGCTCTTACAATGCAAGCATTCAACAGCCTCTCCACTGAACATCCTCTTCCTGTAGAGCTCTTATCTGCTCTCTGTCATTCATCTTTATAATTTTCCTTCTATAAGGTGTTATAAGGTGACTCCATCTCAAAGATCACAAAAGTACCTCAGGGATCAATTCCTGGACTTGTCCTGCTTTCTTTGCACCCGGGTCTTCTTTTGTATTTTTGATTGCATTGAACTGCCATTGCTTACAGCTGTGTCTTCCATTTTTACCTAGTGAGGAATATGTTGCAACACACATCAAAGCTTGTCTCAATGACAAATCAAATAGGATGATCAGTTTACAACTCAAACTCAAGGTAAAACTGAGGCCTCTACTAGTTGCACGCCCAATACTGCCCCCCCCCCCCCAATTTTGGGTAAGATTGTCTGCATAATGACATATGTCTAATACACATTTTTGAATTGTGGCAGAGTCATTATTTTTTGTACATATATTGCTCCTGTATTTCTCCAACTATCTTTTTATTGAGATTAAATGGTTGTTGAACCAAAAATTATTAAACATGATACATTCATGAGCAATAATACTCTTAATAAATGTGACACCTATTTAATGCCAAGCACATAAAGAGATCAATGAACTGTGGCATTCTGATATTGGATATTATTTGCTAGGGCACGTTCTGTAGTCACAATTTTCAAGATCTGAATATATGGATCCATTTGACTCAGTCAGGTATTATTACTACTGATCTGGGGTTTGATTTGCTTCTTGGTTCAAAAAGAATAAAATTGTACCTTAGTTTCATAACATTTTAATTGAAATTGTTGCTCCAGACTGCTTGCCATTCTTTAAGGTTTAATAAATGAATGTACTGATTTACATTTAAATCGAAAGAACAAGGAGGGGCAAGCACCATTTGCATCTAGTTATTGTTCAGATAAGTGTAAGACTTGATAGACCTGATAACTATGTATAATTAAAGCTGTAATGACAGGTCTGGGGTTATTAATGCAAGAATAAAATGAAAATTACAGAACATTAAATATGGCTGCGCAGTGATGTCTGTGCCTATTTGCATATGCCTTTGTTTGAATTCTTTTAGAATTACTCTGTAGATCATTTCAATATTCATCTCCGTCACATTCACTGTCCTTTCTCGAACATTTATTTCTTTGGTGTGTATGGAAAAGGCAATAGGTCTTGTCATATGGGAAAGAATGACCTCTGGGTTAACATGTACTAATATATTGAGGCTTAATTCCGTAGCTGTTTTGCACTTTTATGCTTTGGACATTAATTTTGAAAAATTACCTCCGTCAGGATCTTAACGGTTATTGAGGAAATTAGGATTTTACTATACAGTTCAATTTTATTCTAATTGGCGACATGAGATCCTTTTACTTAATTAACACCTGAGATGACTTTGAGACCCAATGGATTTTATCAGGTGGCCCTTGAGAATGGGTGTTTCGTTTCAGAATTGTGTAATCCGATATAACCAGTGAATCTTGCGTGACAGGCCAGCGTTTTAGAACGTGGTTTTGTTTTGGAGTGACCTCACACGTAAGCGATTCCGTGCTTTCCCCTGCCCTCTTTGGAGTGACTTGCCAATTAGGTCATTTGCTATATAAGTAAGTATATAAGCTCTGGGGATTGCTCCCTGCTCCGGTGCCCGCCTGTTCCCTATGGAGTTTTCCTGGGAGGTACGTGTAGCCATGAGTGCTGTTGTCTGCTACGAATTGCAATGTGAGATAAATCATCTATTGTCTTTGTATTCATAGTTGCTGTCTGTCTAATGGGTTGCTGGACTCTGCGGTTGGTGGGGTGTTACTGCTACGGTTGCTGATCGGTATGTGGGAGAGACTGCAGATTAAATTGTGTATATAAATAATATACACGCAATAATATACACAATCCTCCTTCTCTTATCTGTAAGTGTGCTTGCGGTTGATTTTCGTGGCTGAGGAACTGGTTGTGAGCGGTCTTTTCGGCAGCCTGTAATAGCCTGGCGCTGTGGTAAGGAGGATGGCGTTATGGGAAATTCTTCCGGGTCCAGTGGGGTGGCTCCCTTTTTTGTTTACGGAGTTGTTTCTGTCTCTTCAGGGTTCCAGTGAACTGCGGTCTTGCCTCTTTATTCATAGTAGATGTATGTGTGGGTTAAGTGTCCTTTACATTTCCCAGCACGGGAGTGTTGCCGAATGTGTTTTTTTGGTTTTGGTTTAGTGGTGGCTTTGTAGTTTGTTCATCTGCATGATGGGTAGTTTCAATTTGTCTAATGTTAGACCATGGACTACTGGTTTGTTCTTGTATTCTGTTTTAATCAGTTTTATTACATTTCAAAGCCAGTGCGTATGGTTGGCCCAGTGAGTCTTCGGTGGGAGGGTCAGCTGGTGGTTGTCCCCGTCTCTGTACTTGTTTATACCAATTGCACTGAATCCCGTATTAACCCTAATTTGTTTCAGATGAGCGTGCACGTCTGGTGGTAAGTGGGATTCACCTGGGTTAAAGTAGTATACCTCCCACCGAGGTTCCTTGGCCTGCTTAAGAGCGCTGCCTGGTGGCTATTTTTAATTAGTATTTCCCTGTTATGTATGTTAGTACTTGTACAAATAAAAGAATTGTATTTTGCCTTATCTCGCTTTGAATTAATTCCTATTGTTATTGAAGTGGTTTCTCCATATAGGTACTTCCAGTCTCCTTGCTTAATAAAAGTTATGATAATTTGAACCGTGTCTCTGTCTTCAAGGAAAAGAACCAGGGAATTGATGTTCTACCAAGTGTCTTGAATGGTTATGTCCTTGGGTGGACCATTACACATGCATTACAAAGAATTGTAGTTTGCCCTCAGGAAGAGAGAGAAAAAATTTGACGTGGTATTGATTCTCTCACATTCTACTGTCAATTACAGTCATCACATACAAAAAATGCATAGTTCCCTACCATGGATTTACGTGTAGATTCCTTTAATGACATATTCAGTGCTTTATTATCCACCCAAGTACTGGTGTGGATAGCCAATCACTCAATTATGCACTCAGGCTCGTCTGCGTAACTGCGCAGTCAAAGTTCACGCCCTTGTGAAACTTCCCGGTTACGATGTATTGATTGGCTTGCTTCTTGTCCAATTCCCGAGTGTCTAAACTTTCCACAGTAACTGAAAGACATTGATTGGACAAACAAAAAAGCATACGAGCCTATGCGTATCAGCAAGGTAGGTTGTATCCGTTCAACATTGAGCACCATTGCGCGGCTGAAAATGACGCGATTTACAGAAAAAAGGGTCCCTAAACTGGCCTGAAGTGTTCAGTTACATTTAAAGGATTTAAATGAGGTAAGGACATGATCAATGGTAATTATTCAGAATGAAACAGGACTGGAGGGTTCCTTCTACTGGACCCATCGGTCTCTGGAGGAGGGATTCAGTGAAAAAGGAGAGGCTGCTACTTTTGCTTTTTGTTTTGGAATTTATACCGTATTCAACAAAATCGAATGATGTGTTTTGTTTTTTTTTGTTATTGTTTAAAAATGCTGCTTTTTTTGTGTTTGTTTAAAATATGAACTGGTCATGCATTATGGCCGATCCCCTGGTACGTTCATTGCACCTTTCTGTTGAATCTAGGGAGGCATATATTATTCAATTTTCCCTGATAGTGGAATGTATGTTCTGTTAAAATAAGGTATATTTCAGAAATCAGATATTACTGAGTTAGTGAGTTGTACTTGTTCCTTATAAGTGTTGAAATAAGGTTGTGAGCTCGGCAGTCGGAACTGCTAGCTTTCATTGTAGGGTGAATGTTCTGACCTTTTAATCAGCAGTTTATTTCATCAGTATGTGTGCTGGCTTGAGGGACTTTGAAGAAAAATGGACAAAATTCAAAACTTTATTATGGAGAAAAGGCATGTTTTGTGTTAGTAGAGGTTACTGGTGACCACTGATGTTCAACTGCACTGATATGGATAAATTCATGCTAAACTCAACCAGAAGATCATTAATTCATATTAAATTTCATGCCTCTAAACTGTAATTGTTTAAATATATTATTATTATTTTCTGATCTGACAGTGCACCATTTTGAAAGATCTCAGATTTCGGGGAGCCACCTGGATAGCCATCTTATTTGGCTCATAGCAAGTAGGTAATCTGGAATGCAATGTTCAAGATAAATTATACTTGTGGTCAAGGAGTTTATGATCCCAGAAATTTATAGATTTAAGCCCCAACAGTTTTTCAATTCTCAGTATTTTTTTTTTTTGCAATTTCAATGTAGAATTTTCATGAAGATGTTTTGTGCAGCCCATTTTCTCTACCAAAATCATGAGAAGAAACTGAATTACATATACAAGTTAGTCTAAATGATTCAAGTGTCTAGACTCAGTTCAGCCATTCCTTTCCTGTCTGTGAAGCTGCAATCTTGAATTATAAGTTATAAATTATTCATGCCTTAAATAAGGTAACCCCCTCAAATAGCCAGATTTGGCTTCTGCGCAAAGGAGTTAAGGAAATGGGGAACACAAATGCATCACACCTGGCGGGGGAGGTACACAGGACAATGAACCAATCAAAAGAGACAATACATTGATACGCACAAGCTACTGGATGAGTGAAGACACGAAGGGAATTTACTCAAGGGTTGTGACATGGACTACAAATTCACTGGTGACATGGACCCGTTTATCCTGGCTATAACGTCCGGCCAAAGGCAGCTGATTGAATCTTAAAAAAACAAACAAAAAAAAAACAACAATAACAGATGAAATAATTAGTGAAAACATTTGTGCTGATCCAGTGTTGCATCCAGAATTCTTAATCTAAATTGATTCGGTGAAATTAAGTTCTCTTAACAGATGTGTTTAGCTCAGCATGCTAATCATGTCTCTTAGCATGCACCGAGGCAGACCAGGCTGACAGTTTGGAGCTCACAGCAGAACTGTTACTCCAGCTGAGCTGCGGTGTGAGGATTACTTTGTCAGC
This sequence comes from Gymnothorax reevesii, assembly GCA_029721435.1. Classification (NCBI taxonomy): domain Eukaryota; kingdom Metazoa; phylum Chordata; class Actinopteri; order Anguilliformes; family Muraenidae; genus Gymnothorax; species Gymnothorax reevesii. The sequence continues at coordinate 31,458,357 of CM056590.1, forward strand.
CGCGAGGGAGTTTAGGCCTGAAGACTGTCAAAGTTTCCTGTAACTTCTGAGATTCTTCTGGAATTAACCCTCAGCTCTCGCACAACCGCAAACCAGGTAAAATCTCCTGGAAAGAGTTCGCAATTGTGGAACGTGTCTTTCCTTGACATTGTGGAAAAAAAAAAAAATGTCTGTGTAATTTTGCCAGTTCTCCTGATAAACGCCAACCCTACCATACTCACACTGCACTCGTAAAGTCATATTTCCAGTGATAGCCACCTTTTGAGGCCGACCTCGCCGACCGTTTTAAAATATTCTGTAGTGTTTAAAATGTGTTGCCTGGGTGCATGGAGGGGAAGACCATGTGATCACACAGCGGGGGGAAATTCCTCCAGTGCTGTGATTTCTGTGCATCGTTCATCTTTCAGAAAGACTCGCTCTAGAGTAATCCTGTTGTTTGTGCCTCAGTCTCCTCACAAACACCCCACCAGCTCTATGCCAAATCCGCCTGGCATTTTGGTGTCATACAGTAAGAAACCCCATCTTTGAGGATATGTAGATCTGCTCTGCAGTAGTCTGTGGATGCAGTGCTGTACTCAGCCTACTTCTTCTGGTTTTATGTGGCTAGAATCAGGCTCACTCGGTACACTGCATTCGGGGTGGCCATGTTTTATCATGCTGTTTTATATCTTTAAGGATTCATTGATTTTCAAGTGTCTGTTTTTAAAATGGCGGCAGGTTGTAGGTGCCAGTTTAAATTGGCCTTTGTAGCTTTCAACACAGACCTCCGTGATCCAGCATCGGCGGAGTGTCAAACGGCGAGTTTATTTGTTTGTGCTTCTGAATTAACACGTCGTTCCTTCTATTTACCCGCAGAGATTGAGGTCATGCTCTTCGGTCTGCGCAACGACGGCGGTGTCTCGCCGAGGGTACAAAGCCATTAGGCGGCAGCCTCGCATCGAAGGCACAGTACTGTTTTTGCGTGTGTGTGTGTTCATGTGTGCCTGCATGTGCTCAGGCTCGAACGTGTGTGTGCATGTGTATGCTGTCGATTCAGACTGTGAGTGGGAATGGATTAGTGTGTGTGTGTGTGTGTGTGTTTGTGTGTGTGTGACAGGTTATGTTGACACTCGGGGACACTAGGGACTTTCAGATGTGTAGGGGACTGCTGAAGGGCCGCCTGTCAGATTTTCTAATGGCTGTCCAGTGGCAAAGGCCCCTGACAGACCTTGTTTCCCTGCAAATCGACCACAGCCCCGAAAAAGGGGGCTGCTGTGAGAGGAGGTATCTATTTTTCACTGCCTGCAGTACTCGAAATTTCATCTTTTCAATCTGTCAATTCCAATTAACAGTGAATGTCAACTGGGAGGGAGGGTTGGAAAGGAGATAAGCTTCATGCCACCTCTTACAATAACATCCAGTAATGATTTAGGACTCTTTTTTGCTTTTGTTTGGAAAAGAAGGTCAATTTTTTTGTTTAAATCCTGTAAGAGGGGGCTGAAGCTCAGCGTATTGATGGAGGCAGTATCGATGCTCTCAGTCATTAGTGCACAACCAATGTTCCTGATAATTTCTTCTGTTTAGTCATTTGTCAATTCATCATCCCAATGTAATATTGAGCAGGACAGAATGTAAATGACTTGAAAAGCTGGCCTGCTAGGAGAGCCCAAATGGAGAGTGTTTCAGCATGAAATTGTAAATGGCTGAGGTTTTGTTTTTCTTCTGCTGTGGTTTTGCATTATATTGTACGAAAATGATGGTACCGTAGCACTGTATGCATGCAGAGGTGTGAATAGTCAAGTTATCAGCACAGAGACACCAAAGGGCCAGTAGAGGAAGTGGACTTCAGCCACTTCGGTTTCAGAACGCTTAGTCCATTCACATTTTTTGAGGTATTTATCCAGCAAATGCAGAATGTGTGTCAAAATATGCAATGTAATGATGGTCTGAATGGAAAAGCAACTAGAGGTGCTCCAAGAGTGCAAACCTCCGCCAAAATAGGACAGTCAAAATCATGCTGAATGAATATGGCTCATATATTGTTTGACCGATCAAGGTCAAAATCAAAAGGGTCCATCCCTGATGAAATAGCAACCCACCCACAAAATACCAGAGCTATTGTTTCATTACTTATTGAGTTATCTTGTACACAAACAGATAGACAGACAAACCAATGCCAGCAAAAACATAACTTCCTTGGCAGACGTAATAATTAGAAAAAGAGCTGAAGAATACTGGAGAATTCAGATTGACAAACACATGCAGAACTGGTGTAGAATATGTAAAGAGGCATTTACATGCGGTTCAGGAGCGGCAGGGATGTGATGCCTTTCATACTGAAGGCTGATTATTTCTCTGCAAATGTTTTAGTGTTCAAATAATATAGTCAGTTAGGCCTCCAAAGCAAGGTGCATTAACTCCTGTTAATCACTGACATTAATTTAGTGTTTCGGTGCGTAAATGCTCTAAATTTCAGGCTATCTTCCTTGTGGGGCATTACGTGGGCTGAGAATTAGTTGGACCTTTTTACAAATTGAAGAAAATGGGATGTGAAATTTTGCTGCATGGTAATTTCTCACGCCAAGTATGCTTTTCAGATTTTTATATTCAGGGGAGTTATTTGGACTAAAATGTATAATATAATGCCCATTATATCTTTAGTAGAATGATTTTAGATAGGGGATCTAGGAAAATGTAAATGGAGATAGACCTTAGTAATTTTTCAAAATGTCATAAATTTTGTAGGTATATGGTTCTATCTTCTAGATAGCTCCTTGTATTTTCAGAAATGTTTAGCCAAAAAGTTCTGTCTTGAATTTTGTTAAAAAAAAAAAAAAAACACAACAATGTGACTACACCCAAATCTGCAAATTACATGTTCATGGTAAAAGGTAATACAGAATTTGAAAGAAAAACAGAGTATCTGACAATAATAATCACAGAAAATGGGCAGCCGCGTCCTGTCTGAAAATAAATAGGAAACCAACCTGGTAACACTGAACTGAGCTATGGAGTCTCGAGGGTGTTCAGTGTCAATTGTTGCCATCTCTATGGCCAGTACAAGTTAATCTCAGTACATTTAATGCAGACATGATGCACACTACATTGTAAACAAACTCTGGCCTGGGGCTTGGTTTCAACGAGTATTCTGTTCATATTGTACTTGTTCATGTGCAAACAAATGCATCCTGCAATGCATAAAATATAAGATTGAAAATCAAGTAGTACGATCTTAAATAGCCCCCTACAATAAGAAAACCCTTATGAAAAATGAACACAAAATACTACAGAACTAAATACTATAGTTTTCGGGAGTAACTATGGTATTATTTCACAATTACTGTAGATATACTATTGTATAGCGTAGTTTACTATAGTGATGCTAAAGTATATAGTGATGCTAAAGTAAACCACAAAAGTCAAACTCTACTATAGTAAACTGTAGCCATGATCAATTACTACAGTACTTTTGTAGCAAACTATAGTTTACTGTATTAAAGTGTAGTTTACTATAGTTTACATCAATTTTACCACAGTAAACTATAGTTAACTATTGTAAATCTTTCTCAGGGAAATGAAGGGTTTTTAGAGATAGACGTTTCATTCAAGTGCTGTTGTACCTACCTATCTAAAATATCCCAGATTTCATCATCTTACAGCCTTCTAATTGGTATATTAGAGGGATTTTGCTTTGAAATGGTAGAGTATATAGAACCTTTGCTCAGGGATCTTGTCATCCAGATCAGCTGATCCTATATCCAGCTTCCTGATTGGACGAAGTGGACATAGAACTTTTTAAACTGAAGTGGACTGAAAATTCATTCAAAGTACTATGCACTCTCTGGATGTTTCTCCCAGCTGCAATCTATCATTGAAAAATTACATCAGGATATAGTACCTATTAATATACCTATATACCTACAGTACCTATTAATACTGTACTGTATAGTACAACATAGTTTTTGATGAAAAGTGGAGATAGGCCCAGTTAATCCTCAGCCCACGATTAGCCACTGGGACTGGACCAGGCAGGGAATTCTCTGAAACATCTTCCACCAGATTTTAGATATGTCCCTGATCCAGTATCTGTTTGAAGTAATAGATGAGACTTTAAAGTGATGTGTGTGTGTGTGTGTGTGTGTGTGTGTTTGTGTATGTTTGTGTGTGTATGTGTGTGTGTGTGTGTGTGTGTGCGCGCACGTGTGAGTGCATATGTCTGTGTGTGTGTGCGTGCATGCGTATGCATGCTTGTGTATGTGCGTGTGTCTGCTTTTTTTATGCCTGTATGTGTATGCATGCTCGTGTGTGTGCGTGTGTGTGCGTATGTATACTTGTTTGTGTGTGTTTCTGCGTGCACGCGTGTGATCATATGTGTGTCTGTAGCCGTCTTTGTATCCCTGTCAGGGTGTCATATGGGAGATTCCATCTTCTCCTCCCCAAAGTCTGCAACAGATTTTTATCTGGGAAAATATCTCTATTCAGTTTTTATTTTGTTCCCCAAGCCACATCACATACTTCAGTTGGCATGTGTTACCATTTGAAGATATCACTGAAAGCTGTCACTTAGCCAAAGCTGAAAATATGTGGCATAGAACATCTCTTTAAATCAATTATTAGTCCTTACTTTTTCCTAAATAATTTTTCTTCATCAACAATACGTTTACAGACACGCAATTTGCAGCTTTATTCATAATTGTGTTAAGGTGCAATTCAAACATGAAGTCCAGGTTAGATTGCCTGCATTGCAGGATGTGACAAAAGGTAGCGTGGAAGTTCCAGAGTAGTTTACTTTTCTTGTAAAACACACTTTGTGCATGAATTATTGTTATCTTAATTGAATGTAGCCCATTACCCATTGCACTTGCATTGCATTAAGAAAGAAGCTGTGTCTTTAATTGCCTATGAAATATTTTTTGTTTTGGAAAACATGTTAATGAAGTAAAATGATTAAATAGAGGTCAGGACTTATAATTGCTACAAAGTGATGTTTTTATCTCTGCCCATTTTTGGCTGTGACTTCACCACTGGCTGACAGCCACAAGATAAATAATCTTAAATGACTATGTTCCCACTTCAGTTAAACTGTAGATTTACATGTTACTTTGCAGGATTATTTCACAGGCCGAAGATAACCTTTGATTACAGATAAATGCATATTGTCTCCGTTATGTCTAATCTGTCTGAAAGCTTTTTAGTTAGTTTATCTGGATGGGGGTGCGTTAAAGGGCAAAATAAAAAAAACTTTAGGGTTTTAAACGAATTACCCCTGTTGTAAAGGAGATTCTGGATCTTTCAGGCAATTAGTTTGTGCAGTGAACTAGGGATAATGAATAATTATGACAAATTAATAGCCTGTACTGTATGTAACACCTTTCATCTCATGATGTTAGAGCGTGTTTGCGGTGAAATAGGGGTGAAATCCTGGGACCAAAATCAGTATGGAGCACTGACTCTAACTGCCTATTTCAGCAATTTCTTCTCTCGTTTTTAGCTGTTCATTAGCACGTAAATGGCAATAGTGTGAAAGCTGAGTTTAAAGATTCCCGTAAAGGAATTGCAAAATACACAAGTGGAGGTTTGAGGGGCGAGATCAAGAGCTGCCAGTCCTGAAACATTTTTTTCCGAATATGACGCTGTCAGCCTGGCGTCTAGTTCGATTTAATTCTGTTAACAGCTGTCCGAAGGGATTTCATGTTGCATTGTTTCCTGGATGTGGGCTGAGTATGTGACAAAAGCAAATTAGTAAAGCTATGCATTAAAACTAGGGCTCGTTCTCCAAGTGAACTATTTGAAAAAGAGCACTATTTCTGTAAGAGACAAATGCCGATGTGTTGTTCCGTGATGTGAATATTAAAATGGCTGATGAAGCACAGAGGACTCCCGGGTGAATCAGTGGAGCCAAGGACTCATGAAGGGAAGTGTGACGTTGTCGTCTCAGCGGATTCTTCTGTTTGACCTATTTTGCTGTGTTTGAACGGGGGCAGTGTACACGTGCGCCGCCATTCCGTGTCCACTGTACACCGCTGAAGGGTGCGGGCGGAACGGCCGTCCACTGCCGAGCATATTTATTCAGAGCCGGTGGCAGCTCTCTCCCGCCCACCCAGCGCTACACGGGCACTGCTAATGCGTGCATGCACAGCATGATTGCATAGAGGCACGCCTGGGATAAAAGGAATTGTCTACTTTCGGGAGTATATTCGGTATCTAAATTCCAGGCTATATTTTGATCAGTGGCTACTGGTGGACAGAAGGGAGGGTCTAAAACTTGTCTTTAAACTGATGATTAGTCTAGATCTGTTTTCAGATATTTTCCTCCAATAAAGATGCTGTAACTGTATGAACATTCACCTTTCTCAGGTGTACCCAATTTTCTTCGTTAAGACGAGAAATAAAATGTGTCATTTGGACCAAAAATGTGTGCATTTCAGTATTTGTTTTATTTGTTTTCATGTAAACAATCATGAAGCGCAGGTTTGATGGCCTGCTTTGCGGGGTATGCAGAAAGTTAATGTGTGAAATCCAGAGTAATTTATCCTATTTCATGAAGGATAGCTTATTGAGACATGTGAGTAAAACTTTTTTTTTTTTTATTCATTATTTACCCGCCTAAACATTGCATTAAAAAGGACGCAGTGTGTTTAACTGCCGATGGATTATTCATGTTGTTGGAATGTGATAATCGAGATCAGTGATTGAGAAGAGGTCAATTGTCATCCATTTTCCCTCCCACCCCCTTCATTTTCTGTTTCTGATTGGTCCTGAAGGGTTTTGTCTAACGAACGATAAGGTCCATACAGAACTTTAAGATGACTTGACCTGCCTTTATAATAATGTTTGTTAGGTGTGTCTCAGTCTTGTAGCATAAAGCGTGTCTATGAGTTTCCCTTGACTCCAAGCTGCTTGTGCAGTGGAGTCAATGTAAATAATGATGCAGTTACTTTAAAAAATTCATTAATTTTACAACATTACTTCTGAGTTATAAATACATACTGTATCATCATTACTTATTTACTTTTGTGCATTATAAGAAATAGCTGCAATTTTGAAAATGAAATTGAACTATAAATTATCCTTCCATTATGCATATAGCTTCTTCCTCATGAGGGTTGCGGGGGCGCTGGAGCCTGTTCCAGCTGACTATGGGTGAAATTTCGGGAATCACCCCAAGCAGCTTGCCAATCCATCGCAGGAAACACACATCATTCACTTACACACTCACTTACTTACAAGCAATTAAGAGATTCCAGTTAACCTGACATGGATTTCTTTAGACTGTGGAGGGAAACCCACATGAACACAGGGAGAACATGGAAACTCCACTCAGAAAGAACCCAGACTGGACTCAAACTCTCAAGCTTTGTGCTGTGAGGCACGATTATTATTACCCCGCCCCATCCGAAGGGTGAGGGAACGGGTATTGTTTTCGATCTGGTTTATTTGTGTGTTTGTGCTTTTGTTTGTTTGTTTGCGTGTTTGTTTGTTAACACTCCATCGGCAAAACTAATGGCCAGATTCACCCCAAATTCGGTATAAGGATTGCCACTGACCCAGAATAGATCCCTATCGAATCTCGTACAAGTAGGTGAAAGTATGTGCGAGGGGCCGGGTTTGTTGTGCCTGGCACCACTTGTTATTATTATTATTAGTAGTAGTAGTAGTCGTTGTAGTTGTTGTTGTAGTCATAGTTGTAGTGAAAGTAGTATTTTTATTATTTCTATTAACGGCTGCATCATAATCAATGTGGGCACACCTGTTAGCATTATTTTTGTGAACTTGACTCGGTCTTTGTGGTACGTTGAATCGCAGGAGAAGTATTGTCTTCCCTGGCAGCACTGACTGTTGCTCCTGCTCCGTACAGAGAGAAACAGTAATTAAATCACAAAAAGGATGCCTGCCTTTATTGCCTGTGTGGAGTTATCACAGCTGAGCTGTTTCCCTCGGTACAATAGTCAACACCTAGTGGGTGTTATGGATTGAAATGGGCTTAAATCCGGTGTCCTTTGTAGAAATAATACCCCTGTTATCAGCCGTGCTCATGGCTGCCGATCAGCGTACATTACAGCTGCTAACACAATTGCTGAAGCCCCGACTGACCCCCAACCCACTCCTTTTGTCTGGGGAGGCTGGTGGTGGGGCAGATTTATCCTTGGCACTGGACTCTGTGTGGTCTATCAGTTCCCTCCGGAATGGAGAGACTTGGCCAGGAGAGAGAAAGAAGGGGGCTATAAACCTACCACAATGGGGAATTAAGTGGTGGCCAGTGCCATGGATTCATTGTGCGAATTCTGACGGAAACCAGAACATTCCGCACAATAGCGAAGGAGAGGAATGGAATGGGCCGCGAAAAAAACAGGCAATGTGCCAACAGCCTGTGAAATAGGCTTAAAACACTTGCAAGACTATGCTTCGATGTTCTTTTTTTTTGTCATTTCTTTGATTTTAGGCCCATTATTATGGATGGTTATTGAGACATTTGGTGAACTTTCAACGGTTCACATTTATCCCCAAAATATTTTTTGTCACCATCAAGTTAGGGGAAAGAGCCTGGAGTGGCCATCTTTGCCTGGTGCTTACCGGGTCAAAGAGGTGCTGACAGTGCCAAGCATAGCTGCCTGCCAGTACACCAAATCCCCACCCCCCCTCCGGCCTGGTTTCCAGCCAAGCTGTATATACCCAGCTAAGATAGCCAATGGCCATGCATACAGGCTGTGTGTATACCTCTCATCTACAAACATAAATCACACTAAGTCACTGTCATAGACCTGTAGATTACTGGTGCGTACATTTTTACTGTAATTTATCTTTTCTATTGCCAGTGAAATACATTTTTTATCTCATTGTCATCTTTTGTACTGCTTTGTGGTTCAGGTCTCTTTAAAAATGCGTGTTTATATCAGATTTTGACCCCTTCTTGGGAAAAAATTGAAGGAATGGAACATGCAAATGACGAAGAAAGCAGTGATTTCTGAATTTACACTGACATGTATTTCACTGGAGACACCATGACAACAAAATATTTACTGTTTTGTCTGGTCGGATTCATTTTATTTGAAAACGTACGTAATTCCCCTCCTGCCATTGAGGTCTTCAAAGCATTCCTAAAAATGTTGGGACAGGGGCGCTGTAGGACTTTCAATGAGGATCAAGGCTGAAAATGATGTGATTTGAAGCAGACAGTATCAGCAGGTGTTTGCAGTTATGATTTGCTGCAAAAGCAGCATCCAGGAAAGTCGTTGACCTTCAAAGGAAATTATGGGCCAAGGATTACCAATTTGTCCAATTTGTGAGAAAACCATTGAAAGGTTTAAAAGCAATGATCCCTAAAGAAAGATAGGAAGGGATTTGAATACTTCAGCTTCTATGGTATGGAAAATAATTAAAAGGTTCAAGCCATCTGGAGGAATTTCTGTGCACAAAGACCAGGAAAGCGTGAGATCTGCGATCACTCAGGCAGCACTATATCCCGCACAGTCATTTTTCTGTCGTGATATAACCTCGTGGGCTCAGGATTAATTTGGCTTACCTTTGTCAAGTACCACTGTATGTAGTTGCATTCAGACATGCCAGTTAGAAATTCATTGTGTGAAAAGGAAGTTAATAGCATCCAGAAGTAGGGTTGACTTCTCTGGGTTGGAGATATCTGCAACCATCAAACAGTGAAAACACATACAGTGCCATGGAAAAGTATTTGCCCCCTTCCTGATTTCTAACTTTTTTGCATATTTTTCACACTTAAATGTTTCAGATCATCAAACAAATCTTAATACAAGAAAAAGATAACCCAAGTAAATACAAAATGCTGTTTTTAATAATGATTTCATTTATTAAGGGGAAAAAGCTATCCAAACCTACCTGGCCCTATGTGAAAAAGTAATTGCCCCCCCTTGCTAAATCATGAATTAACTGTGATTAACCACATTTTTTGAGTCCAGTTTCACTACCCACACCCAGGCCGGATTACTGTCAGTCTTGTTGAATCAAAAAATCGCTTAGATAGAACCTCTCTGACAAAGTGAAGTAGGCTAAAGGATGTTAAAAAGCAACATGCCATGCCGCAAACTAAAGAACCGATGAGAAACAAAGAAATTGACATCTATCAGTCTGGAAAGGATTGCAAAGCCATTTCTAAGGCTTTGGGACTCCGGCGAATTACGGTGAGAGCCATTATCCACAAATGGAGAAAACTTGAAACAGTGATGAACCTTCCCAGGAGTGGCTGGCCTACCAAAATTACTCCAAGACCACATCAACTACTCATCCTGGAGGTCACAAAAAACCCATAACAACATCTGAAGAACTGCAGGCCTCACTTGCCTCAGCTAAAGTCAGTGTTCATGATTCAACAATAAGATAGAGACTGGGCAAAAACTGGGCGAAAATTACTGCTGACCAAAAAGAACACGAAGGCTCTTCTCACATTTGCCAAAATTCATCTTGATGATTCCCAAGACTTTTGGGAAAATATTCTGTTGACTGACAAGACATAAGTTGAACTTTTTGGAAGGTTTGCGTCCCATTACATCAGGCGTAAAACTAATACAGCATTTCACAAAAAGAACATCATATCAAAAGTCAAACATGATGATGGTAGTGTGATGGTTTGGGGCAGCTTTGCTGCTTCAGGACCTGGACAACTTTTCATAATTTGTGGAACTATGAGCTCTGCCCTCTACCAGAAAATACTGAAGTAGAATATCCAACCCTCAGATTGTGATCTCGAGCTCAAGCGCACTTGGGTTATGCAGCAGGACAATGATCTGAAACACACCAGCAAGTCCACCTCTGAATGGCTTAAAAAAACGAAATGAAGATTTTGGAGTAGCCTTGTCAAAGTCTGGGCTTAAATCCTATTGAGATACAGTGGCATGACCTTAAACATGCCGTTCAGGCTCAAAAGCCCTCTACTGTGGCTGAATTAATTAAGGGGTTCTGCAAAGAAGAGTGGAATAAAATTCTTCCACAGTGATGTGAAAGACTCATTGCCAGTTATTGCAAACGTTTGATTGCAGTTGTTGTTGCTGAGGGTGGCACAACCAGTTATTAGGATTTCGGGGGCAATTACTTTTTCACATAGGGCCAGGTAGGTTTTGATAGCTTTTTTCCCTTAATAAATGAACTCATCATTAAAAAAAACTGTATTTTTAGTCCGGGAGCCAGACCCATATTTTTTCAGTAGCCTGGAATTTTCAGATAAAGTTTTTTTCTCTGCTGATTCTGGTACTTTTGGGGTTACTTTTCAACATCCCTTGGGAAATTTCAGATATTAACCCCTTCATGCCGGAATACATTGAAAACATAGTTTTTTTCAATAATTCACATATTTATTGCCATAAAAATGATTTATTTTGCAGGATTACAACAAACATAGAGCTGTTTCCACTGCAAACCCTATTTACAGGAATAATATCGCATATCCACCCATTCTTATCGAGTTTTAGATTGATGTGAAGATGTATGTACTCTTCATTTCGTTAGTTCCATACTTCTCCAGTAGATGGCCTGTAGAGGCCAAGTGGATCTAGTTCATTAGCATTACAATAGATGGCCGTTAAGCCATCTTGGCTTGGCTTCTTTTGCATAATTGTCAATTTCAGTTCATAAAGTGCAAAATATGCCTTTTCTAATCATACGGAACAAGCTGAATAGACCCATTAAGTACCATAGAAACCTAGTACAATATTTCATTGCTAGTTAATGAAAGCATCCATGGAATATTAGAGAATATTTGACCCTAAGACCCTGAGGTATCCTTTGTACAATTTCCTACATATACAGTGTAGGTACTTCTGTAACACTGCCAAAGAGCTGGAGCTCCAAACAAGAGTAGAACTGTAACTGACATAAAAGCAACTGTGAAGAAGCATTCTAGAATAACTGCAAGTTTGCTTCCCCCTCATGCATTGTCAGGTTGCGACATGGTGGCATTCCTCTATGGCATGGGAAAGGGTACTGTAGTCAAGGAGCTTGAACGAGGCCATGGCTTGTCAGCAATCGTGGACCTTGACAATGAGTTCAAAAATGTCGAGACAGTCCACAGCATTCATTTCTACCTGTTATGGAGTCAAGAGTGATTCGATGTCCGAGACGCGGCTGCATGTTTGGGGTGCAAAAAATGGAAAAGCAAATTTTCATCCCCCAAACTATGCTCCTTGCCCCCCACAACAGAAGCTTTCACCGAAAATGTAAAAAGGGCACATTTCCAGGCCACGCGTTGGAGAAATTTTCAGCATAGTGACCCACCTGACGTGGACAGTGAGGACTTTGGGTGGAAGAAAGACAAGAAGAGCCCAACTCTAAGTCCTGTTGCCACATCAGATGGTGTCAAATGCGCCCCGGACTACATTCTGAATCTAATTCGCTGTGGCTGCAAGAGTGAGACTCCTTGCAGTTCAAAGAGATGCAGTTGCCGTCCGCCTGGCAGCTACTCAATTGGATGCGCTCGCCTGCAATAGGTTATTGAACTAGGAGTATGTTTGGTATTTGAGGGAAACACAAATCTGCACTGAGAATTTAAAGTAAGTGCAAATATTAACCATGTTTTTTATTTGAAAAGATGGATTGTAACTATCAATTCTATTTCAGATGATGGGGAGAAAAGGTTAAAATGCATTTCATGTTTTGTGAACTCAATGATTAAACTAAATGAAGTCCCCAACGTTTTTGTCAGTTTGCGACTCAAAATTCAGGTAGGAAGGGGTTAATTTGCCCTAAATATACTTTGCATTGAGTCGGCTATGTTATATTCTTGGAGTTGATAGCAATCATGTCAAATAAATACTGTTTTAGAGTCATAAATGAGCAAATTGTTGAACAAAAGCTTTTTTCCAATTTTTCATGTATTTGGGCATGAGGGGATTAATATCTGAAATTGCCCAAAGGAAGCGAAAGTCTACCTGCCTGTATGTTGAAAAGCAACCCCAAAAGTACCAGAATCAGCAGAGAAAAAAAATTTATCCGAGAACTCCAGGTTCAGCAAAGTGGCTGCCCCACTATTTGTATTTACTCTGGTTTGTTGTGATTCTGGGTTTGCCTTGCCTTGTCTTGCCATGTTCTGACTGCCATATGTGTATTTTGATTCTTTCCAATATCTGACCATTCTTTAGAATTATGTATTGTGTATTTAGTTGCTTTTCTTTTATGCATTGTCTTAGTTTTGATTTTTCCATGTTTTACTTTTAGCCATTTATTCCAGTCCATGTTTTGATTTTCCATGCATTGCACTTTGTCTCCCCCTGTCTTGTCTTTGCTCTTGTCTTTGCTCACAGCCCCAGTAATGCGTGCCACTTCTTTGGGTGATTTAATGGTTTCTGGTTTTAATCTTCCCTCCCCATCTTGTTTACTTCCTTCCCCTTGCTTTTTCTATTTTGCTAACACATACTAACAGTTTGTTGTTTTTGCTAATTTACTAACGAGCACTCGGGATTGTAGAGCTGCACTTACTAATTGGTTAACAAGCTCTCAGCACTCGGCCTGTTATAGTCTCCGCCTCTTGCCTTCACTCAATCTACTTTGCTGTGTTTCTTGCAGATTCTCTGCACCTGTCGTATCACTGGTCTGCCACTCACTCTGTGCACTTAGAAATCCCTCACCGGATCTGTTTGTTTTGTCTATAGGTTTGTCCCGTGATCCTTGTCCGCATTTTGGCTTCTGCCAATTTAATGCGCTCAGGTTCTTCCTTATGTGTTTCTCCCTTGTAATCAGTCTCATTGCTTCCACCTGTGTTCTGTTATCATGTGACCTCCCTGAAGTGTATATTAGATGTCGCTTCACAGCACTGCTTTGTCAGATCGTTCTCTCATGCTTACTTGTGCCACGTTCATTTCGCCCTGTACCCACTGTGATTATCTCTCTGACTGGACCGTCCTTGACTACCGAGTTTTGCATTCTCCCTGTACTTTGCCGCCTTCTTGTGTTTTGAACCTTTTTCGTCTGACTGTGATTTTTGTGATTGGTGCACTGTTTATGATTCTGGATTTCGCCCATTGGATTCTGATTTTGGATTGCGGACTCTGTACTGTTGCCTACTCTGTTGGGGGGTTTCCCCCTTCAGAAATGAAACCTCCATTTTGTATTTTACTGGTTCTCGCAAGTGGTTCATTTCGTAAACCCTCACAGGGTTGTCTTTGTCTAATATTAAAATTGGTTTGATCTGAAACATTTAAGCGTCACAAATATGCAAAAAAAGAAGAAGAAGAAGAAATCAGGAACAGAGTTGGGTCGCTGCTTTTACTTGTACTTGCAAGTACTTTTTCAAGTACTTGGACTCAAGTACTTTTCCAAAAATGGTAAAGGTACTTGGACTTGGATCAGGTACATTTGAAAAATATTTGCATTTTCAAGTACATTTCAATTACTTTTCAAATATTTTTCAAGTATTTTGAAATCAAGTATTTTTACATGGATTTTCCCAGTAGTAAAGTACAACCCCAATTCCTAAATAGTTGGGACGAAGTGTAAATTGTGAATAAAATCAAAATGCATTGACTTTCAGATCACGAGCCAATATGTTATTTACAATAGAGCATAGAAAACATTTTAAATTTTAAAACTGAGACATCTGACATTTTTATTCACAAAATGAGCTCATTTTACATTTTCTGGCTGCATCAGGCGTCAAAAAAGTCAAAACAATGAGGAATTGGTGCTTCTGCTTTGTGTGTGGGAGCTGCTCAGACAAAGGGCTCTAAATTCGTTGACCAGGCGCAGCCGCGCCAAACGGGGGGAGAGTGCCGTGCCAACGGGGTGTATCCAGGTGAATTTTGCAATTTTGTGCCCCATGCAGCCCGCCGCAAGTACTCCTCTGTCTCGCCTCTGCTCCTCCTGCCGGCGCAAGTGTGAAAGTGGGAGGAGAGAAGGTGCTGAGTGGGTTTAACACAGCCGAGTCAAATCTTCACCAATCAAATGAGCTCCTCTATTCACCTTTAACATGTTGGAATAAAGAAGCCTCTGTCCTATATCTGCATGCTCAGTTAATGTTGCATTTTACAATGCTGCTTCAGGCATGTTTTCTGCACTGCTTACGTCTATATTAAGCATCACGAATATGAGTTAGCTGGCTCGCTAGGGCATTCGCGAATAATTACTTTTAGCGAACTTGAATGGAATTTCAAAACGAAACTACTTTTGTATGTCAGATCATTCAAACTTATGAAGTTGGAATGAAATATGACGGTTGCTCATTTATTTATTCTGCCTGCATCATTGGGAAGAGAAACAATGGATAGCGTGTTCCTATTAGTACACCCTGTCGCTGCTTAAAATTTTGGGATTAACATGCATGGGCAACAATGCAAGATACGTTACACATTTATTTTCAATATGTGATCTCGTCAGTACGAGATCATAGCAATCAGGCTGTATTCCTGATTATTCCTGATAGTGAGAATAATAGTATTAAGCCGC
This sequence comes from Gymnothorax reevesii, assembly GCA_029721435.1. Classification (NCBI taxonomy): domain Eukaryota; kingdom Metazoa; phylum Chordata; class Actinopteri; order Anguilliformes; family Muraenidae; genus Gymnothorax; species Gymnothorax reevesii. The sequence continues at coordinate 31,473,738 of CM056590.1, forward strand.
TTGCACATTGGACACGAAACAAATTTTTCGCACGACAGATTACATGCAAAGTCAATGCAAAGACGCGTGTATTCGCGTCTTTGCATTGACTTTGAATGTAATCTGTCGTGCGAAAAATTTGTTTCATGTCCGGTGTGAAAGCATCTGAAGGACATATAGCCTACACACGCACTCGCGCCCACATGCACAGACACACATCTCTCTCTCTCTCTCTCTCTCTCGTACGTTGCAGACTGGGGTATTTGCGGTCAAATCCACTGCCGCAAAAAAGCAGCTACAGCTCTAAAAGTAATTAAATATCAATATTCACTTATTTTTCATTACAGAAGTTCAAAACTTTGATATAACATAGAAAACACATATTAGAAAAAGTCATGGACAGATGGACTCATATCTTTTACTGACATGACATACCATGCATTACTAACATCAGTGCAGCAGTTCTAGTGTTAAGGACAGAGTTGTGCAGCCAGATGGTCTCTCCTCTCCCTTGCGTGCTGCTGCTCTCCCTGCTGATACGGCACATGCAGTTCGGCCTCTCTCAGTCTCAAGTCCTGTGATAGCTCCTGCGTGAGGTCAAAGTGACATCCATGGTATAGAGCTATGTTGTGTACCATGCAACATGTCATAGAGAATACACTGACACTCTGAGGGCTGGCTGGTCGAGTTTCCATTACGCGTGCCAACCACCTTTGATCTGACATCAGGGCAATCGATATCGATGCTATGATTTATGTGCTGATTCAGAAAGTTACATTAAATTAGTGCTCGGCTCATGTCCGTCTACCAAATTGCCAAAGTGGCTGCGCATGGTGTTGCACCGCATAAAATTACCACTGCGCGGGCTGCACCGGATGAAATTACCACTGCGTGGGCTACGCCACGCTGCACCACCCTGCGCTGCGCCAAGAAATTAGAGCCCCATGTGACAAAAGTGCATGCGGACCGTGCAGAACAGACATTGAAAAATTGATTCAATGCGTCGACAGGGATCATTTAGTAAAAATTTATCTTGTAAATATACTGCATTGAGTATTACTCTCACTTTCACCCCTTGGATTTTTCCACCTAAATACAAAAACTTTAAGTAAGTACAAATATGTCATCTCATTATGTGACTTGTCTCTTGAAGTAGTCTTCAAATGAAAATATATAACATTAGCTTGGTTATAATTTATAGCAGGCTGTTATACGAATGGTTCACTTATCATGCCTCTTTACTCAAGTGGAGACTCACAATTATTGCAGTAATTTGCGGCTGTTTTACTAAAAGCTAAACCTGCAAGTGTCAAATCCTTTCAGATGCAATCGAAACTGGTAGAGTAAACTTGCCCCTGTCATTTTATGGCGATGGAGCTGAGATGATCTGCTACTGACACCAGGTTGACAGCCCATTAGATAACAGAGCTGTGGTTGCGTTGCATTTGGCATATACAGGCAAGGGCAAGGGGCTGATGTGTAGCAACACCTCTTAATTACCCAGTCAACATTCACCTTGTTCTAAGGGTTGTTGATTTAAACATGTGCTTTTTAAACATACCTTTGAAAAGAACTTCACTAAATTGCTTGTAAAGCACTTTAGGGTTTTATGTAAATGAATAGATAAATAAATAAATAAATAAATATATTAGTAAAAAATAAAGTAAAAAAGAGACAGACTCTTTGCCTCACTGTTCAAAGGAAATGCCACATTGCTCATGAAAAATAGTGGTTGAGTCTTTAGTTGTTTAACTGCGATATACACGTTTTGTTCATTCTTGAAATGATTTTAAACAAGATATTTCCAGCTGCAAGGGAAAATTCATGTAAACACTGTTGTAAAACAAGCCCCTTCTACCTGTCCAGGTTTGGCAAAGGCCCCAACTCTCAACTGGTTAAAACGTGTCATGGATTGCCTGAGTCTAAATCTGAGTCTTATCTTATGTTAAGTTCCATAAGTTCAAGTGGCTATGCATACAGTGTACCCTCCTTTCGATACCAATTATAATAAATTAATCAATTTAGCATGTCCCAGCAGTCACACAAGCATATAAACTTGTCTCAGAGCTTTTGTTGTATTACCTCCTTCTGTAAGATCTGTGTTTGGGTAGGCAAATAGAAAATGCGAAAAGTGAATTTTATTCATTTCAAAAGCCCTCCTGAGATTCCTCTGCTTCAGGAGAGTGCATCAGGCACATGGCATTGAAGAGCTGTTGCTCAGTTAAAAATAAGCTAATGAGTTAATCATATTCAGAGCTACTTTAAGCGATTCAGTTTTAAAACTAAATCCCATCTCAGAATGACTTTACATAAATTTTAAATAAATTTTTCATGAGCCCAGATGAAAGTAATATATTACGGTGGAGTATTGGTCTACATTTTGCTCTTGACTTTTATGTGATTGTAAATCAGGTCAAACACACCATTTAAGAGTAATCTATAAAGGAAAAGTGACATGCCTGCCCTGACAGTACACCTGTGCATTGCATACTTGGAGCTAAAATAATCACGAGAACGTTCTTGCCATACTACTGCTAGTGCAATCCCTGTGTTTAGTGTTTGACTGGTGCACAGTCGTAGGATTTCAGCTTTGTGTTTGATTTTTAGCATTAGATAATCTATTTTAACGAAGATCGTGCAATTTCATACTGGTCATAATACAGATAATGGTATAACAGTACCTCTGCTACGATGGAATGGTCTGAGAGAGGTCGTGTATAGGCATGGATATGGAAAACTGTGGACTGCTCCCTTTGTTTACTGGTGACTGCACTGTGTAGTGTCCCTTAGTACCAACACAATAAAAAGTGACAACAATAATTGAGAGCTCCGGTTCTCATTTTCTTTCCTATCTGTCTTCTATTAGCTGGATTATCATTGTTTGTATGTATACATTCCCTTGATAACAAAGTTGTTCATTCGGAGAATGCAATAGCATCATCAAGCATCACAGAGGGAATATTGTGGGTATCTTATTTGATCGTAATTAACCTTGTTTACAAGGCCTTCACTTGATAAACACAAGTCCTAACTGCAGTAGTCACAGACTTGCAAGATTTGGTTTGGCACGGGTAGAGATGTATTGTTGTCACTTATGCGGTTTTAATTACGAAATGTTACAATATATTTCACAATCATTAGCTCATATTTGAAATTATGTGACGTATGTATTTAAAATGAAAATATTCTAAATTTTATCATGAACTCATGCTTTTTTTCTATCTTTTTCTTTTCTGACAGGAATTAATTTTTCCTTTATTGTGACTGCTGCTCTTCATTTGGGTTTTTTTATTTATTTATTTATTTTTTTTATTTTTTTTTTTGTGACCTACACTTGTTGTAATCCTTGGTGGTAGCATTGGTGTTAATTTGTCTTCTGTAAATATAGACCCATGTGGAAAAGTAATTTGAGGAAAACACTTGTAATATGATGGAATTTCCTGTTGTTTCCCATTGATTGATACTTCATGTTTTCCTCTTCCATGAACGGTAATTGAGTGGCTGTACATCTGATAGTGACGTGAACATGAGAGCCCTTCAAAAATTACAACATATTGGAAATCTGCATTCTTCAGAAAATGCGGGAAATACAGAAAGTTTTCCAAGATCACTGTTAGAGACAGGTCCACCGCAGTAGGATTTCATCTCTGCAAGCATTACAAAAAGATCCAACTAAATTATTGCTGTGTGTCTTGATCATATTGTAAATCTGGAAAACACAAACTGTTGACACTTTCATTGCAGATTAAGGCTCTTTTCAACTGAGGGTCACCGATTGGGCAGACAAAATTCTAAATACCTTCCTTAAAACTTGGGTATTTAGTGTCATTGGGAGGGATTGTGTTTCACAGTCACTTTTCGTTTTTATCCGACTGAAATGTGCTTTCGCTGACTGGCTTATCGGCTGCCGTCGAGGCAGCGATTAGTTCCTCTGAGAACCAACCGATGCATTAACAATGGTGGTCTCTGAGGACAAGTGTATAATTCTGTTTCACAATCCATTAATCTGAACAGGTCCTGTTGAATGAATGCCTCTGTCTCTTCCAGTCACCCCGTTATTGAATAATGGGTACAATGCCGTGCGCTAATGAAAGCACTGTGGGCTGCCTGTTGTGACTTAACAGGATGTAATGACTGATCATGGGCCATTGAACAAGACTCTGTTGGGATTATGGGTTTTAAGCAACATTGTGAATTTAGCTTTTTTTATTTAGTTTTTTTTTTTCAACTTTTCAATTATTCTTGTCTATAATCAAGGCATTTGGAGCAAGGTGTCTCATCTTGAATATACTAATAATAATAAGAAGAAGAAGAAGAAAAACAAGAAGAAGAAGAAGAAGGAGTTGAAGAAGAAGAAGAAAATGAGGAAAAGAAGAAGAAGAAGAACGCAAAGAAGAAGAAGAAGACATCAGAAGAAGATCCTGTTCCCTGTTAACACAAGCCAGCAGTTCACGGCAGGCCTGAAAAAGCTCCCTCACTTACTTGAAAGTGAGATTAATTCACATTCAGGCAAATGTTAGCATGTGGGAGGCCGAGGCAGTGCTTTACATCAGGCTCCCTCCTTCCATCAGCCTAACCGATGCGGCCCAAACAAACTCACCCACAACCCTGTCAACACGGGAATCGATGTCTCCCACTCCGTGCAATTAATAATCTCACATGTTATCTGCGGAGGACATTGCGAGTGTTTCTTCACTAGCAGACCACTGAAGAAATGTGCTTTGCTATTTATCATGTAATACTGTGGGGATCTATAACGAACATCTGACGGACTTAGGTGATGATATAGCACAGTCCTGGGAGGCAATATTTCTGTTGTGCTTTTGTGCTTTTATGGTCGGTAGACACTGGCTCTCCTGCAGTTTTTGAGGGTTAGGGCAAAGGCTTGGGGTTTGGGTGTAAGGACAGTAGTCCATAAAGAAAATAGACAGCCTGCCTTTGATTATAACTATACACTGAATTACATGTGATTGCTCTGTCTGTTGTGACACTGACAAACATTAATTTGTCCATGTCAGTCTTAAGCCTGTTAATAATTACTTCTGGGCTCTATTCACATACAAAAATAAACCGATTTCACGTAGTTCTTGTTTTCCAGGAGGTAAAGCATGAAGATTTTTGGCTGCTCAGAATAATGCTCTCATTTGGAATAGTGTCGGCCAATTTGTTGGAGAAATGATGCATCAGATTTGATTTCTTGATGCTGGCAGTAATAAGAGCAGCTGCTTTGGCTGCCATAGTTACTCCAGGGTAATACAGGTCCATTTAAACCTGATTTCCCTCAAGTCTGACTGGGCATTGTGGATTTCATTTTTACCATGAGGCTGTCTGCCAGTCTTTCATCAGCCTTGGGCCCAGGCTATGCAAAGCCTTGAAAAACCTAAGAGAATACCACTGGTAGACTGGCTGGAACTTGAAGGCTTACCCTTCACGTTTCAGTTTTAATACCGGGGCATTAGCGAGATGGAATTTTAAGCCATAATTGAAAGGTTGTTGCTTCATAACAGACCAAATTTCATCAGCTATCTCTTACACCCCAAAGAAAGACATTCTCATGCCCCACACCTGTCTGATGGGAAGTTCTATTCTTATTGTGAAGGACAAGTTTGACTCGCCAATGTCTATCCAATTCCCGAGAGTTCATTCACCAGGTGTCTATTTTCTTATTTAATTAAAGCCATTCTAACCTTCGTTTTCAGTACTTATTTTCATTGGTTTAATAAAAAGTGTATATTTGCATAATTTATGCAACATGGCAGAAAGAACTATTTTTCAGCATTTATTTGGGCGTTTGGTGCATTCACATGAATTGGTGCACAGCATGAATGTCGTGTGTGGAAACGGGCTGCTGTTGGCATGGAAGTAGACATGTTTACTAGCTGCTTGCCTGTTTTCTGGCACTAGTGGACTCACATTTGTCACAATTATTCCACAAAAGACCTTTTTTTATGTCTGCTCAGTGCAGATTCATTTAATTAACCAAAGTTCGCACGTTAACATTTTTATGAAAATGCTTCAGTGATTGGTACTTAGCCGCAGCCCATCTCCAGATTTTTTTGCTACATTTTATGATGTTTTTATGATATATGTGATGACGACGACGATGATGATGATGATGATGATGATTATTTTTCATATGAATAGTGTTAGCCTTAGCATTATTAGCATTATTATTAGCATTATTTTCTTTTAACCCCTTTTGTGCAGATTACGAATATCACCATTTTTTTTTTTTTTTTTTGTTGTGCATGAGCCTATTCAATGCTTTGTAAGTCAGTATTTGGAAATTTAATTAAAGCAAAGAATTATTCAGCAATTACATTTTGGAATTTACGGACTCCGGCGTCTAAATTTGGGCAGAGGGGTTAATCTGTTCTCTGTTTCTCTTGCATCTCAGTGTGCAGGTCAGGCTTCTATAAGTCGTCTCCAGGGAACCAGCGGTGCATGAAGTGCCCCCCCCACAGCCATGCCCCCAGGGAGGGCTCTGCCCACTGCAGCTGTGAGAAGAACTTCTTTCGCTCCAAAATAGACCCCTCCTCTATGGCCTGCACCCGTACGTGAGACCAGTTCTCCATTGCAACAACAATACAGGAAAAAAAAAAAAACAGTAAAATCCCTATCAGCAAATGTCACATATTGACAGTATTATCTACTCCATTTGTCAGCTTATGTTGGATTTAATGTTATGACGTGGCTGTACACCTGTAGAATGTGGGTCTGAATCTCTCACTGCTCGGTAAAAGAAAATGATTGTTAAGTAATAAAAATGCTACAAAAAAGTCTCAATTTTTCTGAGATATGAAGCGACACAGACAGGAATTAGTTTATTGTATATGTTTTGAATGAGTGCAATGAGCGCAAAGTAGCGGAATGCTGTGATATAACGCTTGAAAAATAGAGAAATTGTTGTTGCATGAATGCACACCCAAGGTTATTGAGACAAACACTATTTCAACAACTGATTGTTTATGGTTTAACATCACTTCATTATTTGCTGCAGATGATAACATGTGTCAGCATGCCATACAGTACACTGATGTTTACTTTCTATTACTGGATAACTTAAAAGAATTGTTACAATAATGTCAAACCAGGTGACCAGTACAGGCCCCATGGGACTCTGGTTTTATTTTATTTTATGTATCTAGTTATCTATTTATTTGTTCATTTTATTTTCACAATTCATATCATAATTGTTTAGGGGAAGATTGAAGACCTTAGTGTTTTTTTTTTTTTTTTTAATAAATTTGGCATCTCCAATCCCACCCGAATCTGGAAAGCCCAATTGGGGAACTATGTACAAAGCTTGCTCGTATGCGACCCCTTGCTGCCAACTCAGGATAGTGAGACAGTTCACGGCTCTCCTCCGAAGCACGTGCCTGTCTGCCACTGATTCTTATACACTCATTGGTTGAATCTTCGCAAGTTCAGAACTAGGGCGGAGGATACCCGGACATGAACCAACCCGGAGTCTTCCTGACGAGCGCCCGTCTGGCCAACAGGAGGCGCTGGAGCAACGAACAAAGCTGTTATTGTATACCCAAATTCGGCAGTCCCTTCCCAATTTGAAACCCTGTAGCGCGATAGCCAATTGTGCGCTACTCTGAAAAAGCTGCCGACCCCTGCCGGTGGGTAAGCCGGGGCTCGAACTCGCGATGTGGTGATCACCTCTGCCGTGTGAGCCACCCAGCAGCTTGAAGACCTTAGTGTTAAGGTTGGATAATTGACTGGACGAGTATTCACCAGCTTTTGTCACTCTGAATCCACCTGTAAAATTTTAAGTTTTCGAATATAATGCATTTCCACCGAGGGAATCTCTATGAGACTGAAAAGAATTCTTACGTCTGTATTGGATCATATAATATTTTGTTTTGGTTGGCTTGCTCTCTGTGTTCTATTATAGTTAGTCCTTTTTTTCGCGCGATAGATTACCTTTAAGCCAATTATTTTTGTGCAATGATGACCAGGTGATTTAAGGAGGATTATGCTTGCCAAACCACTCCTCATCATTTAAGTTTGACAACGGCACCCTGTGGGATCTTCAGGTTGTAAGTGCTTCGCTAATGTATGGAATTTTCTGGCTTGGTTGGCCATGGATCTCTATGTTTTAGCTCTAGGTTGACGCAGAACTCGGAAATTCCAAAGTTGGAATTTCCACTTGCATTTTTTGACCGCAGTTGTTATTAGCACCAACCAGATTTGCTGCAGTGCCTTAATATGGTGACCACCATGGAACTCCTATGCTTATCTTTGTTAAAGTACCAGAGCATCATCTGTTTACATGTGGTAATATACTTTTGGAATGTTTTATCTCAAATTTGTCTCACCAGGGCCACCATCCGCCCCTCGAAACGTCATCTCGCTAATCAACGAGACTTCGGTCATTCTGGACTGGGGATGGCCGGCTGAGTCTGGCGGAAGAAATGATATAACTTTTAACGTAGTTTGCAAGCGGTGCCGGGCGGGGCAGCGGCAGTGCGAAGTCTGTAGGGAGGCTGTACGATTTCTGCCCCGCCCCTCAGGCCTTAGCAACACCACGGTGACAGTCACCGACCTGCTGGCACATACTAACTACACCTTCGAGATCGAGGCGCAGAATGGGGTCTCTGCCCAGGCGTCTGCACGACGCCAGTTTGCCACTGTCACCATAACAACGAATCAAGCAGGTAAGGGCCAATGTGAACTCACAAAATTGTGTGCAATATATTATACAAGGGCTGCTTTTGTATGTTCAATTAGCGGCTACCGAGCAATTTACTTGGATGTGTCTTTACATATATATTGGTGTGTGTATATGTATATAGATATGTACTGTATATATGTGCCCCTATATCGCTGAAAGATACCTCACTGCCAGTGAAAGACTTTATAAAGGAACATAACACATCAGAATACGGGCTAAAAAAGACTACTTTTGAAAGTTTTAGTTGTCCTCAAGGATTTTCAGGCATGTAAGTGTTTCAAATACTGCATTTGACCCTGGTCTGATTGCCACTAAATCAGAATTTTGTTTGGGCATTTCCCTTCTTATAATTCTTCTGGTATCACATCTGTCTGGATTTGAAGATTTTTTTGCAAGATTTGAAGTCTCAGATAGTAGAACCTATTACTACTGGGCTGAGGGCCTAGACTTTTTTTTGGCTACAATAAAACCAAAAAGATAAGCCAGGTCCATCTGTAGCGCATTTGGCTTTAGTTTCCTGTTTTCATCACGACCTGGAGACTTTGTACTTCGACTAGGTGAAAGAACTGTATATGACAGATTATTAAACATTGTGGTATGAGTAAGAGGCGGGTGATTTAGTGTTGGGATTTTAGCAGGGCATAAAAGAAACCATATAAAGTTGGGTGAGTCATTGTTTGGCCACAGTAATCTCAGATATCAGTGCACGTCAGCACCTTGTGGATTAACGTCTTGCTCAGAATACAGAAGTAAAACCTTTACTGCTCTATTAACTTAAAAGAGTACTCAGATGGAATTTTTCAGTGTGAGAAAATTCAGAATGGTATGCTCCCATCTTTTGTGTTTTCTCGTGAGGAATGTGACCAGTATTGGCCTTAATGCATAACATTTTCAATGCTAATATCCCGATACATAAAACAAATAAGCTAAAAATGAATGTTGTGTCATCGCAATCTAATTTCTCTTTCATACTAATATCCGGCTGCACGCCGGGCAGCATATATAGAGTTCTTCTCCAAGTGTAGCCTGATGATCCAGCTGGTCTCTACCAGTTTCAAGGGTCCTGTCTGAGCAAACTTGGCTTGACTCCACAAATCCTTCAATAGCGGGGGCTTGAGCACATCTGTGTGTTATCACAGCTGCGCCATATTACAGCCCACATTTAAAAAGACATGCTCACTTTGAAATGACAGGGTTTTACGCCTCAGTAAAGATAGTCGGTAAATACAGAATAAGCTCCCAAACCCTTCCCTCGTGTCTATTTTTCTGATGTTGAGAACAAGTAGGAGTCAGTCACCATGTCATTAGACTGATGCTGATGCCTTGTTGGGCCTTTATTCAGGCCTGCTTAATGGAGCACTGTGAATTGGTGTTGTTAATTGATTTGGGGGACTTACCTGCAAAAGAGTGTTCCTGATTTTGGAAGACCAGTGATCTTCTGAGAGTTGGTCAGTTCTTTGTTTATGCTTAAATAATAAAATTTGATATAAACATGATATAAACATGCACCATCTTCATACAATGAATTGTCTGCACTGTAAGATAGATTACTGAATTCATGGATTCAAAACCTTCTATCTCTCTCTCTCTCTCTCTCTCACACACACATACACACGTATGCATACAAACACACACAAACATGCCCATGCACGCACACAAACATGCACACACTCACGCTCACACACACACATGCACACACACAAGCACACATCCACACAAACACGCACAAATACAAAACCTATCAGTATATATGCACACTCGTGCACAAACATTTAAAAGCATCTAAATGAGGTAAAACCCCAGCATAAACATCTCTTCCATTCATTTGTCTCTGTGTTTGCTCAGTTAGAAAAATGTGGGGTAAATAATGCTGTGTGTCGACAGTGACCTTCCCATCTCATAAATAAGGACTGTATTTCTGAGAGCTGCAGGGGCCTGCCAACTGCTTAAGAATGTCATCCTCCGCCATACCAGTGTTCCCTCGTGTTTGGTCAGACATTCTGATGAATTTTATGGTCTTATAAAATGTGAGCAGGAGTTGCATATGTGAGTCTACAATCTCCCATGATAGCCAGTCTCACCCCATGGGTTCAAATTAATATCTCCTCAAACAGCTGGGCTGTGGATATTGATGTTCCTTTCCGTTTTGAAGATCACCTATAAGAGTCCTTCAGCACTGGTGCAGATTGTATATTGTATTGCATAAGTACTGTATACAGTACAGGCCAAAAGTTTGGACACACCTCATTCAATGCGTTTCCATTATTTTCATGACTATTTACGTTGTAGATTCTCACTGAAGGCATCAAAACTATGAATGAACACATGTGGAATTATGTATGTATCTAACAGTTGTCCAATAGAGCTGTCGGCTGTGTATCAACCTGACTTCTGCACAACACAACTGATGGTCACAACCCCATTGATGAGGCAAGAAATTCCACTAATTAACCCTGACAAGGCACACCTGTGAAGTGAAAACCATTTCAGGTCTCTTGAAGCTCATCAAGAGAATGTCAAGAGTGTCCAAAGCAGTAATCAGAGCAAAGGGTGGCTACTTTGAAGAAACTAGAATATAAGACATGCTTTCCGTTACAGGCATTTCACACTTTTTTGTTAAATAGATAATTCCACGCGTGTTCATTCATAGTTTTGATGCCTTCAGTGAAAATCTACAATGTAAATAGTCATGAAAATAAAGGAAACGCATTGAATGAGAAGGTGTGTCCAAACTTTTGGCCTGTACTGTATCTTTAAGGATTCTGATTGTCACTGGGAATGACAAGAACACAAGGTCCTTTTTCTGGGATTAAAAGCAATCAGCAATAATTGGAAGGTGTTCCTAATTAACTGGGCAGGGGAATCGCCTCAGGGATGATTAATAGGATTGCGGTCCCAATCCTGGAGAATGATAGTGGAGCTTGGGAGTGTGTTCTAATTAATAGAACTAGGAAAAGAACTTCCATATTTAACTGTCATTGAAGATTACGAATAAGAAGAATAATAAAAGGTTCCTCTTCAATGATGTTTATCGGCAGTTGGCAAACCTGCAGACATTCTTTGTATCTTTTGGCTTTGAATCCTTGAATTTTCATAGAAAACTCCTTAATATAAAAAGCATAATGTCTGAGTAATTTCAAAATGAAGACGGATTAGCAACGACTGAATCAGTTTTTGACTTGCGGTCATGTGCATTCACTGCGCTTGATTTCTTGTTAGGCTGAACAGATTTCAAAGTTCTGATCTGGCGCAGTAACCATGATCCTGCTCCGTCAAGGACAGGACGTTGTAGATGCCAATTTGTGTTTGAAAATGACTCCTCATTCTTGTTTTTCACATTGCTGTTCCCTTTGCTTGATGAAGGCCAATAATTTGCCCCTCCTGAAATGCTACAACACCTTTTCCGTCACCAAAGGATATGTCTTCCGACATAATTTTTTCGGAAATAAAAAGCTGTGTGTGTCGTCAGTTCGGGTTAAGATAAGTATTGCCAGTTGAGACATTAATTGCGGAAGGAATGATCCAATCATAGTATTTGTTGATTTAAATCCAGTAGGCGAACTTTTTTTGAACAGGCAGTATATATTGTTTTGTGGTTATGAAGGGCCTTAAAAATATTTTCAAACCGTTTCATGCTTCAGTGCCTTTTAGTAATTAAGTTAATGGCAAAAATGCAGTGATTTAACAAAGGCATATTATAGAAATGCAAAAATAATTCCTATTAGTTTACTAGGAGGCATTAATGAAAGGATTTATTGCTCTCCTAACAATTTAGTAATGTGCACTGGTCACACGTTACTTTCATTTCATTATTAATTATTGATGTGCATGGTAATTTCTTGTGTCCACTTGGTTGCAGTGCCATCAAAAGAAGTGTACTGATTTATTTTACATTCCATTTCTCTTACCATGTTTCAGCCTGGTACTCTGAGAATATTTTTTTGCATTAATAAAAACACTTACATATCCTTTTTACGGGGCTCTATCATGGGGTTCAGCAGTTTCTCAGATTCTGGAACCAGCAATTTTAACATGTCAAAGTTGCTTTGGTCCTGCATCTTGTCCATTCTCGTGTTTAATCTTATAATGACTTGTAGCCATCGTTATGTTTTATCAATTGAGTGGCAGCAGCTATTAGATCCTCTGTATTGAGAAGCAGGCCACTTGTAGTGCCACTGTGCCGGCATACCGAATAAAGTGGTCATTGAGTGCATGTCACGCAGGTTTGGTGGGTCAGAAAAACTTCCCGTCCAGGTGGTGTAAACTGAGCATATGTCTGTGATGACTTTATCTGAAAAGGGAGTAAGAGTTGAAACAGACTGTGAATTCAGGCCCATTTGGATTAATTTGAAAGGAATACTCGAGTGGATCTAAATGGAATAATCGCTATCAAAGAAAGTATCCGTGTTTCAAAAGCAGCATTTTATCAATGTTCAAATAAATATAAAAATGTTTGGCAGTCAGATTCCTGTACAGCTTCAATGTAGTCCTGAGCTATGATATAGAAAGACAAACATGATAGAAAGTAGGTGAAGGAGGACAGATTTATAGAAAGGGAGTTCTTACTTTGAATTCTGACAGCGACGAAGAGTCCAACTGTGATGCAATGTTTTTAATAGGGAAAGGCCTCCATCAGGGCCTGGCTCCTTCAGAATGTTTTTCTAGCAGTGTTCTTAGCAGTGAAATAAAGCTAAAAAAAAAAAGTTATGGTTTCTCACAAGTCAAATGTGCCTTTGTATATGAAGACAATGCATACACCCTCATCGCGCACCATCTCACACACATCCACACACACATACACACACACACGCACATCCCTGCACACGCATACACACACACACACACACGCACATCCCTGCACATGCATACACACACACAATGTGTGAACTATTTTCTATACACATTCTGCCGTGAAGAACCCTGCAGTTAAAATGAAATCTTAACATACGGCAGGGGAGAAGAGAAAAAAAACTGTTTTGGTGGACTGAGAGCAGTGTGTCTTTCTCTGAAGCTCCATCCGCAGTGACAGTGATCCGTAAGGACCGGACATCGCGGAACAGCATCTCCTTGTCCTGGCTGGAGCCCGAGAGGCCGAACGGCATTATCTTGGACTACGAGGTCAAGTTCTACGAGAAGGTGAGAGCAGGACAGTTGCAGACCTTACATCTTAACTGAAGGTTAAAATGTAATGTCAGCCTTGATAGGACATAATCAGGTACTTTATATCTAGCCAAGTATTTCTACAAAAAACATGGTATTGCTCATGTGGTACTAAATCTTGAAACTCGTAGGCTTTAATGAACTTGATTGTTATACCTCTTGCACCTGTGAAATGTTAAAATCTCATTGTTTTGTGTCATGAAAAACTGAAATTCTAAATCTGCTGTAGAATATTTTCATTTCTTATTAGTGTTCTTGTACTCTGTATGAGAGTGCCTCTGAATTGCTAGGTTAAGTTTGTGGAAGCTGGTGTAGACTCCTGGATCCATTTAAAGGCATGGTTTTGGTATTCTGGACAAGATTTATGGCATCACCGTGTGATTAAAATGAAGAACCAAATACATGGTACCAGTGTGATTATCACCTCCAATGATATTCATGCGGGGATGTTCTACTTTTTATTTTTATGCTTTCACAGGTTATGAATGCATTGCCTCAATCTAATGGAATGAAATGACATACAGCGCAACGATGTTCAAATTCTCAGCCTAACAGTTTATTTTATTGTTTCTCACTGCAGTATGTAATAACTACTGATAGCATATATTATATGCTGTCTCTGAATGAACAAGCCATTATGCAGCTGTATAATGCACATTGTAATTGAAGAATTCGCTCCTTGTCTTCCTCGCTTGGCAGTTATTTTTCTTTGTTGAGCTGCTTTCAAGACAGAGGGTAAAAGGCCGGCTTTAATGGAGCGAAGGTTTATTATCAACAATAAATGTGTCTTCATGGGCTCAGTGTTAAAATTAGTGCACTGCAAATTACTGGCCTTTGTTGGGCTAAGAGATAAGTTATGGGTGACATTTTAGCCTACAATCAACAATGTAGATATTTTTAATCAAAAAAGACAGATGGCCCTTTTGCGCATTTTCACAACCATTATTTTTCCTGAGCATTATCAGCTTATGCTGTTAGGACACGCTTGCCTACTCTTTGTAGAAATGGGTTGAAGAAAAGACATATTTACCAACAGCTCAGAATGTTTGAAAAATTTTAATAAAAAATTGTTAGCAAGGGCCCTGAGACCAAAATCTCTTCAGCCTTATCTTTAAGAAAACTTGTGCAGACTTCTGCACCGTGCTAATGCCTTGGTTCTACCACAAACAGCCTATTAGTGTGAACGAAATTGTATTTTCTATTCTTTTTGACCTGTTTCTAGCAGGCTGTGCCGCTTCCTCCTCTGGGTGGTACTGTAATACACTTCAGTACATTTCAGTGAATTTTTCTGTAGTCATCAAAAACAGAAAGAGCCAAAATAATAATAAATGGAACCTAGACTGCAGCAAGATGAATGCACAAGCACAATAAGAAAAATGTTTTTTCTTTTTTCTTTTTTAACTGGATGAGGAAAAAGAGGCACGAAAAGAATTTTTTCCGAAGCCGTGCGTGATGAGGATATTAAAATTTAAGACACTGTAAGAGGTAGGTTTGCCAGTTCTGACTTGAACCTGGATATCTTGGGTGGTAGGCTAGTCCTCTTACCAATGGTCTGCATGATGTAGGTTCAATCAGACTTTGCATTATGGGAGAGCTTTAGGGGCTTAGCCTGCTGCAGACAACCCCTGTACCCCCCCCCCCATTCCCCTACATTTCGCTCCAGGCCTGGTTCTCCCCTATCATGAAGCTGGCCACCCATCTTAGAGCTAATGAGAGGAAATTGGCTCTGAATGTGACATCATTTTCCTCTGGCCTCAGTGCAAATTCTGGAAACCTGAAGAATCTTAAGTCTTGAGATGCTGAAAATTTCAATGGCTTGGTTCATATTGAAGACCTTGTAATGAGAAATGATTACCATCATTACACAGCAATTAGCTGAAACATGGTGACCACTTGTCTGATTTTTTATTTATTTTTTTGCTCTCAGCGTGCTGCTAATTCAGTTCCGTCAAATTGGCATTCACATGAATGCTCTGACCCAGGGTTTCCCTGCAGAACATTTCCCAGAGCATCATACTCCGTTCACAAGCTTGTCTTCTTCCCATAATGCACCGCCGGTGCCACTTTTTCCCAGGTAAATGATGCAAATGAACTCAGCTTATGTGCATGATATGCAAGAAAAGCAGGATTCCTCAGAACAAGGCAACATTTTTTCATTAGTCCAGTTCAGATGCGCATGTGCCTATTAAAAGTGCTCTTGCTGGTGGACAGTGTGGGGGTTGTAGGATTTTGGTAAACCAATTGCAACAGAAAATGGGGATGTCTTAAAGCCAAGGAAACCCTGACCACTAGGCCAAAAAAGGACTGCAGAATAGGGAGTAGTAAAGAATGAAAAACAACCCTTACAAAAAAACAAGGGCGAGATATATTTTCATAAGTATAGCTCTGAAACAATCGTAAGGAAAAAGTATTACTGCAGATTAAAATGGACTCCCGTAAGCAGAACGTATTCGGGAAATAATGACAGAAGTAAAAGAAACCCCTGGAGGACTAGCTGGCGACCACTAGAGGCCGCTGAAGTTTACAATGAGAGAAAACCACAAACTGCTCAGGTAGAGGAAGAGGAGAAAACCCCTGCTGACCTTAAGCCCAAAGAACTGATCCCTACTGGAAACTACTCAGGGAAATACCCCTAAAAACCAAAATAATTCTTTCAGGACTGTAACCCTGACAACAAATGAAAGGAGAGAAACAAACAAACAAACAAAAAAAAAACAGCATCTTAAAGTATCCTTGTTAGATAAGCGGTACCTCAGAAATATGAGGGTACTGGGAGTCCCAACACTTGCCCAAAAACAAAAAAAACTGGGCGCAGAAGGAATTCAACACTTTTTTCACCCAGTTCTGCAATACCGCCCACACCGAACTAAATCAGAAGATACATAAGAGTAAACGGACTCAGAGCAAATATCATTCCATAATATAATGGAAGTTGCAGCTTAGGTTCCCTTATACTAACAGTTGTTTGAGGCCGAGTGGGAGTGGAAGGTGCTTGTGGAACTCAGGGTGGTGGCTGTACCCCTAATACTGTCAGCAAGCCCCAAGAGTGTGTCCTGCTGGCACCGCAGAAATACGAGGATCTCTTCCCGTCTTTGAAAGATTTGAAAGATAACTGCTTGCTGCTCCAAGGTGGCCACCTGCTGGGCCTGCAGTACTTGCAAACCTTTTCCTTGGTCCGCAATAGCTGCCTGTTACGCTAGTATAGCCCTTTCGGGAGGGTTAGCCTCCATCCTGACTACAATTTCTGTCTCTGGTATCTCCATAATGGCTTCAGTGTACTGTGGGAGTTGTAGGGTTTTTGTGAACCAATTGCAACAGAAAATGGGGATGTGTTAAAGCCAAGGAAACCCTGACCACGAGGCCCAAAAAGGACAGAAAAATAGGGGGTAGTAAAGAACGAAAAACAAGCCTTACAAAAAACAAGGGCGAGATATACTGTATGTCAATAGGTATAGCTCTGAAACAACCGTTTCAAAAAAAAATTCCTGCATCTTTACAGGGCCAGTCACGGAAAAAGGAAGAAAAACCCCCACTCGTGGGAGCTGTAACACTCCTTCCCCCCCCAAAAAAAAAAACAGAAAGTCTGAGTGGGAGCAGAACCAATACAATACTTTTTTCACCCTGTTCTGCAATACCTCCCATACCGAACTAAATTAGAACATAGTTCGGTACCGCCACAATTGTAACAATTTTCATTTTCACTCAATTACAAAGAGGTCGTTTTACCTACATATGTAATATTTTCAGGCAAGACTCCAACACGTCTGCTATCATAAACCACTTAAATTTTTTCAATTGATAAAACAGGTCTTGAGTAATATTGCTGAACGCAGACTCTGTCCGAAGTTACAGCTGAAGCGTGATTCAGTCTTAACTGTAACCGCAGTAGTTTCAATTGTAACACTGCTAAAAAGTAGCCTTAAACTCATCATTTTCAGGTCAAATAAATTATATTTCATTCAGGCAACTGTTTAACGTATCTTTAACACCAATAATGTGATAAGAATTTCCTATCAAAAATATTGTATTATATTAAAACTTACCAGATGTACCAGTTGGAGCGTTTGTGTGAGTTCCTTGATAGGAAAATGCATTGATTGTACCTACAAAGTTAGCGACTTTGACTGATGGAGTCATAAAAATGTTAAACAACCCTAAATTGATTTAGAATAGAATTGAATGACAGCTGACTAAACACAGAATATTGGCAAATATGACACATGAGTTTTGTAAAAGTCCCATTCACACCTGCACTGGTACCCCTGGAGGGTCAGTTATATAGCAACACCCTAAATGACTTTTTTTTTTTTTTACGGCCTATGCTATAAAACAACATTCTATTTGTATTTTAAAGTTATATTGCAAGAAATCCAAAATAGGCTACAATTACCTTTGCCTACAGACAGACGTCGTATAATCGACATTATGTATAGACCTTGGAATGTAGCGCTTCTCGGAATTCCACCAACATTGTAAGATAAGAGAGGAATTCTGCCTTTTGATAGGAACACTTCTCTCATTTGCTTGCAATTGGGTGGGTGGGCCAACCTTGTGATAGCTTGGGCCTGGGACAGTCCCAAACCAAACACCTCCTTTCCTCCGTGGAGCCAGCCTGGAAAGCATTCAAACTGCTATATTTATATTGTCAGACCAGCACTTGAAATGTATATTAAATCTCTCCAGCAATGTGAAATTGTAACAGTAACAAATGCATACCTAATCAAACCTCGTAGAGAAGGTTGAAGAAGTTCAGGACACTTGGTTACCTTTGATGGGTTTATTTTAGACACATTTTTGATTGTGACGTGGTAACATCAAGTCGTGAACAGGAAGTTTTACAATCTGGAAGAATCTGTTGATTAAATGCAGAGTCATGTTATCCAGTGCTCAGATATTATTTTCATCTGCTTAGATGAGAACCATGTCATTCCCTCAAAACTGAGCCCCTTCTAGCATGTCGTCCTATGTCTGCAAAGTGCTTGATCTTGATTCATGACTGTGGCTCCTGTTGTGTCTTGTGGGAAGACAACAAGCATCTGCTATAGGCTTGGGTATTTGCTTTCTCTGGCGATCAGGTGGTGTCTGACATTTTTTAAGACTGAACATTTTACTTTACAAATTTCAGTTTTGAAATTCAAATAAATAAGTAACTATAAATAATTACATTCTAAAATCTGAGTGTGTCACCATGTAATTGTACTTACTATTTACTATAAGCAAAGAGAAATGGCGATATCATCAGCTGAAAGCTGGAAGACAGCAGTGAGATATCACTGTATTTTCTGCTCACGGTAGCTGGCGTCTCCTTATTTTCTGCTGCATAGTCTCTCGGCAATATGGAAACACAAATAAATGCATTTTTGTTCAAGTGAAACTGTTGGAGAATGTGTAACAACTGGAAGATTGATAAATGTATGAATAGAATCCAGTTTCATTTTTGATGAGAGAGAAAAAAGCTTTGAGAAATGCACTCCACATTTTTATCGCAATATATTTTGGATGGAAACAATATAATTTCATTTTATTCAAATATTTAATTTCCTGAAGTATTGAAGATTATGCTCTTCAACTTCTTTGGCACATGTACCCACTGACGTGCTATCAGCAGATAGCCATATAACCCCTTAAACTTATCGCATAAGTTTTCCATTAAGTAGGTGTAAAGTCAGAAAAAGCATTTTTTCATATTGTAGGACGTCACATGTACATTCTGTATCGGCTGATTGCAGCACTTCACTGAGGAAACATCATTCTTATATTAGGTGAAATATTCAAACCCTGGATGCCATGTTTTTATGAACTCAGCATTACATCAAATCGAAAATATCTAGGTTTTGTACATCACTTTATATACATTTCCTTGTAATTCAGCATGACATATTTTGGATTGTTGGAAACCTTGATATCTCCACTAGAACCTATAATAGGCCTGAAGTTCCACAGGTTTGAATATAGTAGCTGCAATTTACGGACCCATTTATGGAATAGTTGGTTTAATGGGGCTAATGGTTGAGGCAATGACCTCTTCCTGCTTTGGGTCCTTTTCTACCTGTAATATGGTGATCAACAGAAGTGAGCTAGATTTTTACTTACAATGAGGACCCTAAGTATTCGGACTATGACTGATTTTTCACTACTTTTTCGGGGTTGAATATATTTCAGACATGAATGTGCAGGCCGGGGTTTCCACTACATGTAATTGATTGTCGCGCATCGCCACGGCAAAATAAAAGCCGGCAGGCCTATTTCAAATGACTTTACATAAACTCCAAAAACCCTAAGGCCAATCAGGCGTCGCCACTTCTCCTTGTTAAGTTAAAATGAGCGTGAATAATTCTTGACCTGTTGTCAATCATTTTGCTTGATGAACACGTTTTCTAATGAATAAAAATTAGCCATCGGCAGTAAAATGCGCTGCTTTCTTCTTAATGCAATGTGTGCAAGGATTAAAGAAAACATATTTTGTTCACTTTGAAAAAAAATAAACTACGATGTAAACTTCTGTGTTTGCTGTGAGCACCTCCTGCTCTATCTAGTTGTATCTTCATGATTATTTAATTCCAATTCCAATTCCGGAGTCTGGAGTCATAATCTGTTTTCATATTAATAGAATAGATTTCACTGTGTGATGAAGAATGTGTCCTCTAACTGAGTGTGAACTGCATTTGTAATTCAGAGGTTTCTGGATTGGTTCCCTGGTGGGGCTCTTCCATTGTAGCTTTCAACAAGGCACTTCAAGTGTATTGTTTCATACATTGGTGCATACATGGATTTTATTTAAAAAAAAAAGAATAGGATCAAGAAAAAAGCAAGCAGTGTTAAGTCTGGGTGAAGCTTACTTTTCTGAATGTCAAATTGAAAATTTTCTTCTTTCTTTTTTCCTAAGAAAAACGAGAACAACTCAGAGGTCAGATTTTGTGTGGATGGTTTTGCTCAGTTCATCTGCTCAAGATGTGAGGATATTCAGTGCTACATTTGTGTTGTCAAATGCACACAATAATTATTGGATATGAGCGTTGGAGGCTAAAATATGACATTACACAGATGACTTTGTGTTTTATGGATGCGCTATTGTGAACTGTGCTGCTTCCTTATTTCCTCTCTTGATTTCTCACAGTCAGAAGCACATCTGGAAATAATGCCATGGATTTTAAGCTTTCCAGTAAATCTTCTGCTTTTTTGCTGTTGGAGAGGTTCATCACAGTGCAAGTCTTCACAAAAGCCATAAAATATTGAGGTCATTATTTATCATGGAGAGCTGGCACCATCTCCAGGACTCAAGGGTGCTCTTGATTATAAATGTTCATTTTTTCACCATGCTGGTATTTTTATGTATTGTAATGCTATCGAGTGAGGCTGTTGAGAGACATCAGTAGGTACCTGGATGTCAACATCACATCTCCTTGTTCACATTGCTCTCTCTCTATATCGCTCTCACTCACTCACTCACTCACTCTCTACCTCTCATTTTGTGTGTGTGTGTGTTGTTGGTATGCATGTTCTGAAGCAGGAACAAGAGACAAGTTACACCATTCTGAGGGCGAGAGGCACAAATGTTACTCTAAACGGACTGAAACCAGACACCGTCTACCTGGTGCAGATTCGCGCTCGCACCGCTGCTGGGTATGGAACCAGCAGCCGCAAGTTTGAGTTCGAGACCAGCCCCGACTGTAAGCATCTGAAGCACTACGCTATTTAATTACCTTACTGAAAAAATTGAGACTTTGGATCAAAGTGAAGATATTGCCTCAGTTTGTCACAACTAATTGTTGCAAGTTCTCTAGGCTGATTTTTTTTTTTTCTTTTAGACACATCAACTTTTTAAGAAAGTACAGTAAACAAATTTCAATAGGCTGGACTAAATAGAATTTGCTCTCCATACAAATCGCCACCTACGATCACTTTTTCAATATGTAGCTTCAGTTTCTGTGTTTATGTTTTAGTACCTGTATTTTTAATACTTGAATTGAAGCAGAAATCTCCTTTGAATTTATCTTGGAACAGTTTTTCAGTGATGACCTTGGAAATCAAATTTGTTTTGCGCGGAATTGTAGGGTCAGATTTTGAGACCCTGTTTTCTATGGTATTATACATTGTGGTGAAAGGGATGGACTATTTTCTGGTTTTACTGTGTGGATTCAAGTGGGCCTGATCATTTTGTGTGTGATGATGGATTTTCAACATATGTACTGCAGTTTTTGATGGCCTGCCAGCTGTGCAATGGCTGGTATAGAGGCAGTATGTGATCTCAAGCAAGAAAATGTCCTACAACTCCAAAGCAACTTAAGCAGCAGCGTTCTAGGTCATACATTCTGAATGTACACGTGAACCTTATCTGACCATATTCACTCAATGCTGAGTTTCCACTGTCGTGCACTCTGTGACGAAGGCCACGATTGGCCATTTGTAGCTGATTTTTTTAACTTCTCTGAAGCTGCTTTCACACCGGACGCGAGACAAATTTTTCGCACGACAGATTACATTCAAAGTCAATGCAAAGACGCGAATAATTTGTGTTTTTGCATTGACTTTGAATGTAATCTGTCGTGGGAAAAATTAGTTTCGCATCCACTGTGAAAGCGGCTTAAAATTTCAGGCGCGGATACGAGGTGATGCGATGATCACGTCTGACAATCGTGTTGATCGTGGGAAGTTGAACCATCCAAAACTTTTCCACGATCGACACGATTACCACGACTGACCTCAAGATCACCATGATTACTCAACGATTAAGACCACGATTTCAATTGTGCTGCGAATCGTGGTAGTGAGAACCTAGCATAAGATATGTTCGCGGGCACAAGAGAAAGCTGTGTTGCAAGTATTTTTCCACCACAGATATTGGCATGTAAGCAATCGATTTACTTAGGCTACAACTAATTATGCAATGAAATAAATAATAAATGCCCTCATTCACAATTTTTTGACAAACATTTAAGATCTGAAACTGCATGACATGCTGGCAGCTTCAGACAACAGGGAGCTGAAAAGGTTACAGAGCAACTTATGGGAAGGGCAAGACAGGGAAAACTCCAGAAACATGAGTCTGAATGTCGAATGATGCACAGATACAGCTTCAAGATGTGGAATAGTGCATTGTAGGTTAAAATTGTGGTCAATTCTATGTAGAGGCCTACGCTATGACTTCGAGCAGAGAACAGTCTTCTTACACGTTTATAGTTCTGCTTTAGTAGGTCACTATCTGATGGATTACTTCTGTAGGAGTATTGCATTCACCAATTTCAATAATTGTATTATTTCTAAAAGGTCAGTTAGAGGTCGTTATTGGAATATAATACATTTTTAAGTAATTTCACTCATGTCTGCAGCCTGATGCCTCTCCACAGTATCACATATGCTACATTCTTGCAGCAATTTTCACCCATTGTGACTGTTTTGTAAATCCCTTGTTGCTTTTGCAACCTTGTTACGTCTGCTTATGAGTTGAAAAGGCATTTGTAATCTTTTTTAGTGAATAATTCAGTTGTGCCGTAGCGTGCAGTTCCAACTAAAAATAAAATTAAACAAACTCAAATTATTAAATAATCGGGGAATTTGCTTACATACAACTTTTAGAGACCTAGTGTTGCTCTACAGCTTGCTTTGGATGTTTTTTTAGCTCGTGGGTGATGGTTGGGCAAAGGGGGCCGGGGGGTGGGGGTGTGGTCTGGTGCTAAGTGTCCCTCTTTCTATCCAGCCTTCTCCATCTCCAGTGAGAACAGTCAGGTGGTGCTCATCGCCGTCTCCTCGGCTGTAGCCATTATCCTCCTGCTGGTGGTGTTGTACCTGCTTCTGGGCAGGTCAGTGCTCAATCTTTTGGGATTTAACTGCAGGGCCATTTCACGTCAATTCACCTTCTGGCTCTCAGGCCACCCCCTCAGAAGCAGTGAAAAAAAAATCATGGTTATCTCTATGAAAATAAAAATAGACGTACAAAATTGTACTTTTTTTTGCAGATATGATACTTCAAAAACTGGGCCTCAGACTCCGCTTTAGCGTTTGTAAGAGCAGATTTGCATTTTTAGCTTTAATGTTTGTTGACCAGCTGAGATATTAAGATGGTGTAAACTCTGTTGTCCATCATTATCTGCCATTTGTCATTCGAAAGAATTTGACTCGTTACCTCTCGTGGTACTTAAGTAGCCGAGACTTTGTAGGAGACATCCTTTGCACATGAACTACTTAGGAAAAATACTTCAGCTCTGCACCCCCATATAAGTGAACGTGAGAAGGTGGCCATATTGTAAAACTGAAGTTTTCCATGCTAGTCCTTTCTAACATAGATTAAGAGCTGAAAGTAGTTTGTTAGTAGAATACAGCATGTCTCAACGCATAAATGACGGGATGATTTCTGAATAATGGAATGCCTATGAAAATGAAAATGAAATGGAAAATGAATTTTCCTATGCTTTGATATCCGTCACCCAAGCATACCCGCATACAACCCGGAACCTATAGCAGTCACGAATACTGTTCAGATTTGATTAAAGTTTGCATATGACATCTTTAGGATAAACTAATTTGATATTTCATCTTTAGGGTTGTTCTTTACACCCAGAAGTGCGTGGCAGGGTAACAGACTTGTTGAGTTGTAAACTCACTTGATGTCTTATAAAGTATGATGTCTTATAAAAACTATATTGAAAAAGCTATGTCCTGTGTCTATCCTTTACCCCTTTAAGGGCCTCTGAGATTTACATATTTATGGCAATTTTAGCCAAAAAGCCATTCTTATGAAGCTATAAGTATAACCAAATCTGAAAATTCGGGCACAAGATCTAATTTTGTAGATTCAAGTTCCTAAACAGCGCTGTTACTTAATCTTAGGGTTCTAAAATTGGCAAAAATGCAAATCAGCACCCATAACTACTTGCGTGGGGCCAGCTTTTGAAGTCCTGTGTTTGTAAAACTACAAAGAATTGAAGGCTAAAAAGTTGAATCTTTGCTATCCTCATAAAAATGGACATTTGAAACATTTTAATTGGTTCTGAGGGGGTAATTAAGGAAATATTGGGGATTTCACATGGAATGACCCTACAGCCATCACCAACACATTTGTTTGTCTTAATGACCCTTTTCTATTGGGCTTCTATTTTCATAATCCTATACTTGGCGCCTGGAGCGCCAGGAGAGCCATATTCTCGTGTAGTTTGCCTCTTCCGGCCATTAAGCGGTATATTGTGGCTATTAATTGGCTACCTTGTTTCCAAGGCCTACTGCGGTTACTAATTGGAGGTTATAAATTATTCCGATATTCCAGCCAGTATTTCATGTACTTTGGTTTGTAATCTACCCTGGTTTAGAGTATCTGTTACATTAAAATAATATCACGCAACACACGCAATTCTGCTTAACTATTCCTGCATTTGTCATAATTGGATTTTTTTGTCCTGAACACCATTACTAACAGTGTACTTGGCTCAGCTCAGTATGTATGTTCTTTTATAGTCATTGCCATGCCTTGTAAAATATTAAGTAAGACCTTCAGCATGAATAGGTCATTTTGGCAACCTTTGCTGTGAAAATTTCATCAAGATAGATGCATACAGCTACCCCCTAGTATTTGATAGTATCCATTACCATGAGAGGCAGCTGGGTCAAACTCACTCCCAACACAGTCCTACTTGTGGCTCAGGTGCTGTTGCTCCAAATTTAGTTATGGTGTTGCTGAGCCATGTGTAATTCATGTTGACCATTTTTTATGCAGGTTTTGCGGCTACAGTAAATCAGAACACCCAGATGAAAAAAGGCTTCCTTTTGGCAATGGCCACTGTAAGTGTATGCCTGTCTGCCAGTATGTGTTTACTGTATATCTTATTTTCTGTGCCTCTGTTATTTATTACTGTATACTGTATGTCCCGTACTTAAATTAGGGTTGATTTAACGTTTGATTTCTTCTCATTGAAACCATTTAAAAGCAACAAGTCAAGGTCATATGACTAATTCTCTTGACATTTTTGTCATCTTACAGTAAGACTTCCAGGGATTCGGACGTACGTGGACCCGCACACTTACGAGGACCCATGTCACGCAATCCATGAATTTGTTCGAGAACTGGACGCCTCTTGTATAGCAATCGACAAAGTGGTCGGGGCAGGTATGGCCTTAAATAGAGAAAAATACTGTTGAACATTGAGACATTTAGTTTAGTATAATTCTTTTTAAAGAGACATTTATCTGGAATATATATCATAAGCAAAAGAGTTGAGGCAGTCGGTGAAAAGGAAAATCAGTTTACACTTCACTGGGAGGTGTGTTCCAATTATCCTAACTCCTGTAGTGCTGTGCAGTTGTTCACAGCACCCGTCCTCCCTGCCTGACTGGGTTTAATGGAGTCTGTGTCAATGCAGCAGGAGAGGCTGGGAAATAAACCTCCTGGGATATCAAATTTTAACCCCCACAGTTACCTTTAAATCAGGCACAATGAGTCCCAGAAGTCTGGTGCTGGGGTTCATAATGTCCCACAATTCAAACCTCATGCAGGAAAAGACAGTAAGGCACTCAACCAACTGTCTTCTGAGTAATCTTTGAACAAACTGTAGGGCTTATATATCTTTAATTATATAGATATGACATATATTATTGTCATTTCAAATGAATAAATCTGTGCTCATTGAACTCCAAAGGATTAAATTAATCTGATTGGTGCATCGTTCTGCACAATTAAGTGTGAATTTTTATTTGAATAATCTTATCGAAAATATCATTCCCAGTAAAGATACAGTAGATTAATTAGATAATTCTTTCCCTATTTTGCCTATTTTTGGTCTAGTATTTTTCAGAAATTAATGTCAAACATGCTGGGAATCTCAGACACCCCTGGGTGGCTACGCAAATAGTGGACACATTCAACAGTTTTGTTGCTTTTCTAATGACCATTATGTAATTTCGAGTATTTCTCAATCTGACAACAAAACCCGAACACATTGGGCCTCATTTATAAACAGCACGTAGGCATAAAACAGATACTTACATCACTTTCTTTGCAGATTTCTGATTTATAAAAACAAACTTGACATTAAAAAAGGGGAATTATTAAGATTATGCACAATGTTAATAAATTTCAAGTCCATCCTGATTAAATAAATGAAAATTCCATGCAGTTTATTTTACCTATAGGTTTATGAATTAAGTTATTTTCCACAAAACGTCATTTTCATTTTTTTGTGCGTACGTATTATTTAGGAATGAAATCCACACAAATTTTTATAAATGAGGCCCATTCTTGCCACCTGAAATCATATTTGGTTGAATATGAATAAGTGTTTTAGGTTCTCGTGCCTATTTTACTCTCAATCCCTTGGAAATACTTTTTGTTGACTTAAATTACAGTTACTGCTCAATTACATAGTTTTTTTTTAAAAAAAAGCATCACATTATAAGTTATTTTAAAGAGTATTCAAATAAGCAAAATGACATACATTCAAAAGAGAATTGCATTAATTCAATACAAGCTAAAACCCAGATAATAGTGATAGAATGAGGATATTTGTCTTGCCCTTTTTTTTGTGTTTGCTAATTGTGCAGTTTATGTTTCCTTCAAAGGTGAGTTTGGGGAGGTTTGCAGCGGCCGTCTGAAGCAGCCGTCAAAGAAAGAGACCAGTGTGGCGATCAAAACGCTAAAGGCAGGATACACTGACACACAGAGGCGGGACTTCCTGAGTGAGGCCAGCATCATGGGACAGTTTGACCACCCCAATATCATCAGATTGGAGGGTGTGGTCACTCGCAGTAAGCGAACTTACCTGCTATGCTACCTATGCATTTTGATAAATACTGTATGTTTATAGCTGTATATTTATTTTCAGTTACTTTTTCTCCACATTTTACAGAAGTATCACATTTCCTTATGTTTAGTTATATGTTGTGCTTAAATTCATAATGACCAGAAGTTCAAAAATAAGGCATTAGCTTATGCAGTTTTCTTGACTTTGTTCTTAAAACAGTGATTTCCAGCAATAGATGAGGTGAAACTATTGACCTGAACTCTTGTCATCAAGCTTTGGAAAACAGTGATATTAAATCAGCTCCTTAAAAATTTACCGTGCCAGTTTCAAGTGGCTTTACCTGTTTACAGTGGGATTAATAGATTTCCTGCAGAAATTCCCTTTTTTACAGAGGAAGTTGTTTTCAGTGTAGGTCCACCAAAGCAATGAACATGTCCAATTCCCATATTTATTTGGAATGTCCAGTTTACTGCATGTGGTCCCCACTGTCCATTTTGTGCAAGTTTAGACCACAGCTGGGACAACCATACTGACTCATTACATAAATTCCTCACGTAGAATCAAGTGTAGGAGAAACCAGGGTTCGATGAGCCCCGGGGACCAGTGAGCAATATCACGTATTTGCAGTCAATATATGTTAGAGCTGATTGAAATAAGCAATGTAGTGAAAAGGCCTATTGGTCATTATACCATATCAGTCTCCCCTAGACTCTTTGTTGGCTTTTTTGTGAAAGAATCTATAATGAAGTTACACCCTTGGGCCAAGAAAGCTAGAAATCTAGCTATTCAATTGTCCATATTAATTTTTGTCCCACACAGTGGAGGATTTATGAACACTACCACTCAAATGAATTCCTGGTGATTTTTAAATGGCTTGAACGGAAGAAGTATTGTATTGCAGCTAGGCAACAGCCCTAAACATAAAAACAAAATCTGTCGGGACTTTCTGTGAAAGTGAAGTGACCAGCTCAGTCAGCAAATTTAATCCTTGCAGAGCCTTTGTTGAGTCACCTGGATCATGAAGTCAGTGAAGTGTGCCGATTATCAAAGGAGCAAATATGACAAATATCACAGTCCATGTGGAAATCCATTGCCAATGATACCTATGTCCAATGAACTGAATGCTTAAAATTTGCTAAGTAGTGATTAAATCTTTCAGTAGAAACTTCGATGAGAAATCGCAAAATTAGATAACTGCGTTACTTATAATGTTACTTATCATTTAAAAACTTTTTTTTTTTGCCCCCACATACTTCAAACACTAAGTAAGACGTCTTAAAATACAAACACTTTTATTGAATAAAATGAATACAACCATATTTTCTGAATAAAGAACTATGTTGTACTTAAATGCCAAGTGATTCAAACTTATGAGTGGTAGTGAATGTTAAGGGCAGTGACTCTGAAAATAATCACCCCATAAAATACTTAAGGATGGTATCGCCAGATAAGGGAAGAAGATACATGTCTGGGGAAAATGGAGGAGTATTATACATATCAGTTCTTTTAAGGAGCGGTAATGCTGAACCGAGTATATGGCCATTTGGATCAAGCGCTGTTGTGATGGAGAGTGAATGATAAAATAGCTTGACAAAGTGCACGCCACATCATAACTCAACTCGCACTCTTAGTCATGAACTCCCAAACCAGCCATGACTCGGAATGGCTCTGATATACAATATCCATGGGATGCTTTTCTGAGGCCATTACTTTTACGATATAATATCCTCAATATGTTTTCAAAGTACGTTTGACTTCATCTGTCAATAAATCAGGCCATTGAGTGAATATATTTATATTTTTTTCACGAAATATGCAGACAAGAAAACTTTATAACTTGTTACATCAATGTTGTGTTTTAGGATAAACTTTTAAGTATAAAACTGGTTATTTTTTCTTGGTGTGCCGGATTGATTCATATCTCTGTAAAGGACGGGTGAGACACCGAAACCATTTGTCTGGAATACATATTATGATAGTGTGAGAATTTGGTTGTGTGATATGAAGATCCTCCAACCCCAGTTTTAACACAGACCATCAGTGGGGATGGAAATAAGATAGTAATTATAAAACCCGGTGATTTATGCTTTCGTCCGGCTGAGGAAATATCACTGTTGGAGAGTGATTGTTGGTCTTGTCAGTCGTCTGAATTCTTCCTTCCCCTCTCCTTGCCCATGATGAGGTTTTTAATGTCCGGAGTAAAGTGCTGTTACACCCACAGCCTTGTCACATGAGAACCTTGACCTGACATAGCAGCTGATCATCTGAAGGTGGTTATGAAAAGATGATTGAGTGATCTATCTCTGCCACCATAACTATCCATATTTGCTACAGTGTGGACTTGTTTAAAACATGGATGGTCAGTTTTACTGTCCTGAAATATGCACTGTTTGTTCTGCTTCCTGTTGAAATACGGCCCAAGTAAACCCAAGTCCACTTGTAGATGGACTGCGCACTGAGGTGACCTCCATAAATCCTCAAAGAAAGTAAAACACTATATTTTATAGAGGGAGTGTTTTGCAAAGGACAGACTGTTAATGCATTATAAAAATAGTCTGTTTACATTGTATTTGTTCAGCTGATTCAAAGTTTTTCCGACAGTGTTTTATGATTTGTGGTTTAGTTAAAATAATAGTTTTTACTGACTGCCAACATTTTAGATCACAGCATATGAATCAAAATTCTGAATGAAATATACACTTTTTTTCCCCCACTGGAGTTCATTCATCTATTTTGTTGAACCAACATATGTTCAGCATATGAATGAAACAATGTCTTAAGAGTCCGGGCCAATGTTACTGGCCTAGTCGCAAATTCCATGCAAAAAAAAAAAAAATTGAATACAGTTTTACTAAAATCAAGGTCATTTGAAAGTTTTATTGAAATATGTTAATATTTGTCCTGATAATAACACTGCACTTAGAACTGTATTACTGTGGCTACTATTACTACTACTTTTAATAATAATGATGATATTAATAATAATAATTGAATATGCCACTGGCATACCATTAGAGTTCTGAACGGCCCTCAGTAACCTCACCTCACCTTTTAATGCATAATTACTGAAACTTGTTCCTGTTTACTTAGCCTTATTAATGTCTTGCTCAGTTGCTAAGACTAATTGGCAGAATGACTGGCCAGTTATTATTAGGTATTATTATATTTTTTGGTAATATGAATGTGCATCACAAAGTTAAGAGGCATTTTCCCATCCACATTGATGAGAATGTAAAATGCCAATATGTCATTCAAAGATTCTGAACTCATGTACCGCATGAAACTTCTCAAATTAGTGTCAATTTGTGAGGTAGGCTTACTGTACGCAAAGCGGTATCACTCCAACATTCAGTATGGTTTCATTTGACTAATAGGATGATTTCCATGTTAATGTATTTTTAATGCTTGAACTCTTTTGATTAAATTAAAATTAAAGTGCCATCTTACAGTAAGTAGCACTGCTGAAAAAGTCTAAAATAAGTAATGGAATTCAGAGATAGTTCTGGATTGTTTACCAACTACTTTAATAATTAGTATATCACACTATTGTACTATACAATATTTCCATCCTTACAATATCACTTGTTATGTGTAAATGCAGCCTCTTCTGTTTATTTATTTATTTTTGTTTGTTTGTTTTGTTTGTTTTTAATTCAATCTTTATTTAACGTGAAACTCCCTTGAGTTATTTCATCACTTATAGATGAAAGACCTAATAATAGCCCAATAAATGCACATTAAAGGATTGGTATACTTATCATAATAAAAAATACAGCACCACAAGTCGGGGAAAAATAGAATAGAATATAGAATCTCAATGCAAATTTAGTTAATAGCGTATTAAAGAACTACTACATCTGCAGTCTTCTTCTCCAGGTTTTTCAAATTGAAACGCATACACAGCCATTATCAAAAAAAAGTGACCTAAGTTAGAGCACTAGTGCCATCCCTTCCCCTTCCTTGACATATGCAGTTCACTGAGAGTGTTAGCATCACAAAAGACGGGAGTATTAGCTTGGAAGATTTTAGCGTGGAGAAACCTTCATCAGGTCACATGGGAAAACATTTTCAGGAGGGCTTGGGAAAACAGCATTTTGACGCTGAAACATTCTTACTTCAACCAATATTTGAATGTTTGAATTTGAATATTTATAGAACACTTCAGAGAAGCTACAGAATGAGATGAATACCTCAAAAAAAATGGACCCTCAAAAATTTAAAATATTTACATAATTCCTTGAAGGTTTCTTGGATGATGATTTTAAAGTCATTAATTGAGGGCAAATTGTGTCCTATTTGATTCCTCCTCGTGAGTGACTATAGGCAATTGTTTTGCCACCATAATTACTTAAAGGAATAGACAACTGAATTTCAACACATGCATAGGTTGAGAGCTGGTAATATTGAGAGTCCATAAGAGAAATGTCAGGCATACTTGACATTTATGAATGGAAAAAATCCAGATGAGGTGTTTGGCATGTATTTTATTGGTTTACAAGAAAAGGTAGGATGTGCATTTTATTGTTTATGGGCCTGATGGAGGCAGGCTAACTGACTGGGAGGAGTGTGAGTGAGACGCAGGCGAGCCTGCACCGACTATCACTAACCGCAACTTCAGGGCTGTACAGTAACAATGCTTCGCTGCGCGGCTAAACAAAACTAGAGTACCTTAACTCAACGTCAGCCTCCCGAAACAAAGGCTAAGCGCAGTAACTGCAATTACGCCGTTCTGTCATGGTTTCTGGTGGGATTTTCAGAGTTACTTATGACAGAGACCTTGATTTTTTTATAAAAGCAATCAAATTGACACAAAATATTCATCCACATGATAAAGGAGGTCTTTACTCTCCCCAAAATGACAATAACTAATTTTCCACCAAATGTGATGTTACAGTGTTTTGCCTTTGCACGGCAGCATAGAAGGCGTGGTCATGCTGCTGACCTGAACCAGTCCTGCATGTATGCCCAACCGCTGAACACGCAGGCATATCGTTCTCTCTCTCTCTCTCTCTGCCTTCAAACAGCCTTCTTGAATATATTCACGAATAGTGGGGTCTGTTTGTGACTAACAATGTCCTTTGGCACAGAAAAATGGTGACAAAAGTGAGTAATTTAACAACTATCCCGATGCTTGTGCAGTCTCACTCGCCATGTATAGATTCAGCGTTCTGCACCCATGTGACGTCAGAGCATCTCCCCGAGGATTCTTCTGATTGGCTGAAATATTTTCAATGGCGGCAGCTATGAAATCGTCAATTCTGCTTCCAAACCGTCTTTCGGAGATGGATAGCTCAGCTGTATGAGCTCTATACATTTGCGTAAATCGTTAGTTTATGACATGATCTATCTTCCAAACCTCATGTTGAAATTCCATTGTCTATTCCTTTAATAATTGTTGGCTACATGTTGGACTTGATTTTTCTGCAAATAAACTGTTTATTTGCTGATCAGGTGAATAAGAACAGGTTGTGAGTAATCATGCATGAAAAGGTGATCTTATACTGCAGACCTTTCACTCCACCGATGTAATGCTACTGGAATGTACTGTATATAATGCACTCTGGGGTGTAAAGGGGAAAATTGTTTAAGTAAATGGGCATTTTGCTGATGAGCGCTCTTCACGTATGCATTTTTATTGTTTAGATACATGCTGTGTCTGGATGCTTTAAAGTGTTTAGTTTTATCACTTAATCTATACTACTGTGAGTTATGAGTGGGCATCAAATGTGTCTCTCCACAAAGCATTCACTGTGCCAACACTTCTCAACCATTAATTGGTTAGTTTGAAAGGTAAAATTTTTGTTCAAGAGAAATTTTTCTCCCTTTTTTCTAATGTAAATTTCTAAATGGAAGCTGTTTAGGTTTTGCTGAAGCTAGAGTGAGACTAAATGAAAGATTACATGCGATTCTAGTCATTTCTGGGGACTTTGCTCAAGAATTTTATCTTTCAAAATATATACTCTATGTTCACTGAAATAAATAAAATACAGTAAGAACGATATCTCTCATAAAAAGTCTCCATGTACTTATAAAGTTTTTTTTTTATGCTCAGGTAAACCAGTCATGATCGTAACAGAATACATGGACAATGGATCATTGGACAGCTTCTTGCGTGTGAGTAAGACCTGTGGTTAGTCTTTGTCAGTAATATGCCTGCATTGATTCAGATCTGATGGCCTCATGTTTCCTCTCTATTTTTTTCAGCGCCACTGTCCTGTTAAGCAAACACATTGTGCTTATTCTCTGTTTTTGGCCGATTTCAGTCTGATAACCTTACTTACCTGACTGAGAATCTCCTCCTGTGATAGAGGAATGATGCCCAATTTACCGTGATCCAGCTGGTGGGCATGCTGCGTGGCATCGCCTCAGGCATGAAGTTCCTCTCGGACATGGGCTACGTCCACCGTGACCTGGCGGCTCGCAACATCCTGGTCAACAGCAACCTTGTGTGCAAGGTGTCCGATTTCGGCCTGTCCAGAGTGCTGGAGGATGACCCTGAGGCTGCTTACACCACGAGAGTGAGTAAATGTCAAGCCACGAGGCAGAGATGCACCTCATTCGTCTGGGAAAGACTGATGGCTTAGGCAAACTGAGCTGCAGTTAGCTACACCCCTGACAACTTGTATTTGACCATGATGTTAGTTCTTCTAATGAATTTACATTCTTGAACTTTGTGGGGGAAAAAAAAATAAAAAAATCTTGAACTTTACAAACACTGTAAGTTGTTGATGACCCTGACTCCCAATATTTGCATCTCGAAGTCCTTTCGTATTTCAGAAAACTTACCCAAATTTAACTTTATATATGCTTTGAGAAAAGAGTCCACTAACCTGCCACTGAAGGCAGAGACAGGGATGTAGGTCACAACAAATATGTTCTCCACTTCCATATGCTGCTCCAGATCTACTGAGTGATTGCAGGGGAATATGAAAATATTTATAACAGCTCGTGAAACTCAACAGCTGGTGCGCGGAATCACTTTGCAGAAGCTCCTCTCAAGTTAACTGCAGCTTGTCCTTATAAATATATCGTGTGAATATGCATTCCAATGTTCCTGTGAAATTCTATGCTCCAAAAAACTGTAGCAAGCAACAGTCCATCATTTAGAAATATTAAAGTGGAACACATTGTGAATATATTCCATATATAATCGTGCTCTCAAACCAGTTCAATATTCCTGTCTTTAATGAACAAACACTCAACTGATTTATGTTAATTCTCCAGTCCCTGGACAATTGCATGATGAACTTGTGTTGAGCTGATGCTGGGAGGAGGAATCTTATTTTGCCATGACTTGACCAGATTGACTTCAGAGAACTCAGTGGAAGGCTGTGATGGCAGCCACTGGACCAAGTCCATTCCCAATATCTCAGAACCTATGACTTGGGTTGTGTAACTGACTACATGTGCTGGTCATTGGTCTCTGGTTCCTAATATTCTGCTCAAAGCAGCCAGCCATATGGCAGTATTTGTTGTGTTCTGTCTCAAGCACACCTGATGCTAATTGTTAAGCCCATGATCAGGAGAGCTTTATATAGAATTACAATTCCTGGATCTCACTGGTTATAGGTTACTGTACTTTGTTTGCATGAATTACAGGACTAAATACAACCATTTCACAAAATTCCCATGTGTGAAAGCACCCTGAAAATATGTAAATATTTGTTTTACATTCTTTGTTGGAGTAGTTCATTGGAAGGTCTCTGATGTTGAGAATTCAAGCTGTTCAAGCTGTTGATTTTAAAATTGTTGTTCACTTCAGTTAAGAATTATGTTGAATATCTTTTGATTTTCATTTTATTAAACCCACAAAATGCCTTATAACAACTTCAAATAAAGAGTGATTTGACTCATTGGATATTTTCTGATAATATTAGACACTGTCTAGACACTGCATTGATGTTAAAAGTTAAGTCTTACTCGAACAGTCCTGTTCTGATTAGAGATGGCGCAGAAGGTTCTCAACAGCGAAGTGAAGTTGAGTCCCACCGTTGACATCATCAAACCCGTCAGTGTTTTGTCAGCTTCCACCATCTACCAGCCATGGTTTCTCTGGACCATGGTTACCACACTGAAGATTACATCAGCTCATAGTATCTCCTGTACTTGA
The DNA here is from genome assembly GCA_029721435.1 of Gymnothorax reevesii. Lineage (NCBI taxonomy): Eukaryota > Metazoa > Chordata > Actinopteri > Anguilliformes > Muraenidae > Gymnothorax > Gymnothorax reevesii. Next base: position 31,509,397 of record CM056590.1, read on the forward strand.
AGAGCTGTCGCATTTTTTTCCCCTCCTGACACTCCTGGGAATGGCTATGCCTTCGTTTATTTTTTGAAGGCCGTGTATTTGGAGAAAGTCGGGCTGGAGCCATGTGAGTTGGCCGGGGATACGGTTAGCTTTGGCTCTCCCGTCTCTTGTATGTGGTCTCAGTCTGAAGCACTGAGAAACACAAGCAGTCGGATACAGACTTTCTGAATGGACACGTTTAAAGGCCTCATCCTGCAAAAAACATTGGAGATAAAAGAGGGAAAGAGAACTAAACTCTGGTTTCAGTTTTTTTTTTTTTTTTCCTGTTAACAGTATATATTGTTCATACTTTGACAAAGAAAGATCAAAGCTTATGCTGGAAGGTCCATTCTGTATTGCAGCAAAGGGCTATTAATACATGTTATCTGTGGTTATTCTGTAGGTCACAACCTGTACTTGTCATATCATTTACTGTTTTCATAATAAAAATGTGATTTTTACTTGGTTTAGAAGTAATTGTCATTAAAATGTTCAGAAAGAAAACCATGAACAATGTATGGTAAAATGAGCAATAGAAAGTACTGGATGATGCGTCTTCAAATTATGCTTCATATCTGTTGAGATGTTGCTTGTGTTGATATATACCTGTTATAGAAAGGAGCAGTTGAATAATGTGATTTTCTGACAGAATACAAAAGGATATTGATTTCAGCAATGTGATCAAAATATACAATTCCTCCTGGTTTTTAACAAGATGCTCATTTTGCTGAGAGATCGATAAATATTTTGTTTGGTTCGTTATAATATTTTTTTATATTTGAAGTGGATATTTCTGGATAGACTGAAGTGCTTTGTTTTGGTTTACCTGCACGAGTGTGCCTCACTGATTAATTATGTCTGACAAAACACTGAAATGAGCATGGAATCTATTGATATTTGAATTATTTACAAATTCTCACTTCTTCATTATATTTTTGAGTGAAAATAGTTACTTAATAAAGAATGAAAAACCATTCTCTGTGTAATTCAGATGATGATAATAATTATAATACCAATAAACTTTGTAATAATCCTCACTCAACTTTTACCGAGAGAAATAAATGGTTAGGGGTACTTTACAGTGAAATAAAAAATGGTGGAATGGATAAAAAATATGGCCAATGAAATGTTAAGCTGTTAAACGAAATATATAAATTTAATGAGGTACTTGCATTTTTATGCTTCATAGGGTGGTAAAATTCCAATCAGGTGGACGGCCCCAGAGGCTATTGCCTACAGGAAGTTCACTTCAGCCAGTGATGCCTGGAGCTATGGCATTGTGGTGTGGGAAGTGCTGTCCTATGGAGAGAGGCCTTACTGGGAGATGTCCAATCAGGATGTGAGTGTCTGAGATGCCCAGTCATGGTTTTCGAAGACCAATGTCTAGTAGATCTTGTCATGATATGGAGCCCTCCTCCAAAGGCTTTGGTGGCAGATGTTTACCTGGGAATTATGCAGAAGGTCGCTGCTTTCAGACATTTTGTAGGCACTAGAGTACAATAAATGGAAAAGCTTGTAAAGATCGCATTTATATTAACATGCCTCAGCTCTAGAGCCTCAGTACCCTATGCAGAAGTATCCCATACAGAATGCAAAACTCACAAAGTCCACTCAACTCAATTATGCTGGGTAAAAAAAAAAAAAAAACTCAATTTAAAACAAAATTGGTTGAGTGGACTTTGTGGGTTTTGCATTCCAACTCTTCATTTATTTATTTGTTTGTGTTCTTATTTACTTTTTGTTTAAGTTAATATTACTCCTTGGTAGCTATCCTTCGAGAGTAATGAAAATGGTAAATTGCAGCCTGACTCATTGACTCTGTTTCTGCTTATTGCAGGTGATAAAGGCGGTGGACGAGGGGTACCGGCTGCCCCCTCCTATGGACTGCCCTGCTGCCCTGTACCAGCTGATGCTCGACTGCTGGCAGAAAGACCGAAACCACCGGCCCAAGTTTGACCGAACGGTCAGCATCCTGGACAAGCTCATCCGAAACCCGAGCAGCCTGAAGATCATCGCCAATGCCCCCAGGTAGGTCACTTATCACGAGTCACAAAATGGGGGACGCACTGTCCGCTTAATCATCCCAACATTTGGGTCTGGGCACATCTTTGTCTACAGAACTGTAAAAGAGGAAAAATGGCTGTGCACTTTCCCAATAGTGTGCCTTTTTTGCCACATCCAAACTCCTTTAGTGCTATTTCGTTGTCATAAGGATCACTATTAAACAAGGTCATTAATTTATTCCCCAGTAAGGCACAAGACTCTTTGATCTTTTCCAAAAAATATACATTCTGTGATGCTGAAGTAAATAATTCAAAGGACACTGCAAAGACATGCAATAGAGTTTGGAAATAAATGTAAAAAATTTTGAGAACATTTCATTTGCAAATAGTTGGTGTCACCAAGGAAACGTTATGTGAACCCTTAGAGCACTGAAATATTTTTTTTTAAATGATAAATTAAATTGTCTTGAGTTGTTGAAAACCCATTATGTGGCAACTTGTTTAAAAGAGCTCCCCTGTGGGACAGCATGGGACAGCATGTTTTATGTAAGCAAGCGTCTGGAATTATGGCCTATGCGGCCACTTATGGTGGCATTTGTACATTATGTTCAGAAAAATACACCAGCCGCAGCTTAAAGGAAAAAGGTGATCCAGTTTTCAATGATTTTCTTTGATATGCACATTTACTAATGATACGAATAATCCATTGGCATTTAAACACATAGCTTCCATTTTAATCCAGTGCTCGAAATTAAATAATAATTTTAGCAAAAAAATGTTTTATCCACTTGCTAAAGTATGCTATGCTTCACAAAAAATTATAAATTACTCTGGTTTTTCATTTTAAGTTTTGGCGCGACTGGCAAAGCGATCTATGAGCCTGCACTTCGTGATTACTTAAATGAAAACAAAGGATGCAAAGATTGAAATTAGTTGATGTTCTATTTAGCTGCTTCCACATGTATGAAGTGGAGAGCTATAAATACCTTCACAAAAAAAGCTGAGAACCTTAAATTAAACCAAATGTATTTTGTATGTGTGTGTGTGTGTGCGTGTGTGTGTGTGTACTAAATAGTTTACAGAAAATCAAACTAGATTTGCCCCAAAGCATTGTGGAAGTCATGTGAGCGAGGGAGACAGGGAGGGAGGGAGAGAGACCGACAGTGAGAGAGAGAGAGAGAGAGAGATTGAAAAAAGAAAACATGAGAGGTACATATATTGAAAAATGAAAGCGTAAGATAGTCCTGGGATTTGAAATCCTGCTGCTCAGTTGCGCCATAGACTACAAAGATTCTTTGCTCTTGTTCTCTGTGTCTTTTTTATAAACACCAGTCATTCACCGTCAGGTGATCTGTTGTTTCTGAAAACAGAACACAAATAAACAGGGTCATTCACAGTTCAACTCTCAGGTGTGCCACTTGAGAAAGTTATTTTGACTGTAAGTTTTCGATCAGTGAAACAACTTGGAGCTGTGGTTCTTGCTGTTTGAATAGCAGCGAATAAAAAAATTGCATAGCTCCTTGTACATACAAATCCCGAGGCGTCCAAAAGGGTTATATTATTTGTATTGTTCTCTCCTTATTCACTCTTTGATGCAATAAGTGAAGATTTTCGCCCTATTCTAGAGAAATTGAGGTCTATATATAATAACAAACAGAGCCCAGTGGCATACAAGCTCATTGGATTACTATTGATTTCAGTTTTCGTCTGATACTCGGAAATGGTTCTCTGACATTTGTCTTATTATATTTTTTTTTCTGCTGAGGGAAACCTATTATTTTATTTCTCCAAGGACCTGTATCATCGGCAGTGTTCCTCTTAGGCTCTTGGAATCTTCCTGTCCTCCTAATCCTGTGTGTCAGCAACAACAATATCTGCAGCACACGCTGTTCCATATTACTGTAGCACCTGCACAATGGTGCTGCCAGGATTCCCCCAAAATACAAGCAAAGATGCATTTTACCCCTTCCAATTAAGTATAAATGTTCGATGAATGTAGCATTAAATATAAAACTAGTTATGCAATATGCTTTAATGGCTTGTTTAGTCACTTTATTGCCCATAAAGCAGTAATGCTAAAATTCTTTATAAGGATCCAATTTCTAAATCTCGCCACTTTTTGTTCTGGCCTTCTTGCAAAATCGGGGTGGTTAAACGTATTTATGCAACCTTATGTTGACTGAGAAGAGAAAATACTGCTTAACCCAATAAAACCATGAGTGCTCATTGCTAACTTTAAGATTGCCACTCTGGAATTGTTCGTTGAGGTAGAATTTTCAGTATGAGGTATTACCTCAGGTTAGGTGTCCCTGGTTTGAGACTAATGACTGTACCAATCTTCAGCATTTGAACAATTTCAGTGTCCTTTGACTAATGAGGGTGAATAGTAATTATGGAGCAGTCAAATGGCATGTCTGATCAAACATTAAAAGTGAAGCCAAAACCAGTTTGGAATTCATAGGGTACTATTTAGATAAGGTGAGAAGCCCTTTCTATAAGCAGCGCGTGTATCTGTCCAGAACTTTCTCACTAACTACAGTTTTACATTCGTCATTGATCCAACTCATCAGAGCCCAATGTTTGGAGTCAGTCCAAATGTTAGAACTTGGGGTTAGCACAGTCAGTCTGTAAGAATGCATAGCCATTTCCTGAAGGTCAGTTTTTTTTCTTTCTTTTTTTTTTAAATTGCGGGCTAATATGATGGTTTTGTTCTGTTTTCTGAAAAATTTACCTTAGTATGATCAGTCGGATGATTGGCTGTTGCAGTTTCTGTGCGAAATCTCTCATCCTAAACTGCAGATAAATTTGGCAAATTCTTCACAGAAATTTAACAGTTGTGAAGTGCTGGTCTGCGTCTTCACTGAGTAGCCTTCCGAGGGCACTGTTCACATTTCATGTGCCATTCTCGTCTTGTCTTGTATGGAATCTGTGATTTTTACAATATGCATCTGTGTTCTTCTCTGGCAGCCCAGAAAACATGCTCCTGGACCGGACAAGTGCTGATGTTGCCACTTTCTGCTCCATGGGTGACTGGCTGCAGAGCATGCAGACGTTGCCTTGCAAGGATATCTTCAATGGAGCCAGTTACAGCTCCTGCAACACCCTGGCAAAGACATCCACAGAGTAAGACAGCCTTTATCCCATAATTTAGCAACACCTCATGCTCATAGCTGTGAACCTCCATCTGATTAACAATACTTGAGCAAATTTCTGTAATTGAGAACACAAAAGATTTGAATGTCCTGTTTAGTATCAGCCTTATTTTACAGGAATGTCTCAAACAAATTTTGGAATACAGGAGTACATTCTGTATTCTTCAAAAGTCATATTCCTTCTGTTAAAATAACGATTACGGTTTTACTTGTAAGATGGAGCAGGTCAATAGTACATTTTGTTTTCAAGTGGAACTGGATTCTAACATTGCGTTGCTGTTAGAGTCCTGGATGCATGTAAGCTCTTCTCAAACTGAGCAAAAAGGAGACTAGTGACATTGGGTGTGTTTGTGTGAATGTGTGATTCATCTCAGTTGATAATCCAAGACTATTACCACATAATTGTTTGATACCCTCATCTGACTTTGTCGCCTGCATGCACTGATGTTGAATGTGAGCACTTTCTTTGCGTGATCTCAAGTCATTGGGTTTTCTTCAGTTCATCCAAAAGTCCTGCTTAAATCAAGCTGTTACTGTCACTATGTCAGAGATCTTTGCTGTGGACAGTCAGCAACAGAAGAGTCATCCTGGCCGACTTTCACATGGTCGGCTTTCATGGGCTTCGTGCGGTCCAAGCCATTTTGAACTGATTTGTGATCAGACAAAGCAGAAACAAGTGAAGTAATGTGTAGTTACTATTGGTATGCACCAGTTCTGCCTGCTTCAGTCACCTTGATTTACAGACTATAGCTTTTAGATTGGAGAAGTTTGCCAATTGTGCTTTTTTTCTCGATCTTACAGCCACTAGATTCCCATCAATACAGAAATGCACTGTTTTGATTTTAAGCAGTAATGACTGTGTCTTTGCCAATACAAAAGAGGAGAGCAGGAGAAGTGGTAGACATTATACAAACAAAACAGCAGTTCTGACAGACTGCGTGGACTGGGAACAGGTTTTTAGGACATTAAAGCTGGCAGGTTCTGCGGTTGTGGAACACATTCCACTCAAATAAGGCCGTAATAATAAGCATGTCATCCGACTCCCTTGTGTTGACTTGAGCTAATTGTATCACAGTATGCCATCATTTTCCCTTGAGACAATCTGTTCCATTTAATTAAGATGGGAATTAATAGCACAAATAATTTGCGAGTTATTATCAAGAAGTTCTGTGCTTTGGACTTGTCGCACTATATTACAGCTATTTGTGATACTTATATCCACAGATTCCACACCTACATGCAGTTGAACAGAATAAGCAGGGGGCAATTTCCTTGGGCAATTTGGGGTTAAGGGGCTAGACCAAGGCTTCAAGTGATGCTCTATTTGTTAGTGTAGCTATGTTTGGTCTTGCTCCCAGTTGAACACTGTAGCAACTAGGCTTTAGGCCACCCTCAAAAGCTGTTGAGAGCAGCTGCTGTGTCTGAAGATATTTCCTGGTGAAATAATCAATTGATAACACAACAAACAATTTAGAAGGCCTCAGCATAAGCTTATTCTCCTGACATGATTACCTGTGAATGGAATGGTGCCTCCTCAAGTGGCATATGTAGGAGAGAACGGGATCTGATAAGCCGTGGGGACCAATGAGCCATATTACATATTTGTAATCAATAAATATTGGAGCTGCTTAAAATAAGCAAACTAGTGATATGGCTCATGGGGATCAATGGCTCATTGGACCCTAGTTATTACATATTGACAAATAAAGTACCTGACATTACTCTCTCAGCGCTTTCTGGGGCCAGTGGAGATGTGGATCAGTCTGTTTTACCTCAGTATTGCATCTCTATCATGTCTTTTTTTTTTTTTGTGCGTGGCTCAATGTCAATGAACACAGTACACCACGAATGAAGATATAGGCAAGTGCTCAGCTGTTATAACCAGTATCTTTCCTCTGAACAACCTGTTTATTTCCCCACCATCTCTATAGTCTGTATTGTGTCTGGGTTGTCTAACCTTTGTGAGGCACTTGGGGGGGGGGGCATCTATTTGCAAAGCACTTTGGGTCAGCATCTGTTGTTGTCAAATGTGCCATATAAATAAATCTGATTCGACTTGACTGGTTGTCTGCGTGAGAAGCAATGATGGCTAGAGTACGGCTGTTGACTATCTTACCAATGGGGTACATAAATTTTCACTTGGCAAGCAAATAATGCTTGACAAGTGAAAATTTACTTACCCCGTTGGCAAGAGGGTCATTACCTCAAATCAATGACAAATTTTTTGTCTCACTAAGAAAAATGGTGATAGAAATAAGTGTTTTAAGTCTTAAAATAAGTAAATTTCCCTTTCTTGAAAATCGCTTTTTGCAGTAACAACCTTCTCTTACATTTAACTTACTTTTGAACTCCCTATAATTCCAACTAAATATCAGCATGAGGAAATCACTAGACCTTGATAAATTCACTGAATTAATACCAGATCATGCATTACATTACATTACATTACCGGTTCTGAGCAGACGCTCTTATCCAGAGCGACGGACAAAAGTGCACAAGAACAGTTCAAAACAGTCATGCAGGTAAATTGCTTGTCATTTGAATGTGTCAGTTCAAGAGATTTCTTCATCTTCATGACCAGGAAAAAAGAAAAAATCCTAGGAGTGAAAAAATGCATTATCTTAAATTGAAATGAAGATGTGATTTAGTTTTTGTAAAAGCAAACCGTAGACAAAAGCCATCAAACCACTGTGATTGTGTGCATGTTTTGTTTTGTTTTGTATGCCTGTAGACAGTGGATTGCAGAACTAAATTCTACTTCTGGGCAGTTTTGGAACACACAGATTTTCAAATCCAACCGCTGCAATCTGTCTTTCTTAGGGGTCCAGCATTCTGAACTGGACCATTTGGAAAATTTTTTTTTTTTTGGTAATAGTTTCCATAGGTTTTAGTTTTTGGTAATAGTTTCCATGATAGAGTCATTCCTGAAATACATTATTCTTCAGTCATTGATAAAATTGTAAACTGTTTTCAGAAAAATTGAAATTAATTTTAACGACGACTTTTTTTTTTTTTTTTGTTACTGCATATTTCAAGATTACTGTGTTGTTTATTTGCATTGACAGCTGAAAGATGTTAAACTAGGTTAGAGTACAGTTTTGCAAGTCACAGAAAATGCCATTTCCAAATTCATTTGTCTGACTTTCTGGCAGACTTGTTTTTATTACTTTGCAGTATCATTCCCCGATATGCAGGTTTGTCTAAAATACGACCGTTTTGCATTAGGATTCTGTCATCGTATGTAGGCCAACAATGAGATTGTCTGGAGATAGCTGTTTTACTGTCGTTCTAAAGGTTTATTTCATTTGTAGAATCTACCTGGCCGAGGTAAGGCCGGCTGCTTCTTGCCCTGAATGGGAACCAGCCATGGGCATCTCTACACTGTAACTCCAGAGGGTGGGTTTTACCACTGCTTACAATTTGCTAGCTAACATACAGTCTCCTTACACAAGGCTTTCCTAACAGTTGCGAGCGGAAACTTAAGCACTGTAAGTTCACCGCTGTTGAGCTAATATATGCTGTGCCTTTTCTAATCTAGATTCGCTTTCACTAATATGCTTTGAAACTGTCAACTGCCTCCAGAGCTGTGATACTTTTTTCCAAGTAATACCTAATCTCACAGTGTGTGGCAATGTGGTTTACATTATGTGCTAACACTTGTCACATGCAAATTCTGGAGTCACGATCTAATGTGACGCAGGGAGAGTTGTGGCCTTCGGTTTCTTATTGAAGTGCATGGGATGAATACCTCCATGTGGTGAGTTTGGAGGGCGTTCTTTTTCATGACTGAATGCTTCTGTCATTGCTTGGATGGAACTTATTTGCAAAAGTCAGTCATTTTTTGTACCATTTTTTTTTTTTTTCACTTTTAGAAGGATATAGTAAGTACCATTTCTATTTCAGACTTATGAAAAAGGCATTTGCTTACCCACTACTAGGACTGTATAAGCAAGGGCACTGAATTATAATTATAATAATAAAACTTCAGGACATTTTTTATGTCAGAATTATCACTGAAAATGGGAGAAAAAAATTGCTGAATTTTTTATTTCAGTCATCCAAATCTCGGATGATGCTTTTCCAAACTTTTTATAACTTCATTACATTTACTTCCAGTTTCTCTTGCCTAATTGAAAAAATGAACTCAAACAGCTTTTCCTTTGTGTCTCTACAAGTATTCTGGATATGGCAACACTTGATGGATACAAAAATTCTATCTATGTCAGCACATGGATTCATTATCTTTTCAAGCGGTAGAATAATAGCAAATCCAAGGCTTTTTATTTACAGAATGTTTGCTTGAAAAAAGCAACATTTTTTTTCATGCACGCGTTGAATATGATATGATAGGGAGTGCTCATGGAGGTGATGCAGTAGAAATGCAATATAATGGCACAATCTTCAGTGTAATGATACTTTATATAACACTTCTGTAAGCACGGCTATTTAGCAAGCAGTGATGATTTCATATTTAGTACATTTTTTATTTAAACATTGATAATTTTATCAGCTAATAGAATTCCTTCTAAATGTATTTGCTTCTGTAATTGCCACTGTTTTGTGGAAACAATAATGACAACTGACACTTCCACCAGCTAACAGACTAGCCAGCTGAATCATAAGCAAATATTTGCCCCTTTCTGTCTGAGAAAGAATACAAGAGCCATCTGGCAATGGCGGATCCCCCCGGCTGTAGGTTGTGTAACCTACAGGTTGTGTGGACAGACGGACAGACAGAAACCCCCAAAAGGCACAACTAGACCATAAGGAGAAGCTCCATACCAAATTTGGTGTTTGTAAGTGGTATAGTTTTCGAGTTCTGGTCCGGAAACGATTTTATTACAGACGGACGGACGGACGGACGGACGGACGGACACACTGATCGCTATATCCCCCCGCATTATATGCCGGGGGAATAATAATGTAATCTTATAAGTGCAGTTGCTGCCTAAATATTATTTTTAATACACATCATGTCCAACAGCTGAAATATGATTTTTATCAACCATATCCACTTTGTTGTCAATGAATTACAGCTAACTATCGAAATAGCCGTCGCTGTTCAGATGACCAATCAATTTAACTTAAATTATTGATTTCAGCTGTTGATGAGGTACTAATGATTTTGTGCCGTATTAATAGCTCTCACAGAATAACTCATGGCCAAGGACAATGGGTGGTCAGAATTTTTAGCTTCATCATTTTACTTATTAAAGATGGGTTAATCACATTTAACCACATTTACCAATTTAATGTATGAGTTCAAAATCAATTTTTAAAACAACGGGGTTAAAATGTTTGACTACAATTATCTTAAATTTGCTTATTATTAACATATGATAATTAACTGAATCTTTTGTTTCAGTCCACAATTATAAAGCGTGTCAGTATGGGATTACAATCTATTTTGCCAAAAAATAAAAGGGGGTGAGAAATGCACAGGAATCACCTGATTGTTGACCACCATGTCTACTCTGAGTTGCTTAATGAATATGTTCCTAGGTGTCTCCTGATCCATTTATAAAGTTTGAGTTTAATTTCCCTTTGAAGAATTGTATTTTATGGCTAGTGGCCAACCAGTGTCACTGATGTTGTTCTGCCTTTCTATTTTTTGTGTCACAATGTACATAATGACATTTAAAAACCTCTTGAGGATGTTAGGTCTCAAAAATAAATATATGGATATGTATAAGTATAAGCAAAAATATTATGTAAAAGCTTTTTTAAAAATAATTTTTATTCAATTTTTCCTGCATTGATTGTGCCTACATAGTAATATACTTTAATGTTTGATCAAATAGTCTGCTTCTCTTCATACCAGATAATGTAGTCACAACCTACCATATAAATCATGTGTTTTCATTTATCGTTCATTTTTCATCAAAGATGTTAAAGTATTTAAAAAGTGCAATTGTCAAGGTCCATGATTGAAGCAACTTTAACTTTGGTTCCCTGGATTGTTGGTTCCAGGCATAATGGTTTCTGTGTCTGGAAAATAGCTGTTCTGCTGCGATTTTCAATATGCTGCAGTCAAAAGTTTGCCATTTACGTTCAGTGAACTCTAAAGCTACAGTTTACTGCCAGTGGTGTGATAAGATTTAAAAAAAAATGTGGTGAGTTAAAAGTGTGTGAATGTAAACAGTCAATGAGTGAGGTCAAAAGAGACTGTGCTTTGTCTGAAATGTCTTTCTACTTACTGACATAACATTTTCATTAATGACATCTTTAGCTTATCAGTCAGATATTTTTCTCTGGTGTGGAATGGTATCCAAGTTCCTTTTCTCTGGCAGAAACACTAGTGTTTTTTTTTCCCCCCTTCCAGGGACTTCAAACAGATTGGTGTGACGATCCTAGGCCCGCAGAAGAAGATTGTCAGCAGTATCACGGCAGTTGAAACACATGTAAAGAATGGCCCTGTCCCTGTGTGAGCCTGGTTATGGGGAAACTGTCGCCTCGGTGACATCACAAAGGCAAGAAATCATCAAAGGGGTGGGAGGGGTGGGGTGAGGGAGGTTAAAATGTATAATTCCGGTGGAACTCCCCGAAACAGCGAAGAAGAACAGGGACTATACAGGCCCTTGATGGTCTGAGCAAAGGAAATGGCTTCCTGCCGATAATGAGTTGCCTTATGAAGGATGACAGACTGCAAGAGATCACCATGGGGATCAGAAAGCCCCTCTCAGTCACTGAGTGGAAAGCGGGGTTTTTCCTCAGATCCTGGAAGTGCCCGCGAACCAATGACGGCTTGGCATGTGTATGGGCAATAGTGGCTTGCAGGTCCGTCAAGCACCAATCCAAGATCATTCAGGTCTTTACTACTGAATGAAGGAGATTTTTAACACCTTTAGCATCGCATAGCAATAAACTGCTGCCTTGGCTGGGAACAGAGCCAGGAACTGACTCTAAATGAACTGCTGGAAGCAGTATGAGTCATGCACTTCCTCACCTGGAGATCTGAATGAAATCAGCGGAGGTCCACTCAACACAGTCACCTGAGTTCACATGTACACGGGAGAAAACTCGATAAAATGCGCTTCAACCACAAACCAGTGGTTTATGACTCTAATCATACATCACAAGCCATAATCTGTCTTCCTTGGGTCATTATTCCAGGAATAAAAAGGTATGAGTCTCTCAAGTTCTTGAGTCACTTTGCTTCAAAGGTAGACACAGCCTCAGTACAACATGGCCATTTACAGAGTATTGTTAATGGATTTATTTCAAATTTTAAGTAAGACTGAGTATTTGATTCCAGCAAACGGTGAACAAGCATATTTTCTTTTTACAAACGTACAATAAATACACATGGATGAAATGATATCAGAGATTGCAGTTGTATGCATAAATAAATTCTGCCCTGTCCATCTTCCTGTTATAATAATGCAAAGGCAATTCTGTTCATGTGCCACTAGCACAAAAAAGCACAGAGTCAGCTATTGTTTCAGAGACAGTAAATTAAAGGCGTTTTGTATCTTTTATTTTGAAAAATTTCTGTGGAACTCAAGCCACTGACTAAGCGTTATGCTCTTTTCTTTCTGTGACTGATGTTTTGTTCCTAGAAAAGAGGGAAAAACTTTGCACATGTTTCAGCTCCTCAATAAATCCTCAAAATGTTTCAAAAAAAGGGTTGTTTCCTTGTGTAGTTGTCATACTAAAATCTGGTAGAGTGTACTAAATATTTTTTTCTTGTTCTAGATTTCTTTAAAAATATACTATTGTAAATTAAAAAAAAAGTGAAATGGGCTGGTGTTCTTTCATTGACTGCCTAGTAATGTAATGCATAGCATGATAATTTATTACAGGATAAAATGTTAGGTGCCACAAGACCTGGTATTCGTATTCTTAAGAATGAAAGAGGAAACTGGGCACAGCTCTTGTTTCTTGCTGGATCAAACTGTGTAAGACATAAAGCCCCAAATTTTTACACCATGGATGGGCATCTATCTGTCCCCTGACTGGGTGAATCAGCTACTATTAAAAAAAGGTACATTTTGGGCTATGACTAATCTCCTTTATCCACTTGTATAATATTCAAATCACACACTGGTGACACACAGGCATGCATTATAACTTACATCCCCATATGTAGCCCGACAGACGCCAGTTTTTGAATATAAGTGGGATTACTGTTATTTCTCCGCAGCTGGCCAGGCAAAGGACACTATACTTAATATTGTGACCTGTCAAGGAGGGAGGATGCAAGGCGTGAAGGAGGGAGAAACCAAGCAGCCATCATCTATATAGAGCAAAATTGGAAATGCAAGTTAGCTAGTTAGTTAATGTACTTGCATGGTAACCCTGTCAAAGTGACCGCAAAAAAAAGAAATGTTTGAAGAAATGGATGTAAATGTGTATGAGCAAGGATTGAATAAGATTTTTATAACAACACATATTTTTAGTTTCTGATTGGTCTTGTACTAACTTGCGTTACCTTTGTTGCTCAGTATACATTATGTTCTCCACATCATTGCTCCCAGAGTGATGGGAATCCGGCACCATGCCGGTTTTCCGTTATGCGGCGATCTGCGAGGGAAAAAATAAAATGCGAGATACATGCGTGCAGAAAGATCGCAGACAGTAAACCTAGAAGGGCTTTGATAGACCTCTCACTCTCAGCCTATGGCTTTCGCTCCTAACCTGTCCAAAGCATAGCCTGGTAATACCAAACTCTACTACTTCACTTTGCTTCATCCACAGAGTCTGGACAGTCGTCATTGACAAGTGTTTACTTCCTGGTGGGTGGGCGCTTGTCTGAAGTTTAAAATCATTTGTGTACCTGTAAACTAATCACTAACGTTCGGCGATGACATATGCTATCCGGCTCAGCCTCCTAGTACTTGCGCTGTAAACACAGTCCTTCATACCAGGAATGCAGCAAAAACAAAGTGATCAGTACATTAAAGTTTATACTGTACTCAATATGCCCATCTACCAAATTTTAGCCTTCACTCATTCACTTAAAACAACCAAAGGTTTTCATTCTGTTCTCCTAACAAGAAACAAACTGTTGAGCTATCATTTTTCCTGCCAATACAGCTGCTATTAAAAAAAAAAGTGAGTTTAGTGGCTCAGAATCAACTTTTTAAAAAATGTGGTTCTTGGAAGTTTGACTTGTTTCTGGCCCATTCCACTATACCACTTGTTGGCATTTCTTTGACTGTGACTAGCTGATCGTGAGGACAAGACGGCACTGTCGCACAATGCAGAGTCAATGGAGAGTCTCCATTTGTTTTCCCGACTGTGATTGGGCTGGTCATATTTGCACCCTGAAGACTGAGTTAAGGCAACAAGTACAGAAGACCTGAAGTGTTTGTGCACAGGAATCTTAATTGAAGAAGAGATTTGTTGAAGAGAATCTGACGAACCAAATCCCAGAGAAGATTCTTTTCTGTTTCCTGGTACCCTTATCTATTGTAAAAGATGGCCCTCATCATTGGCCTGGACATATGTACAGTAAACAGAGTATCGCAACAATGGCTGCTCAACATGAGACTACAGTTATGCGCAAGCATATGGCCATGCCTTTGTACATAGAAAGTTTGCAAATAAAAAAGAATGAACAGGAATATTTGTGCAAGACAAAAAAACCTTTGTATTATATTTTTGTAATTTAGAATTGTACCTTTTTCAAAAAACACAAACATTATTTACATATTTATTCGTCCAGGGATACAGTACAAATGTGAACGTGAATAAAATCATGGATTTTTCAAGGAAAAATACTGCTGTGTTCTCCCCTTCTCGTCTTCCCTTTAGATTTCGGTGTCTGTGTGTGTGCACGTGTTAACACTAGGCGCCCGTGGGTTTGAGGGCGGAACTTTTAAATCCTGCAGTTCAATGCGACTACACCCACCACCAATCACAGCGCACTATGATGCGTCCAAAGCCAAGCCTGAAAACCTGTGCGCATGGGGTTTGATTGACAGCTGTATCATTCCAATCATTTGAGTTGGTTGTACGTTTGATTGGCTGTTGTTTTTTAGCTCTTGCCCCTTACAAGATAGACGTATTTTTTTCATTCCAGTGTCAAACATCTTGTGTTTCATAGCTCTATCGATCACCGTAGAGGTAGAATAAAATTTTAAAAATTGTAACAAATTAATTATTATGATTATTAAATAATAATGAATTGCAACAACCTTTAAACTCAGTGCAGCACTACTGTGAATGAGATTTGGGCGGCTGCTGGCAGGGTATTTAAATCCTTTTGTGCAGATGTGTCCGCCAGTGGACACGGAGCTGCAGATTTATGCAGGCAGTTACAATATTCTATCACTAGATAGCACACCCGGATCAGTTATTGAGTTTTCACAAGCAAGCCGAGTTCGAACGCTGTTTATATTAAATGGACGAGTTCACTCTAATCCCTGGATGGATCAAGCCAACCTTGGTTTGACTTAAAGGGGTTGGCACATCTGTACTACAGGGTGGCCCAAAGAATGTCCCCCCTTCCTCTCAGAACTCCAGGGTGGATGAAGAACATGGAAATGAGTGGGCAGGATTGACAAAGCCCTGCTTATTGTGGATTAGCGGGTTGGTCACTGGTTGCCTTCCCTTTTCTCTGCTCATCGTGCCATTATTGGCGTTGGCCCAGACAGTCTTGTCACCGTTTGAGTTCCGTCCTGTGACACCAATTTTCCGTCCATGTAACATTAGCAACAAGACAAAATTTTTAAATCCCTTCCCTTTTTTTTTCCAAAATTGCAGTGATTCAGGTCTAAAACTTCCTGTAAACATTTGTTTTTATGTTATCAATGAAATAATCCACATATATACCATTAATTTATAATTTCATCCTGTTAAGTACAGTGGGACCTGTTGGTCACACTTTCTGTGAAATCTGTCATTTATGTATATATATATAAAAATATGTAATTTACCACAGCTGTAAGGTGCTGGAAAGGCATGAAAATACATCTTGAAAATCCTTGAAAAAGTGCTAGAATTTCACTTTGTAAAACGTGTACAAAGCCTGTAGACAGCATTACATTAGTGTGTTTTTAGATTTGTTTTGTTTTTGTTTGTTTTTTTTTTTTGTTGTTTTTCTGCTTAACTATGTTCCATTTATTGTTTGCATCTTTACAAAACATCAAAATCCCAGTTAGTTGGTGGAATCTTTAACAAGACTGGTTTTACAATCGATCTGTAAGTAATGTAAGGACAGATACAGTGATCTGTAAGTAATGTAAGGACAGGTACAGTGATCTGTAAGTAATGTAAGGACAGGTACAGTGATCTGTAAGTAATGTAAGGACAGATACAGTGATCTGTAAGTAATGTAAGGACAGGTACAGTGATCTGTAAGTAATGTAAGGACAGGTACAGTGATCTGTAAGTAATGTAAGGACAGATACAGTGATCTGTAAGTAATGTAAGGACAGGTACAGTGATCTGTAAGTAATGTAAGGACAGATACAGTGATCTGTAAGTAATGTAAGGACAGATACAGTGATCTGTAAGTAATGTAAGGACAGATACAGTGATCTGTAAGTAATGTAAGGACAGATACAGTGATCTGTAAGTAATGTAAGGACAGATACAGTGATCTGTAAGTAATGTAAGGACAGGTACAGTGATCTGTGAGTAATGTAAGGACAGATACAGTGATCTGTAAGTAATGTAAGGACTGATACAGGGATCTGTAAGTAATGTAAGGACAGATACAGTGATCTGTAAGTAATGTAAGGACAGGTACAGTGATCTGTAAGTAATGTAAGGACAGGTACAGTGATCTGTAAGTAATTTAAGGACAGATACAGTGATCTGTAAGTAATGTAAGGACAGGTACAGTGATCTGTAAGTAATGTAAGGACAGATACAGTGATCTGTAAGTAATGTAAGGACAGGTACAGTGATCTGTAAGTAATGTAAGGACAGATACAGTGATCTGTAAGTAATGTAAGGACAGGTACAGTGATCTGTAAGTAATGTAAGGACAGATACAGTGATCTGTAAGTAATGTAAGGACAGATACAGTGATCTGTAAGTAATGTAAGGACAGATACAGTGATCTGTAAGTAATGTAAGGACAGATACAGTGATCTGTAAGTAATGTAAGGACAGGTACAGTGATCTGTAAGTAATGTAAGGACAGGTACAGTGATCTGTAAGTAATGTAAGGACAGGTACAGTGATCTGTAAGTAATGTAAGGACAGGTACAGTGATCTGTAAGTAATGTAAGGACAGATACAGTGATCTTTAAGTAATGTAAGGACAGATACAGTGATCAGTAAGTAATGTAAGGACAGGTACAGTGATCTGTAAGTAATGTAAGGACAGATACAGTGATCTGTAAGTAATGTAAGGACAGATACAGTGATCTGTAAGTAATGTAAGGACAGATACAGTGATCTGTAAGTAATGTAAGGACAGATACAGTGATCTGTAAGTAATGTAAGGACAGATACAGTGATCTGTAAGTAATGTAAGGACAGATACAGTGATCTGTAAGTAATGTAAGGACTGATACAGTGATCTGTAAGTAATGTAAGGACAGATACAGTGATCTGTAAGTAATGTAAGGACAGATACAGTGATCTGTAAGTAATGTAAGGACAGGTACAGTGATCTGTAAGTAATGTAAGGACAGATACAGTTATCTGTGGACATGTGGGATACTTTGTCAATTCATAATAAAGGGGCACAAACCCTGATAAAATCTATAGGCTACATTTTCCTTCTAAATAACCGACTGTGTCGACATCAAAGCAGCTGTCAGATGTGCTGCGCCAAGGTGAATTGCGCCACCCCTCCTCCCCCCCTTAAAATTTTTGGCACCAGCCGCCACTGCTGTGGGGACAATAGGGCAGACGTAGTAGCAGATCGCTCTTTGTTGTGACGCACTTTGTCAGGCAGAACATTGGCTGCTTCAAGTCCTGTGATGACAGATCAAAAGTGAAATGCAACACAAAGCTGTAGTACAGGTGTAGTTACGTGGACTCCAGGGCATATTGACGCTGTGTTAATACAAACACCAGAATACAGGGTAGCGTATGTTGACACAGCTTAACAGAGGGAATGGTTAACTGGTGCCATTTTTCACCAGGTTGCAGTTGCTGTATTAACATTTTCCCCCTGCAGCACTGCAAGAGAGTGAGGAGTTCCTTGTGGGGAACGGTGATGATGAGGACTGGAAACGTTGGACACCATAGACGCTTCCAGAATGATCCCGTGTGAATGAAGACGCTACGATTTCTCTCCACCCCTGAGTGCTGTCATAGATTCTCTTGTTATTCCTGTCATTTGCTGAGTTTGGCTCCCAGTTGGGCAGTATGTCTGTTTCTTACAGCATGTCCATATTTTATAATTTCACCAACCCAGCAGCCCTAGTTCAAACACAGAAACCTGTAGATAAAATCTAAATCCAATCTGGAGAAATAATAAATAACATTGGTAACACTTTATAATGAGTACACATTACTAAGTGTTAGTTAAGCATTGATAAAAACTGAATTCATCATGTATAAAGCATTGTTGTTAGTTTATAAACAGTTGTAAATGTCTTACTCAACTCATCATTAATAAGAATGTTAGTTATGGATTGGTAAATACTGAATTCATAATTTATAAATCATGTTTTTAACATGAATACTCGTTGGTAAGTAGCTTATAATCAGTTATTTTTTTCTCTTCATTAGTAAGCTCATCAATAAAATGCTTAATTATCGCATTTTCTAACTTTAAATTTATTAATGCTTAACTAATGCTTAATAATGTGTACTCAATATAAAGTGTTACCATAACATTAAAGCTGTAAGTAAAATTGAAGGGGTTCTTGCACTCTGTGAAAGAGGAAAATTTCACTGGTAGGTTTTGAGTATTGTTTCTTATGGCACAATTGTCTTGTTAGATACTTCCTGACTCAGATTGCTGGGAGAAAAGTTTTTTTCTTTTTGTTTTTTTTTTTTTAAATTATTATTATGAATTAAAAGTCTTTGGAACTTATCCATGAACTCATCGTGGCAGCCACATGAAACTTCTTCAGTTGCCTTTGGGCACGGCTAAGGTACAACCCCAAATCCAAAATAGTTGGGACAAATTGTAAATTGTGAATAAAATCTAAATGCAATGACTTTCAGATTACATGAGCCAATATATTATTTTCAATAGAACATAGATAACATTTCAAATTTTGAAATTGAGACATTTAACATTTTTATGCTCAAAATGAGCTTGTCTCAAATTTGATGGCTGCAACAGGTCTCAAAAAAGTTGGGACAAAGGCAAAAGAGGGCTGAAAAAGCAATAAATATATAAGAGAATCAGCTGAAAGGACAGTTAGTAAGTAATTGAGTTAACTGGCATCAGGTGTGTAACATGATTGGCTATAAAAGGGATGTCTCAGAGAGGCTGAGTCTCTCAGAAGTAAAGATGGCCAGAGGCTCTCCAACCTGTGAAAGCTTGCGTAAAAAAAAAAATGTGGAAATACTTTAAAAACAATGTTCCTCAATGTCAAATTACAAAGGCTTTGAAGGTCTCATCATCGACAGTGTATAATATCATCAAAAGATTCAAAGAAACTGGAAAAATCCCTGTGCGTAAGGGACAAGGCCTAAGACCTTTACTGGATGCCTGTGATATTCGGGCCTTCATACACCACTGCATCACTCACCGGCATGATTCTGTCATTGACATTACTAAATGGGCCCAGGAATACTTCAAGAAACCACTTTCTGTAAACAGTCCGCCGTGCCATCCACAGATGCCTTCTAAAACCCTATCATGCAAAGAGGAAGCCATTGTTGAGCATGATCCAGAAGCGTTACCGTTTTCTGTGGGCCAAGGCAAATTTTAAATGGACTGTAGCAAAGCGGCAAAGTGTCCTGTGGTCCCACGAGTCCAAATTTGACATTCTTGTTGAAAATCATAGACGTTGTGTCCTCCGGGCTAAAGAGGAGAAAGACCACCCCTCCTGTTATCAGAGTTCAGTTCAAAAGCCAGCATCTCTGATGGTATGGGGATGCATTAGTGCATACAGTGTGGGACACTTGCATGTTTTAAAAAGCACCATGAATGCTGAAAGGTATATAAAGGTTTTAGAGCAAAATATGCTCCCCTCCAGGTGACAGCTATTCCAGGGAAGGCCTTGTGTATTTCAGCAGGACAATACAAAACCACATACTGCAGCTATTACAACAGCATGGCTTCGTAGTAGAAGAGTCTGTGTGCTGAACTGGCCTGCCAGCAGTCCTGATCTTTCACCGATTGAGAACATTTGGCACATAAAACAAGAGCGGGATCAAATTCCAATGGCTAAACTCAAGAAACTTGTCTCCTCAATGCCCAGACGCCTCCACTCTGTGTTGAAAAGATTAGGGGATGCTACACCATGGTAAACAGGCCCCTGTCCCAACTTTTTTGAGACCTGCAGCAGCCATCAAATTTGAAATGAGCTCATTTTGTGGATAAAATTGTAAACTTTCTCAGTTTCAACATTAGCTATTTATCTCTGTTCTATTGTGAATAAAATACTGACTGGTGTGATTTGAATGTCATTGCGTTTTGATTTTATTCACCGTTTACACTTTGTCCAAACTGTTTTGGAATTGGGGTTTTATTACACGTCAGGCTTCATGGCAGTAAGCCAAGAGAAGTTGTGGTATTTCCTGTTTGGTATTGACCCCATTGGTTACAACACACTGGCATGAAATTTCTTGCGAAGATTTTGTCAACGGCAGTGATACTATGTGAAGTTTTATAGTAATGTGCCTCAGAATTACTGAAATACAGCCTCATCTCTGCTTACAATTGCCTTCTTTCTTGCCGTTGTGCATGTAGAAAGCATAAAATTTGTTAGGCTCCCTCATATAATAATAATTTAGGAATTTATGAAGTTTAAAGTCAAACGGATGTTTTGAAGCTGAGAGATAATTGTTTCTTGTGAACAATAGGTGGCACTAAAATGAAACTTGGGTTGGGTTGTGTAAGGGTATAGTCAGGTGTTTCGCATGAAGTTTCACGGCCAAAGTACGCGGCTCTACTTGATTACCATGTTCCAGCACAAAATTTCTTGGGAAGCTTCGAGGCAAAGACTTTTAGTTTGTAGTTTTGTGTTGCCAAGATGCGGCTCCTCTGCCTTTTTGACGTTTGCCTTCATTTGTGGGTTACATGTAGCTTAGAAGCATCACGCTTTTCTTGTCTAGTTGAGGTTTAACTCTGACCTCAGAAACTCATTTTTATGTCAATCTGACATAAAATCAGGAATAAAGTGATTTCCTTAGCTTGAGTCAAGTAATCAAAAAAAAAAAGTTTCTAAGCCACAAGGTTCAGGATTTATGGGCCAAAATGTTCGTTCACTGTAATGCCCCCATGCGGTCACTGACACACAGCCTCCTATAATGGGCAAAATCTCATGTCACCATTTACAATCTCACAAGAATTTGCATGATAACAATAATAAAAATAATACTCATTATGAAAACCAGCTCAAAAACAATGGAGTTTCAATATCTTCTCCGCTGGAATGAATTACTGACAATAACATGAGCTCTCTGCACACCTTTGGTGCTCATTCACCTTACTGAAAAATGAAAGGCGGACTAGTTCCTTCAAAAAGGTGCACTGAAGTTCCCCCAGCCTGTTCAAAATGTGTTCAAGCTTCTTGCTGCGCCACAAAGTCCCCCAATTTTGACTGCCATGAGGCAGCCACCTGCAAAATCCACTTTCTGTTTGCATCAATTATTCTCCATAAAGGCGTGGAGTTCATGCACTGCATGGTCTTTTTTTGCTGCTCTTCAGCTGTGGTTGCATGTTTTAATCCATCCTTACATGTATGATGTCTGTATATCTTTGTTATTACCAAAGGGTGATTGTAGGTGAAGCTTGGGATCATCCGCTAGAATTTCAAATGAACGTTGTCCCCGTAAGTAAGTGCCTGTGCAGAGTGTTCATGCCTCCTCTGGCCTATTCGCAAATTACGGGCTCAATTAATGCCTGCACACATATGTAGAATATGTTTTTCAAGTTTCATGACAATATGTGAAGTAATAACGGAAGAGTAGTGCTTCAAAGTTTGAAAAGAAAAACGTCCCAAGGACAAAAAAAATGCAAAAACATGTGAAGAGTCCACTTGCAAAGGCTTCTAAGTCTAGTTGGTCCATTTTTAAGAAAAAAAAAATCAGATTTTTTGGTAGGCATAGAAATTATCTTCCATAGATATCAATTTTCACCATACTAAAAATATTAGCCTTGCAGACATAATCCATGAGGCAATTCATTATTTTTTTAAAGAAATTACTTTGATTTTTTTGACTTAGCAGTTAGCAGTTGACTTAGCAAAACTTAACAAGTTTTGACTTAGCAGGTTGCAGTGGAGTGCAAATTTAACAGGTTTTGACTGTGTTTAAACCAGCCCCATTGCTCAATAGGTGAAGGTATTTGACTCAGGACCCACTCTACATGCAATAAATGCTTTTAAGACATGCAAGGATATCATTCAAACTTATAGTAGTGTTCCTTACCCTTCAAGCTTGAGGAGCTTCCTTTTTGGAGCTTTATGAAGAGATCTGATTGCATTTTCTGTGATCAAAATGAAATAGGGGATGCATCCCCTATCTTGAGTTAGAGAAGGCAAAAGCTGAACAGCCTATGAAAGCTTGACTGTTGTGATTGGTTCCTTCTAGCGAATGAAAACAGGATCATGTTTCCACATTGGCTGATGACTTAGCAGAATTTGACAGTTTTCCTCCTTGACTTGGCAAGTTTTGACAAAGTTTCACCTTTTACATTACAATTTATGATATGATTTAGTTGGTTTTGAAAGTGGAGCTATCAGTGGGACATGCGCAAGTGCCTGTAAGAGAGGCTAAGGGAGATAACTCATTTATTTTCAAAACTTGACTAAGCAGGTTTTGCAAGGGACTCCTCATATAACTGAATATTGTCAAGAAGCAGTTGAAATCCTAATACACTGTCCCAAAAACTATTTCTTGCAGTATATACAAAAGCAGTCATTGCAATTCAGGAAAATGTGAGCAACAACTGAGAAGCAAAAAAAAAAAAAACATGAAATATCCATCAATGATTGGTTGAGCAAAAAGAATAGAATTCTTCATGAAGTTCTGGTATTTTTTAAGGACATTTAAGACTGCACAAGGCTTTGGTGAGCTGAGATGGAAAAAAACATCCTGGACCAAGTCACTGTTCCACAACTGCTCTTCATCAAGGTATGTGTGTACATCCACAATTTAATTTCTCTCCCCTTAGATCTGTACTGTCATCTGTCAAAAGTAACTAAGCCTAATTGAGGATTTATTGTCCTCTACCAGCCTTCTTTTTTCCTCTGAATTTAATGGCTAGGACTGTGTGCCAGGGGTAAGACACCTGAAAGATGTTTATTGAGCTGTTGACTACTGTTGCTTGGGAGAAATCCCCAAGCTTTAGTGCCAGACCTCAACCATACAAAGATGGAAAGATGTCACAGAAAGAATACTGCGCTCATGGGGCTATCACATAATGGGAATTGCCAAATTTTACAGAATGGCCATACAATTATTTAGGGCAAAATATACATTTGACAATAGGTTTTCTAAATGCTGTGGAATTCACAATCTACATAGTAACAAAATGGTATATACTGTAACTAAATATAGATGTACTGGAACTTGAAGCTCGGAATAAAAGGGCATTGATCAACACTATCCCAGTACTGCAATCAAAACAAAACAGGTAATTATTGGTCTTATATACAGTAGAGATGAGGATGACATAAAATTGTTTTAATTTCAAATTAGGACTGTTTGGAGGTCCATACATAATGATAATGCAATATTGTGTATAAGTGACTCACCTGTACATTGTCCCACTTACACCATAGTAACCTAGACAATAAGAGATTTAAATTGATTTTATTATCTAAATGTTACAAACATCTGCCAAAAATGACTCAATCAAAGGGCGTCTCTTACTGTGGAGAGTTTGGGGGTAGCAAAGTAATAAACTGAGAAACAGTTGACAACATTCAGAAATTATGTACATTTATTGACTATTGTGCAATCCGATCAAATCATTTGACAAAGCTGTATTATAATTCTATTGTTTATGTACACTACCAGTCAAAAGTGTTAGGACACTCCATTCTTTACAGTTTTAATTGAAAATTATGCAGTTCCAGTCCAACGAATAGCTTGAAACAGTACAAAGATTTTAAACCAAAGGTAAGGTTTCCCAGGTTGTTTGTATGCTGTCAGGAAGGTGAAAGGATGGTTCCTCAGTGTGTGACATCAACTGTCAAGCATGGAGGAGGAAGCTTGATGTTCTGGGGCTGTTTTGCTGGATCCAGGGTCAGTGACGTATAAAGTGAAAGGCATCCTGAACCAAAACGGCTACCACAGCCTTCTGCAGCGCCATGCAGTACCTGCTGGTATGTGCCTAGTTGGTCAGGGGCTCATCCTTAAGGAGGATAATGACCCAAAATACAAGTCCAACCTCTGCCAGAACTACCTTAGGAAAAAGGACAAGATGTTAAGCTTAAAAACATGAAGTGGCAGCACAGTCTCCAGACTTAAACCCCATCCAGATGGTTTGGGATGAACTGGACAGAAGAGTGAAAGCAAAGCAAAGTGCCACACATTAATGGGAACTTCAGCAACAGAGTTTGGAAGAACCTTCTTAAGAATATTTGATTTCCACTGTAGAAAGAGTGCCACCAGTGTGTTCAGCCATTATATCTGCTAAAAGTGGTTACTTTGAGTCAATTGAGTCTTTTAAAAAACTGTAAGAATTGGCATGTCCAAAAACCTTTGATCAGTAGTGTATTATACGCCATAAAGCAGGATCTGGACAAAATTTTCAAATAAAGAATCCGACCAGAGAATGTGGGGAAATGACAGTATATCTGCACTGCAGATATACTAAAGGTTAGCCAACGTACAATGTGCTGTTTTTTCTCTTAGGTTCCATTCGATGGTTCTGTTTCATATAGCCTGGAACTAATGGCCTAATTTGTAATGTCATGAAGAAGCATCAGTCCAAATAAGTATTACTACTTGGTTTTGTGCAGTTTTGCTAGCATATGAAGTTGATTTATTTATTTTTTAAAATTTTATAAGTATTCAGCTGAGAAAACTTGAAACAGTTATATGTAACAAATTGGCGTGATATTTTCTCTTTGATCCAGTCTTAATTTTTTTAGTGAATGTATCAGCCACCAGACTAGCCCTTACACAATGACCAAAACTTCCAACGGTTGATTGCAACACATCATTTTCTTACGATAAATGTAACAATACATAACAAATATTAAGATTCAAATCAAAAACACAGTTTTAGAGTCAGAATGAAGAACAGATTTTTCCTGGTTTCCAATTCATTGCATCAGTTGAAGGCGCAATTCTGGATCACCGAAGTCAGTATCTTGTATGGCCTCCTCTGGCGTCACACACAGCCTGGATTCTGCGATGCATGGAGTCAATCAAATGCCGAATTTCAGCCTGTGTGATGCGGTCCCATTCCTCCTGGAGTGCTTGATGCAACTGTTGGACTGTGGCTGGTTCTGGATCACGCCTTCTCACCCGGCGATCCAGAATATCCCATAGATGTTCTATAGGGTTTAAATCTGGGGAATACGCAGGCCAATCAAGACACTGAACATTATTCTGCCTCAGGTAGTCCTGACAGACTCTGGTGACATGTGGTCTTGCGTTATCCTGTTGCAGCGTTAGGCGATAGCGATGGACGAGTGGAACTGCGACAGGGGTAAGGATGTCGTCATGGTAACGGGCGGCACTGAGGTTTCCATCGATGAAAATGAGGTCTGTCTTGTGTCTACTGCTTATTCCAGCCCAAACCATCTCACTGGGTCCATCCCAGCGGTCACGCTGCAGGATGGTAGCGTCAGTATAACCTTCCCGTCGCCTACGCCATGCACGCAATCTTCCGTCAGTCACACTCAACTTGAACCTCGATTCATCGGAGAAGAGCACCCTGTTCCACCTGAGAGCAGTTCATCCTAAACGTGCCCTTGACCATCGCAGCCGGACGTGGCGATGTGCAGGAGTCAATACTAGAGTGTTCAGGTGAACACATGTGTCGCCTGCTTCGCGTGTGACTACCAACCGAAAGTGTGACTACAGGACAGACAGACGAACAGACAGACGCCGGACAAAGTGATCCCTATGTGCCGCTATGCTTCGCAGGCGACACAACAAAACCACGGCGGGGACGTCGGTTGTGCAAGACGGCTTCACGCAGGTGGTTGCCTACGGTTTGGTCGCTAATCCAGTTCTGGTGATGACCTCTGGTCTGAGGAGCAGTGACTGTAGTTGGCAGGAAGCGATTGTGCAGGTTCTGGAGGCAAATATGGTGATCCTATTGAGGGTTGGTGACACGTGGTCTGGGGGCACGTGGTTGATCACTGGTGCGCTTCCTGTTTCATTATACTGGCTCCAGAGACGTGATATGGTCAACACGTGGACGCCCAGGTTCCTTGCAACCCATCTTTGCGACATTCCACCAGTGAGCATACCAACGGCTCGCTCTTGCTGATTTTGACCTAGGCACGGCATGGTCACGCATTGACCCAGAATAATGCAAAGGAATATTCAAGTTGCCCATTGCTACTGCTATTTATTGACCAAATTCTCGAAGGATTGGTCAATGAGATCTACTCAACCTGTCGGGAAAGGCAAAATTCGAAACAATGTGCAATCAAGCGGAACGAGCTGCCCACACCACAAAATCAAAACAATTTTCTTAGCTTTTAAGTTGTAGTTGATGTATCATGGCTCAAAACCAATATCCCATTTTATGTACACCAAATATTTCAAAATTGTATGTGTTGCGTTGGAAGTTTTGGTCAGTATATAACCATTTCTTATGCAAGGGTTATGCTTAGTTTTTTTATGATTAAGTTATTCAGAATCATACAAAAGAGAATAGTTTTTTTTTTCACTGCTATTTGTACAAGTGGACATTTAACAAGAGGCCAGTCTAACAATGTCCTTCGGAACAACCTGCAAAAGATGATAAGATAAAAATACTAGGTAAGATGAATTTACTTTTTTAAAGACTTAAAACACTTATTTCTATCACCATTTTTCTTAGTAAGACAAAAAAAAAATTCTTGTTTTGAGGTCATTAAGTTTTGTTTCTTAAAAGAAGTTACTATTTTTAGTAACTTTTAGAAATTTACTTTCCCCATGGGCAAGCTGGTAAAAATGACCTCAAAACAAGAGATTTTTTTTTTTTTTTTGTCTTAATAAGGAAAATAGTGGTAAAAATAAGTGTTTTGAGTCTTAAAATAAGTAAAGTCATCTTAAATAGTATTTTAATCTCATCATTTTTTGCAGCGCAGGCCTGCTATTTCCCAAGGCAATCATTAGGCAAGAACAAACATACTGGCATGCAATAGTAAAATGACCCTAAAAGGAAAGGCATCATGCGCAAAATCCAACTGACTTAGCACTGAACATTTAAATGCATCCATAAAGGCGAACTTGCACATTATGATCAAGGAAACCCTAGTTCACCATTAAATCTCTGTTAACAATCCTTGAACTAGTCAGCAAATATTGTTATGGCCTTACATATTCTCTTCTTTTTGACAGGTTATCAGACATTTGCGGTGAACACTAAGACACAGATTGCTCAATAACTTGATCTGCTTGATTAACTGTCCTGTAGCAGGAACATGTTGGAGGCCAACTTCTTCTGAGCATCAGAGAAAAGTAGGTAATGGGGAGAGGCTTCTCGAAAAGGCCCTGAGAACTGGTGAGAATAGTGCAGCAGTGAAGAATATTCTGGTGTGATCTGTGAAAGGGACATCCACACCCTAAGTAGCATCTTTCAGGGTATCATTGCAAAACTTGAACATCATAGCAGCAACACAAAACAGTCATATTCACTGATTATGATGTAATTATCTACACTTCCACAACACCACCACACCCCCCCCCCCCACCCCACCCCCAAACACCATGCACTCACAAAAAACTCTCTCCCCACTTTTTTTCAGGCACAAAATATGCTTTTTTTCAAAACATGCTTCAATATGTTGTTATTTTTAAAAAGCTTAAAAATTGTAATGCTTGTTTTAGGCCAGTATCTGCATCAAGACTTAAGTGGCTGCACTTAGTGACTTGAGTTTCCAGGAGTAATTGTGGATTGGCTCACGTAATTACACAATCATGCTGTTGGTTATTACATGAGATTTCCAAATGTGAAGTACCATCAAATCTGGGTCTCTTCACGTGGAGCACACTGTTAAACAAAGCCCTTCCACAGGGAGGAAGTCAGCAGTATTTTTCATTCTTGGCCGATAATTCTCCCCCATCACAGTAAAGCCATTCATTCTCCTGTTAATTCTGGCTGACATTTACAAATACTGCCCATTTCGCGTCTTATCGGGACTTCTTCTCAAGCGCAGCTGGTTGTCGCATGTGTTTAGTAGTTTAACGATTGAGGTTTTGCTTGTAACAGTGTGTGGCAGAATAGTTAAGTGGACGGTTGCTTGACTGGCAGATCTAGAGTTGCAAGGGATTTACCCCGATTTCACTCTCTCTCCCTTCATATTTGTTCTCTCTGTCATTACTATTAGGGTATGTTCATAATGGAACTTCACAGTTTAAATAAAAGTAAAAAATAGACCATGGAAATTTTAAAGTGAATATTTTCAGTGTTTCAATCAGAAAAAAATGCATCACAAATTACCAAATAAAATTAAATATTACAACACATAAATTCAGTTGCCCAACTTCAAGCCAACTGGAAAGTTGTCCAAAATATTCCCATAAATTATACTTGTTCATGGTTTGTACTTGATGCTGGGAGGGAAAATTTTTGCAAATTTGGAATTAAAAGAAGTGAACATCTAGGTATAGTACATTCATGCGTGTATACACAGGATAAGTTTGTTTATGCAATGAGTTTAATGGCTGCAATTCCAAAAGAATGGGATAATATGCAATTATTTAAAAATTATTTTACCATTTGTTCTGCATATTTACCGGAAATGAAGAGTTGACTCTAATTCAATGTCTTTAGCATGACTCAAGACTCATAGAAAATGATGAGAAATTACATCACACTCTGTATCAAGTGGCGACAGACACAAATTCATCTTCCATGGCTTTGTGTGTGGACTCCACACTGTTTAGTGGACTGACAGCAAAGCTCTACATCAAGGTTTCGCGACTGGAACACCTTCAGTGATTTGTATGCTTCTCTGTTGCAGGATTAAACAGCTCAAAAGAACAAAATATTTTGGTGCCGCACACGTACACATTGGTTTCCGATTCACTTACGATGAGAAAGCAAACAAAGATGAAGGCAGTTGAACTTTGGCTGGGAGTGTTGAATTCTGACGTGTCCTGTTTACAACCATTTGAAGAGCGAGCTTCCGCTTTAAACCAGGCCCGATACTCATGTCAATCATTGCATAACTTGGACATCTCATAGCAATTAATTTTACTGAACCACAATTACTTCAATGCAGCAAAATGACTGCTACTGTCTCTACAGTGAACTTGACTGAAAATGATCTTTAACGTAAGCATATCTAAATACACGATGTTATTTTGATGTCATCATCATGTGATATGTACTTGTACAGTACTTCCAAATGTAGTCTAATACTCCTTCTGTTTTATGGCACAATTACAACTAAATTTGGCACTATTGTATATGGCAATTAAATTGTGTGCCAAGCTGAAACTGTCACATGAGCATATTTTGTGCCAGTGAATATGATAAACCTCTTTTAATTAGGCAGACAAATGTTCTATGTCTAAATCAAAAAATAACTTAATGCTGCATGATCGTAAGCAATCTCTCAGAAGTACCCAAGTGTTTGGGACAAAAAATCTTTTTTTTGTGTCATTACTCCATAATTTAAGAAATATTTTCACATGAGGTTGAATTAGTAACTGTCACTTTTTATTATTTTTTTTTTTTAAATTATTGTCTGTATTTCATTTTTACATTTTACACAAATTTTCCAAATGTATTTTGAGTCTGTTTTGGGCTGGGGCTGTTTTAAATGGCTCAGGTTATACCAGTTAGCTCCAGTGAGGAAGAATCGTCATGTTGTGGCAAACTCAATGACATTTTTTTAACCTTTATTTAACCGAGGAAATTTGACTGAAAATCTTTCTCTTTTCTCCCAGGACACCCCGGGAGAAGTGCCAGAAATAACAGTTGCAGTTAAGGAGAATTGAGGGAAACAGAGGTAAAGGCCCAGGAGCAATACTGGGGTCAAGTACGTCGCACAAAGGCCCAACGGCAGCATTCATCCCAATCTCACTACTCCAGACGAGAGTTGAAATCCCAAACCCCACCAAAAGCATGAACTAGGAACTCTGCATTTACCAGTTGTGGTGGGAAATTAATCTTAAATACTGTAAAAATGAACGTATGTACAATCACTGCTCAACAGAACGTAGCCAGGTTCATATGGCCCTGGGGAGGGGATCAGGCCCCCTGAACCCTGGGGTCATCAGGCGGTGGCGGGACTGCAAAGTTCCGAGGGCACATTTAAGATTTGATATAGTGCAGGGGAGAGGACTGAAGGCCCCTGTGTCCAGTGAAGTATGAATTGACATACTGCCGTTTTACCGTCTAGTTGGCATGTTTGTCGCGTGTAAGTTTGTGGGCAACATGTGGTTCGTGGGTGACAGCCCGCACCTAGCAGAGGGGTGTGAGAGATGACTCTGCAAACAGTCGAGGCTGGTGAAAATGGTCAGTTTCTATACCCATAGGGAAGTGGAGTAGGGATCAGACCATCGGTTTCCATCTGGGCGGCTGGTAACCACTACGGGATTCGGGGATCACTATTGCCAGGGTCATCGGTCGCAGATGGCAGTAAGACCACAGAGAGGGTGGCCGCCGCACTCGGCTCAATGTACAGTCAGGCCACCACGAGCCAAAAGTGAATGAGTTAGTAGGCGAGTGGTGCTTCTGTGATTGGTGGGCTTTGGAAAGAAGACACCGAGAAGCAGAGGGCAGAGTTCTCAACCTGGGGGAGCCCGGGCGAAGATCTCTGTGGAAAGGGATCTAGCCCGGAACTGCGCTCTAAGAGAGGGAGGTTCAAAGGATCTGAGTGTTAAAAATACTGAGAGGGAGTTTGGAACTGAGAAAGTGACAAAAACTCATAAATCTGCCCAGAAACCTAGATAAGCCAAACTCTGCAGAAACCTCAAGGCCGGCCTAATGAGCTAACCTTCAGGAATGACCATTTTGGTCAGCCTCGTCCCACTACCTGAGCTTGAACACCTGAGTGTTCTGGAACCATCCATGTCCTCCGATAACTTACTAAACTTTAGGTGAACCCAAGGTTTGGGTGACTCATATGTGGTCTTCGACCGTCCCTGGAGGCTGAAAATGAAGGTACACTATTATGTAATGATTAACTTGTTACTAAGGGTGGGGGTTGCAATGGGACAATAATGGGACAATCAGAGTCAATAATATTGGATAAGATAGAAGGAGTCACGTTTAATCCCACCTATAGGAACGCGCCAAAAGGCCAATAAACATGAGGGTTCGGACAGCCGGAGGTCAGTGGGCGTGGGGTGATTGAAGGAGAATGAATACTATGTGGTTTGCACAGACCAGCCGGAGTTTCTTTTTGCTTCCTCTGGATGGATTTACAATAAATCCACTAACATCAGACTCTGAGGAATGGATCTATTTATTTGGAGATAGATTTGCATGGGTCAGTGGAACACTTTATCCGCTCGCTCAGACTAAGTCTTTTCCTACAACACCGACTAGCAACCTGCCACTAGTTTACCCTGCCACCCCAGGTGATTCCGGGCTTCCAACAATTCAGGGAGGGTCCTGTCCTGTTTCTACATGATAAAGCTCCCTTTCCCAAAGCAATAACATCAGTGAGGGAGAGCTTGAATGTCCTGCTGAAACCCCTGATGACAACCTCTCCAGACGTTTTTCGGGATCAACTGGAAAACTGACTTTGAGCCAGGTATAATTGCCCAACACCTCCTCCTGCCCAAAACCTCTTCCTGATCAGAATGGAAGCAGAAATGCTCACATCAAGTGGAAAGGCTTCCAAGGGGACCAACTCCTTATTAATTCCCATAATTTTTGAATAGGATATTGGTTGAACAGGTATACGGATACATTTCCCATGTTGTACAGTATATAATTGGCGATGTCGAACAACTGAAATAACAGAAGATTCATGAACACTCTACTGTTGCCCAACACGGACAGTGGCAGTAGCTACGAAAATGTATCCACTCATAAGCAACATGTCAATGATGACTGGTGTGGCAGCCAAGGAAGGAAGGAAAAAAAAGACACCTCTTTTTTTGAGACAAATTGCAACAAAATAGGGGTTTATGCAGTCAGGTATGCGTTGTTGCTTCCTTAGTGCAGATAAGGGTGAATTTTTGTGTCTTGGCTTCATTCTAGGCTTTTGATTACCTATGGAATCTTGGTCACAAACTGAGCTGAGTCCATACTCCTCAAATAACAAGTAAACTTCAGATGAATTGACCAAACGGCAAAATTTTTTTTTGGACAAGCTTGTTTCTCACTCTCATAGCCCTGCAAGCTCACCATTCATGAACTAAATGGACCGAGCTAGCCCACCACAAGCCTACTTAATTTAGCTGGCTTATCGCTTTGTCTCTAGTTTTCTGAAAAAATATTGAGTAAAAACCACTGAAACATGAGAATCAATGCACTGAAAAAGAATACAGTCTTCCTAAATGTTTGAACTGAGTATACAGATTATTAAATATGCAATTTAAATGATCCTTTCCCTCATTGTTTGCTGTAGAAACAGAAATAAGCACACAAGCTAATTTTTGCCTATAAACTTCACCAATTTTACATTACCTTAGACAATATATCTGTAAATACCCATGAAATGTCACTGTGCTAGACAACTCGAATAGTAATTGAGTTAAATTTAGTTACTGTGACAGTTATCTTTTTGATTGCAACTCTACATTTTTCAGCCTGTGGTAAAACATTGAAAAAGACAACTGACATGCAAGATACTTGGCATAATTTGTCAAACTGGATTGATGAAGACAACATCTACTGTAAAGTATCATGCCATGCACTTACACAGGCTATTGCTTGTTCATTACATCACACAATTTTGGCCTGAAGTTCCTGAAACTGACGATCTTCCATCAGAAGTTACTGTTCATGAACTCAGCCCCCTGAGAATATGCCTTTTTTCCCCCCCAATGAAGACAGAAACATTTGGCTCACAGCCTACAATTTTCACATTTCCCCCGACTTAGCAGAGTTTCACAGTCCAGCTAAACCAGGTGTCACCTGCTTGTTGTTTTATCATATCCTGCCTTGTTTCTTAATTTTTCTCAAGGGTGCCCAAAGCTCTAGACTGGGGTGAACTGCATTGACGATTACACACATATCTCTAACTGCAGTGGTGTTCAATTGCCATGCAAAAATTGCTTGCTGAATAAATAAGTGAGTTCATACTGTGATGCTATCAGGAACAAAAGTAGATAGTTTTTTTTTTTTTTTCTAGTTCAAAGACTGTGCATGAACTGGAATTGAACTGCTTTTTCATAACTTCCTCGGGCTACTCATTACATCCAGAAGTTTCCCCACCAACATATTAAATCGCCATTAGTCCTCCCAGAGTTAAACAGAGGGACCATTTTTCATTATAGAGTGCACTTTGAGTACTTCACCCAGTGATAAAGTTTGGGTTCCTACTTGCGAACCAGAAGGAACTTGCAGTTTGGATTGATACTTTTGAGGACAAGATATTGCCTTCAGCTAGCATTTAGCGAAAAGAATCGTGCAATGTAGGAAATGATCCATGAGAAATGTTCTGTACCAGAGTGAAGGCTCAGCCATTCTGACTTACCAAGACTCTGTGTTTGTTTCCAGTAGTTATTATCATCAACGGAAATTTTGAATGGGGTATGTATTTGTAGCCATGGAACAAGCATTAGTCCTTTTTATGGATCAAGCTAAATTTAATTCAGGGGTTTTTGAGATCCATTCACCAAGTTCCATGCATTTTATGCATATCGCTGTGATTTTGTCTCCATGTGCACCAAGAGATAGTGTGAAAGAGGGAGGAAAGACAAGGTATCAGTCTATGCATGTAGGTCAGAAAAGCACTCATTTTTATTCTCTCTCTCTTGTTCATTCTTCCATGTTTTCTATGGTGCTTGGTGGTCACAGAGCCGGGTTTCCAGTGAAAGTAAATTTCAAAGCTGTGTTATGTTCCATTTTTAGGATCCTGGCTAAGCTCCCTGGCTTCAATTGAAGATGCAGTTCAGAGCACATCAATATTCTTCAGATCTCCAACAGGTATATTACTTTTTTGAGCTATTTTCTAGGAACATTTGTCTTTGTGTGTGTACAGAGCTGCACTTCACAGTCAGTCATTGTAACTGAACACCTCTGTCACTTTCTGCTTCGCTCTTTCATCTGTTTACTTTCATCCTGTTCTTTTATATCTTGACATGTTTCCTGACCACTGCTGTACTAGATATAATACTCCCCCTTGATAAGTTAAAGGAATACTCTCAGGAGGCCAGCACTGATCACAGCAATCATTAGTGCGCCGTTTATTCAATAAAAATCTCATAAAAGAAATAATGAGCTTCACAGAAAAATGCAGAATCCTCAGTGCTGCTCTTAAACAAAATCTTCCAAATTTGCCGCAGCTACTTTGCTACATGTTTATGTATTTCACTCAAAGTGAAAAAAAAAAACAGCTTTTGCTAGCTGCTTATATGTAGGTTTCCAAAAACACCGGAATTTGGCATAGTTTTGAGGGTGTACTCTTGCAGCCAACGGTCAATCAGACGAATGGCCTTTCTGAGATGGAGTATGTTAATATTGTGTTCTAATTTTCCACAGACAAAGCTGCTAAGGGTTTTGAGACCTACTTGGCACAGGGGTACAGAGCCAGGTTTGAATGGAAAGCGAAGGCTGTCAGAATGCCCCTGGGCGCGAGCACAGTCGGCAGAGCGGGAGCCCTTCTCTTGGATTGATATGTAGACTTTCCTGGCGAGAGGAAGACAGCTTGGAAGAGATGTGGGGAGAAAACAGCTATTCCCTGCTGGATCCCCATGTTGGAATAAGGAAAGAGATACAGGGATGGAGGTCAGGGGAGCTCTTACTACTTGAATTAAAAGGGACGAAAAATGTGAACTTGTTTCTACTGTTAACAAGTCAGTATGAGAAATGGATTAAATGCACGTCACATACCAAAAACACACACATATATTCTCTCTCTTTCTCTCTCTCTCTCACACACACACACACACACACACACACGCACACACACACACACAAACACACACCCACACACACACACGCACACACACACACACACACACACAGAGTACAAAGCCAGAAATCCAAGTTTCCTGGAATGATACTCTTTTTCTACATTATCTAGGGTATGCTATTTATTTTTGGATTGGCCCCATGGGATGATGATGACCCATTTTGTTAAAAAAACGTAGAAACAATCATTTGTGTTCGACACTTCGACTTCGATTTGAATGGTCAGCTCAGCTTTTGAAGATTGTGTCTCAAGACTTGCCTTTCAAAGGCAGTGAAGTTTTGTAAGATGCCAATGGGCAGTTTAAGAGCTTAGTGCGCTTTCTTTAAGTCTATGAATGCTTCTCTTAAAAAAAAAAAAAAAAGATTTTTTTTAATTCTATACTTTGCATGCAAAGATTCTATTTGAGTAACTGCTTTGAGTGCTGACTGCTTGTGTGCATGTGCGTGTGTGTGTGTGTGTGTGTGTGTGTGTGTGTGCGTGCATGTGTGTGTGTCTGTGTGCGCGTGTGTGCGCGCACATATTTCAATTTTTGTGTGTATATGCGTGTACTGCAGCCACTTTCCCGCATTTTTGGCTGTTGACAAGTCACTGAATTTTCTGACAAATTATTTTAATAGGGTCAGCGTCAAGTTGTCGTGCTGGGTCAAATTGGCTCCCATTGTCCTCGGGGTCAATATTGTATGCAAACAGGAGAAGGGACTATTCTCTAGCTTGTCAGATTATTTCATCATTAACAAATGCATTGTCTTCTTGCAGTTTTATGGGTCGCTTATTATATGTAGCGCAATGCTGGGACACTGAGCTTCCTGCTGTGGTAACACACAGTGATAATAAAGCCACAGCACACGCTATGCAATGATTGGTATACAAAACAATCTCTTCAGCTTGTCTCTTTGGTGATTGGTCCTAATTAAAGCCCGTCTTTGGAACTATTGTTCCAGACTTGTTGGGCTATCAGCATAAAATTCAGCAGAGAAAAAAATATATGGCTGCATATTGTATATTGTGACTGCGTTATAAGTATTCTTATGGCATTCCAGCTGCATTCAAAACATAATGATTGCATTCAAGGGAGAATTGAAACGGCAAGCCACGTCAAATCCTGCCAGAATGTCCTGAATGTGCATCGAATGAGCCAGAATGCACCTTGAATGCATCTTGATTGTAGCAGGAATCTATTTCGATATTAAAACAATTCAGCTGGAATGCACTCCGAATGCCGTTGGAATCTTTTGATTGGCGCTGGAGTCAGTGGTGGCTGGTGAACTGGCGATAGGAGAGGCTGAAACCCATACCTTAAAAATAATGATTGGTCATGGTCACCTTTTTTCAAACATTCATTTAAATTACCATTACAGAAACTCCGAAAGCTCTCAACATTATCAGGTGTGGCCAGTTTTCATGAATGACGCTTCCCTGTTACCTCACGCATTCGGTTTCAGTTTTAGTGGCATATTTACATTCGCCTGCTGTAGTCAGCAATTACTCAATCAACGCATACGGGACACTCGTGTTACATTCTAAGTACATTCTGAGTATTCAAGCTGCATTCTGTTTGAATTCTTGGACGTCCCAGCCATAATCGGCGGCCATTCCGGGAGCGTTCTGACTGCATTCGAGGTGAATTCATACAGCATTCAACCAGACTGCGGGTGGAGTTCAGGCAGCAATTGAACCGCATTCGAAGTGTATTTAAAATTTTCTGACTGCATTCTAACAGCATTCTAAATATTACTACTGTGTTCCAACTACATTCAAGCTGCATTCAAGAGCTAATACACCCAGAATGTGCAAGAATCATTTGAGGTGGGTTCGAAGTGCATTCTAAGTAATCGAACGGAATTCTTTAAAAGCTGTTAGAATTTTGGTCAATTTGAAATTGCCGCCTGAATGTTGGACGAATTCTTCATCCGGGCTGGTTCTGCTTCATTCCTGCTGGTTTTGAATAAGTGTGACGGGGGCATAAGGAAGCATTTTCCATTTGGTTAAAATCAATTTGAGACAATTCATCACGTTTGTAACTGGACGATTTTGCTCATTCATTTTTATAGGTTATGGCAAGAGACTCGTTTTCAGCTCCAGTGAAATTGTTGTCAGTGTCGGCAATGACGTATTGAGGATTGTCCAGATCTCATTTCAAATGCTCCTGAAATGTATTTAGGTGAGGAACAAATGTAAATATTTTTTTTCTGCAGTATTATTCCATGACTTTACCTAAGATATATGAATCAAAAACATTCTATTTTCCAAGAATGAATGAATAAATGAATAAATAAAAAAATATCCTCGACACTTTCACAACCGCTGTGAGAAAGCTTTTCGTTGTCCCTTCGATTCAGCAACTTACGAGTTTCCCGTTTCATGGTCTGCAAGTTGCTCGATCGTAAATTTGCCTTTTGTGTTTAGACTGAGTCAGTATTGCAAGAAGAAAGTCTTTGTCTCTATTAGCTACGATATTATTATTAATTGTTGAAACTCTGTCATCTTTAAGTGCAACATAATCTTTAATGACAGCCATTCATGGAAGCTTTCCTCTGTTTTCAGTGAACTCAAACAAGCCTCCCAGCGTATGCTGGGTCCAGGATTCGGATCGCATTCAAGTAAACGCAGCCTTCTGTTTAATAGGAACAAGCTCCCAAACCTAACCAGGATCCAGGATTGCAACCGTGCTCCTGTTAACCCTTCCACGCCTGTTCCTCTGTCCAGTTTGTTAGGAACAAGCTACCAGTGGTTCTGCGGCCATCAGGATTGGACCTTACTTCCCCTCAAGGAACTTTATCCTCCTATGAGACAGTTTGGTGCTAGCGGAGTGTGCACTCCACGCGGCTCTTATCCTAGAAACCACTGGCCGGTGATTGACAGCTCAGCTTCGCCCTCAACATCTGTACTGAACTGTGCTATCCTTTTTTGGGGTTCTCTCCCCTCCTCTCGTTCAGGGGTTCTGTGACCAAAATCACTGTATACTCTGCCAGTAAACTATCTTTTTGAATATACTCTACCTCCGGACTTAAATCCGGGTCTACTGTGGGTTTCCCCTTAACGTTAATCTTAGGATTAACACAATCTTTATACGGAGCCTTAAGAGGAAGAGGTCTGTATCTCCAGTTAGTTAAGAACTAACTAAATAGTCAATTTAGTTCTGAACGTGTTTGGGAAAGCCATACTACTTTAACAACGATCGTAAGAGTCATTTTCAGAGTTATTAGTGTTAAGAGGTTTTCTGGACAATAACAACATCTCAAACTACATTTTGATGTTCAATGTACTACCATACAAAAACTTTTTTTGTATAAAAAAGCCTGGAGCTACTTGAATGATGTTTTTTGCTGTTGTAGGAATCTATTTTAGAGAAGACTTTTTTGTATGTTTCGTCAGGGGATATTTACATTGTCATTTTCATATTCCTTCAAGAACATTTTAATAACATTTTTGTGATCGTACTCCTTTAGGGGTTAATCAGCTGAATAATAATAATAATTAAATAATAATAATAATAATAATAATATTAACTCTCCCCCTTGTGATATGACGGACAGATAGCTTGA
This sequence comes from Gymnothorax reevesii, assembly GCA_029721435.1. Lineage (NCBI taxonomy): Eukaryota > Metazoa > Chordata > Actinopteri > Anguilliformes > Muraenidae > Gymnothorax > Gymnothorax reevesii. The sequence continues at coordinate 31,548,363 of CM056590.1, forward strand.
AATAGCTTGTAATAAGCTGTGGTATATTTGTAGCATTTTACACCCAAGTCATTTTATCATTTTTACTGTAACCTCATATTGCAAACAGTAACATAAATGAAAGCAATTTATTTTGAAGCCATCATTGAGCATTTAAAGTGAATACTGGCAGTGAATGGCGGCACCTCATAGGTTCCCACACGTAGTATAATATGCCATATGTAAGTATTGTCAACATACTTATAAGATAAATAGCAAGTAAATTGATATCATGTGCACAAATCGGTCGTAGCAGTTTTATATTCAGTTATCATAGCTTGCACTGATAGACTAGATGGCGCATGCCAAACAATATTACTCAAACATAATTTATTATTTATGTTATACATCTCTCGAGTGGAACTTGTGACGACAGATAGTTATGTTCCAATCAAAGCAGCAGATGAGATACACAGTGACAGTATTTAACAAGGACACCTCGCTTGTGCGCTGAAAAGCTACTCTGTGATATTTCAGTGTGGGACAGTAACTTCAGGCTCAGCGTTTGACAGACATGATCGTACAGCAGTGTGCAGTTTTGTGTCCCGGCTTTCAGCTGGAAGACAAGATGAGTGATAACAACTTGGTGGACCTGAAATTCTTATCTCTTCATGTTTTCTGTGTGTATACAGTGAGTTCAATTACCTCTCTTCATTTTTATCAGGAAATAAATTATTGCGACTTCAGCAAATTAAGAGACAATGGCCCGTCAATCGAGCATAGAAAACATTTGTGTGCACAAGGTCTGAAAAATGACAGGTCTGAATTGAAGACAATTAACTTTTTTTATTATCTGTGCTGTTGCTTTCTGTTAATCTCTTGTAAGTTGAAATGAAGACTTCTATAAGTTGCAAGTTATAAAGTAATTTCCTTTTCTCCATTTTAGGTCTCCATTTTAGGCCTCTCCACCAGACATAGTGCAGCAAAATTGAAATGATTTTTCTTCTTGTCATCCAAGCAAATTGGTGATGTTCTTAGAAGCGATATTGGGCTCTTGTGAATTTTTGGAAAACTTTGCAGGATAATAAATGTACCAGTCACATAAATAGCTAGGTAAAACAAAATCTAGTATGAATTACTGTATGACTGCAAATGGTGCTAAGGCTCCACGTCTATTTCTTTCACATGATCCCTCAAAAAGAGGTGGAGACTGCAGATGTGAAATTTAAATCAGGGCACGTCTACCATCAAGACTGGTTCAGTAAAATCTGATTACCAAGTCAGTGGCATGTTGAGTCCAAGACAGGATGCAGTCCATGAAAAGTCTGATTAAAGGCTGAGTCTGGAACATTCCTATTCCAGTTCAAAAGCAAGATAAATTATTTTCCCTTTTTAAAGGCAACACTGTTCTCACTAAATAAAAAGTAAATGACAGAATTTTGTATGTAATAAACTATTATTACAATGAAATAAACCATGGTTTGCTCCAAGGCAACTGGATGCATGTCTTCTTCCTCTATGGGAATATAACATTTTAAGCTGTCAGATCTCTTTTGAATAATATATTAAACCTAGAGATAAAACCAAGAGACATAATATAAAGTTCCGTGATTTAAGGTATTGATGGCAAAATTAAAATACCAGACTATTACGGACAGGCCATTTCTAATGAGGCAATGTGATTTACCGGAGGTGTCCCAAGAATTTCATTTTATTTTTTTAAGTTAATAATAATAATACAACACAGTAATGGTAATAATAATAATAATGATAATAATTTATGTAAAATGTTCAAATTCCTCATCAAAATTATTGGGTTCAAGAATTTGGCTTGCTTGCTGAACAGTATGGAATAATTGATTGTTTAATTAATGGGGGAATGTGACCTTCGCTCCAATGACACGCAGATTACCCATCTCTGGGATTTGCCACAAGCACCTGAAGAGACAATGATGGCTGCTGTCCTCGAAAACTTTGAACCTTGCCACTTTTTAATCCAGCCATTTCGTTCAGAGCGATTGTGACTGCCAAAGTTTTTTTTTTTGTTTTTTTTTTTGATTTTCTGGATCAACAGTGCAACATTGCTTTTGTTTATCTGCACGCCTTAAATCTATCTATCTATCTATCTATCTATCTATCTATCTATCTATCTATCTATCTATCTATCTACAATGAGAATTGGATATTAGCTGGATAAAGCATTTGGGTATTGCGTCGTGAAAACAAGGCAACGTGCATGGTCGCTACCTGTTTCCATCCAGGTCAAGAGTAAAAATTTACAGTTCAGTTTCACTTATCTGTGGATATGTGATAAGGTTTTTCTTAGCGAAAATTTCAACTTTTCCTTCTTAGGGAACACTTTGTATGGTCTTTTTTTTCTGACTCCAAATCAGGGTAGATACTGTATTTGACAGGTGTAAATGAGCTTGGCAACATAATTACTGCAACAGTCTCACAAGTGTATTTGTTATTTACGTCTCACAGAACTGTTAAGTTTGCTTTTATGCATTACTTTCTGCTTTTTTGACGTGACTTATTACAGTTTTCAAGAATAAAAATGGAGCTTTCATCCAAAGGGAACCACAAAGAAACACACAGAGATACAGTAAATGTTGTCAATAAAAAGTGACAGCATCAAGCTGACCTCATTATTAATGAACAATAGATGTAGACCATACTTTGAAAGTAGGAAAACCAATGCACAAATCGTGAGAGATGCTTGATATTCATTTTTCTGCAGCTCAGATGTCATATAATTTCATTATACATCAGAGAGGAGATAAAAGAGGGCATGGGAACCTTTTATTTCGACAACATAAGTCAGCTGAGAAAGCAGTGGGGAAAAGTGACTGCAATGGCTGTTTGAATAAACAACAATATTTATCAAATGGTTCACAAAGTGCTTTTGGGGGTGCGCTGGCACTTAGAAAAAGTAAAAAAAAAAAAAAAAAAAGTAGAAATACACAACATAAATTAACTTACATTTAATTCAAAATGAATGCAAATAGAAAGACTATAATTTATCTCCAATGAGTTTTTCAATAAAGAAGTCGGCCACAATTATTCAGAATGTAACTGAGAAATTCAATTATTACTGGGCTATGGTGTAAAAGCAGTGTTTCTTTCAGCCTGTATTACAAAAAAAAGAAATCTTGATGGCTGTCACTCATCTCCACTTCCACATAAATAAATGCGTTATCTCTGTAAATGAATTCTGCATAGGCCTCATGAACAACCGGAGTATGTTTTCCAAATATCAAATTACAGCCTTTTTCACTGTATTTACAGTATAATGTCTTGTATTATGGTTATGAATGTTATTAGTATGTCATCATTGATCAATTTCAATCTTCAGATGTCTTTCTTGCTTTTAAAATTTTCCACAAAAAAAGAAAAACCTATCAGGAAAGAAAAATACAGTATATGTTATGATATTATGCAGTTCTCTCATTGGCCTGGAAGCTTCACAGTTCGCATTGCCAGGTTACTATAGTTCAGAGGATATTTTTGTTCCTGTTGCTGAATGTTTGACTCACATCAAAAAATGGAAAGTCCAAGGGAGAGATGGGGAAAGTGAGTGTGTGAGGATAGAGGCTCACACACACACACACACACAAACACGCACGCACACACACACACACACACACGTGTGCGCGCGCGCATGGAAAAATTGAGAATATAAACAAATCCAATGTCTTTGGGACATGATTATATTTATTGCCTTTTTCCTGTGTGAAACAGCTTGGTGTCCCAGCCTCTCAGGAGCGAGGGAAGGGAGAGATTGGTCCCAGGTGTACTGGAAATTGGACTCTGAATGCTTACACTCAGAGGAGCCTTCTGTCACTATAAAACTCTCTACCCAGAGCTGGCTTTCCTCTCAATCCCATCTCTTTCTGCCTGTCTTTTCTTTTTTTGTTATGTTTGTCCTAATATCTCAGTATGAACGAATCATTTAAGCTCATGATCCTGATCATTCATGCAACTCAGCATCAACCAGCCACTTCTTTACCTTTCTGCGAGTCAAGCTCAGATTCAAGTCAAATAAAAAGTTTATCCTGAAACATTTCAGCATTATTAAGGAATGACAACTGACTACATGATCCAGAGTCTTGATAATATGAGATTGTTGCCATCTACTTTAAACAGACAGAGATATATCACAGGATCACTGTGTACAGCTGTATATCCTAAACGGTGATGCTTGTCATTAGGATTTAGTGCTCCTTTCCAGGCATAAACCTTTCTTAGGATGAGAAAACTACATGCTTAGCAATTCAAAATTAAAGCTGCAAGCAGTGTTTGAGGGGCCAGGCAAAGGTCATTCTCTATGGCCCATATGATGACAGAAGGGTTGACTCTCCACTTAAGGGTTGATTTTGAGGCATTTCTGAGCATACCGTATGCGAGGAATTTGACATGTGAAAATGAAAAAGTATAGCATTTACATCCACATACACTTTGTCTTATGAGTGGCATATTTTATATACCAACTGAAGATGCCTTACTGAATTTTGGTCCAGTGGGTTGAATGATGTATGACATGTCTGTTATTATTTCAGGTTTGTGTGTTTGCTTGTTTGTTTTTATTGATTTCACAAAATGGTGGCCATTAATGAGCAAAAGTGCAGCACTGTATCATCATTACTACTTTGTAGTATGATGTCTGAGGTCCAATAAAAAATATTCCTGATAGCTGTATAGACACTGCCAATTTCACATATTTGTCAATTACAGGCCCATCAATGGTTACAATTTCTCTTCAAACTGCAAAATTTGCCGATAAAATGCATTGATCACATATGAGAGGTTTTATCCCAGTTAAACACTCAATCATGAGTTATGCTTAATGTCAACAGAGGCCACTCTTGGAAAAAGTTGAATGAGGAGATTGGAGAAAATTGCAGTTAATATAACTAGATTGGAGAATGGCAGCATAGGGTGGGTTAGACTCAGCTTGACCATAGAATTCTTGGGATATAATGCGTTGAATTTACAACTCATGGTTTGGGAGGTTATGCCCAGAAATGCAACTTTAGCCTGACGTTGGTGCTGAAGGGAAGGTCATGGAGTTTGCTGTCTGGATAGAAGTAATAGCCCTTACCAGTTTTTCAAATAAAAAAAATAGCAACAGATCAACTCTATGGGCTGCCATTGATAGCAACTAAATAATAATGATAATAATAACAATAATAATAATGTACAATTGCAATAGGCAGCTGTAAGCACCTACACACCTTTGGTGCTTGACCCCTAACAAAAAAAAAAAAATTTCCACTTCGCAACAACATCACAAATTTACATTGATGAACATTTGTAAGAGGGATTTAATAGAATTTTTTCTCAATGTTTCTTCATCAAATAGCACAACACACATGTTTTCATCACCAAGTACAGCCCTTAACTATATTAAAACATATCTTCTGAAATGTTTTGCCTTGGAATCAGCTTTTTTAAATTCTGGAACTATCTGGGTTTGCGCGCGCATCGGGGGGGTCAGCAAGACAGCACTGTTGATGTTTGGAGTAATCTACAGGATGAAGTCCTGCCAACCTGCTCATAAAGACACAAAATCACAGGTTTATCTGAGGACCGTCCTTGAGTAGGCTTGAAATACTATTTCCTAAATCAACATGGACAGATGGAGGTAGTGGCAGCTCTTAAGGTAGTGAAGAGTGTGTGTATGGGGGGGGCAGGGACCGGTTGAGGGGTCGAGGGTGGGAGGGAGTGCAGATTAGCATTCAAAAAAGATAACTAGCTAACAGGTTAGCAGTTGAAAAAGTGGTTTGATAAAAACGTCAAGCAATGTTTTTAAATCTATTTCAGTCCCCTGTGAGGACCATACACCAGATCTGACTAAGTAGTATTTGGAAACCACAATTTGAATAAAAACTGGGCATCTGGTTCCCCACACAAACTCTAAATCCTAGCCTAAATTGTTGAGCTTTATTAGGTGTTTTTTGTTTGTATTCCTGTGTATACAGAATTAATCTTGCTGTTTGACAGGCTGTTTGTACCACTCAGATGGAATTAAAACAAACCTTGACATCTGCCAGACACTGCCCTTTCTCATAACACAATGTATGCCAGCACCATCATCCTTCTCTATCGGTTTGTTAAATAAGTGAGCAACAAACTGTGTATTTAGCGTGCCGTGAGTCAGACAATCTTGTGAAGTGGTTGCAGACAGCCGGTGCTTGTTTATAACCAAAATTCACATGGGCCTGCTCTCATAGTTTGGACCAGCAGAGGGAGTCCTGCCCCAGCCGCGTTGATCAACTCTGCTTCGCTAATCGCAAACTTAAGCTGCTAAACAGCAAAAATCAACAACTGACCATTATACATTTAAGTATAATTATGGTGAACTTCATAAGCAACTGTGACAGTGAAAAACACATAGATGGAGTTTTTACATGCAAAATTGCATCATCTTTGGTTCTTGCACACATTGGGAAACATCTTTGGGGCTGATGGGAGTATATCTACAATACTTACAACCTTCAGCTATGATTTGCAAACCCATTGCATCATCAGATGAAGTCAATCATATTTTTGACATTAAAAAGTCTTTCCCAGACGAACAGAAACTGCTTGTATTCTTTACTTGCGGTTCATCCATTCCACAGGACATTTACAGAAGCAAAACAAAAAACTAGTTCTGAGGAACATGGGCAATAATTCAACGCACTATACACACTTTGAGTGGTAAGCTCGGTGCTTCGCTCAAGCAATGAGTCAGTGCTTGGAAAGCTGACTCAAAGGTCTTGTCCTCACTAGAACTTTATGGCTATGTTTACGGTTGAAACAGAGTTCAGAGCCTTTACGCCATAACTCCCAACTGTGTAGGCTCATTTATTTTTTGAGCCTTGTCTTTGGAATGATATAAACTCACAACCATGTGAGAAGGACCAAGAACTGGAGTCTGCCAAGCAACCCACCCTGCTAACTAGGTGCACAACATTCATTCGCTCTGTTACTTGCCGTATTGTCAATTAATTAAAGTAAAGGAACCATTTCACTGCAATGCCTGAGTGGCTATAGAAACAACGAATGAATATTGATCTTTTTATCTGTCCTTTTAGTGTATGTCCTGCAAACAATGACTCATGCAGCAACAAGTTTAACTTCACCGAGGACGTGTATACACCCCTCTACGTGCTATCGGTGAGTGTGATGGCGTTTGAAGGCAGGGTAAGTTTGCATTTTTGGGCATACAGTATGTGGAACATTTTACTGCATTATAATTTGCTGTATCAGTGGTTCAGTGCTGGCATTTACATCCAATTAGGTAATTTTGCTTGCATAAACAAAAGCCAGCATAAATGCCAAAGCCAGACTGGCGTCCCCTGATCTCAGTTTTTCCTGCCATTTTTGTATTCTGTTGTTTGATGCAGGATACATCCGGGACAGGCAGATAGTGTCTGAGGGTCATTTTTTTAATGGCAGCGAGTGCCATAAGTGAACTGATGAGCTCAGCTGCATGTACCGAACAGCATCGATCTTTCATGAAATTTCAGTCATATGTCACTGCCTTTTAATGGAAATCAACAGCAAAACTATGTGCCCACAGATTGGCTGTAGTTCTTGTGAGAGTGCCATTTCTTAGTCCAAATTTTATACATTTTTTTGTTTGTTGGTTTTGTTTTGTTTTGTTTTTTTTTTAAGCACAAAGTCACACGCACACACACTCACCTTTTCTCACCCAAGATGGTATTTATTTGCTCTGTTTCGTACAGTCCACAGATTTTAAAAGCACTGTAAGCAATTCAGCAACTTCCCATCCATTCTTGCAGTTTGAAGTCCCCTCCCCCGTCCTCACATCACCGCGTGAACGAGCTGCGGTGTTCAACGCAGCAACTTACGGTATTAGGCACGTCAACTATGGAGAGCTGCGGCTCATCTACCTCTATTTTATTTCTCAGTCATCCACTTGCGGCAAAAGTTAGCCAGCATTTCCAGGTTTGTTTTTTGCTATTATGAAGCACGTATAGCCAGCTAATGAGCAAACAACAAGCTTCGCAGCTATCGTTACACTGCAAAAAAAGCTGAAGTTTGCCACAAAAATGAATGTTCAGGTGGTTATGAACAAGCAGTGGCTACCAGGGTAAAGACAACCAACTAATCGAGCCACCCAACAATGTCCTCATGGCAAATGCAGTGTAAGATATAGAATACCCGTTCAGAATCAATAAGTTAGCCACACCGATATAAATGTCGATCTCGAGCAAGCCATATTTTTTTTCCTGACAGCTTTTATTCCCACTTTTTTACGGCCATCTTGGGGCATTTGTCTGTGTAAGCCTTTCCCAGGAGCGCTGTCACTCAGATCGAAATTGTGTTGCTTGCCCGCGAACACACAGTAGACTGCCTCTTTGTGGAGTTCTCTGATTTTATCCTGACTGGATAAGGTTGAAACAGGATACCATTAAATGTGATATCTACTGCAAAAGAGAAGGTGCTGGGACTAGGAGAGCAATGTTACATTCCGTATTGATGATGGCTGTGTGAATGTATCACTATTTGAGCCACATATTTTCTCAAAAAAAAAAAAAAAAAAAGAATTGCTTAACAAGAGAAATAGATAAATTGCTTGGAACACCATTCAGTATTAGCATCATATTCAGGTAACGGCTTGACAGACTGATGCTCCAATACTCCATCTGCGCAGTTATAGTGATGTTCAATTCCCACCCGCCCCAGCATGCAGAAACCATTATGTCTTTTGGCTCATTATCTCAAATACTTTCCGCGGAGTTGAAATTAAATTAAGCTTCAAAATTAGCCACTAGAAGGGTCTGAAGGTTCCGAAGGTTGTCTCAAAAATAACCCAACCCCTCCCAAAAGTATATATTATATAATTTAAGTGACTAAAAATTTCCATCACCCTTTTTTGTGATCCTGACCAGAAACAGAGGTGAGGGTGACCCCTGTCCACAGAAGCCAGTTGACTTTTAAACACCATGACGCAGTGATGAGGTCAGTATTAATTGCTGAGGCCCCTACCGTTGGTCGTGTCAGACCTCATTATCATCCTGAACACCTGCTATTCTGGACTCCACTCGCAATTTAACAAACACGGCAGAGGGCAGCGCATCAGGGCCAACCAGGAGCAGCTGGCTCTGACGGTCAGGAGCTGCTGGAGGGTGGATTGGAAGCACTTTGCGGTGGATTTATCGTCCAGATGAAATGACATTTTTACAGTATCTAGCTTCCGTACCATGACATATTTCTGAGTGAAAGAGGATCGAGAGGGGGGACGTAACGTTTGGAGGAATTTGAATTGAACATTTAAACATGGGCAGCAGTACATAACATTTTGTTGCTAACTAGTCAGCTGATGAATCTTAGCTTTGTGCCATTAAAAATTGAAGATTGATTGATGGATGAATGCCACGATATTCTTGGCTGACACTGATTGGTTAAAGCCTATTTGAGCACACATAGTTTTGTCTTACATGAGGAAATTATGATTGGATTTAGATAGAATATAGCACTTTTACTTTTCTGACCATATATAAAGTCGGTGCTCAATATGACCACAAATGTGATCTAAGACGTTTTTATCTTTCCCCCTGGACTTTAATCTCAAACCATTGAAATCCTTTAGATTACTACATAGCTTTCATGTCATAGTGATAGGATCATGCTATGTCTATTTTTATTTTCCTTTGTTTGGATAATAATAGATACAAGTTCATTTCTTGGCAAACAAAGCACTGCCACATGCATTTTTCCACAGTTAAGTGTACACCAGGATTAACCACTTGTCGGTGAATTCGGCCTGAATTAATCAATCATCAAATATGGGAAATGCAAAGTCGCAGCATGTAACTTGCAAAAGCAAATATAAAAACTGTATGTTTAAGTTATTCTTTAGATTTAATGTTACTGCTCTTCCGCTACTTCTGACACGTGGATGGCAGGGGTTTGGTGACCTTGGAAACACAGATGTGGAGGGGGTTGAGGTATTTGTCGAAGTGTGAAAAATGTAGGGCGCATTAGATTCGTCATGTCCTGCGGGTCAGAGTCTCTGACAGTGTCACATGCATAGGCATCTATCTCTCCCCACCAACAAGTGACAGATGCGCTGCAGGATGGCTGCACATGACAGCTCTAAGGGTCTAGGGGTCAGGGGTGTCTGACGGAGGTTTATGGGAGATGGAGGACGGATGGGCTTCCTGACAATGACAAGACACTTGGCTGTTGCGGAACGCACATCCCTTTGTGAAAACGTCAAAACTGACTGGGGTCAACTGGGGTCAAACTGGTATGTCCTAAACTCCATTCCCCTGAACTAAATTATGAGCCAAATCAAAAGTAATTAAGATGAGAACAACGATATTGCATAGAATGAACAGTCGCTACATACTGTATGAAGAGCATATATGAATCCTTGAGTTTCCAAAGCGTCCAACTCCGAGGAACACTCTTTTTCAGGAAAGGGAAAAATATATATATATATTTTTTTTTTGCCCATATGTTATGACACATATATTTTTACTTTATTTCTTTACAAGAGTTTCATTGGGATACTTTTGGCTGAAATTACATGAAAGTTTCCCTTTTTTAATCAGGTAAGCAGACTTCTAATTCATTGGAGTTGGGTCCTTTTGAAGCTCAGTGATTCCTATGTAAATCTTGTTACCTAATAAAGTCATAGCTTTTGCGCTCCAGTTGAGATGTGCGAAAAATGCTTTAATGCCTGATCAATACATCACATTCCTATCCCAGTACTGTAATACGAAGAAGGTCCCCGAGGAACCAATCCTGTAAGGCGTCCTCGATGAAACGTACCTCTAAAATAAGTTGAAAACATAATATATTTGCCCTGAGTATAAACCTGGCTATCTGCGCATTTGAAACATATGGCAACCACATGGGGATTTCTGAAGTGCGCCCGTTTCCCTGAGATTGGGAAAAGACACTTGCCCTCTTGAGAGCCTTCTCTGCCGTGCACCTCAGGGTCCCCAAGATCTTGCTAACGTTTTACAGAGAGAAACAGAAGAGCGAAACGGTTCCATGGATGAGTGAGATGGTTTGAAGGTTCTTCCCTCTCTGGTGTTCTGTTGGGAAGGGGGTTGGGGATGTGTCATCTGCTCTGTCAATTTCACACATAATGCAGAGGGAAAGCTAGTTGTATGGTATCCATGGATAGTTTCCTTTTGTCATACACTCCCCTTGGTGCCCTGGGAATAGTTACCGTGTTAGTTCAACTGTATTATGCGAAATTCAGTCTTGTTGGTGTGAAGTGATGCTCTCAGCATACCTCTTTGCCATGAATAGCATGCTATGCACAGCCTGTATCATGTACCTCAATATGTCAGCTGTAGCTGTGGTTATAAGACATACAGTGCACTGCCTAAATCCCCATTGGGATTTAAATCAGTAAATAATTCAGAGTCTATGATTGAATCAATATAGCAGTGATTGCTGTTTCAGCAGGGAACAACTCTGTTAACCCTGATTGATGTAGTGTGTAACATCTCATTTCTTGCAAAACTATTGAAAAATCATATCAGAAGACATACCCCAAGAGGGTAAAAACAATGTTAATGTGTTTCAAAAGGGTCTAATTTTGCAGCAAGCAGAGAAAACAACATAAGAGATTGTTGAGATCAATGGACGCGTTGTTCAACGTATTATTAAAATCTTAAAGGATGGTGGTGAACTGTTAGCTTTGCAGAAAAAAATGGATGGAAAAAAAAAATGAATGATCTTCATCGGAGACCACTAAAACTTTTGGTGAAGTCTCATCATCAAAAAATTGACAGGAGGACTCATGGCCATGCGCTACTTGTGAAAGTATGAGTGTATTCATAGGTCAAAATGCAGCAAGAACTTGCAGGATTGGCACTAAACAGCTGCTTGGCCACAAGAAAGCCACTTGTTAGTGAAGCTAATAAACAAAAAAAAAGGTCATGTGGTCTAATGATTCCAGATATAGCCTATCCCGGAGCAATGGGCATGTCAGAGTAAGACAGGAAGCCCATGAAGCGATGTGTCCGTCATGCATAGGGCCCACATTACAAACCTCTGGGGCCAGTGTTAAACTACGGGGTCGCTCCCCTTGTTCAGGTCTAGGCTCAGTAATAGCATGCGACAATAAAATGGAGTCAACAGACTGCCTGAACGTACTGAATGACCAGGTTATCTGATTAACCGATTTCTTTAACCCCTGATGGCACAGGCGTATTCCAGGATGACAGTGCTGCGATTCATCAGGCTCACGTTGTGGAAGAGTGGTTCAGTGAGCACGAGGACTTATTTTTATACATGATTTGGCCATCGCTGTGTCCTGACCTTAACCAATTGAAAGTCTTCATGATGTGCTGGAGAAGGCTTTTAAGTAATGGTTTGACTCCCCCGTTGTCAATACAATATCTCTGCCAAAAAATTAATGCAACTCTGGTTGTTGCATTAATGTTGTAATGTTGCATTAGCAAAGCCTCAAGGAATGTATGCTGAGATCAAAGCTAAAGGCTGTTCAACAAAATATTGGAGTGTGCAGCTTTTTTTTTTTTGGCTTGGCAGTGTGCAAATTTAATTCAATTTTTAATAATTATCTCTTAATCCCTCTTGTTTATGTCTCAGTCTTATGTGATGTAATGTGTTCTTCAAACTGCAGCTTTATTGTCTGTAAATGCATTAGACAAGAATTATTGATATCAAATGTGTACAAGGAATGTAAATAATCTCAAATCATTCATATCATTAAGAAAAGACAAAATGTTGAGTTGTTAACTCTATACTTGACCTGAGAATAAAGTCCTTTGAGGGAATGGTGGTGCAGACTGCATGGTTCTGTTAATGTGAAGTAGCGTCAGAGGTGCACATTTCATGGGTCTGAAAGGAAAAATTTTGCCGGGTTTTACTTCCAGTTACAAACGTAGCCAGCTACTTTCATGAAATAAATAAACCTGCTGGCTGAAATGTTTTACTGTGTAGCAAATTCATATTTCTAGAGCAAAAACTGGATGAATTTCATTGTGTGAACCTGGATTATAAACCTTTGCTGACTATATAGCCATGCAATGATACATTCTTTCATACTTTCTGAATGTGTCCTAATGGATCTGAATATGAACTGTGAAGCTTTTCCTTTCACAAAGGTCCAATGTTAACTCTGACTGCGGAATTGTTGGGGCTTGTCGCAGTTTCATAATTCTGACAAAATTTATTCTGAATACAATGGAGTCATGTTAGGTACTCATTTGCATGATTGGGCCTGGCCACCCTGCATAATTATGTCAAGTTCTTCTAATAAGGCCTAATCTACATTTTTTTAAACACAGGCTATTAACCATATGATGATATTTGTTTTTATGATTTGGAAAAAGACTAGACCTGAATCAGAACAAAGATCGCCTCCAAGTGGTGATGACAATTGTGCTGACAATGTCGCTTGAAGACGCAATCTTTGTGGCAAATGTTTACCCAATACAGATCACGTGATCACCGTGCGGATAGGTGCCATTGATTAGCCACATCTGTGACAAATTGACTCCTCCAGAGCTCAGGGGCTGTAGTGTAACCGCAGAGATTCAACGGTCTACAGTCCTTGTGTTTCATTTGTGCTCCACTGGGTGGTGTGATTGCATTTTGTAACAAGCTGAAACCGAAATATGAAAATATTGCATACATCTTCTTTAGTATTTTGTTATAAAATGCATTTCAGAATGGAAGATCATTGTTTTCTGGAGGGATTATTGCCATATTCATTCTACAAACTTCTGCCAACTCCATTATACATTTAATTTCATTCTGCATTCATACTTTTTGTTGATCCCAAGCATACAATCCAATTCTCTTTTTAATGAAAGAAATGAAGAGTTTATGATCCTTTTACAATGGCATTTCATTACCATTCATAGGCTGATTACACAACAAAAAAGGCATGTTGAACTTACAGTGCACACTTCTCTGTGATAGGATGTTCAACAGCATGTCAATTAATGGGCATCAGGATAATTCAGCAATAAGATGACAGATAAATTACAAGATGTTCACAGTGAAGTGCGACCCTTCATCTACTTGTTTTTACTTATTAACTTTTAAATTATGAATCAAACATCCTCAGTTTAATCAACTGATATGATCACAATCATCTTGTGATGTGTTTCTTTCTGTTAATTACTTTGAAATAAATGATTTTTAAAAATAATTGTCAGTGTCATAAGAACCTTGTGTTTTACAAAAGGCTGGTGTAATGTTGTGGCTGAGAACATTGTCTCGGTACAGTGCACAATAATATGGCCAATCAGCGAATGCTGATTGCTGTCCATGTTGCAGAGCAACCCACAAAATCACTCCCTTGCCACAAAATCAGTTGGGCCTCACAGTTTGATTTGACTAATCACCTGTTGTTGACAGATCGCCTGCTGTCACACTGGAACCCTCACTGAATCCAGCGTCCAGTCGGAATGCATTCGTCTCTCTTTGCCACACATTTAGAACCATCCTGGTGGGAATAAAGCAGTCTCTGATGTCATTTTCTGGGACCTGTCTGGTTGTGATCGAGTTACATTGACAGAGCTCCACAGTGTTTTGGCATGTGTGGATATATTTCAGAGCTTGGCAATGCCACCTTAGCTCATGTTGACTTTTTCCAGGGGTGGGGGGGTGGGGGCACGTCGCAGCCCCATCTATTGCCAGTTTTTAGAGTTCAATCCTGATCAGACTATTGCAGCTAGGGTCTGCACTTCAGGGGCCTCCAAATGTGGGTTGTCCGATTAACAGCGCTGGACGGCACCGAAGCGGGTGGATATTCTGGATGGCCTCCATTATTGTTGGGACCTTGATTACAGAATCGGGGAAACACAAGGATTTTAGGGGTAGATTGTCACGCAGGGTAGACTTCCTGCAGTGTGTCCACTGCCCTCTCTCCTCAGGACAGCTTAGAGCCTCACAGAGACTACTGACTGAAACACCCCTATTTCCTCAAAACGGCCACACCAACAAACATTCTGGATGATGAAAATCAAAGGCCCACAGTGCAGTAGAGACGAGAAAACACTTTTTCCCACAGAGTGGGGACACTCTCAGAAATAGGGGTACAGCAGCAGTCCATTTCTATTACCCACGGTACATTCAGCACTTATGTACCCTTAAGGGCTAATTATAGGACCTCAAGGTACCTCTGTGAACCTTTTAAGGGTCCAAAAAGGTTCACACAGGTACCTTGAGGTCCTATAATTAGCCCCAAAGGGTACATAATACCTTGGGGAACAGAAATGGACTCCTGCCGTACCCCTATTTCTGAGAGTGGACATTATTGGAACAGTTGAACATTTTCACCTGTCATCATAACTACAAAGGTAAATTGTGAGTTATTAGATAAGGTAAAGGGTAAGGTTAGAATTAGGGATAGGTTAAGGTTAGGTTAAGTGTGTCTGTGTGTGTGTGTGTGCGCGTGTGTGTGTGTGCGCGCGCATGTGTGTTTGTGCATTTGTGTTTGTGCCTGTGTTGTGCGTGAGTTTGTAAATAAGTTTACAACTTCTGCTTCATTTCAAAACGGATAAAACTTGTTTGTTCAAAAAATAAATTCACCAGATTAATGCATTTAACTGTTAATGTATTTGGAAAAATCCGGTGGTATATATTGGATTATGCTGTTACATTTCTATCCAAAGCTATGTTTCTGTAAACCTTGGGTCACTTAACTTGTCTGAATAAACACTGATACATCAGCAACTGAGCAAAGCTTCATGGATGCCGAGTTCAATGTTTATTTTCAACATGCCCTCATCTCATACCTCACACCCAGCCCCAAACATCAAAGGCCCTGATAACACAACCCAATGCCTCAAAAAATATCTCCATGATTCCGCAAGAGTTCAGATGTTCAAGTAAAAATGTTTCTCTGTGGAGTCAGACTGGAGTTGCCTGTTATGCTATCATTGCATGAATGTCATAGGTTTCCCCAGTTAACAGCTGAAACTGTCAGATTATTGAGAAATACAGCTTTATAAATCCATGAAACACTCAGTATATTATCTTTCAAGTGCAGGTGCGCTCAAAGCATCTTTCTGTCTCTTTATTTCACACTGGCAGAGACTGCTCTCTGGGTTGATTGTCACGCTAATGTAGCCGTATCATTCTGAAAGATTAATCACTGTGCATAAACTTGATAGCTTATTCTTGTAATGCAAAAGCCTACCCCACCATGTACTGTGCAGAAAACAGTGTAATCCACAAATTAGGACAATTTGCTCTGCTGTTTTTCCCCATTTCCCATATTTTGTTGCTACAAACAGCAAGGTTAATGTGCCAGCCAAGTGTGACCAATGTATTTGCAGCAAGGAAACAGTAGGACTTCTTTATTATCGAATGTAGCCACAAAGCATGTCGGTATCAATGCAGGGCTTGAACAAACACTATTAAGTCCCTCAAAATGAACCTCATGGTCTATTCTTACACAAATCTGCCTAATGAGTATCTCCAGGGAAGCAGCATTGTGACCTCGGCTCTGTCCCTTGGCTTGTAACTTATGCTATGAGACAAAAATATTTTATGCATTAGCATTAAGAATTACTTTTGTTGCTGCCACAAGCTGTTTTCACTATAGTGGTTTTACACAACTTCAGAAAAGTTTGCTGTTGTGACAAACTGCATGAAAAAGTGAACAATTTAGAGATTAAAGTGATATAAAAAAGAGAAAAATCATAATTATAGATTTTATGTGTTTTTTTTTTTTTTTTTTAAATAAGCACCCCATGAGAATTATGAACTAACATGCACATTCAGTCATTAATTCATGGAAAGATAACTGACAGGCAAAAGGAATCCAGGCCTTTTGTAGAGTTGGAGATTTCATATCAGGACTTGTCGCAGCACTCTGAGTTCATAATGTCTTCATTGATCCAGAACAATGCTTTAATTACTTCCTCAGAATGATGATTGAATTTAGTTGGAGAACATTTGCATCCATTTGCTCCAGGGCAAAATCCATGAGACCAGCGAGATCTCATGTGGTCATAACCCACCAAAAATGACTTCTCATTGGATTCAGTGGACAGATTGGGCTGGCAACTAACAGAAGGTTGGGTTTCTTTCTCTATCATTTGCAACAAGCACATTGAAGTTGCCCATGGAAGCACAGGCAAGAGCCTAAATGAGAAACATTTTGTAGGTTAAGATTCTCTTGCTGCACAACAGTGATATATTTTTTTAATATTGTATTCAAGGTGAGTCAACATCTCATCATAGAACCCTTTGTGTTTAAGCCTGAAGTTGCACTGGACAATTATATTTTTTTCAGACACAGAGCCAACTATAACTCAAGAATCAAAATAGCAAATTGGTTTGGATTTGGTTCAGAAAGGCACAGAAAAATAGCACTAATGTCTGTTTGACTTTATCATATGGTACTACTCTGGAAATGCTAAAAAATTATAAGATTAATGCATTACATATTACTCTGCAGTGGAAAAAGTACTATTTATTTCTACGTTGTACTACGATTGCATATTTGTTGCAATTAAATATTTCAGATCGTCTAATTTTAATATTAGACAAAAATAACGAGTCAACACAAAAAGCTGTTTTTTAAACGATTACAGTAATTGAAGGAAAGAAGCACTCCATCCCTACCTGGCGCCATATGAAAAAGTAATTGCCCCCCTTAATTTAATTGATTATTGGTTTCAGTTTCACAAGACACTCCCAGGATGATCACTGTCAGCCCCATAGAATCTAAACATCACTTAAATAGTACCTGGTTAACAATGTGACAACGGCAAAAAAGCAGCACTTGATGCTACAATCATAAGAAATTCAAGAACAGATGAGAAACAAAGTAAATGACGTGTATTGGCCTGGATAAGGTTACAAAACCATTTCTAAGGCTCTGGGACTCACAGTGAGAGCCATTAACTACAAATGGAGAAAACTTGGACTTGTGGTGTACCTTCCTTGGTGTGCCCAGCTAACCAAAATTCTTCCAAGAGCACACTGACAACTCAACCAAGACGTCACACAAGAACCTGACTAACATCTAAAGAACTGCAGGCCAAACTTGCTTCAGGTAAGGTCAGCGTTCACAATTTCACAATTAAGGGAGAGACTGGGAAAAAATGGCATCCAAGGGAGAGCTGCAAGGCCAAACCACTGCTGACTAAAAAAACATAAAGACTCAGATTTACCAAACATATAAATAAAGAAATAAGTAAATAACATCTTGATCACCTCAAAGACTCTTGGAATAATATTCTTTGGACTGATGAGTCAAAAGTGGAACTTTTTGGAAGATATTGGTCCCATTACATCAAGCATGAAGCTAACATGGCACTCTGCAATAACACCTTCATACCAAAAGTCAAATACGTTGGTGGTAGTGTGATGGTCTGTGGCTGCTTTAGTGCCTCAGGACCTGGGCAACTTGACATAATTGATGGAACCATGAATTCTGCTCACTACTAGAAAATCCTAACGGGGAATGTCTAGTAATCAGTTTGTGACCTTAAGCCCAAATGCAGATGGGTTATGCAGCAAGACAGTGATCTAAAGTGCACAAGCAAGGCTACCTCAGAATGGCTCAATGCAAGCAAAATGAAGGTTTTAGAGTGGCCCACTTAATCCTGACTTGAATCTGACTGAGATGCAGTGGCACAACCTTAAACAGGCAGTTTATGCTCCAAAACCTTCTAGTGTGTCTGAAGAAAAGCAATTCTGTAAAGAAAAAAGGGCCTAAATTCCTTTAGAAGGATGTTAACTCACTGCCAGTAACTGCATACCTTTGACTGCAGTTAAGGATGGCTCAACCAGTTACGGTATTACGCTCAGGGAGGCACTTATGCTGGTACTTGAGTGAATACCTTCTTTGAATGAAATCCTCATTAAAAAATTGCATTTTCTGTTTACTTGAGTTATCTTTGTCTAATATAAAAAATTGGCCTCATAAACTGAAAAATTTCAGTGCATAAAATATGTAAAAAAAGAAGAAATTCGGAAGGAGCTAAAACCCTTGTCACACTAGAGGCGAAATGAGCCGGAAGGCCGTCGGAATTAAAATTCTTTGTATATTCCTGGATATTCAAAGTGCGTTCTAAAAATTCTGACTGCATTTTGAGTGCATTCCAAATATTCCGGCCCGTTCTTGTGGCCAGCCCGAATGTTTTGCCCACGCTCGAAACTTTCCAAGTACATTCGGAGTGGAGTAATATCGAACGGTATTTAAAGTGTATTCTAACTGCACTATGACTGCATTATAAATATTCTTATGGCATTCCAACAGCATTCAAAACATTCTGATTGCATTCGAGGGAGAATCAAAATGGCAAGCCACGTCAAATCCTGCCAGAATGCGCCTCTAATGAGCCAGAATGCACCTCGAATGCATCTCGTAATGCAATGTTATAGTTTGACTGGCCATACTACCATTAATTGGAGCTGACGAAGGTGCGTCAAAGAGCTAAGATGAGCACCCGCTCGCACTCCCGGGGGATACTGATACACGTTGAACCAACCACTCAACTTAGCAACGGTGTGCAGCATTTGTCTCGACGAGTTGCATAAAGGGAAGCAGCAGTGTTCAGCCATCAACCGCTCACGCCGCTGAAACTTAGGCTACAAGACTGCTTCATCCTCACCCCACTAGTCGAATGGGCTACACAAAATACAGGCATACGGACTATTAATTATTATTACTATACTACAAGCTATTTGTCGTCTCAAATATCAGCAATATCTAAGTCGTTTCTTTACTTGCCACCGCAGCCCTGGCCCACACAGCATGACATTTGACCAGAAGTGCCTTTGCTGGCTAATTTGAAAACGGAAGTTCTGTAGAATGCATCATGCATAAGAGCAATTCAGTTACGGAAATACTGAAAGTCGGAATGCTGTAGATATGAAATCTACATTCATATGTATAATAAGGACAAACTTTAGCTTCTGACTGTATTTCAATCAAGAGAGACTAATGAATCATGCCATCATTATTACAGACAACAGAATGAGCAGATTGACGGATGTGATGACAGCCTTAACAAAGTCATAAGCGCTTGCACTGAATGGGGAAGATTTTGTCATTGAGGAGCACTTGCCCTGACTCACAACAGGATCAATCCCTCCATGGAGTTCAGATTCTGGTGATGACAATGGCTGATTACTCTGCTGGCTGATGAGGATGATGAATGATTAAGCTCATGAAGACTGGGCAGTGATGGAGAGGTGGAGGGTGTGCATAACAGGAGCATGAATATACTAAAGGAAGAGAGAGAAAATCATATTTTAAAAGACAGAAGTGAGATGATTGGCTCACATCTTAGTTGTGTCATGGGGGTATTGGATAGATGTGATTAGCTGATAGGACAGCTGATGTCTGAATTGACAGCCCTGCATGATTGTGGCTGGGATAATGACAGTGCAACCAAGAGAAGAGTGAAAGCGAAATGGATGAAAATAAACTACCGTTTGAATCATGCGAAAGGAAAGTCCTACTGACTGAACTTCCACTAGAGCTTCATTTTAAGAGGTAATTTGATCATGGGTAGCTAATAGGCAAAATTAGGCTCAAAACAGTTGTTTTCAATCCTAATGATGAACTAACGGGCAAACTGAAACTCCAACTGGACACGACCCAAAAGCAATGGTCCATGATTTAGGTAGAGTAGACTTTGTATTTAAAAATTTTAGTAGAACCAACAGGAGAAATTTTGCCTCATCTGAATATTCCATCAGGACGTATTTGTCCTTCATGGCTCGACACAAGGCCAAACCGATGCCAACTCTGGGTTTTCACTGGCAGTCGCTTTCCTATTTTAAATGTTTGCCCTCTTCTGAACAATGAATTTGTTTATATTTCTTTGGATTTGAAATTTTCTCATCAGTAGTCATCAATCTTTGTTTTGTTTGTTAGTTTACTCCCATTGCTAACTGAGACCTTAAAAAATAAATAAATAAATAAATCTCAGGAGCGAGTCTGTTGCATTAACTGTACCTACCCCCTCTGGCAGACCAAACACTGCAGAGGGATGGAAAACACGTCACTGACCTCCGCACTGCTTGTGATTTTTCCCAGGAATGTCACAACAGAGACCTTGTTGCTTATATGGTTAAATAATGCAAAAGCCATCACTTTCATCAGTGGGCAATAGGTTGAGTCATCATTGTGTTGCCCCTTATTCGGCGATAGCCTCTGACTTAAAAAATGTATTTAAATGAAAATTTGTGAGATGATTACTTTAAATAGAGCCTTATTCGATAAATGGAAAAGAAGAAATTGTTCGAGAAAAGAGTACAAAACCCTGCTATATTATAAACCACTCTTGCGCTGCTGCGTAACTAGAGCTGCCATGTCTCCTGCTTGATATACTGATATGGGGGCGTGTAACTAAGGCACAAATCAGTTATGAAAATGGAAGTGTTTAATACAGACACTGGAACTAGCAATTTCACTGTGAAATTCACCAACCACACTTTCGCACTGATCATTAACTGCACACGGCTCAAGAATGGATTCTGAACTTTCACTGCAGGCTCCCTCATCCATGATAAAAAAGCATTTATCCAAACAAATTAATGTACCTCAGTTATGAGAAACTGTTTTATTCAACAGTCCCTACGCATTGCTGTGGATATTGTGTAACAGCCCCAGGAATAAAGAGACAAGCTAATAGCCAGCAAATTCAAATGTATTTAAGTATAGGGAAAGGTGTTACAATAGGAGTGTGTTTATGTAAAGAGAAACTCACTCCCAGAAATTGAGTCAGTTGACAATATCACCAATCTGCTTCTTTCTAATCCCTACTAGATCGAACAGATTTACAGTCATTTGTCAATGTAATTTACAAATGCATGGGCAAATCTTTTAGAGGAACATATATATAATATGATGAAATATATTAGGTTATTTCCATTATTTTTGCCTAATTTAAAAATTCATGTTGAATTACAGATTTTCACTTTAATGCTGAAACTATTTTAACTACAGTTACTGCAGAAGATCCCTATTAAATAATTTAATATAGATTTAAAGTGGGTTGTTGCATGATGTGTGACTATGGCTAAACACAAACATTATGTCAACATTTTATTACAATAGGTTAGCTGCTATATAGACCAATGAGCCATAAAATTATTACCACCTGCCTAATATGCAGTTTGCCCTCTGTATTCTGCGGAAACATCTTCAAATTGACATCTGCATGAATGCCCAGAATGCTCGCATGAATCCCAGTAAAATATTTCCCAGAGCATCACTCTCCCTTCACTGGCTTGGCCTCTTCCCACAATGCTGGTGCCGTCTCTTTCCCAGCTAAAAGGCCCCCACATACCTAGCGGATACACATGATTTAAAATAAATCTCGGCTCATAAAACCAGGAAATCTTCTTGTACTGCTCCAAGATGCAGTACTGGCAATCGTGTTTTCATTCTAGGCTTTTTTTTTTAATGGCGCACAGGGGTTAGAATAGGCTCCCAGCAGGATGAGATGCATTTTGTGTCGTGATAAATTTATCCTTGTAGCTATTATTTACATTTTCTGAGCCTTGTCGCAGTAGCCCCACTGTTGCTTTGGACCAGAGACAATCTTTGTTGTCCTCCTAAGTCAGTTGGGTACCCAACATCCTGTCACCCGTTTGTAGTTTGTCCCGCCACTGGCCACTTCCGGTAGGTACTCATCACGGCTGACACAAAGCACCCTACAAGCCTTGCTACAAAGGTGCTCTGACCCTGTCACTAGGCCATAAAGATTTGACCCTTGTCACAGTTGCACTGGTCCTGATTCTCCCGCATCTAGCGCAGCAACTATGTAAACTGCTCTCTTAAAGTCTGTTCTGTTCACACACTTTCTTGTGCGTTATTACAAGATGAGCATATTTAATAATATTTCTCCTCATTAGTTAGTTGCTATCATGTTTTGGCTCAATGTTGTGTGTATATGAACGTTACGCAGCGCATATATACCATTAATTCTATAAAGTAACCTTCAAGATAGCTATTTTTTTTCTTTTCTGTCTTTTGTCCATCCATCCATCCATTCTCTATACCCACTTCTTCCTCACTAGGGTCGCGGGGGGAGCTGTGGCCTATCCCAACTGTAATGTGAATATAGGCCACTGGATAGCAGTATTTACCTTTTTTTTTTTATTCAGCTCAGACTGGAGCTATGTTTAGACATGTCCTGGACATGTCTGGGGCAAGTCCCCGAAAAGTAAAAAAAAGAGGTCTAAATGTGGGTGGGGTCTGCAAAAGAGTATATAAGGCAAATAATTGAGACAGTAAAGTAGTAGGAGAAATTGCAAGAAGAAGGATACATGTGACCAGACCTGTGATGTTTCTTTTGTGGATTTTTGCCTGTGTTTGTGGATTTTTCTCACCCAGGACATCACCAAGCTGCCCCACAAAAAGAGACTGTAAATATTTCTTTTTGTTTTTGTTATAATCAATCTTGGTCTTAGTTGTTAGTTGTTTAGTCGTTATTGTCTTTGTTAAAAATTAAATGTGTTTTAGTTGTTAAAACTGTGTCTGTCATCCCTTGCTGTTGCTGTTGCTGTTGTGTTATAAATGTAATAACAAATTGGGGCCATAACACAACTGACTACAGGCAAAAGCGGGGACCCACCCAGGGTCAGCTCACTTACCCATCGCAGTGATAGTCTATTGTTTAGATTCAAAACACATACAAACCTTCCCAAAATAATGAGGACTAATGGGAACAAACTTTATATTAATAAATACGCTTTTGTGATGAGATTTCATGATGCTTTTGGCAATGTTGCATTCTTTCCAGAATCATAATACAATTATTTTTGTATCTACCCAAACATTAGTGATAAATGCGATATGTTTGTTGCACTGTTGCTTAATTTAGTGACTTTCTAGATGATGCTTCTCACAACATTTTATGTTGAAAAACTGCCTAGAAACACATTTGAGTTAAATCTTACACGAAAGTTATTGGGTCCCCAAAAATTTCGGTTACACGAGCTAGAGAGTTATAAGACTTACAGGATCAGGTTTTAGCGCAAATTAAGCCCTGTTCTTGTCATTCATGAACAGTAATATTTGATTGCCCTTTCAGAAATTTTGCTGTAGAAGCAAGATTTTTTTTCTTGAAAGGGCATGCTGTCATCAGCATTTTAGCATTAGCAAAAGAGAATGGGATGATTGCATAGATATGCAAATTGGTTTGTGACATCATTGTGCAGCTTCTAGTAGGCTTTTTAGCTTGCCTTTAACGTGGAAAATGGCGGTTCATATTTAAGATTTACTGTGTTGCAATAGCCTACAACTGGTATGCATCCAATTAAGGTGCAATTTAGTTACGGCTAATATTTCAGTATTTCATTATTGAGGTGAATGATTGTATCTTCATTGGAAAGTTCTCGTGTTGAGCGCTGTCTTTGAGGTCTGAAGGTTCCCACCATGTCACTCATGAAAAGCAGCTCCTTTCATGAAATAAAGCACCGGACATCTTTCAGTCGGCATGCTGAGAGCACCAGAGCATTTAGCCCACATCTGACATTTTTAATCGCCGCAGGTTCGCCCGAACCCCTCCGCTGAGCACCTCTCAGCACTCTACGATTAGTTCCCCCTGAGCAATGCTCTGAGCAAATTGGCTCATTAACAACAACTTGAGCCACAGTCTGGGCAATTTGCGATTAGCTTTGCGCTAGACCTTAATCACCTCCAACAAGTGATGGGAACTGCCTAGGAAATTGAAACTCTCCTTGCCAAAATAGTCTTGGTTATTATAACATAAAGAACCATTATTAAACTGCCTGGGGAGTTGTGGACTTCATCCTAATAAGTCTGAAAGGCTGCTACAGTTTTGCAGAGAAGGACTGAGGACATAAAATTACTTTACTGCCGACCTGGCTTTTCTCTCAATTGGGAAAGCAGACACTTTTCTCATGTTTCCACATTTTGGACAGGCTTGTTTAACACAGAGGAAGGAAGGGAAGGTTTTCGGTTTATTTTTCAAACCAAATGTGAACTGATAGTGTTTGAGGAACTTAAGTGTCTGGAGCTTTCCTTATACTCATAAATTGTGTGGAAGTTCTGATCAAGAGAATGATTCACCTCTTCACTTGTAATGAATGGATCGGTCCAGGGCTCTTTAAGTATCACAAGTAGAAGTACAAACCATGAGCCGGTTCAGCCGTTTCATTAAAAATTGATATTTCAGAATATCTGATCCTAGATCTACCTTCATATCCTCAGACGTTAAATTGCACATATTAGATATGATCATTCAGTTACATTCATGTAACAGAACCATGTGCTAGCTGATCTGTAAACATCTTAATGTCTTTTTAACCAAGCATTTTCCCCAGATTTTTTTTTTTTTTACAGTAAAGCAGACGCAAAAACTGATGAATAAATATTTAAATTTGGTATTTGTGAGACATGAATTAAATTGTATTTGAGATGTACTTATATATTTATATATACCGGGAGACGGGCCCAGGGTAAAGTTATGGTCATTCAATGGGAAGATATTTTCTTTCAATATTCAGGACAATGTTCTTATTTTTGTCAATCTCCAATAAAGCCCAGCGAGCATGAAAATGATATGTGCAAATAATACAGCGATGCATCTTTCAGACTGCATTTTATCTGATTGGCTAAAGTAATTTTTCAAGGATGTGAACCAGAGGGAGCGAAGAAATCATCCATTTCTTTGAATTTAAGATAGAAATCAAGTTTTAGCCTAGAGGTTTTGTAATGGATGCCTGCTTGCTTCCAATGTATCTACAGTGCAGAAAAATGTAAAGCCAGCCACTGTGCGCTGCTTCGCTGATTGCATTCTCAAAACCAATATTGATACCAAGTCTTTACCTTTGGCAGTATTTCAAATGGTGTCCAAAGCTTTCAGAACATGATGCTGTATTCCATTGAGTTCCAAATGTTAAGACTTCAGTTGGCCATTGTCTTTTTGATTTGCAGAGAACAGACAATGCATAGGTCAGGAACGGTGCACATATGTTCACAGCCTCTGGCATAAACGTCCAGTGATCAGACAAACTAACGAGACTGCATAGTCAGACTGCACCGCAGTGGAAAAAAATGCCCAATTTTTTAGTAATGATGCCCACATCAAACATTTCCAAGATACAGAAGTTGCCAGACAATAGAAAGAGGTAGCATGGTTAACAATTGCAGATGTACCCTCATCAAGAATGAAAATAGCAGGAGTTTAGATGTTCACACCCTTTAAAAAAAGTGGTTGGACCCAATGAACATGGCTGCTTGTCTAAGCAAGGCAGTTGAACACATTGAATGTGTGCTTATTGGTTTTTTTTTTTTTTGCGTGGTATGTCTTGCTTGCTTCTACAAAATTGCACCACCCCGCATGAGATCTGTAGTTTGGATCTGCTCCTAGGAACCACTAGGGGTTTGGCATTCTTACTATTTGATATGGAGGATGCACAGTGCTCTCTATTAAGCACACTGGAAACCATCTATTTCATGCTGGGTGCACATTTGCAGTTCCCAAAAATCAATTCAGTGCCCAAAAATCAGTTCAGTGCCAAACCTAAAAATTTCACTTGTAAATTCATTGATATATTCAATCAATATGTGAGTTTCCAAGCTCTTGTCACAGCACTCTGTTTTAACCCTATAATGCCCAGACACAGACATCATTATAGGAAAAATATGACCCAGTGATATTTTTGAAGTGTTGAAGGGTAGTATTCAGATCCACTGTTATTTTTTTTGGTAAAGTGACCTTGACAAGTGAACAGAGCTTCTTCTAATTCCAGGAGTATCATACCTGATACAGCCAAATATCAGCACCCCTCCAGAACTAAACACTCAAAATGTCAAATTATTAATATGGTCTCTACTAACTATCCCTTAGCATGTATAAGAATAAGTTTTTGTGTAATATTTACCTTGGAATGACGAACTTCACTGTTAAAGTCCAAGGAAATTCATGAATTCCCATTTACATGGGAGCTACTACCTTCAAGCGAGTGACTAGGGGAGAGATACTCCTGTAATCTCACTTCTTCCTTCCAGGTGGCAGCACTGTGTATCAGATATGATACAGTGAGCAGTCGTGGTTGTGTTGCACCTTACCAGGTGGGCATGGTCCTTCAAATTTATATCATGTATGATTCACGGGGGCATTATAGGGTTAAAATAGATTTAAATGGCTATTCTCAAATGGAATCTTGTAATAGGTAAACAGCCAGAAGTGAAAAAAAATAATTTACTTGTTTGAATAGCGTTCAAATTTTGGATTCTCAAAGAAGCCATATTTTGCAAAGTAAACACACAAACAAGCACCTTCCATTTTCTAATAAAGGAATAAGTCCCGAGAAGCAGTGGGTTACAGTGATTTTATAACGGCACGGAACGCGGCTCAGCCAATCACATTTAAGGATGGGAAGCACCCGTTTTATAATGGTTGTTTTGGGACTTTCTGGGCAAAAAGGTCAATAAGATGCAAACCGTAAGTGCAGCTCCTCTTCGGGAAGTTAGGCAGCCGTGCAGCTGCGGACTCATTATGGCCATATGACTGCCCTGGCAAAAAAAAAAAAATGTGACTCTGCTCAGCAAATCTGACAACAAATGCTGGCTAGTTTGA
Organism: Gymnothorax reevesii; assembly: GCA_029721435.1. Taxonomy (NCBI): domain Eukaryota; kingdom Metazoa; phylum Chordata; class Actinopteri; order Anguilliformes; family Muraenidae; genus Gymnothorax; species Gymnothorax reevesii. The sequence goes on from CM056590.1 coordinate 31,575,857, forward strand.
TGGATTTAAGAATTAGATCTCTTTTTTTGCAAAATAAAGGGTGCTTATTTTTTTATTTATCGTGTCTTCTATTTTCTTCCGGAACTTCTGGAAATATTTATTCCCTTTAAAATCTTTGTATCTTTTATGCATTAGCAACTATTTATTATACGCTTTGGAGAGCTCCATATCGATTCTGTACTTTTTCAGAACGTCCAATGATAACATGTTGAGCTGCATCGTAATATATACTTCATGTAATGTTTCAGAAACTGCTCTCTAAAATCGAGAACAATCGCAAAAGTTGCATGTACAGTTTCACTGAGGAATCAGGCCAAGGTAGAGACAGAGAGGGCTGTGGAAAATGACTGCGTCCGTTTTGGCTCATACTCTCACACACATTTAAGAGGAGAGGGTCCATTGCTGATCGGCTGGATTTCTGGCCTTGAGTCTCCGCAGCTGTGCATCGCGGATCCTGCCAGCCGTCTCCTTCAACACTTGGCAGCATTTATCTTATTCAACTTTCACAGCTTAAATTAAAAATCCTCTTAATTTCTACCCTGTCCTGTAAAGGCACACAGCAGTGACTGCAGTTTCGGTTGTAACGAGCTATCTTGATGTCTGCTTCATTTTATGACAGATCTCCATGGTCATATTTGTTATGATCTGGAGAATAATGCAAAAAGAAGAAAAAAAGAAACACACATTTGAATGGAAAGCCAAAAACTTGGAAAGTTTCTCAGTTTTCGTGTCAGCACAATTGACAATGGTTTCCCACTGTTGTTGGTTGGACAGTATTGTGGCTTGCTGTTAACCCTTTCAGTGCCATGGGATACCATAATTGCCCAATAATGTAAGATATCAAAATCAGACGCTGTCGAAAACCTATTATGTGGCAACTTGTTTAAAAGACGCTCCTGCAGGGGAGCTCTTTTAAACAAGTTGCCACATGATAGGTTTTCAACTGCTCAGGATAACTACATTTTTTATTTTCTTGAAAATGTATTCAGTGCTCAAAGTGTTAAGCTTCTCCACCGACTTATTGAGCACGAGACATCTGCCTCATTTAATGATCATTACACAACATATAAATATGTTTGAACAACTCTTATCTGCGTGTAATGTGCAATTTCTGTGGGTTCTTCGGCAGCTTTTAGTTTCTGCGGCTTATATTATCATCTGTTTATATTTGTATAATCAATGGGATCTCATAGAAATCTTTGCTAATTCTTTTGGAAATTTTTATCTGCATTAAAAAGTGAATTTCAGTGAATTTCTCAAAAATGCACAGCCACGAGACTACGTCCATGTCAAAGTCCATTTAGCGACGTTTGCCCATGCTTGCCTGTTTTGTGGATTCTAAACTATGAAAGGTTTTTATACCTGGACTGTAACCGAGGAAAGAACATCGATTTCAACATACTTTGACAAATCTAAACTGTGCAAAACGATTTAACCTATGGGACTGCATAATAAGACTGACGGTTGTTAAGACACAATTTAAAATATTCTTTTTGTTACTGTATACGCTTTATAAAATGGCTCCAATGCTGAGTCCTCAAATGTTCAAACAAAATATCGATCAACAACATAGCACTATATTTTAAGATATAAAAAAAAAAACTAATTTATGCCCCCAGGCCAGTGCTCACTAATGGGTTTAACTCACTCAGCAATAATCATCTTGTCTACTTTGAGGTAATATTCAAAGACAAAGCTGGTAGTGACAGATTACACAACATGTTAAATACAGCTATATGTATCAAAAGACGGAAACTTTATTAGTTATTTAACGCTCACCATTATAGTTCTACACCCAGTTCTACAGTACTGTTATGTGTTTCTTGACTAAATTCAAGAAAGTGAATATTCCTGCTTATAAATATTGGTAGTTATTTGAACGGACCTATTCTTATTATGCTAATTAACCAGACATCTTAACCAGTATTCAGACCTGGATTGGGAAACTCTCTGTGTGCCTATGTCTTATCGACAAAATAATAATATTTAGAAACAGTCATACTCATTCATGAAATCAACTCAGAATAAACAATGTTAGTATAATGAATCACATCATTGATGCCCTGTGCCCATACTTTTCATAAAAATAAAAAGTATTTATCTTGTGACTTATTAAAATGATGAGAATAACATGCCTCAGAACTTCACTTGTCATTTTTAGGCACCAAGTGTCATTAGTGCAGTATAATTCCCACGGGTATGTTTTATGTCAGGTAACGAGTTTATGGTGTGGTCTCGTTTAAAGCCATTACATGCTCTGTAGAATAATGTGTATTAACCATGGTTCACTGAACTATACAGTATATCTGTTTGGCTAACATTATCACTTTTTTGTATTTAAATTTTGCAGTACTCAATGCCAGTGCTACACATACAGTATATAAAATGTAACGCTGTGATATGGACAAAAGATACAGTGCATCTTGTCTAATTTTATTTAAGTGCTGTGCAAATGAAAAAGACAATTTTTTGTACAACTTTTCTCAACTGTCAGTGCATCGTCATTATCATCAGCTTCCGCTACATCTTTAGCAGTTTATGGGATTTGAGTTATCAAAGTGAACTTTTTGAGCTAGCGGATTGTGTTATCGAAGCTATCTTTTTGGTTAACTGTGCCCCCAACTTGACAAAAGTGAAACATGGCATAGTTTTCTAGTGCAGTTACTCATCACCTACAGGATGAATATTTTGTGCATTCAGAGATGCCAATCTGCGCAGCAGAGTTGAGAACATTTGACATAGCATTTGTGAACTTACCGTTTGCTTGAAAAAGTCTGACTATTCTTCTCTGTCCTCACTCATAAACCAACAGTCTCAAAAGACAGAACTACACTTCACTGAAAATTAAAATTTAATGCACCATTCTCTAAATTCTATAGACTGTAATGTGCAGTGATACCAGGAGGGCAGCAGTTTCTTAGATGTGGGAAACACCCATCTGACTCCCATCTGGCACCAACAGCATAACATAATAATAATATATACATATAAACACCATATTAATGCATAAAAATATAATGCAGCAAAGGTGCATGCTGTTTGGAGCATCACACCATTTCAGGTATGCCTGGCAAAGTATAGTCGAAGCATGTATATTCAAAAGGATTTTTATTCTGACATTCTTTGCACTGAATAATGTATTCACATATCCCATTAAATGCATTTTATCTGAGTCATGATGCGTTGCTTTATATTTTTAAAAAGGAATCTATTGTATCTCGCTCAAAGGAATGACCATTGCACTTTACCTCTTGGATTATCTAGTGTGTTACTGTGATGGCTGTCTTTTGTAATTGCTGCCTATGGTGTTGTTTCTCTGTGAACCTGCCATCTCTCCCGCATTTGCATGAGGCTCTGGGACTGATAAGTCCCCAGCTCCACAGGTTCACATTAGCACTTGGCTTTCCCCTGGTTTCATCAGTCACCTCCACTCCTGGCACACTTCGGACTGACAGCTGGGAATTAACGATGTGTAAACTCGTGGCAAACAAACCTGCATACATTTGCATGTAATCACTGATTGAAATCGCCCCAAAGACATGCGTTAAATGTAATCATCTCCTGGCTTCCCCTTCCTCCTTTTCTCCGTGAGGGTGGAGGAGGGGACGTGGGTGCTGAACAGCTCAAATGAAGTCACTTACTGGCTGGCAAGCGCAAACTCATCATTCTTATGCAGGAAAGAATACTGGAGATAAAACCCTCCAAAGGTTTAAATAAATGCTTTATCCATTAGAGAGATAATGCTGCGCCATATTTTGTAGAGAGTAGTTACATCCATTTGGTTATACTTGTTGGCTAAAGTGAATTGTTAATCTATTTAAGAGACATAATTCTGAAACAGTGATAACTTTCGTTTCCCATTTGGAAAGAAGTAAATATGTATAATTTTTATATTAGTGTTCATTCAATTTAAGAGATGTTTTTGCCCCGGAAACTCTATTTTTTCTCATAAATTTTACCTAAAGTAGGTTCAAAGTAAAAGCATTTTTGATATATTGTCAGGCAATGTCTCATACATATTCTGTATCTGCTGGTTGCAGTGCTTCACTGAAGCTACATCACACTTATATTGAGAGAAATATTCAAACCCAGGACGGCATGTTTTTAAGGCCGCACCATTCCATTTTGTGACATTGTCCTACAATATGAAAAAAAATCTTTTTCTGATGTTGAGCCTTCTTAAAGGAATACTGAAGTGAAAAAAATTTTTTGTTTAAAATGGAAACCATGAACAATAAGAGTGCTTGCGTCAGTTGAACGTGTTATACGTCATGGAACGATGGAAAAAATAAAATATTATTTTTGCTTTGTTCACCTCTTTGGTTGACTGCTTTGCTGCGAGTGTCCTTGGTCCTTTTAACATTTTTAGCTAGTAGTATGCGCAGTTTTTGGCAGTGGAGGAACTGTAAGCATAGACAGCACTTCTGAATTTCGTAGCCTGTCATTTTTTCTCAATTCTTGTGTTTTCTCATGGAACTCAGGAAGCAACATAATTGTAAAGCCCCTCAACCAATCAAGATGGAGCGGTCACAGAGAAGCCCTGATTGGTTTAAAGCTAACTGGAGCAGTAGCATTTTTAGACTCCTGAATACAGAGGGAGGGGGAAACACAGATCTCAATTTACTCTCAGGGTACATCAATTACTGTCAACTGAAAGGCTGTTATGACATTTTTTTATGCCTTTAGAGTGAACAAGGTCAAAATAACAAACATAAGTTGCCATTATCCTTATAAGGGCTAGTCTAAACAAAACAAGTCACAATACATAACTCCCTATGAACACAAAAATAGGAGAAAATGAAAGGCAAATTAAATGTTAGCACACTGCTAATAAGTAATGTCCACATTACTTCCCCAAAAGGAAGTATAGTCGCTGGTTGTTTAAGCAGAAGTCAAAAGTCACCCTAAAATGCTCCTCACCTGGGCTTTTATGCTGAGGCTAACTGACTGCTAATCAAGTCCAGGTGAGGTGAGTAAGCTTTGCTTGTGGCTAGAGCTAAAGCTCCAAGGCAGTAGGAAAGAAGAAAGAAAATCATGGGTCAAACTCAAAGCTGTTACACTGGGAGACAGTTCAGTCGGTTAGATGTCCTTGTTCTTGCAGCCTCTTGTAACAATGGACGTATTTGACACTCTGTTTGCAAACAGAGAACGGCGTTCTCGGTTGAGTCGTTCACGGTGAACACGTTCACGGTGCTCTTCTTGCACCCAAACTCGACACTACCTCCACTGGTGGTGTGGTGAGAACGGACGAGGAACTAAGATGGTGGACAAAGAGAAAGTTTCGAGGTCGTGTCCATCGTAAGTGTAATTTTTGTTGGGATAATACAAACGTCTCGGTAAAATAATGCATTCTACATCTGAACGATGATTGTTCGTCACAACTTTTGCAACATCAGCGAGTAGATGTAACTATAACTGTTTTGCACGTTTTTCTATGCATGAATTGCAAATGAATTCATGATCAGCTGTGTTTATTTACGTAAAACCGGAAACGAATCCATGGTAACCGCACTTACCTGTTCGACTCTTCTGAACTCGTTCCCATGTTCTCAATACAGCCAATGTGTTTTGAAGGAGCATTTTCTCCTCTGAATCAGAAGTGCAACATTGCAGATCAGACAACCTGAAGCTTCAAATAGTTCATTTTAAAGATATATCTTGGTTGTCTTGGAATTGTAAAAGAATCCATGAAGAATAATACAGTAAAAACCCAGGAAAAGAATTTCTGTCTGTTTGTGACGCTAGTTGAATTTACGTGTTCAGACGCACTGTCATAAGTACAGTGGTGCAAGTTTAGCCCATTTATTTCACTGGCTGCGGATGAGAACAAATTAGGACATGAACCAAAAAGCGTTATATTCAGGACAGCCTGTGCTGTGATTGCGCACACACAGCCTCACAGCGCCCAGCTCATGGCTGTGTACCTCTAGGAATGCTGAACAGTTTATCATGCGGAGCACATACACGCCTTTGGCCTGTGTGCTTACGCTCCTGTGCCCTATCCCATCAGAAACAGATTTCAGCAGCAGTTGATCATGAGCACATCTCTGTGTGGTGGAATTGTGCACAGTGTCAACGTAATTCTCGGAAATGGAATTCCGCTTACTTTCTCTGAGTTTGGAAAAAAGGTATTTAACACACTGAGACGAGAGAAACGAAAGTGACAACATGATTGCATTCTAGTCTGTTCCTTTTTCCTTCCCCCCACAAAAAAGTTTCACATCCTCTTTTTTCTTTTAGAACCAGTGCCTTTCAGGAAATTTGAAAGTGAAACCCCACCCTTCTAAGCAGCTTCACACCTTGCTTGCTATTATTCAAGGATAGAGCCGCAGCTGGTTGATTGTTAATACTTAATCCCCGCATTAAATGGCACCAAATAATAAACAGAGATATTTTTGTGCATTCGCACAATAGTCGTTTCCTGTCAATGTCTCGCAACTGCCACCAGCACAGACTACCCTCTTAAAAGAGTCATTGCTGAAATCATACCTTGCCTCCAGGAAACGGCGCCACCCGGAGAGTCGAGAATGGTTCAGATTTTCACTTCTCCCTCTTGACAAGTGATCGCAGCCTGTAAATGAATGCTGTGACAGTACTGTCTGCCGCTTGCAGTTTACAGTGAGGTCAATAATCACTATATGAACCTGCTTTCTAAATTCTGCCTTCAGCCATTTCGCAGCCAGCAGCCTTATTCACTGATACTCCAGGAGAACACTGAATGAGAGCTAAGACAGACATCCTCCCCTCCCACTGTGTTTTTTGTTCAGCTTTTTACAGAGAGAAAAATGGTAAACAGTCTTGGGAGGCTAGGAAACCACACAAAGACTTATTCAGCTCAAGTACTTTTAGGAAGGCAGAGTGGCACAGAGTGCCGCCTAAAGCATTTAAGAAGTGCCCCGATGCTGGCAGTCTGACACACTGAAGTGGGAGGCAAGGAGAACCAGCTAAAGGCACCGCAGGACGGTCACAAGAGGGGAAACGGAGAGTCAGATTCACTCTGAGCACACAGAGTTGTCTTTGGTACAAATGCACGTTTTGTTTACCAGGCTGAAGTACAACATTCTCAGTATTTACCAGCTCCATATTTACGCAGCAGCTTGACAAGAGATTGTTCCTATAAAGAATAGGACATGAGAAATATGCAAAGTATGTGGCTGTTGTGCTATCACCAATTCATGTTTGGCCCTATTAATTAAACTGGCCAATCAAGGAAATTAAGGTCTGAAATGCAAGCGGCCTAAACATCTGCATTTACGTTTAAGTGACAAATGCCCTCTACAGGCTGTAGTAATAATGACCACAGCAAAGGAGGATGTCAGGTAATTGCCTTGTGGAAGCCTGTGTAGTGAGGTGGGAGAGGTGGATCATGGGTAATTAAAGTACACATTTTCCTATTTTCCCAACTGTTAATTTAACAATTTCAACTGGGAAAAAACCCCACCTTACCCTGGTCCTGCACCTTAACCTCAACATATTGCGAACCCTAAATTTAACCTGAAGTTTACCAGTTCGAAGAAGTAACTTTGGAAAAAAAAAATCACAACGCCTTTCTTTCCGTTTGTTCAAGCACAATTCGGCAATGACATTCGGTCATTGAGGAAACGGTCTGCCTATGGTATCAGAAATACTCCTAAGGGATCATATCGGACGAAGGAACAAAAACCAAATGGACGTACGACCCATAAGGTCATTTGAGTGTGAGAACTAGTTGCTCCATTGCAGGTAGGGATACTAATTAGGAAATGCTTCGTGGGTCATATTAGAGAGTAGGAACAAACTGCCTGGGTTGGAGGACTTGTTGCTATAAGTGCTTAAGTTTATTTGTATTATATGTTGGGGGAGGAGGGGTGTGAATATTAAAATATGTGTTTTGACTCTTAGTCGCTGCTTGATTGTTTTGTTCCATCTTCCATTTGCACTGGCATTCAAAGTTTCATAGGAACTGCAGCTTCTTGTGTAATGTAATCTCAGCAAGTGGTAATTTCTCTAATCTATCTTTAGAAAATAGCAGGACTGGATATTTCTCTGTTCAGCTGGGGCACAGCTGCAAGATTAACTGAACACCAGCTCATGATATCCACCTGTTTTTTTTTTCTGCTTTTCTTTCAATTACTCGAGTAAAGACAGTGAATGCAGTAGATGTGAGCATAAAAGTCTGTTACCCTGTTATTAGTTTTATTTATTTAGTCATTGTAAGATTATTAGCACAGTATTCATATGTACAGGACAAAGGACAGGTTTATGAAGCCAGGCAGTACAGTGAAATTGGAAAGCGCCACTGCGTTCTTATTGGTAATATTTCAAAACACTGCATGGTTTAAGGCTGTTTCACAGCACATTTCTGTAATGGATTGCGCTTTTCTAGCTCATTTCATATCATAATTTCCAAGGGGTTCACAGTGAATGGGGAAACTCCCCTGAAGCATCACCAGTATGTGCCCACTTGTGTGAGGCAGGGCAGCCATTTTGAGCCAGAATGCCCACCATGCAGGAGAAAATATGATGTGATTCTGGTGGCTAGTTTGAGGAGGTCAATTTGTTTTGCCTTGATAGCAGGGGGCTACGCTATTGCTATAGGATTGTTAATGACCTTAGTGAGCCAGACCGCAGCTTAACCCTTGGGTCATTCCATGCAAAATGATTCAAATTCATACGCGCACCCAAGGCCATAATCTTAGAATTGCCTAAAATTTCATTATTTTAATTGTTTTATCTGCCATATGAAGAAAACAATTTCTTTCAACTCAAGCTCTCCAGCCATTTAGAGGGGGTGTGCCAAATGTTAAAGACTAACATTTTTTTTTCATGCATTTCTAAAGGGGTCATTATGTTTTCATGGCTTTTTACCTATTTTAGTGTTGTAACGGTTTACATGTATATACAATGTCTGCAAAGTAACAAAGCCCAAAGTGCACACCAAAAGGAGTTCTTCTGGCTTGACACCTGCCAAAAACAGCTGCAGAACTACATGAAACACTACGTTTGTAGTCCAGCTTTTCTTACTGTAATAAGTCTGTGTCACAATGGTATACATTTGCATCTTGCCCATCTAATAGCGAGTTTGATATGCCTTTGAACAAAACTAGGCAGTACAAAGGCTGAGGAGTGTTTGGTTCGTCTGTTTGTTGTGTTGAGAAGACGTTTTCTTCAGTGCAAAGGAAAATTCCATTAGTATAGACTTCCAAAGGAAGATGATGTGAAGAATGATGATGTGATGAACAGTGACCTATCATGATTTATACTCATTTTGTATCTCATATATAGTGGCACAATGAAGGATGCTCATATTAAAAGGGACAAAGGTAATTGTACAAATAAGTAATCTCAATAAGTGACTAAAACCTCAGATTTATTACAGCTCTGTTTTGCTTTTTTTTAAACTCTTGCGACAATATTACATCATTGTGTGATGGATTTCTTTACATGGTCATCGCTGATACAGGATAATTTCTCTGACCAACATAATAATGTCCCTGACTGCGATTTCCAACATAGTGTTGAATGTTTTGATTTTCAGCAAGCGTCAGAAGATACCAAAATGCAGTGGTTTGATTTATTTTCAAGAGGAATGTGGCTAGGTTGGCAAAAATTTCTCTTAATATTGAAACTGAATTCCAAGTGTAAGGTCCCTCAGACTTGTTTAGCTTGGCTGTCTATGTAGCCGAGTGCTACACTCAAAATTGCTTAGCACGTATGCATTAATGTTCTCTAGTCGTTTTGCAGTTCATTCACTAGCGTGCAAGCTATAAAATTTAATTTGGATTTATAAACCATTTCCAGTTTCGCTGGATGTCATGGACACTAAGACCATCAATCAAGCTTAGACAGTTTAGATTAAGGTAATCTAAACGTGACAAGGGAAAAGCACCACAAGAAAAAGCGAAGAAAAGAACAGGTTTTACATGTAGTTAATCAGAGACAGCTCAGACTGAAATACAAAAGCCAGAAACGCGCACGCTCGCTAAATTAGTTAATCAACTTTAATACTACGTTATGAATTATTTACAATCACCCTTAAATAAGTGCTGGTTAGTTCGGGTTAGTAATATCCTATCAGAGAGCGCATTCACTCAGAGTTTCGCGAGACCGAGAATTAAACAAAGCTGGAAGCAATGAATGAAATACCAAAGCCGAAACCGAAAGAGGAAACGTGATTGGACGACGAGACGCAGTCATGCTAAAGGCAGTGACGCGACATCACTGGAGACAGATTGGGAGTGGATTGTCAGATGGCTTAACTGAAATCTGGAAATACAAAACGAAAGTAAAGCACAACCACAAATAAGTACGGTACAACACACGAAAGGGCCGAATCATGTCACCCAGGACATCGTTCACCAGGCGCTGGAAAACTGTGGGGGCATTGGTAAGGCCAAAGGGAACCACCAGGTATTCCCAGAAGCCACTGGGGGTGTTGAACGCAGTCTTCCTCTCGTCCCGCTCGAGTATCCGCACCAGGTGGTAGGCGTTCCGCAGATCCAGCTTGGTAAACACCTGGGCCCCCTGGATGATGTCGAAGGCGGATGACATGAGGGGAAGGGGATAACGGTTCCAGACTGTAATCTTGTCCAACCCTCTATAGTCGATGCAGGGCCGAAGCAAACCATCCTTCTTTGCCACGAAGAAGAATTCGGCTCCTGCTGGCGATGTGGAGGGCCGAATTATCCCAGTCGAGAGAGACTCTGAAGGTACTTCTCCATGGTGACTCTCTCAGGCTGGGACAGGGAGAAGACCCGCCCCTGAGGCGGGACTGCTCCCGGCAGGAGGTTTATCTCGCAATCATAGGGCCGGTGAGGTGGCAGAGACACCGCCCTAGACTTGCTGTATACCGCACCCAGGTCATGGTATTCAGCAGGGACTCGGGAGAGGTCAGGCGCTGGCTCAGAAGACGCCTGTGACCCAGGCACAGGTGGAGCCGTGTGGCGAAGGCAGCGGGCGGAACAGGGGGACTTCCACTCACGAACCTCGTGAGTGGACCAGTCCAAGACCGGCCATGCTCGCGGAGCCAGGGGTGTCCCAGAACCACCGGGCATCTGGGAGTCTGGATAATAAGGAAGTTGATGGTTTCGCGATGGTTGCCAGAGACCAGAAGCTGGACTGGCGCTGTTTGATGTTGGATCTGAGCCAGTCTCTGGCCCCCGCGGCCAGAGTCGGTCAGAGGCTGCGCCAGTGGGGAGAGTGGAATACCCCAGGAGGCTGCGGCTTCGGCATCCAGGAAGTTTCCCTCAGCTCCAGAATCCACCAAAGCAGAAGTGCTATGGCTCTTATTGCCCCAGGAGAGGGTCACAGGGATGCAGGTCCGACAATTGGAAGAGGCCATTAGTTGAGTAGCGCCCACTATTGCTTCACCGGTCACCACAGGGCGTTAGCTCTTCTCAGGGTAGTAGGCGACAAAATACCCCTGCTGACCACAATAGAGGCAGGCCTTGGACCGCATGTGGCAATCCCTCTCCTTCTTCGTCATGCGACTGCGTCCTATCTGCATGGGCTTGGGTTCGGGTTGGTGGGCTTTAACATTAACATTTAACATTAACCGGCTTTTCTAAGGTGGAGACAGTTGGCTGACAATGACAGGCCCTGATATCTTTTAAAACAGATGCTGAGTTCCTGTTCAACAGGTAATCACCCCTGCTTGATTTCTGTTTGATCCGGTATCTTAAAAGTGTAAGCATATTCCTCAAATTCCTACGGTCACTGCAACACTCTGTAGCCCTTATCTTATGTTATTGTGACGTTGCAGTTGGGCTAATGTTAGCTTGTTTATGATGTTAAGGCTACTGATTAGTAATGTTTTATGACAGAGTGGCTGAAAATGTCCAAATGAAGTGCCCAGTCAGTGCTTTTGGTTTGGAGTTTGTCCTTGTATTTTGAGTGCAAGTGCCACACTGGTTTGTGAATGTAATAACAATGTCCATACTGTATTTACTTGATATCCTGCTGTTTTTTCCTTTCCATTCTCATTCTACTGTCAAAGTGCTAGCTTCTTAATCAGTAGTGTATTCAGATACTGATCCATGAAGACAAGAGCTTTGACATGGTCACTCTCCATTGATACAAAGGGCTGGTGGTTCTGTTCTCTGGCTGATTTGTGCAGAACTCATGTCACACCGGGGACGCCAGTTTAGAACAGCCTGTTTTTTTTTTTTTTGTTTTGTTTTTTTCCCTGAAGTTGAGGAATAATAGAAATCTTGTGGGCTAGGAATCATGAATTTGAATGAATATGAATGAAAATGTGACAAAAAATGATATATAATATAGATTCACGCCTTTCAAAGAATGAAGTCACTCAGAGTGTTTTGGGGGAGATAGAACTTCTTACTTTCTGAGAGGACAGGAAAATACATATGTTTAGTGATGGATTTGACCAAGTTTTTCAGTAGGAATGAGCTTATCAATCATAAAAGATATGGGGACATGCCAGACATATCCTTTACAAAAGGGTATGCGATTCTAAGCATTATAGTTATATTCTATTGCAGTTTTCATCGCTGAATATAAGGATTTTTTTTTTGTGATTGCAGCAAACATACATTCCACAGTATATAAATACAAAAAAAGAAAAATTAGAATCTTCTTCCACAGTTTGGTTAGGCACAGCCAAGAATTTTTTTTCTCAAAGATGTATGCTTCAAAGAGTCACTTTGCTTTCCTTGGCTGTGCACTTGATGAGGTAATTTCATGACTCATGGACTTGGTTCAGCCTCACAACCTCTTATACGTATGCCAGCGAGCTCGCTCTGGGAATCTCCATAGTGATTCCTGTGACCGCAACAATAGGGATGGCGAGGGCTGACTTTTGTCCCCTGCCCATCTGGTTTCTTATTTGATGAACACCTGCTGGTAAATTTTCCACGGCTCCCTTGAATACAAAGTTGCTTGCAGGAAGCAAAATAAAAGGAATAGGACACTGTCCTCCTTACGCAGTTGCAAACTTGTAAATTTAAGATGGGAACAGATGATGCAATGGGTGATGCAACTACGTGTTAAACATCACTACTTTTTTGCCACACAAAATATCACAATTATTATGGTGCCCTGTACTTGGGGGCCATGTATGAAAAATGTCTTTTCCCAGTTCACTTTACTTGTGCAGTGGTAGCCACTGTATCTAACAGCCCAGAAAAGGTTGACTTTAAAGACCTCCCAGGTGAGCCATTGGATCTCCCTTTCTTGCTGTTTTCTATGTCACAAACAGACCTGCTCTACATTGTGCCCGCCCACCAGCTCTGTCTGAGTTTCCTGCTCCCTCATACTGCTTTGCTCGACCCTCCCACCCCTCTGTCCTTGGTTGTACATTACTTTTTCAGGTTAACTCCGTTCACCGGCCAATCAGAGCACAGCTCATTATCTCTGAGGGGACACACACTCAAAACAGCAAATGGCCTTTAACTTGTGGATTTTACATGGGAATTTTCAACTATAAAAATGCTATAAACATTCCTTTTGGACATCAAAGAATATAATACCTTTGGGGGAAAAAAACAGCATTATATGAGACCTTTAAATTTATGGAGTACATAGGCAAAAGGTTTTCCCGCTTTGCTACATAGACAGCTAGGGAGGCAGATCAAAATCACAAGAGGCCTGTGATTATTCAGCTGGCAAAGAAGAAATGCATCCTCACATCTGCTGATGTACAGGCTGCTGACACATTTCCATTTAACCACATTTTAGAGAATTTAACCTTGTTTGTTCTCCCTGTCTGAAAGGAGCAGCATTCAGCTTTCATCCTGTCTAGAAACCTCCAGCAGCAAACCGGGCGGACTATGCGGTAACGATGCTTCACGAAGACAGAAGAGAAAGGGTCATTCTCAATCATTCCCTCTTAGTTCTGCTCTTTCCCAAAAACCAGAATATGTTTTTGTTCATCATGTGTCAAATGAAAACATGGTTTTTACTTGAGAGAGAGAGAGAGAGAGCGCTATGTAATTCCATCTGAGAAACTAACACAAACAAATCTATTATTATTATTTTTATTACCATTACTTGCTCAATTCCAAAAAGGATAATAGCAGTCATTTGTAAACTCTTCACTCAGCTGGATGAGAGGAGACTTTCCCTGACCCAGCAAACGGTACGTGCGTGGATTTCAATTGAAGCTGTCGCACAAAAGTGGATAGCAGCAGCCCGCGGGCCGGCTGCCTCTGCTCCCAGTTCTAAAACTGATCAAAGGCACGAGGCTCGCTGCTGTCGGGAAGCACAGGCAGCAACGCCTTTGATCCTCCATCGTGCTGACTTCAGTTTGACCCGAAACTTTTCTCCTCAGCGGCTACACAAAAGCCTCTAACGCTCCACACTGTGGAATAATTCGTGTTGATATTCACGGCAAAAATGGCATCACAGGAATATGAGCCCAAAATACCAAATACTTCAGCTTGCAAAGAAAGGCAATTAAAACATCAAAGAGGCGACAATACAACACTGATTGCTGACAGGGTTTTAAAAAAAAATGTGCTTATGAAACGCATCTTCACTCCTTATGCGTGAATTCAACTGATTCTTTAATTTCAAAAATATAGTGAGTGTGATGGTAGGTTTAGAGCAGTTCACCTTAAATAATCCTTCCTGTAAAGAATTCAAAAGATAACTTAATATGCCGCACAATTCGCAACCCTGACATAAGTGAATACTGTTTTTGCCCGCTCCCAGTTGTAGGGCGAGAAAGAATCCCTTAAATTAAACTCAGTTTAAGGTCTTTTTGAAAAAATCATTGAAGATGAGTGGATTAGATACTTCCATATGCTTTGAGGTTGTTTTTGCATTTCTATGAGCAGCTGCATCATCAGTGCAGATGAAAGCCATGTTCGCTCAAGCCATAACACCCAAACCGATATGTATCACGGATGAGGGAGTTCAGTTATCTTGGGTTTAGGGCAGTTAATTTTGGAGTACGTTATTTACGCTTGCCACCAATGTGATAAAGGTGAATCTTGGTCCTGTGAGCGTAACCTTTTTTTGCCAGAGCAATTCACCGTTTTTAAAATAAACTACCTTTTGTATTTGTTAGTATAGCCTCTGTAGATTTTTTTTTTCTTTTTTTTTTTTTGAGGTCTTGCCAGATCTTTTTAAAGTATCCTTTGATACCGAGTAATCACGGAGTTGGTATTTCTTGACTCATACAGAAACAAAGCAAAGCATAGATTTTTATTTATTTACTGTGCGGCTATAAAGTTTATAGAAGAGTTGCCCTTAAAGACTGATACATGATACATGGTCCCTTGGTGGACAAATGGGCATATTGAACATTAAAAATGCCTGTCTTTTGACTAGTTTATTGACTGTAATATCCACATCAGCTAATATAATCCACTGAGAAGTATGACTCATACTCTTAAGTACAAGATTTGAAGCTTGAGTGATCCATCCAATTATATATCTTGATTTTGAATCGGGGTACAGTACACAGAAAAAAAATGCATTAATAATAAGTGGGACAATTCAAATTATTTGAATTTTATTTGCTTATTTTATTTTTCCATTGTAAATTCCAGGTTGTTCAGTTATGTGATTTCAAGGAAAATGTGCTTTTTTAAAAAATGTCACAAAAAAGTTTTTTTCTCTTGACAGGAGCTTCCCACCCGAGCAAATACACACCACACTGCAGCTAGGAAGCTCATAGAATGTTCTTAGGCCTGAACAGATTATACAGTATCTGTTGGTTGTCAGTAATGCTATTAAGCACAGCAAGTGATCAATTAACATTAGTAAGTGTAATTGAAAGTATTTCATACTTTACTAACTGCATTAAAAATAAAACTTGCTACTCTCCTCTCACATCCCCGATGATGTTAATAAAGTAATAAAGATCTAAGTTATATTTCTACTAAATGACTCCAAAAACCTGAGTTCACCTATCAAAGGGGAACACAGGCATTTATTTTTAATCAGTGCAGTCAGGAATCGTAACTTAGTAGGCCACTATCTGTTTTCCTATTCAAGTTAACACTGACATTGTTGCAGCCAGTTTGCCCCTCGCTGTAAAAGAAAGGCAAGCTATCTGTGGGGAATTATTTTGAGCAGAAATCTCCTGCTGAAATGGAGTTTGTTTGATCAGCTGCTCACAGGGAGAACAATCCAGGCTATGGGCTATGAATCCCCGACTGCTTTACCTGGTACAGTTTATCATCAAATCATTGAACTAGGCAACCTCACCCTGAGGCCAGGTTCTTTTAAATCATTCATACAAGACACAAGCTAATTTTTTATAGTCTTTCCAACTGTATCACATGTATATATAAGCATGAAAGAGCTCATTTTTTTTCACAAGGAACCAGATGCAGAGAAAAAGTCCAATCGTAGGATTTATTGATAGTAATATGGTAATGACTGTGAGGGAAGGAGCTTAGAGCAGAACGATGCAGTGCAGTTCAAATAGTAATGAGCTTGGGTAGGGGGCATGTCCATGCCCAGCCAGTGGCATTCCGGAGCAGTAGTCAGATTGAGATCACTCTCGCCGGAGCAGAAATGTAAAACGGCAGGAGAGTTGAACCCCAATGGTGTCCCAAAATTCTGAAATGTAATAAATAAATAATTCTGTCATTAAATTTCCAAATAATTAGCTTCACTGTAATAATTTTCCACAGTCTCCGTGACACAAATACTGACTTATCAAGCCTTTAATAGGAAAAATTGGCAATATTAGCAATCTGCACAAATAGGTTAACAGAAATGCAATCGCAATCCAAATGACTGCAGAAGGCTTAGGAGGAGTTCCAAATGAACTAGGCAGAGGAAAATACCGAGGAGTGAGTAACAGGAGCATGTTCCCAATCCTGGAGGCTGAGAGTTAGGTTGTTTCTATTATTAAGACCAGGCAGAGTACTTCCTTTTTTGATGATCATAAGATATGGACATACTCTGCCTGGTTTTCAGGATTGTGGGTTGTGACAATTACATAAATGTTGATTGAACTATGTTTTTATAAATAATATCTCAGGGTCCTCCCATGTTGACAGCACTGTTCTCTAATGATATCCCAATATAATTACACCCCAATACACCCCAGTAAAAACATTAAAGAATCACTCCAAGGACACAAGGAAGTAATAATAGGCCAAATCTAAAATCAGCAAGTTGAAACATGATTGAATTCTTTTGGGAAGTTCTGGCCCAAAGTGTAAACAGGACGTCCACCATTTTCATACCACAAAGAAATGCAAATAGTCCTTCTGGAAGAATGAGCCAATATCTCCATTCACACTGTTAAGGATTAGGAATAAAACCTTTGAATAAAAATGGTGGGCATACTCGATATTAGTCACTAGGTATTTAGTTTTTGTAAGAGTTCCTTATATTTTGTTTACTTTGTTCTAAATACTTTGGTTAAAATGAAACCTGATTTCTTGATTTCACTTTTCGCACATCACAAATTTGGAGCATGTCACTTCCTGTTAATATTAAATTGTGGCAGTGCCATTGTCCTTCTTCCTTGTGGCTGCCTGTTTTTAGGTGCCATGTCTGCAGTCTCCTGACTCTCCAAGCCTCCAGTTGCTTCTTGATTGTGTTTTCATGTTTTGGTGCCCTACACTAGAACTCAATACCTTGCAGAACATGCTTTTTCCCTGCCCAAATGCCCCCCCCCCCCCCCCCCCCCCGTTCCACTTTCTGCTCAATCAGGCACATTGAGACACGCAAATCCCAGACAGCAGCTTTGGCTGGAGGTGACCTGCGGCGGAAAATGTCAGCCCAAATTACGGTTGTTTCTGAAAAGGTTGCGTGCCTAGCCTTTCCTCATTTTGCTAAGGACTTTTCAAAGATCCCATTGATAATTTCATCAGCATCCAGTCGATTCAAAGAGCTGGGCATACGTGTCAATCTGGGGATGGGGTCCTCATCGCTTGATGATAAAGATGTGTTTCCTGTAAACTGTGACTGTCCTCTTTATTTAGCGTTAATGCGGTTTTCACTGCGGAGAAAGATTGGTAATTCTATAGCGGTGGCATGGATTGCCTTGAACAGTATCCTCACAAGTTACTTCAGCACTTGCCTCTTCACTGACGAATGCATCATAACGAATCAAGAGGATTCGGCTCACACAAGATGCTAAAATATAGACAGTGGATATGTGTATTTTTCATCTACTATATTAGCCTCCTCAGAGCAATATTTGTTTTTACAACCCCCGGCAAAAATGATTGAATCACCATGCTTTTAGAATGTTTATCTAGCTTTTTTACTTCATACCAAATAAACCAATTTCAGATATGACACAAAACAAATTTTGTTCATTAGCTTGAAGCGCAGTCTTCATGAAACGCACCTAAAACAAATTAAATAAAATTATTTTAATGAATGGGATACTTTCTCACTATCTCTGATGAGTTCTGTTGATGCGTAATTATTTAAAGAGACATGAGGTATTACAGCACCAGAGAAGTCACTCTGCAGTCACGAAAAATGTAATTTTTAAGTCCATTTGAGAATAAAAGACTGTAAAAAGCACGCACACAGATTACAAAATGCACGTGTCACGCTTCAGTCATTGCTTGCCCAAAGCACTGGGCAGTATTTGGAAAGGATTGTGATATTTAAATACATAAAGAATGGCCAGTTCAGACAGGTGACTACACTGATGCGTCTTGCTGTGTTTTGCTGGTTTTTGAATAGCAAAGCTGTGTATGAGCAGTAAGTGAGAACTTCTCTGTTGAACCTTCTCTCTTGTATTGAGATACCCACTTGGCCTGCACTATTAAAGCATAAAAAATATTCTTTTTTAATGTAACTCAGTAAGGATGATATGAACACTGTTCCTCAACAATTGATTAAATGTTTACTGTGAATTCTGTGTTTACTATAGTACTTGGGAACAAACAATATCTTACGCACTTGATCCACCAAATATCTCTTTTATGTTCTGGCATCAGTGACCAGTTTCATAACACATGGTGATACAAAATCAATGACTAACAAGGCTGACATATATGTAAGGGATAATTAACGAGAAGGTGTGCATTCCACGGTTTTAATGCACGACGCGGAAGCAAATAACCACCCGACACGAAGCGGAGGGTGGTTGCCTCCGCGAAGTGCATTAAAACCGTGGAATGCTCTCCTTCGAGTTGATTATCCCGCTTATACCATGGTCATTTGCCTGCAATATCAAATCGCAGCATTCAGAAATTTTAGGTGAAAGTTTCGCACTAAAAAAAAAAAAACAGCTGGTAATCATTAAAGAGGCGCCGCGCCTTCTCATACCCAATAGCCTACTATAGGCCAAGTTAAATTGGACCAGCTATCTTAGTTCATCTTACGTTCATGGAGAAAGATTTTTCTTTGCACACGCTTACATCCGTTTACCAGCTGATTTGATAACGGATTCCAGCTGAAATGGAGATTATGCATAACGCAACATTATGTGCGATTATGCAGACTGTAGCGAACTTGCTACCCACAATTAAGCCTACAATGAACTTATGACGGTTTCCGCAGTCAGCGAGCTGAAATCAGTCTGCTGGCATAGCACATAGTTAGCGAACTGTCAGCAGTTGCCGACACATGAAGTGGAAAACATTAGCTTCCTTTGTAACCGTACACAATTACAATCGTTTAATGAATAAAGCCTGATTACTTCGCTGCTATAATATTTCCGGTCATTATCGCTCGAGTACCTATAGTTAACCGCCCCGCTGGACGCAACTTGTATGATAAATGAGCAGCTTGGTTTCCGTTGTACCCAGCCGAATACCACGTTTAACATTGCTAGGGTTACAAGTTGGCTAGTGGATGAATTTTGAATGGTGAAACGACCGTAGTCGAACTACCTGTGCGGTTCCGCGGTTTTAATGCATACCTGCCAGCCAATCAGAAAAAAGTATTCAGCCAGACCATGGTATATATATATATATATATATATATATATATATATATATATATATATATATATATATATATATATATATGCTACACTTTCGGGTGATTTAAAGGTTTCTGGGATTTCAAACATTCCTTCCAATCTCATTTACTTCCTTCATCTTGCTTTTTCTAGATTACTAACCAATACTGACAGTTTGTTGTTTTTGTTAATTTACTAACCAAGACTAACATTGTACATAGTACTTACTTACTAATAAGCACTAGGGATTGCATTGCTGCACTCTACTAATTGACTAACGATCTCTCAGCATTCGACCCTGTTCTAGTCTCCGCCTCTTGCCTTCGCTCAATGTACTTTGCTGTGCTTCTAGCAGATTCTCTGCACCTGTCTAATCACTGTTCTGCCACTCACTCTGTGCACGTAGAAATCCCTAACCGGATCTGTTTGTTTTGTCTATAGGCTGTCTCATGATCCCTGTCCGCATTTGGCTTTTGCCTATTTTATGTGATTAGGAACTTCCTCATGTTCATTCCTTTGTAATTAGTTTGATCCAATGAACCTGTTCCCTGCATAGCATGTGACTTTCCTCTTGTCTATTTAAACTGTCTTTTCACTCACAGGTCATGTCAGAACGTTGATCAATACTTCTTTGTGCAGAGCGCCTTGTATGCCATGGAATATTGTTTCTCTTCTACTGGATTGTCCGACCTTGATTCTTGACATTGCCCTTTTTGTATCATTTTTGTCTTTCTGGATTTCGACCCATTTTTGTATAACCACGATTTCTGTGTTTGGATGCCCTGTGTATGACCCTTGGCTTTGATCATCGACTACGACTTTTTGCCTATTGTTTTTGTACCTTTGCTCATCTGTTTTACTGGTTCTGACCCCTGCCTGTCTAGTCTAGTTGGATTTCGCATTGTGGCTTGGCAATTCCAGTGTTTTTCGGCTTTGACTCGGTCTCCAATAAAGGTATACGTTTTTTGGATTGCTGTCTCTTTCGAGTGGTTCCTGAACAGTACCTCACAGAAGACTGGAAGAAAAGGAGGGACTATGTTGCAGTGGGTAGCATCCCAGCCGCACAGCGAAAAATGCATCTTCTTCCTGTGTAAATTGCCTAAATTTAGGTTACAAGCATTTTGCTAATTTTAGGTCTCGTATTAAAATGAATGTGCAAGGAAAGCACTCGGCAGTATATCTCATTATTATTAAAACAGTGTAGTTAGTGTGTGAATCTGGAAGCTCCAAGACAAACTTATGCCTGGTTTAAAATAAATGTTTTTAAAATGAATCAGCTATGATAGTATTATTGCTGAGATACATTTTCATTCAGGTGAGACGGCAGATAATATTTCTCCTGTCATATGGGGTGGGTTAGAGATAATTTTCCCATCCAAACTAGGAGAAACATAAAATAAGGGATAAACAAGATTATAAAATGCAACTGGCACGGAGAATACAAGTCTCACATTCTGGGTGGGAATCTTTTCATTACCTTTATTTTATCTCAGTTGCATAAGCCTGTTTACTTGTGGTTGGCTGGCAGTCACTCAAAATTTACAATTGTTGCACCCAAGGAGGGAGGGATTTCAGTTTGAAATCTCTGTAACAAGGCTCTCACCTTGCCCCAGGAATCCTTGGGCATTGAGTAGCAGGCCCTGGGCTAATTTTTGCACCAGAACAGGGTATCAACTTGAGAGGCCTGACGGCCACCCAGAAAAGAGTCTTTAGGAGGCATTATCAGACATGTATGGGGACGTGACCCTCGTGTCCACAGATCAAACTGTTCAATACCAAGGGGTAAGGTTACAGAGGGAACATATGGATGAAGTGGCTTCAACCACAAATCAGGAAGAGTATAGTGTGAATGACAGACACAAGGGCAGGTGAATGGACAACCTGGATTCATTTCGCGAGAGATGAGTCGTTCTAATTGACCCGTAGCAGAAAGACAATGCAATTCATATAGAAGATAGGACAAATGTAAGATTGACTAGGAGAGCTCAAGTGCACTTGGTCATTGAGAGCATGATCTGGGCATATCTGCATAATAATAATAACATCTGCATACAGTCACTTTCAAGAGTAAGAATCATTTTGTTGGTGATGAGGACTTCATAAACCTTGTATGTTATGCATTTTTTTTTTTTAAATCAATTCGCCTACAGTGCTGTGCAAAATTTTTAGGTGTGTTTAAAACTATTTAGTGGGCAATGATTTTTTAATATTGAAAATCATACAATTAACGGCCAAAAATTATATCAAATCAATATTTGGTGTAGTCACACCGAATATTGATTTGATTTAATATTTGTTGTGACTACCTTTTGCTTTAAGATTAGGCACACTGTCCTGTAGTTCAACAGTTTTATTAGATGACTGACTTTTTGCTGTCTCAGCATGTTGGAGAACTTGCTACATTTCGGCTGCAAATTAACTGTCTTTTTCCCAGACAGTCTTGATGATGTTGTGGTCATGGCTTTGTCATCCGTCTTCAATGAAATACAAATATTTATTTAAAAAATTAGCATTTGGTCTTTCAACTGATCTTTTATCTTCAGCAGCACTAATGTGGAAAACAAAAAAATCTAAGACCAAATTTTAATAATGAAATTCTATGATTCCTAAAGCTCTCGCAAATTACTGCATGTGTTATAATTTATACTTCTCATTGCCTTTTGGGTCATGGATCAGTTTTCATCAACATAGCTTTTGGCGTATTGGGCTAGGATAATTGTTTTTAAAAATTATAGTTTACACATTATCCCTCTAGGGTCTGAATTAAATTTTACGACTCCGCTTGTGAAAACAAAGCTTGTGGTGTGTAAATAAGATTTAGGCATGCTGTCGCGCACCACTACTTACCCCTCATAAATTTTATGTTTATTATTGAGATACTGTTGCATTGAAGGATAATCCTAATGCTGCCCTCAGCAATCCACTATAATCCACTTTGGAAAATCAATAAAATTCCAACCTGGAGTTTTGGGAGCTGCTTACTTATTCTCAGACCTTTTCCATGTTATAGCCAGGAAGCTGTCAAATTGTAATTAAGAGAGTAATGTCCTGACACTGAGGTGTCATGTTGCATGTTTATATGTATCCATGAGCATATTCTGTTCCCCAAGCATTGTCTGTTCCCTAATTTATCCTGCTCTTCCCGTCATCACAAAGAGAGCACTTTCACCACTGAGGCTGTGCCCTGCTGGTTTAGCACCTGTGAGCCACGAGAGGAAGCTGGATTGATTTCAACAAAAGGAGAAGAAGAGCTATTCACTAACCACAACATTATTTATGGCACCAAGAGCCCCCAGCCCCCACCCGCTCCCCCCCCATCCCCCACACACGCACACATACACACACGCGCGCTCACTCGCACCCGTGCCCCACGTTCCCCAACTCCAGGCACACACTGCACAAACACACACGGAAGCACATGCATATGCTCACATGAGGAAATGCATACAGTACACAGCCACACACACACAAGCAAAAGATGAATAGCAATATGGATATGATTATTATATTCTTGCTTCAGTATTTCATGGCAGTCAAATATTGGGTATTAAAAAATTTGTTTTTTTTTTTGTTTTTCTGATCCCCAATAAAACTGTAAAAACCAATTTGTATGTATTTGTTCTGCTTTGATCCAGGAGACGCCTTGAGTTTTTGTTGATTTTTTCATGCCAATTTTCCAATTTTCTTTTTAGTTCTACCTGAATTCCTCAAAATGTACTCAGCCATTGCCTACACCTCTTGATTCCTTACAACAAAAGGATTTTCTTTTAGATGTCCATACCTCATTTAGTTTTCTACAGTGCTGTGAAAAAGTGCTTGTCCACTAGCTAATATTTTTGCAAATTTGTATAAAGGGCTTAATATGCAGTAACATTGTGTACAATACATTTAAAAATGTACTCATCAAGATTCTGTGTCTCCGTGATGAAGAGGGTGTGTTTGAAATATACAGTACATGCCCATTACTTGCATTGGAAAAGCAGCAGACTCACACAAAAATAAACATTAAATATCAAATGAAACACTGGTTGTAAGTGAAACACTGCTTGTGCCACCCCTGGCAGCAGTAATTGTAATGAAACATTTGGAATAACTGGAAATGAGTCTTTTACATTCCTACGGAGCAATTTTGGCTCGCTCTTCTTTGCAGAAATATTTTAATTCGGTCACATTCGAGGGTCTTTGAGCATGAACTGTCTGCTTATGCTCCTGCCCCAGCTTATGAATTTTATACAAGTAAGGACTTTGACTGGGCTACTCCAAATCCTTCATTTTGTTTCTTTTGAGCCATTCAGAGGTGGACTTGCTTGCATTGGATAACTTTCCCATTGCATAACCTAACTGCAATTGAACTTTAGGTCACAAACTGATGGCCAGACAATTGTCCTTCAGGATTTTATGGTTGAGTAGAAGATAACGATCCATAGATTATGGCAAGTGGTCCAGGTTCTTACCCAGCAAAGCAGCCCCAGATCATCGCATTACCGTCAACGTGTTTGATTGTGGGTATGATGATCTTATAGTGGAATGCTGTCTTGCCTTTATGCCAGATGCAACAGGATCCATGTCTTCCAAAAGGTTCTGGGTGTGTTACGTGAAATTGAAGCCAATTATCAATTAAATTCTTTTAATTGGATGATTTATTAATTAAGGGGGCATTTACTTTTTCATATAGGGCCAGATATGATACGATTGCGTTTTTGTTTCAATACACAAGATAATCATTCAAAAACAGCATTTTTTTCCGTTTATGGGTTTTCTTTGTCGAATATAACATTCATCCATCCATTTTCTATGCCCGCTTATTCCTCACTAGGGTCACGGGGCGAGCTGGAGCCTATCCCAGCTGACTACGGGCAAAGGCAGGGACCCACCCTGAACAGCTGTTGAATATAACAATCAGTTGTAAATGTAAATCATTTTGCTCAGTTACGAGCAACACAGTCACAATCATTACTGCACTCGTCCAAGTACAAATAAAAATAACAGAGCGTAACTGAGCAGAATATGGTTCAATGCATAAAGCTTAAACCAACTTGACTATAAGGATTTTGAACTTGTTCCAGCTTCCGAGATGCTGCTCCATACAGGTCATTGTAATGCAATTTGTAAAAGGGGGAAAATGCAGACAGGAAGCTGTCACAGTTAAATCAATCTGGCATAAGGTTCACATTCATGCTCTGACATAATACAACAAGCAAAATAAAATAAAAAAAGTGCCCCGCTATAGGGTATTTCTAAAGAAAGATAGTCTGCACAGCAATGCCTTTTAAAATGGCAGGAACAATTGATTTCCTATCAGTCACTGTTTTGCGCTCATTGCCATCCTTATCCTTTTAAAACAATTAGAGTTCGGTCAATCGATCCAGTTTCATTTTGTTTCAGTTTCAAGTCACCTTCACTTCGGCACAGTGGCTGTTCCTCCTGGCTAGAAGCTGTTATTCCGCCTGGTTGAAGGCCACCTCCGCTGCATTATATTCCATTCATCAGGACAATTAAAGCGGAACATTGCTTCCAAGGCAATAATTAGAGTTTGAAAAGTGAGCCCAACCTGCCACCGGGACAAGGCGGCTTGATTACTTTCATTTACACGCTTTTTGCTTTTCAGGGTTTATTATCCGTTGTCTTCTCAAGCAGTCTGGGCGGCTAGAGAGAGAGAGAAAAAAAAAAAAACAGCCGTGAAATTAAGTGCAGAGGGCGAACGCAACGTTTGAAACCAGAAGCTGTTTTTTAAGGATGGGTCTGTAGGCAGCTGATACCTCACAATCATTTCCACTCCAAGTCGACTTAAACAGCGCACATCAATGCTCAACTGGTGCTTGTCTTGAGCGTTTTATTATAGGGGTGCTGGTGCTTTTATGCTGGCAAAACTTGTCACAGATTTCCCAGGCATGAACAGTCATGAGCCCTAAAATACTTTTATCATTAGATTCTCTTAATTCCTTGAACGTGTATACGTTTAAACCATATATTGTGCTCTTGTTGCTCAACTGAAAACTTAAACAGCATTGTCAACGTAAAGCTAACACATGAGTGTCAATTATTTGGCAAACTGCACCCCAGTTTTTGGAATTGAGTATGATGAAATAGCCCAGAGATATGCATGTATAAATCAAGAAATGCTTGTCTGTTGTGGAAGTATCTGCACTGGAATCTACTATTTCTCACTCATTTACTTGGGGTTCATTTTTCTTTGATTACATATGCTCTCCTACATTTTTTTGTTCCTACACAATGAACACTTCTGATTAATATTTGAAAGAAATATGGACCCCATGTGGAGGAGAGGGGTTTTTAATCACAAGGCAGGCCACCCAGATGGAATTTAATTTTTGATTCAATCTCTGAGTCCCTCACCTAACAAGAATCATTTCAACCTTTCAGAGCCCTGTAGCCAAAACCCATGGTGTCAGTTATACCTTATTAAATTGTCGCAGTATGGAGGGTTTCGAGGGTCCTGTAGGATTATACGGAGTAATAAGTTTGCGCTGATATCATGAAGCAGGGTCATTCTGTTGCATTGTAGGCGAGAGAAAGAATTTTTGTGATGGTTTTTAATGGAAGGTCAGAGAAGTTATTTCACTCCGGCCAGGAGTCATTGCAGAAGGAAAGATTTGGGGCAGGAATGCTCGGCAAAAAACTTGGCCTTGAAGTGCTCTCCTTCTGACACTTTTCAGTTATATAATGCCAAAAGGTCAGCCTCTGCGTGCATTTCATGGGAGATCCTACAAATGGATCTTGAAGAAGAAAAAAGTGTAAGTCCAGTTGTTTATTGGAAACAAAGCAAGCAAGATCAACATAATCCAAATTGTCAAGTTTATTCATCACCAATATGCTGGAATGCCACAATATTTGGGACTTGGATTATTTCCTTGTCATGTACTCAGCAATTTTAGGTCTGCAATTGAGCAGTTCTAATATGGAAAAAGAGTCAACGCCTTCATTAAAATATGTCTTTTGCATTCACCTTACTTTCTGCACATAGTCAGCTCATTTTGGAGAACTATAATGATCGAGTGTGCTTTAGATACGAAACTAAAAGTTACTAGTCCCAAAAAAAGCAGGACTTGAAGATCGCTGCCATAGAGGTCAGGTTGAGTATAACTTGAGAACAGCTCTCTAGCTGAAGATTATATGAATTACAGCATTTAAGCAGTTATTGCACACAAATGATATGTGACAAAGTGGGATCTGTGTCAGCTTTTAATTACGTAGCATTCATTTTCCCAGCAAAAATTTGTTCCCAGAATTGGGCCTGTGTATTAAAACTGCTGCAATTTGTGCTGTCAGGACCAACTGACCAAAGTTAATTTATTCTGCCTTATTAATAATTTTTTTTTTTTTCCTTTTTCATGTGCCAGGCATGATAATATTGATTTTGTTTGATTGAACTGTAATACATGCTTCACTATGCTTCAGCTTTAGAATTTGTTCCATTGAATAAATAAAGATGGCACTTTTTGTTCTCTTTTTTTTCTTTTTTGTAATTTTAGTCAAATACCTCAATAAAGAAACGGTCATGTTGTAAATGATTTATTGAATTCTGTTTGGATATGAAGGCAGTCATTTGTGCAGGCTTTACTGAGATGATTGATTTCCAAAATCGGTAATCTCAGTTGTAGTCAGCAAAAACTAAAGCTGCTCATTTAGCTTATAGTTATATAATGAATGATAGAGACCAGTTTAGAACTAATCTGTGCTTTTAATGAGACCCATAGTGAGACTTAAATGATAATGAGTTGAAAGTTTTAATATTCCTCTTATTCTCATTGGAGCAGAACTTCTGGTCCAAAATTCCACTCAGTGATGCTCAGCAATATTTTAAAATAGTTAATGATGCGAGAAGAGTGGGATTGCTAATAAGAAATTCAATTACAATTGACTTTTAATCTGAAAACATGGTCATGGAGAGGCCTACTGTTTCACTAAGAAATGATGATCCTTACTGAAACGTTCACCTCATGAATGATCAGAACTTTTGCAATAATAATAAAGGATACATTCTTCCTTTCCAAATATTCATTTTTTTTCTGTGTCAACATCTCCTATGAGAGCGTTTTATCAATTTTTCCCACAGTATCCAAAGTAATAGTTAATAAGTTTGAAATTCAGTATGTGATAAGCATTTAGAAGGCATGTATGGTAATTATTCATCATTGATATTCATTATGCTGATACTAAGGGACGGTCAGTTAATTTTGCGAATGTCACACACCTGAGCCAGCATCTGTTCACACCAGGAGGGGAAAACAGCAGACAAACCTCGAGCATCACTCTCTCTCTCTCTCTCTCTCTCTCTCTCTCTCTCTCTCTCTCCCTCCCTCCACTCTCTCTCTGTCTCTTGCTTGCTCTCTCCCTCTCTCTTTCTCTCATTTGCTCTCCCTCTCTCCCTGCGCACACGCGCATACCACACCTCTACCTCTCCAGTGAAATGAAGAACCGTTTTGCATGCAAGTGGTCACCTGATGCCCGAGTGGTCACCAGCAGGGCTGAGGCCCCGATTCTCTGCAGGACAATACGTCACTGTGGTCCTTCAGAATAAAAGTATACAACAAGATTAAGTGATATTAAAAAAAAAATAACCAGCCCCTTCTCCCTTCGGAATGATATGGAAAAAAATGTCATATATCTTTCAAGGGTTTGATTTCAAACTAATTTTTGACATTCAAAATAAGTTTAACGTAGATGCCAGGTGAGTAAAACAAATATCAAATTTTACTTTGTACTTTTGCATAATAGAGGTGAATATGGAGGCAATTCACTTCCAAAGCAAAGGGTCACAGAGGTAAAATCCTCCTTTTAGTGAAGTGAAGCAGAAAGACTTCCTGCTGAGAGTGAGAGGCGATGTGAATTGCTTCACTATCAAAGGAAAAGAAAGAGGGGGGAGGGAGGGAGAGAGAGAGAGAGAGAAAGAGAGAGGGAGGGAAGATAAGATGGTTTCAAGTTGGGTTGAAGTAGAGAAAAAGAGGAAGAAATGAAATGAAAAGGGTGCTGAGAGTACAAATGAAATAAAGATGTTAGAATAGAGTGACTGAATATTAAAATGGAGTGATGAAGTTGGAGAGTTGGATGAGGGATGGAAAAGAGTTGGAGGGAGGTGGAGGGGAGGGGTGGAGTCCTTGAGAAGTGCTATCCTACTGTAAAGCCTCGACCCCCCCCCCAGTGCGGCAGGCGTGAGGACAGTGCGGAAAAGACATGAGGACCTGTGGGAGCACTTGGCACGCGAGCGCTGTGAGCCTCCCTGTCCCCTGCACAGAGAGAGAGCTCCAGATGCCCTTCCGCTCAGAACCGGTGATAAAAGCTCACAACAAACATGGTCCCTGTACGGCCACATACATGCGGTCAGTAATCAAAACAACACTAAACAAAAGCAGAGCTCATTCATACCCACACATGCAGTCAGCGAGGGAAATAGTATTGAAGAAACACAGTAGATTTACACACAGCTAGTAATCAAAACAAAAACAGTGCCCATTCAAACACACGTATGCAGTCGGCAAGAAAAACAATGCTAAAGAAATACAGTGCACTTGCACACAGCCAGAAATCAAGACTACGCTAATCAAATACAGAGCCCATTCATACACGTACATGCAGTACTAACAGTACTAAAGAACACTGTACATGAACATACACTGACATGCAGCCAGCGATCAAAAGAGTACTAAACAAGTCGACATGGTCAACAACATCTCCCGCCAATCGTTTGCTTCTTATTTTCGAACTCCATCAAGCTACACACCAAATTTGGTTGTCCTATCTGTAATAGTTTCTGAGAAAAGTTGTCCCCTTTCTCTCGGACGGATGGACGGACGCACACACACACACACACGCACGGACGGATGGATAGAGGTCAAACCTATATCCCCCTCCCACTTCGTATTGGCGGGGGATAATAAAATCAGTGCATTCAAACACATGCAGTCAGCAAGGTATACAGTACGGAAGAAGCACGGTACACTTTAACACGACCAGAAATCATGAGTAAACAAAAACAGCACCTATCTGTGCATTTCTGTACAGCCAGCAGTGATGGCAACACTAAAGAAACATTACATACACTCACACATAGTCAGCAATCAAACTCTAATCGGTTGAGCTCTAAACAATCAAATTATGTGGATTACTTTAGTGCAACTTAACATCATCTTGGGTTGAAAAAGCTTGAAAGTCGAGCTACGAGGGAAAGGAAAATCTTTTTCTTTGTAAATCAATTCAGAGGAAAGTTGTCAACTTGTCATATTTTGCGCATACAAAAGAGATAAAGAAGAGGGGATCGTTTAATTTCCCGGGGACTTAAACGAGTGAAATTTGTCTCAATCTGAGGGGCACCGTATTGTTGGAAGTATCACGGTCTGGCCGCATAGATTACTGTCTGTATGTTAAACTAGCAAGAATAGATACTTTTTGCTGAATTTTGAATGTATAGCAATGTTTCAGAAACCATTGTACATTACCATGCTAAAATGGAGAGTTAATGCAGTTAGCTCCCAGAGGCTTATTGCAGAGTTATCCTCAAGATAAATCAGCATGACTTCTGCTATAAAACACCACAGGGAATAAACATGTTTAAACAAATCTGGATACTTTATTCTTCTGTATTTCTTTTGCAAAAATGCTGAATTATTTTTATTATTATTATTGCACAAACTGGTTCAGAACTGATACTTTATCCAAGGTCAGCCTGCATCACAATGGATTATATCTGCAGTACTAAGGCCTGTTTACAAACCATATATAGTACATTTCTGATTTGTTATTAATGCATTTCTGCGCATTATATATCTCGAATACGGTAGTCTTGTGTTGTAGTTTAATGTGGGGATATTATAGTATTATTATACTGTTAATAGAAATAATCAGATGAGTATGGAGCTCTTTAGTTTAATGTGGGGATATAATAGTATTATTATACTGTTAATAGAAATAATCAGATGAGTATGGAGCTCTTTGAATGGCTCCAACTGGAGACTGCTAATAGGCCCTCATACATTATAACATAATATTGGACATTATCAACTCTTTAACACATTAAGGCATGAATTAGAGGTAATATTGGCTAATTGCTGCTGAAAATATTGTGCAAAAATTTTTCCGATTGAAGTGCTTTTGTAGGGAGAAAATATTCAGGATGCATTCATTCAGTTCTTGTCTCGCGGGGCACTCAGTATTGATGGCTCATGGCAGTCTTAGGTTTGTATTAGTTTACCATTGATTCTGTTTTAGTTTTTTTTTTCTGTTCAGTGAGTCATGCCAGTCTGTCTGAATTACTCTCAAGAATGAGCATGCAAATGATGGACAGCGCATGTCTATAGCCTGGCACACTGGAATCCAGCCAAGCGCAGGCATTTGTATCGTAATTGCAGGGGAAACCAGGCCAGGTGGCACTAGTGCCGAAACTCCTTAGTGCCCCTTGAGCTGTGAGTCCCAGCCAAAATGCAGTATGGAGTCTGTAGACACTGAATTCCTTATTTACCACGAGAAGAGGAGTGTTACTGGTGGGAATATTCAGCTGCTATATATATTCCACACACAATTATAAGTTTTTTTTATTTTTATGTCACATTGTGTGATTGTAAGAAAACTCAAAATGTGAAAGCTCTTCCTAAAATAATGTAACACCTTTTACTTAAGTGTGACTAATTCATTATAAATAAAAAAATGTTTGCTGCAGAGGTGTTCACAGAGCATATTATAATGATGTTTGTTAAATGTATGCCACTGTGTGATTTCTATGGATAGTATGCATTAAAAAATTTCTTTCAAAAAAAGAAAAGGCTATTTTGCTCATGTTTTCTGGTCCTCCAAATTAGATCGAAGATCAGTGAGCAGTGGAGTTTCATCACATGACCTCACACGAGAGACGTCAATAAAATAAAATTCTGAATTTCAGGAGGAGGGGAAATTGAAAGGAATGAAGCAACATTTAGTTCACTGATTTAAAAGCATCATTCCCTTTTGCATAGTAAACAAAGCACTTTTCTGTTTATTCTGAAATATTGAGGCGCAATACAGCCTTCAGACAATTTTTGCTGAATATGAAAAAGTTAATATTCATGATTATATTAAATTAGGATGTATACAATGGTAAACAATTTTTTTTGAGTTTTGTGTTTATTTACGGAAAATAATTCATATTTAATTTAATTTGTATTTATAATACTGACTCCCAAATTACATACATGTTACTTTTGTGGAAGTTAATTAAATAGAGGTTAGAAAATTTGAAATGTATTACCAAAAATACATTTTATTTGTGAGAAAGCACTGCATAGTTTGTCATTGCTAGAAAGCACTGTACGTGGTTTATTTGCATAACATGAATTAATAAATAGCAGCAGATGTTCTTGTCAGGGTAATCAATCTGTTGTTCTGAGAACATTTTTGAACACGAAAGATACATCATGCAAGGAAGAAACGTGATTTCTGTCATTAAAGCTGGGGCATGCATTTTTTACCCCCACAGAAAACAAGTTTCCAAAGGCATATCGTCATTGTCATTTTATGTTTGTCCTTCCATCAATCTGTGCATAGTGTTCGTAGCAAACACAAAGCTAGTGTGCAATACCTGGACAGGTAAGATAAGATATACTTTATTGAATCCCGTGGGGTGATTTGTCCTCTGCATTTGACCCGTCCTATGGTTAGGAGCAGCCACAGAGCAGTGCCCGGGGACCAACTCCAGTTCTAAAGCCAATTTTTTGGTCAGGGGTTCTGGTAGGAGTGTTCCTATGATGCATGTTTTTGTGGGTGGGTGAAACTGGTAGGCAACAGTGCTAACCGCTATGTCACGTGCCGCCCGCTGGTTTGGCCCACAGTTGCAGCCAATTCAAATTCACGTTTATGCGCACAAGTATGCCAAAAAAGCATGGTATTTTTCTTTGAACTGCCGCTTACCTGGTAACCGTGACATATAGCTGTGGCAGTAGCTAATTCAAGTTCGTGTTTATGTGGTTTTAGTTAGTTAGGCTGCCTGCCAGCAGCTGCCTTTGGTCAAGCATATGGATCAAGCCTGTAGTGAATGAGTGTATGAAGCATATGCATATGCCCATACTCAGTTGGTGGGAGAGGCGTAGGACTAATAAAGGATAGATGGAGGATGAGGTATGTACTTTCAAATTCTGTTTGTTTATTTATTTATTTTCCTCTTCCAAAAAAAAAAAAAAAACTGCTGTAAAAAAATTGTAATTTTCTGATAATGATATGTCAATTGGATGCTTCCATCTGGTCTTCAGCAATGTAAAAATTAATTAATTGAAATTAATTAATGTGTTTATGTAATTAATATATAACTGACATATTGTGGATAGAAAGGGGCTGCTCTGCCACTGATGTAATAGCATCCTTTATGCCACATGCATTTATAGAGAGAGCAGCGCAAAGGGTTGAGCTGAGGTAAGCATTTAAGACATGCAAAATCTTCACAGTAGAGCCAGTGCATGCAAAACACAAAAGAACTAAAGTGTGGAGCTGGCTCTCATGCTGGATCTAGGCCGGTTACAATTGCAGTGAAGTTATTTCCAATCCTGTAACTTTTTTTAGTTTAACAGAAGCTTCCCTCCTGGGAATGCAACCATAAATTGCAGAATAATCCCAACTTCAAAATAACCCTGTTCATTGTATTCATAGTTTTTCATGTTTAGCAGAATAAAACACCCAAATCTTTGCCTAGCAAACATGAATGCCTCGACCTTTCGCTATAAGCCTGATTATGGTCATATTTGACTGCAAATGTTGTTTTTTGACAATATGTCAATGATGAAAATTATTAATAATCTTTATTATAGTTCCCAAAGAAATATGGGAGTGAGATAATGTTTATAATGTTGAGAAATACAGTAATTTGGTGATTAATTAACCTCTTAACGGTCAAATGCATTTTCTGACTTTTGGCCTGGATCGGTATACCACATTTCACATGCTCACTGCTCCCACATACAATGGTTCTATTACACAAAATACTGCGCGTCCGTTGTTATGAGTTATGAGTATTTACATAAAATATAAAGCTTAATTAATTTTCAATTTTGGGACAAACAACGGATATCTTGATTGCATAGGTTCTTTCGAAAAAGACCAAATGGAATGGCTTATATATGGCTTGTCTGTTACAACACAACTTTGATGATGGACAAGTGTCATTGGGACACATATGCAAAATATGAGCTTTCTAATTGAAATATTACTGGAGTTATCGCGTTAACATGTAGGGCGGTGCGGCGGCAGCAACGGCGGCGGTCTGACTAAAAACATAATATCCCCGAAACGCCATTCCCCGAGTACACATTACTAAGTGTTAGTTAAGCATTGATAAAAACTGAATTCATCATGTATAAAGCATTGTTGTCATCTTAATACTCATTAGTATGTAGTTTATAAACAGTTGTAAATGTCTTACTCAACTCATCATTAATAAGAATGTTAGTTATGGATTGGTAAATACTGAATTCATAATTTATAAATCATGTTTTTAACATGAATACTCGTCGGTAAGTAGCTAATAATCAGTTATTTTTTTCTCTTCATTAGTAAGCTCATCAATAACATGCTTAATTATCGCATTTTCAAACTTTAAATTTATTAATGCTTAACTAATGCTTAATAATGTGTACTCAATATAAAGTGTTACCGAACTAATGACAAAAAAATGAAAAAAAATAAACAAGTGTTTGCCACTAACATGGCAATATCCCCCGCCGCCTTAATTTTATGTGTCCGTACGGACGACGGACGGAGCCCAATGCTATATCCCCCACTTCACGCTAATTGCGTGGCAGGGGATAAAAATAAATCAAGCCTTGAGTCCAAACTACATAAACTAATGTAGAAGAGACCGGGTCTAATTGTTAAACTTTTTCTTTGACCACTTGTAAAATTGACATTATCAGGTTTTTGTTCTCAATATGCACTGTAGAGATAGAAAGTTTATTAGACTACATGACTGATCTGCAGCAACCCCTATATTCTGCGCATGTGTAATGCTGGTGAGGAAAAAATAGACCCCCGTCACCTGTAACAAACAACCCCATATAAGGGGTAGTTTGTTGCTGGATGTTTGTTGCAGGCTGTGGGTCATTTTGCTACACTAAGAATTTGCTTAAGTGAGAGATGTTCCCCACTGAAGTAGACAAGTTAAGGGGGATGCCTTACTAGTAATATCCCAAGAAGCTACAGTAAAGCTCTGGTCTCCTCTAAAGATGAACATATGGTAAAAATGTCCAATCCAATGTTATCAACATTGTTTTGAGTGTTATTCTTGTTTATTTGCTATACTAGCATACCTGTCCTATATGACTGTTCTTTTTTGAGCATCCAGAACCAAAAATAGCTGGAAATGAAAAATGGTAACGGCACAGTGAATTGTGCCCACTGAATTTATTTCCTTCCCATCAAATCATGAATATTAGCTGGCTCCCCCATGATCTCATAAGGGAATCATCACTTTAAGCGATATCTTTAGCAGCACTTGCCACTGTTCTTTTTAACTTATTAAGGAGGACCATGATTAGCTAGGCACTTCATACTTCCTTCTCTTGAGTGTCAGTCCGACGATAAGGGCATATGGAGTGCCATAGAACGGGCACTTGCTTGAACACCGTCTTGAGAAGTGGATTAGTTTTGTGCAAGAATCTTGGGAGACTGTGACTCCTACTTACAACTGTTATTAACCCTTTGAGCGCCACAGGCAGCTATAGTTGCTCAATTGTGTAAGATATCAAAACCAGATGCTGTTGAAAACCTATCATCATCATATCATCAGGCCAGTACTCATGATAGGTTTTCAACAGCTCAGGATAATTACATTTTTTACCCCTCGGCCGACTCTGGCCGGAGGTGTATTGTCGTCACCTGCGTGTCCTTCTGTTATCTGTCGTCCGTCGTCCATTGTCCGTCCATGATTTTGTCTGGGCCAGTACTCGGCAACTAATGATCGCAGTTTCACAAAATTTGATATAGTAACTCACTACAACCCATAGATGTTGTGGCGCCCCCCATACAGCTGCAGAACAGGTGCCAAGAAACAGAGGGGTTCAGCACCAAGGCCAGCGGTTACCTCAGACACCTGGACAGAACGCGAGGACCCAGGACAGCGCCACATTCTTGCGTTGGCAAGAATGCAAGTACTCACCTGGGAGGCATCATTAATCAGGGGTGGACTATTTAAGCAGCAGCTCAGAGCACAAAAAGGGGAGCTCTGGAGCAGAGGGAAGGCTGCAGTTTCTCTGCAAACAATTAATGTCCTGACTGTTCTTTTCTCAGGAGTGCATGGCTGGAGCCATTAAGGGCCTGAAGTGCAAGAAACAAAAGGGGCTGGAGAAGAAGAATTTTCATAAGTTTCTTTACATGTTCTCCCACCCCCTTTTCTGACGGTTGAGGGCCTTGAAGGACCCTAAAGAAAGAAAGGAAAAATAAAAAGCTAAACGGTTATTGAACGGTCCTGCCTCGTGGTCCTTGCGTCACCACCCTATACCACACCCACTCCCCAGGTCCAGATCTCACATATGGTGGAGAATGCGGGCGTGACAAGACCCTGGCTACTTGTGCATGGAAAGAAGAACGGATAGGCTGGTAAGGAGAATCTTGAAAGCACCCCCCCTCAGCGAGATGTATGATCCCTCTGCTGTTCCAGAGATGATGGTGACCGGTGAGCCCGTAGTGAGAGCCGAGCCCCAAGTGCAACGCTTGGAAGATGCACTCTGGGCTATATCCCAGTCCCAAAGCCTCCTACAAACGGCGGTTGCAGAGCTGTGCAGACAACGGCCCCGTGAAAACCCCAGCCGCCCTCCCCGAGATGTCCTGACTAAACTGGACCCCACAGATGACATTGAGACATACTTAGAAGTCTTTGAACAGACGGCCAGACGTGAGAAATGGCCGGATGCAGACTGGGCTGGTAT
Source organism: Gymnothorax reevesii (assembly GCA_029721435.1). NCBI lineage: Eukaryota > Metazoa > Chordata > Actinopteri > Anguilliformes > Muraenidae > Gymnothorax > Gymnothorax reevesii. The sequence goes on from CM056590.1 coordinate 31,612,586, forward strand.
ACTGGCCCCCTTCCTGACCGGAGAAGCCCAGCAAGCCTACCATCACCTGGCCCCAGCGGAGACCAGCTCCTATGCTAGCCTGAAGATGGCCATCCTGGCCCACTATGGGTACAGCCTATCGGCTAGGGCCCACCGCTATCATCAGTGGGCCTATAATGCAGCCCTGCCCGCGCGAGCTCAGGTGATGGCCCTAGTATGGCTAGCTAGAAGCTGGCTGGAGGAAGGGGAGGGGCCGAGCACCCTTGACCGGCTGGTGCTGGACCGCTGTGCCCGTAGCCTACCCGCAGCGGCCAAAAGGTATGTTGTGCAGCATGGGCCCCAAGATCTGGATACCCTCGTCGGCCTGCTGGAGAACCATCGGGTGATGACTGAGATGATGGGCGAAGGGCGGGAGGAGGACCAGAAGAAACACCGGTCCGAGGGACGGAGAACTTCTGGGGGAACCTCTCGACCTCAGGGGCCGATACGACAAAAAGGGAGGGAAGTTGGGACAAGGAGGGAGCCCTTCCGATGCTATCGTTGCGGGAGCCGAGAGCACCTGCTTCGAGATTGCCCAGGAGACGATGTCCCCATGCCCACTGCAGCCTCTGGAAGGGAACGGCCCCGACCTTGCCATTACCTTACCACCTGCCGGGCACATGAGGGCACTAAAGCCCCGCAAATCCCTGTGCGGGTGGACGACCAGGATACCGCTGCCACTCTGGACTCCGGAAGTGCCATCACCCTAATTCGGCCCGAACTAGCCAAAGGAACAGGGGGGGAGAAGATTGATGTCGCATGTGTGCACGGAGACACTAGAAGGTACCCCACAGTAGAGGTCAGAATGATAACCCCTAGGGGTCGCTGTAGAATCCAGGTCGGCGTGGTGCCCAACCTACCGGTCCCCGTGCTAATGGGACGAGACTGCCCCCTGTTCAGCACCTATTGGAGCCAAGAGCCGGGGACGTCTCGGGGTATGGGGAGTCGGCGCCGACGGAGCCGCCGGGGTGATGGGAGGACCCACGGGTTGGCTGGTGCTGCAGATGGAGGCAGGGTCGCAGAAAACGAGGGTACGCCCCCTACTGGATCCTCGTCCGGAGAGGAGCCCAGGTTTCTCCAGCCAGAGGTGATACGCCTGGACACCCCAAGGACGGCGGAAGGAGAGCAGACCCCCTTTTCGGACGTAGGGCAAGGGGAAAGAGCGCCCCAATTTGGGCGGGCCCAGCTGGAGGACCCCGCCTTTACCCACGCCTGGAAGGCAGCCCGGATGGGAGAAGGGACACGCCAAGGGGAGGTGAGGCCGACTCTTCCATGTTTTAGAGTTATTAATGGGTTGTTGTATCGTGTGTGTGTGCTACAGGGATGTGAAGTCACCCAGCTGTTGGTACCACGGCCCTATGTGTCCCGGGTATTGTACCTCGGCCACTCTCACCTGCTCGGAGCCCACCTGGCGGCGGAGAAGACTTATGACCGAATTCGGCGCTGGTTTTACTGGCAAGGAATTAAGAAGGATGTGGAGACCTACTGTCGACACTGCGCAGAATGTCAGCTGCACAGTCCTCGTCACACGGTACACAACGCTTTGATACCCCTCCCCATAATCGATGTACCCTTCCAGCGCATAGGACTGGATATTGTGGGCCCCCTGCCGAAGTCCAGCCGGGGACATCAATACATATTGGTCATCGTGGACTGTGCGACGAGTTACCCCGAAGCCGTGCCCCTTCGGACTGCCACCGGGAAGACCATCGCCCGAGAACTCTTCCTTCTCTTCAGTCGGGTAGGAATGTCCCAAGAAATACTCACTGATCAGGGGTCATGTTTTATGTCGCAGGTGCTCAGAGAGAGGTGCCGCCTGCTCAAGGTGAAACAGCTCCGGACCTCGGTCTATCACCCACAGACTGACGGGCTGGTGGAACGGTTTAATAAGACATTGAAATCCATGCTGCGGAAGGTAATACAGGAGGACGGGAGAGACTGGGACCAGCTGTTGCCATATCTGCTGTTTGCGGTGAGGGAAGTGCCCCAGGGCTCGACTGGGTTTGCCCCACTTGAGCTACTCTACGGCAGGCAGCCCAGAGGCCTCCTTGACTTGGCACGGGATGCGTGGGAGCAGCAACCCTCCCGTCAGCGGTCCTTAATTGAGTACGTGGAGCAGATGGAACAGCGGATGAGGCACATCTGGCCCATAGTCCGGGAACAGATGGAGCAGGTTCAGCGCGAGCAGAGTCGCCTGTATAACCGCAATGCGCTGGTGAGAGAATTTCAACCCGGCGAGAAGGTGATGGTCTTGGTCCCCACTACGGAGTGCAAGTTTCTGGGCCGATGGCATGGACCGTACGAGGTAGCCGAGCGAATCGGCGAAGTCAAATATCGGGTGAAACAACCTGGACGCCGTCATGCTACGAAGGTGTACCATGTGAATCTGCTGAAAAGATGGCACGAACCCATTCCTGCACCAACCCAAGCCTTTGCTGCCACTCGGAGCCCACCCGCACCACCGGAAGTGCCTGTGGGAGAACAGCTGACCGTGCAGCAGAGGCAGGAGCTAGTCGCGCTGGTGGGCCAGAATCGGGACGTGTTTTCAGAAGTACCGGGCCGAACCCATGTCCTGATGCATGACATCATTACCGAGCCTGGGAAACGGGTCCGATTACGACCGTACCGCATCCCGGAAGCCCGCAGACAGGCCATACAGGATAAAGTGAAGGTGATGTTGGAGCTGGGAGTGATTGAGCAATCGAATAGCGCCTGGTCTAGTCCGATCGTCCTAGTCCCGAAACCCAATGGGACATGGAGATTCTGCAACGACTTCCGCCAGCTCAATGAGGTGTCGAAGTTTGACGCATACCCCATGCCCCGGGTAGACGAACTAATCGAGAGGCTGGGCCCTGCTCGCTTCATTTCTACCTTGGACCTCACAAAAGGGTATTAGCAGGTACCCTTGACCCCTCAAGCCCGAGAGAAGACGGCCTTCGCTACCCCGGAGGGGTTGTTCCAGTATCGGGTCCTTCCCTTTGGGGTCCATGGAGCCCCCGCAACCTTTAAGCGATTAATGGACCAAATACTTAGGCCCCACCGTGAGTATACTGCCGCCTACATTGATGATATTGTTGTTCACAGTGCCGACTGGCAAACCCACCTGGAGCAGCTGGAGGCAGTCCTGGGGGCTCTACGGAAGGCTGGACTCACTGCTAACCCTGCGAAGTGCCGACTAGGACTTGAGGAGGCAGACTACCTAGGACACACCATCGGGAGGGGATGTGTAAGGCCCCAGGTGAAGAAGGTAGAGAGTGTCCGGAGGTGGCCTAAACCAGAGACTAAGAAACAGGTGAGGACCTTCCTCGGGCTGGTGGGGTACTATCGGCAATTCATTCCCCAGTTTTCCTCTATAGCCGCACCCCTGCATGAAGCCACCAAGAGGACCCAAACCAACCGGGTCCGGTGGACGGAAGAGATGGAACGAGCCTTCGTCGCCCTGAAGGAAGCCCTGTGCACCAGGCCCGTACTAGCTACCCCTGACTTCACAAAGAAATTCTTCGTTCAAACAGATGCATCTGAGGTAGGAGTGGGCGCAGTCCTGTCCCAAATCCAGGACCTCACCGAACACCCCATCCTATTTATTAGCCGGAAACTTCTTAAGCATGAGAAAAACTATGCTACTATTGAGAAAGAGGCTCTGGCGGTGAAGTGGGCTTTGGTTAAATTGCAATATTACTTGCTCGGACGGGAGTTTTTGCTGGTAACCGACCATGCCCCGTTAAAGTGGATGGCTAGCAACAAGTCCCATAATGCTCATATATCACGTCGGTTCTTAGAGTTACAGAATTTCAAGTTCAAGGTGGAACATCGAGCTGGGAAGGACAACGCCAACGCCGATGCACTCTCCCGAAGAAATGAGGCCATGTGGTCAGTCGCTCCTAACCGAGGTTTGGAGCTGAGGGGAGGGATATGTGGCGCCCCCCATACAGCTGCAGAACAGGTGCCAAGAAACAGAGGGGTTCAGCACCAAGGCCAGCGGTTACCTCAGACACCTGGACAGAACGCGAGGACCCAGGACAGCGCCACATTCTTGCGTTGGCAAGAATGCAAGTACTCACCTGGGAGGAATCATTAATCAGGGGTGGACTATTTAAGCAGCAGCTCAGAGCACAAAAAGGGAAGCTCTGGAGCAGAGGGAAGGCTGCAGTTTCTCTGCAAACAATTAATGTCCTGACTGTTCTTTTCTCAACACAGAGGCGTGCGGACGGGAACCCAGGCTCGGGCGGAGAAGGAGTGCATGGCTGGAGCCATTAAGGGCCTGAAGTGCAAGAAACAAAAGGGGCTGGAGAAGAAGAATTTTCAAAAGTTTCTTTACATGTTCTCCCACCCCCTTTTCTGACGGTTGAGGGCCTTGAAGGACCCTAAAGAAAGAAAGGAAAAATAAAAAGCTAAACGGTTATTGAACGGTCCTGCCTCGTGGTCCTTGCGTCACCACCCTATACCACACCCACTCCCCGGGTCCAGATCTCACAATGTGCAACGTCAGGTTTTTTGCTGGATTTGACCTTTGACCTTTGACCTTAGCGCTGTGACCATGAACCTGGAAATATTGTCTGGGTCAGTACTTGGCAATTTTCGCAGGATTTCACATTTGACCTTAGCGCTTTGACCTTCACCTCAGAAATCTTGCCCGGGTCAGTACTCAGCAACTAATCATCGCAGCTTCACCAAATTTGGTAAGGTAACTCACTATGACCCATAGATGTGCATTGTCTGGTTTTTTGTTGGATTTGACCTTTGACCTTAGCGCTATGACCATGAATCTGGAAATATTGTCCGGGTTAGTACTAGGCAATTAATCCTCACAGCCTCACCAAATCTTGTACAGGTCAGTACTCGTCAACTAAATATCGCAGCTTCACCAAATTTGGTATGGTAACTCACTGTGACACATAGATGTGCAACATCATGTTTTTTGCTGGATTTCACCATTTGACCTTGGCGCTGTGACCTTGAAGCAGAACCTTGTCCGGGCCGAGGGGTATTCAGCAACACATTATGTTTAATCCCTTAAATTTATTCAGCGGTCAAAGGGTTAATAGCTCCTCTAAAATTCTTGCAGTTGAACAGACATTGCACAGAGAACTTAACAGGTTTAAACGGGAACCAGATTGGACAACGCTATAGACCAGTGCTTCCCAAACCTCTCCTAGAGGACCACCTGCCCTGCATGTTTTAGATCCCTCCCTGCTCCAGCACAGGTGATTCAAATGATCAGGTTGCCATCAATCAGCTTTAGGGGGTGATCAACGAGCTGATCATTTGAATCACCTGTGCTGGGGCAGGGAGAGATCTAAAACATGCAGGACAGGTGGGACTCCAGGAGAGGGTTGGGAAGCGCTGCTATAGACTAAATTGATCAGTTGCCACCACCAAAGATCTTGCCCACCAACTCATACATTTCAATGTAATTCACAGAGTATATGCCACATCTTTGAATTACTTTAACATAGCAGTCTCAAGAGCTTTTTGCACTCATTGTCTAAACCAGGTTCCAGGTACAACAATGCACACGGATTTGGGAGTGCTCACTCAACAGACATTTCGGGACCCAAGTTATACCAATATTTCTTGGGAATAACACCTGACCTGTGTCTTTGTCCACTGAGTGATGACTCTTCTGACTCTCCACTTGGATTAATACAGACAGATGCTGGCTGGTGTTACCGCTGAAAAAAAGAGCACAGACATCCTGGTTTCATCCAAATTTTTCTCTTGTTGAGAGTTGATTGGCATCTTTCCAGTTTATTGCATCCATTGGGTGAACAACAACGCACCATAACAGATCAACCCGCTACACTGCGTTGCTTTCCTATTAAAGACCATCTTAAAACGAAATCTCACCCCTTCATCTCCCTCCTCCATGCCCAGTATGTCAGCCCTATACCACTCCTGCTTTGATTGGTTACATTCCTGTGATGGACTAATAGTTTCTTTGTAGGGGCAACCCGGTGGCTCATTGGTCTAAGTGCGCGTACCATAAAGGCTGTGTCCTTTCCGCTGCAACCTGGGTTAGAATCCGGCTCAGGTCATTTGCTGCATGTCTTTTCCCATTCTTTTCTAACTTTCCTGTCTCTCTACACTATATAACTATCAAACTCCCCAAAAAATAGTCTCTTTGTCCTCCTTTATTTACATTCAATAGAGGATTGTATGTTTATTTTTTATTACCTTCAACTCATGTCACTGTAGCCTTTATTCTTGCTTCTTGAGTTGTTGTTACGGTGCCATACTGTTATGCCTGTGTATTTCTCATTTTGTGTCTATTTGCAAAATAAAAAATTGTTGATCAAAAAAACAAAGAGCAATGTTAACTTATAAATCCATCCATCTATTCTCTATACCCATGTCTACTTCACAAGGGCCGTGGGGGGAGCTGGAGCCCGTCCCAGCTGGCTACGGGCGAAAGGCAGGGACCCACCCTGGACAGGTGACCAATCCATCGTCACTCATACATACGAGCAATTTCGTGTCTCTAACTAGCCTGATGTGCATTTCTTTGAAATGTGGGAGGAAACCCACGCAAACACGGGCAGAACACGCAAACTCCACACAGAAAGGCCTCAGACCAGACAAGCTTCCTGCTGTGAGGCAGCTCTGCTAACCACTGTGCCACCCTGCCACAACTGACACATTAGTGAAGAATACGCTATGTAATATGTCTAGCTGTGGAGATTATGAATATGGGTATAAGAAATTATTACTGCTTTGAAAGTGCTTTTTATTAATTTATTTTCTTGTTGCACTCATAAGGCCCGGGAGATAGTTTAGTTTTATCTCTTTTACAAGAGCGACCTGGTTTAAGTCTGCCATTTGAAATATTACCCAACAATAAAATGGAATTTACAAGAAAAAAATCCATTGGTTGTCTTCTGTGTTGAATTGTCATTGAAGAAAAATTAATAATTGTTTTGAAATGGCTGGGATGATATGATGTAATCTCACACATCAGTCTGTTGGAGCAATCATTTTACTTTATTGCTAAAATTAAATCATTTGGCTGAGATTCACCTCCACTAACTTGCCAGATGTGGAAAAAAATTATAAATTGTTTAAATGTGGATCTAAGTTTGGTGCAAATTTACAAGCAGTGTCAGTGAAGTTTTCAATGAATAGAAAACGTACCACAATAAAGTCTTTCCTTTGCGCAAAAGCCACCTACCTGCACTCAATAAAATAATTTCAGACTGGAAATTTCCAAGGTACAGTGGAAGTCTATTAAAGTCCTATTAGAGTCTATGCTATGCAGACAGATGCTAACCCAGCAGGTGGCCACTGAGAATAGTGCACATGCTCTCAGAGGTCTAGGGTAATGAGTTGTCATGGCGACTGGCCTGAAACTCTTGTGATTGATCGTCAAATTTCATAAAATAGACAAATGAATTATTACAGCAGTTAACTTGATTGAAATTGTATTTTCAGTTAGCAGAAAATAATCAATACGTTTATTGAGTTGCACAAGATTTTTTTAAATGTGTGCACATTATAAACAAACACTGCATTGCTATTTCATTTGAAAAAGTTCTTCCCATTGAGAGGCTTTCAGGAAATCCAACCATTGATCAAGCTTTTTCAGAATGATCATAATATATTGTATCATAACAAAGGCCTGTATTGAATGTTGTCAGGAATTAATGTGTAAAACTATGGAGGATTTCAAAGGAATGTCATTGTGAGCTTACATTTTGCCTCATAACAACAAGTGTTACTGATTCTATGACAATAATCAGCAACAAATCATGCTGTTAGGACTAAAAGACATTCAGATATAAGGGGCCTAGCTAAGCTGTAAAAATTTGCATATATTAAACTTTTCTCCAAGGGAGTATTTCATGAAACCCCATATCGCGATCCTTAAAAATAACTCATGAATGCCCTATAGACTCAATTAATGAACACAGACAAGGGGCTAGTGTTGACAGACAATGCATTTGCTCTATGGTACTTAATCTAAAATTCTGACAAGATATTTAAGGGAAGCAATTGATTGGAAAAGCCTTTCTCAGTTGAGAAAATTACCCCCTGAAGCCATGACTATCTTGATCTCATTCCATTCCTTTCTAGGTCATCTACACCAGGCTTATCAACTTACTTTTACATTTTGAAGATGACAAATAATAGCTGAAAGGCATAGAGAATTACCAGTATTACTCATATTTTTTTTCCTCAAACTAGCATTCTTTCATTCCAATAATTGTAATGACCTTCTGGACATATAAACAGCCTCATTCCCAACAATATGCGGCGAGATACTAGACCACCATCATACATTGCATGGCCTGTAAAGTTTAAGGCAGGAGATTTGATTTTAAATTCCCAGTTCTGACAGCATTTCAGATTAAATCTGCATGAATATTGCATGCAAGCTCAACTCTTCAACCCCAAATCAGAAAATGTTGGGAGGATGAACTATATTTAAAACTGAAAGAAGTTATATTTAGCTATCTAAGTGCATTTAGGGTGTGTCCGAATCCATTTCTGCTGGTTTGGTAGTGGATAATATGAGTGGTAAATAAGGTGCATGGTTCAAAGGAGTTGGACTTAGTCTCTAAATTAATCATTGAAGTGTTTTGGGTTCTACATGAAATTAACCAATCAGAGCATCATCTCCCATTCCCTTTACATGTCAGGTGTGCTTGGACCTGGGGGTATTGCTATTATAATACCAGATTAGCCAAGTATTTGGAGAAAACTGCTCGAGCAGACCATCAAATGCAGCAGCAGGATATATACACAATAATAATCTCTCATTGAAATATTTTTGCATTGTATATCTTTTGCACATTTGTGTGTTGCTGGCTTCCCTGTGCGCAACAAGCAGAGTGTACTTGCTTTGTGCTCTTTCCTATATGGGCCAATAACTATCTTAAAAACGAGCCCTTAAAATGACTGTAAAATACCGGACCATTGGCTTAAAACCAGGCTACGTAGTCGCTTTGCGCTGCCTCAAGATATCAATGCCCCAACAATGGATCTGATCACATCCATTTCAGGACCAACTCCCTAATGGACGCAAGTCCACTTGCTTTTCAAACAACATGGGCAATGGATGGGAAAGTGACAACCGCATCATTTTTTTTTTTTTTTTAATTGGGCATCTCCAATCCCACCGTATCTGGAATGCCTAATTGGGGAACTATGTACAAGGCTTGCTTGTATGCGACCCTCTCTTACCAATTCAGGAGGGTGAAGACAGTTCATGGCTCGCCTTCGAAGCACGCGCCTGTCAGCCACTGCTTCTTATACACTCAGGTTGAATCCTCGCAAGTTCAAAACGAGGGCGGAGGATACCTGGACATGAACAGGCTTAGAATCTTCCTGACGAACGCCCGGCTGGCCAACAGGAGGTGCTTAAGTAACGAACAAGGCCACTATTTTTTATATAATCCACACAATGGCCAACTGTGTGCTACTCTGAAAAATCTGCCAACCACTGCCGGTTGGCACGACCAGGGCTCGAACCTGTGCCGTAATAGTCACTTCTGCTTCCCAGTGCAGTGCTTTAACCGAGTGAGCTATCCGGCATCAACTGCATCAGTTTGAAACCAGCAAAGACACTAGCATTTAACTTGGCGTCGCTTTAGGCCAAACATAAAAGAGAGTCCCGAGTGACCAAGTATTACAGGTATAATTTTGTCCCATTCTTATTGTAAACCGGTCTTAAGGTGTGTAACAGTACAGTGTCTTTATTGTTCATTGCCACATTATGCATTGCAAAATTTTCGTCACGTTTTCTATTGGGGACAATTATGGACTGCAGGTGGCCCAGGCCAGCACCCACTCTCTCTTCCTACACAGCTATGCCCTGATGCCCAAAGCGTACAAAATGTGGTCTTGTTGAAATATGCCTTGGTGTCTCAAGAAGATGCATCATCTTGACCAAAGCACGTGTTGCTCCAAAATCTCAGTGCACTTTTTGCTGTGGTGCCTTGATGAAAGTGTAAGTTATTCTTATTGGCCCTGACAAAACCGCATACCACGACAGAGCACGGCATTTGGGCTTGTTGCTTGATTGTTACTAACCTGGACTGTACAATCAATAGAAGACTAGGCTCAAATTGCCTCCTCAGATGATTCCTAAGTGGGCCAATATTATTGAGGCTGAAATGTTGAATATGTTGAATATTATTGGATTTGAAAACATTGAATACTGATAGTGTCACTGTTTAAGCACATTACATATAAAGTGTACTCTATCGCTCACTCTTCAGGGTAATGAAAGGCACAGCAAATTTTAGCCATTTTGAATCCAAATTTTCACTGAAATTTTTTTTTTTTCAGTTTTCATAAAAATATACGATACAAAAAACCTTTTTCTGGTTTTCATTAGTATTCTGCAAAGCACCTGGGCTCCATGACACAACACAATAAAACTTATTTTCCGTTTATTCAATAAATTTCATAAAGAAGGGTCTTTTATTTGTGCGAGTAATTTATCCCGCATGAGACAAAAACAAAAGTGCAATACAATCTTTAATAAATTCATACTGCTGTGAAGGGGTCATCTTGAACAAATTTATGAGTCTGCATCACACAGCGCTTACAATAGCTCACATTGTTCCCAGTGAATGTAAAATAAAAGGGCAGAGCATTTTGCTTAAAGTTGAACTAAGCTGAGCGATCCATTTTCATGTTAAAATGATAAATATGGGACATATATTGTCACTGGAGCGGCGCTTAGAAAATGCATAGCAGTGTCTGCATAAGCCCTATTCCATTAACTTAACTGTGGGAAGCTGAAAATTAACATTTCATCGGCTACTTTCCCACTTCATATGAAGCAGCTTCATAGTACAGCTTCAGCATGAATAAGAGCTATGGGAGAGAGGAAAGAAATTAATTAATTTCACTGAAAAGGAAAATTTTGAGACGTATACAAAAAAAAAAGAAAAGAATTAAACAAATTAGAAACATTTGTAATGAAAATGTAATTAAGCAAGGTGATCAGTGTAACTGTCATGGTGTTGGCCTGCAGGCCCTTCCCCCTGCTGCATTCTTCGCCTCCACCTTAACGAGCCACACCTGTTGCTCGTTGAGGTGGAGGTGAGGTGTTGGTATTTAAGGGTTGGCTGCATCTTATTTTGGTGCAGCAGTATTCTGCGTTTGTTCCTTGAGCCCTGCTGTTTTTTCTGCATGCTGCTGCTCGCCTCCATGGTTTTACTGTTTGTATATTTAATTAAAGAGTTTTATATTTTTACTCAGCCTGTGCGTATGGATCCCTAATCTCTTTTTGGGTACATGGTCCCTGTGCCCGCCGGCTTTTGTTTCTTTTGCCAGCGGGCCATAACCATAACAGTAACGCCACACAACTGCACACAGCTTTATCCTTGAGTTGTAGGCCATCTACCAATATTGGTGTCAATTTTTTGATTTGTTAGGTGTGATTTTTTAATTTTTAAATTTGATTCATTCTTGCAGGTCCTCCTCTTATTTTTGTAAAATGGTAGTCCTGAAGGGATGAATGACGTTTTCAGCTGTAAAGGCCAATTTAGGTTGTTTTGTTTTCCATGTTGTATTTTTTCCTCTTTACTCCAGACTGCTTCCATTCATAGTTCAACTGCAGCAAGACTGGTGCAGCATTATATGTCACAGTCCATAAAATACAGCTGGGAGGCCAATAAAAAGCCACCAGGGAGCCCATTCTCACTCCGACGCGTCATGTATTGACGCTACCTGACCAAGCATCAATATACGAGGCTAAAGGTCACTTTTGACATCCTTCATTGACACCAGTGTAAAACGTAACCCCTAACCCTTAACCCAAACCCTAACCCTAACCCTCAAATAATGATGCCTAAAGCTTCCTTCTGCCTCATATACTGATTTTCGGGCAGGTTGCATCAATATATGATGAGAATGTATTGCATCAGGACATGCCTGAGAACCAAAGCAGTCTGAAGGAGGCAGCCTAAACCAAGGGAATGCAGTGACCCACTTCTTCCCCATTATTGGTATACCGTACCTGGGAATTACAAACCCCTTCACCTTTGCCAGACCTAATCCTAAAGCTTGATTTCATGCTTATGTCCTTGTATCACCCTGAGTGTAAAACTCCACCAGTAAAACTCTGGCTCTGTATTTTTCATGATAATGTAAGGAATTTGCACCTTACTGGATCCCATCCTCATCACAGTTGTTTGCAAATGAATGTGAACGATTGATTGACATAAATCTTGTATTTCGTTTAATTAGACTGATCATGTGTAATCAATTATAGTGTGAATTATAATTTTTTCCCTGAAAATGCAATGGATGTCTGGCTGAGGAACTGGTTATCCTTGGGGACGTCCAGGATTGTGATCATGGCCCATTCGCAGTGGGGTCACACCACCATTTAACCATTTACAGTCCTTCCCCCCTGCCCAATCCCACCAATATTTTCTCAAGGGAATTTTACAGAAAATGTGAACCTCTTGCCCTAAAGAATGAATTATTGTAATTTTGAACTCATTTTAATCTGCTGAACTGGTCCTGCTACTATTCCCGTGATAAACCGGCAGCTGCATATTGGTCGTAGGAATTCACGCTGTGGACCGCTCTCTCCAAATGCAGTACCCAGGCTTAACTCCTTTAAAACTGCAAGGCCAACTGATCTTTCCTCCCACATCAGCTTCATGCAATCCTTGCTGTGTTTTGTTCTTTCCGATAACCTGTGAATGAGCGCAGTTCCTGCATCCAAAACATACACCTGTCAATCCACGCTGAATCCATGTAGAACATGTTTTCATTTTCTGTTCTATATTCCTTTAAATGAACGAATCGCACAGTGGCATCAATACAGCACGAGAATGAGTACCCACGAGCCCCCTGCTGAGCGCAGTGTCACAAGTAATTACTGTTATTTATATAATTCAGTCAGTGTTCAGCAGCGTTGCGGGTGCCGAATGTCCTGACCGCGGAATGAGAAGGTAAATATTTGCACGCAATCGCGAGCCACTGAAAGTCTGCGAAATATTCAACGCTTCGACATGATCCCATAAGGATGCAGCGTCTGCGTAAATGGCGGGATTTAGAATGAGAATATTATGTCATTAATGCGTCATGGCCAGTCCACTGGAATTTCCGTTTGGCACGGAACAAAATGCTGAGTTATTCCTGTGGACATTCTCTCCAGTTAATTCATATAGGCAAATATGTTGCGTGCGACTGTTTTATTGGCCTCTCTGCTTCGAGCGGGTCTTTGCACTTCATTGCTTTTAAATGATCAGAAGGCATTCATAATCATGTCGTACCTTCATGACGAGCCCCGATTGCAGTGGTTTGGTTTCCTTAGGCTGTTTTAAGATCTAAACAGGCCTGAATTTAAAGCAGTGTGCGAATTTTAATAATTTGGTGTTTTTATACGGGTTTTCTGACTGATAATGCTCGGAATTCATATACGTCTGGAAGCATCGTCGGCATTAAAATATTTTCGACAGTAGGCCTAAATTGGTTATTTTGACTGATGCAGACAAGTGGTTGGTGCTTCAATAAAGCTTTGCAGCAGTTAGATAAGACATATTTTTATCTTGACTTTTTTCCATTATAAATGAATATGGAAGTTGTAACACTCCCAGCACAGTGGCAAATTTAATGTGACACAGAGAGAGAAGTAAAAATATTCACGGAAAACTCCATCCAGTTGCAATTCCTCCTCTTCTCGTTGAAAACCAACTATGCTATCAAAAACAATCAGTGTTGAACTATTTGAAATATTCCAACCTAACTTTTTCAAGTCAATCGCATCTGTGTATTTTTGGTTAAGATAATTGTTGCAACAAAAGTGAGCCACTAAAGTTATGATTTAAAATCTCTTTAAAAAATATTTTGAGGCAATAACACATGACCAGTCATTAATTGTTTAATTGGTGGAAGGACAACATAGAGTGATGCCTTGTTATTGGTTATGAGATGTTTCAAAAGATTGATGAATCTCTCAAATATGTCTTGGAAAGGAATAATCAATCAGGGTTGATAAAATGCAGGAGTGCACTGTATGTATGTTCCAGCTGATACAAAAGACGCATCACCAATTAACAGTAAAGATGGATTATATTTATTGAATGCCATTGCAGGATCTGAACTTTTTGAAGCAGACTTATCAAAATGAGAGTAATACAAATGATCAAATGCAAGAAATTTGTGCGTCATTCCTTCTTACAAGATACAATTCATTGATGGGATCTGAGTTGACAGTATTCTACAAGATCATGAAGAAATATGACTGGAATCACTGAAGCCTGATATGCTGATGTCAACTTCATTTACTCTGCTCGAGAAAAGCGTGTTCTTCCAGGGATTTCCAGATTGATTTGGATGTAAAAAGCCTGCATAAATGAAGACATGAGTAGGTGTCATTTTTTCTATCAAGTTGTCATATTAAAATTCATATAACAATCCAGATATTTTGGAAAGTATTCTACAAAGGATTGGTGGTATGAAATTGTCTACTGGATAATATTTGGTTTGACAAAACAGGCTTTGGGTTGGGAGGAAACATTTTGGGACCCTGCACCTTCTATGTACCAAATTGTATTAACCAAACACACACACACACACACACACGCACACACACACATACACACACGCATACACACACACACACACACACGTTAATATTGTAGTCATTTCATGGACTTTTCTCCATCTTTCCACTGCCTCAATAAATAAAACACATACAGTGCATGTGGTGCAGAAACATTTGTATTCAACATTCTTAAACCTTATTACTCATTTACAGAAATACTGTATGTGCCAGCAAAACATTAGCCAATGTTTAATACTCTTTGGTACGTACTATGGCTGAGTGGGCTTTGCAAATTTATCTTTTGAAGTTCTTGTCCTTTTCTCTGGAAAATCAGATGGCAAGAATCAGTTGACATTTTTTGAAACACAATACATATTTTCAACTCAAATCAATTAATTAATTTGCTGTTATGCAGAGGATGGAGAAGTATGCCGCCAATCACAATGAACTTTCATATCTAAACAGTCCAATCACTGTTCAAGTGAGTCACATCAGATTAATCTGACTGAGCAACATCTCCACAATTAAACATGTGTATTTTGCATTCATTCGGCAAGGCGCCACAAGGTGGTCCAGCCATGCATGTATAATAAGTTCATCATGTGTCCTGGGGTACATTTCCCAGAAGCATATAGTTTGACCATATAAAGTCAACGGTTCCAACTATGTTAGTTATCATCTGTGATTTTGGGAAATGTACCCTTGGTCACGATGCTATGAAGCTCCCTTTGTGGTGGGGTATCCTGAACAAAAAAAAAAGACAGAGTTGGAAACCCAAGTAATAAAAAATTTTTGTTCTTTGTTTTAGTTAAATTTAAATTTTTTGTGCAAGATCAACTGTAACTTGCACTTGATAATTTTGGACTCATAATAGCCTAAATTTTGTTAGTTAATTAGCACTGAATATTTTCCTGCGATGATGAGGGGGGAAAGAAACTCATTTGCGCATCTTAATTATTCTTTCCTATTTTTGGCAACGAATTCCTTATATATTTCTTCATCCTTGTCATTTCTGTATCCAGAATGCAATTCTCACTCTAGCATTTTCCTGCCAAATTACTGTAGATAACTGATGTTGGGATTGAACAGAACAGCGATGGCAGGCTTAATTGATGGTGTATATTGTGAATGATTATGGGATGTGTTTTCGCCAAATTTACAATCCATCCATTTTGTTTAGCTTTTTTGCGGTAATTCTGACAGTGAGGCTAAATCAAACTCGTTTTTTTGTCCAGCATGAATTTCACACTTCAAATCCGTGGCTGTCAGAGGCCACCAATTTACTCTAAAAATGGTTCTTTACCAGGAAATTAATTAAGATTGTTATATGTATATTGTGATAAAAAATAAAATAAAAAATTATATCAGCAAGAGATACTGGTGGGTGAAATATTAATGAAAGAATCAACATAAACAGTCTTAGTGAGGCTTTTGGCCTCCACAAGCTTCTAGATCAGTGTCGCCTTGGGATAGAGTCTACAAATATAAAGCTGGGATGGAGTACCTCACTTCCAAGAAATAGTCCCTCATCTGGAGTTTTGAGGACGATGATGGATTGTGTTGTCAAATAAGTTGTCTGAGACAGTGCACAGTGGTTAGCACAGTGGTTAGCATTGCTGCCTCACTGCAAGAAGGTCGTGGGTTCGAATCCGGCCTGGGGCCTTTCTGTGTGGAGTTTGCATGTTCTCCCCGTGCAGCGTGGGTTTTTGCCGGGTACTCCGGTTTCCTCCCACAGTCCAAAGACATGCATATCAGGCTAATTGGAGACACCAAATTGCCCATAGGTATGAGTGTGAGTGTGAATGGTGTGTGCGCCCTGCGATGGATTGGCAAGCTGTTCACGGTGGGTCCCCGCCTTTGCCCGTAGTCAGCTGGGATAGGCTCCAGCTCGCCCTGTAATAAGCGGGTATAGAAAATGGATGGATGGATGGAGTTCAGGGGTTTGAGATCTGGAGACTGAGAAGGCGGTAGTGTATGCATAGGATAATTTGCATTTTTATAAAACCATTTAGTGACTCCTTTTGCCCTCTTGGACTTGGGTCAGTGTTATCTTGTAGGAGTCCACTCCCATCATGGTAGGAATGCTTCATCGCAGAATATAAATTTGATCACCCAGAATAACTCTATATTGATTTGCAGTGACCCCCCAGCATTTGAGGGGACACTGGACTCAAACCATGGCAGGAAAATGAACTGATGCATCTGCACTTGTTATGTTTGTCCATCCATTTACCCAGGTTTTAATATATTTATCTCTACCTGTGATATTACCAATCTGTGTCTCCGTAAGGACAATACATCTTATCATTTTCACGTTTTGCCAAAATACCTTAGCTGGTTCTTAGGATTTCTCAATGATTCTGTCCTATTTTCACTTTATTATCAAATATCCTCAGTAGCTAGCTTGGCAGGAGCTATGACAAGACCTGTATTAAAACAGTCACAAACAAAGGAGTATTTTCCACCTTATCAGCTCCTCCTACTTTGTCTCACTCACCACAATCCCCCCCCCCCCCACACACTCACACACACACACAATACTCTCTGCTGTTTTCTCAACCCCATTTAGCATTTTGTAAAATTGCTAATTGAGCAAATAAAGGCCAAATGCCAACATTACTGTACTCTTAAAGATGAAATCCATAAAAAAAACCACTGAATATTCCCACGCTGCTGAGATTATTAATATCATATTCTCCATACATTATGTGGTCTTCCACAATTATGAGAAATACTTGAGATAAAAACATTTAGACAGATAAAAATGGGTTACACTACTCAAGGCCATGGCATCTTAGTGCCATTCAGTGTATGCGCTTAATTGGGTCAAATAGCCAAATTAACAACTTCTATCACTAGTAAGTTCCTGACAAGTTGAGCAAGACAGTTTTTTTAAATTTTCACTTTTCATAACATGACATTAGTGGCTAATTTATAGATATGAACACTCATTGAATGTGGTATTAAAATATGTTTATGACAGTGGAGAATTATGCAACGGAGGCTTGAAATGGGATGTGGAAAGTTTTATACTCTCGGTAAGAGATTGGAAAGGAGTCTTAATCTATGTGATCACCATTGGGTCTTGTTACAGTCCATTAATACCTCTTATGAAGCCAAACTATTTTTTCCGAATATGTGAGTTAACACGAATACAGAGTTTCATTTTATTTGTTGTAGTATCAACAATTCCCAAAAAAAAGAAAAGAAAATTCATTACACTAAAGTTAAAAGCTATGATGTCTTCTGCTGTGCAGGGAATTTTGAGTGAGATGCCACAACGGAAGCTTTTGATCAATGCTACATTTTAATGTACCAAATACCTCTGGTAACATTAAATCACAATTCACTTGGCAGATGCACACATCCAAAGCAGTTTTAGGGTTTCAGTGTATTCTGGAAATAGATGTTGAAAACAGGTTATAAAAAAAAAATCCTGGTGATGAAATGCCGCCAAGGGCTGGAGAACCTAGTATTTTGGAGCACAAACTACACCCTGTTAAAGTGTTAAAACTTCACTCCTGGGACCCCAAAGGCCTCTGATACAGAAAAAGCTAAGTTTCAGAATGAATGGTGCCAAATATGCTTGTTTTTTTTTTTTGTTTTTTTTTTTAAGCCAACCATTTCATCCACCACTGATTTCTATGGTTTATGGAGCCAAGTTTTAGACTACCAGTAACCTCTTGACTCCTATCCAATGCCGTAGAATGAGAGCAATTTTCAAACTGAAAATGTCTGTTCTTCTGAGAGACAACATGTTGCATAATAATAATAATAATAATAATAATAATACAGGTATTGCTGATGTTTTTTTTATATATTTATTGATTCAACTTCACTTAAATATTCAGTCAGTGGAGTTGACAGGTGGATCTTTTATGCTGGGCAAATTCATGCAAGTGAATGTCCCATAAAATGCTTGGAAATTATAAATAACTAATCAAAATATTTAAAAGAAAGAAATTAAATCATTAAATATTCATACAATAGCTCATTTACTGACAGATAGAATAAAAGAGTGGAGAAAGACTGAAGAAATACCAAATCTGAGTATCTCAGGAGTCCAGTGCACTGATGTTAGAACCAGAAGGTGTCCTTGTTTAATGTGTTCCTTTATGCTGGGTTCAATTAGCAGGGACTCATGATTTAACCTCAGCAAGTCTGACTCGCAGTGGTGTACTTTCTGAGAGTATCAGGCCATAAACCTTTCCGGTGAGTTAGCTTACTTCAGTGATGAAAGGTGAGAGTGGTGCTTCACTCAAATGTTTGCACTTAACAGTTCAACAAAAGCAGCAAGCACCTTTTCTCATGCTAACAATATCTATTGAAACTTATGCCAAAATATGTCATAGATAATGCTCCATGATAATGAACATTTTAAGACAGGCAGAGAAATAGTTCAGAAATGTCATTCAATGAGGGGAAAGTATTGCTTTCTCAGATTTGTAGAGATCTAAGAAATTATAAACCTTAAATTAACTCGTCTAACCTTGTATTAATTTCCTGTCTTTTTGGGGCTTTTCACAAATTTTTTGACATTAAAGCATTTTTATCATAAACAGGCTAGTCTTTTCACTGAAAAAAAAAAAATGAGCGGGAACGCTCTTTATGCTTTCTTGGGTAGCTCATCAATAGGCTGTCCTGTAGGACGTGGAAGAATGGATTAATGCGGCGACAGCCTGGAGGGTGTTGAAACGCTCTGTCGATGTATCAGAAGTCCCGTGTCAGCTAACCCCCTCTAGTGCCGGGCTGGCGGCAGAGTGCGCCGAAACCGTTGGCGCGGTCTTTCGCTGATGCTCCTGTCGGCTTCAGTATCTCAGCTGGGATGGTTCGTGCACAGCTCCGCATGCGGTAAAGGTGACCGCGTCCGCTGCACATCTGCACAGTTCAGAACTTGGAGGAATCCTGCGCAGCTGCATGCATAGTCTACTCAGGTGCTAAAGCAAAAACTGGGAAGATGTGCAAGCTCCTGATCACCACCGACATATGGTGTGGTAGCCGGTAACAAAATATTGCAGATAATAAGAGAACAGAAATAGTCGCAAGTTTCACCTGGTCGTACAGTCGAGAACCTCCGCTATAATGCGGTCGTTATTCGGCCACTGCCATTCTTCGGAACAATATTTTAAGGATTAAATTGGCGTTTGTTTTAGATTCATTTTCATCGAGAGCGGGACAATTTAATTTCCCGTTCAATCGCACCGCGCGAAACGTCGGTATCTTCAGCACTCACTTTGTGAGAGCAGCCCGTCGTCGCCTACTGGCAGTGGGATGGCAGACTATTCACCTGCGGTTTTTTTAAACTCCGACGCATAAAAACCGTGGTTGAGGATACACACGTGGATACAGCATCTTTTGATGGCCGGAGGATTACAGGGCAGCCCTGTGGATGTTTTCGAAATGGGTTCTGAAGTAAAATTCTGTCTAATTTTTCTGCTATTGAGGGTGCTTTTCACAGATTCAAGTCGCAGCAATCAAGGTAGGCTACGTTCATATTCTTTCTTCGTGGCGTGTTTTGAAACATGCTTTTATGTATGAATAAGTCCTGTTGTGATTTTTTAAGGGGAAAAAAAATTTTCTCACGTCTTGGGACGTACAATTGTGTGTTTTGTATTTTCCATCTATTTGCAGTGTAAAAATATCTGCCCGCAAAATTAACTGTCAGATAGTTCTGTGAATATTTGCCTCATACTTAAAGGCAAAGACGTAAATTCATTGTTCAAAGTGCCTGCATCTTCATCTTCAGAGCATTGAGAAGCCTTGCTCCTCTGTGAACTACTTGAGCATGATGGAGCACGCACGCATTGTCTCGGTATCTCGGACGTTTGAGAACACATCTTTCTTCCGAGCCATTTCCTTTCCCCGACAATGAACCTCAGGGTTATTGGTGACAATGTGTCTTTGTCATATGACGACTAGCAAAATATTTACAGCTTACGCAGGTAAAATATTGAAGACAGAGAAACTGGTTATGATTGATTGTGCTGTGATCCAGCGCACGTATTTCAAATCATCTATTTCAATCCAGTCATTCGCATGCATGCTTACTGCTGAATAAGCATAATACTTTAAGCAGCGAGGAATTGCAAGTATCGCACCCGTCGTCTCTGTGCACCAGAGCGGTAGTAGATTAAAGTGAGTAGAGGGTGTAGATTAAAAGATAAAAGCAGGGGAACAAACAAAATAGCAGGAACAGTAAAGCGTTAAATTTAGCTGAGATTATAACTGTAGGCTATTGCGTAGGAGGCGATACCCGGTGCGCTCTCATATCGCCTAATTTCTGTGAGAATGCATTTAAGCCCTGTGGCTGAAAGAGAACGCCCTCGCCTTATATTGTATACTTTTGTAAACCTGTACATTAACTATCTGCATGGTTGGGTCACTGAAAGATTCGGAGATTCATCATTGGAGGCTGCTTTTGTTTTTAGCAGTGGTATAACATAGTTTTGACTACTTTAATGCGGGAAAAGAGAAAATAGTAGTTGAAAATATGTAAACATTTAATCACTTATTATTATTATTATTATTATTATTATTATTATTAGACTGCACAATTCACTTCAGGGAAACATGTATAATTATTTCTGTAAATTTTGATGTAATTGATCATGCTCCGGTTTCAATGAATAATTTTTTTGGAATTTTATTCAATTGAAAATTTAATGATGTAATCTGTGGAAATACAAAAGGAATGCAGGAATGTACACTGAGTCATGATTCAAAATATTCTTATTGATTTTAAAGATACACACTGGAATCTTGTCTCAAGTTTTTATCTGATTGTTCTCACAGTTCAATACTGCTGCTACTGTTTATTTGTCTTTGGGACAAGCACAAGTGTGTGTGTGTGTGTGTGTGCGCGTGTGTGTGCGTGTGCGTGTGCGTACGCATGTGTGTTAATGTGCGTGAGCGCGTGTATGTGTGTTTGTGTGCGTGTGTTGTGCCATATAAAGGGGTTTTCCACAAAGTGTACCAAATTTTAATGTCACATTTATTCTGTTGTCTTGGTGACCTCTGGCCTGTCTACTGTCTAATGTTACTGATTCTTTGGTAATTGTCAAATTTGGGATGTGATAAATGAGGAGGACCCGTTGCTCTCTCTATCCAGATGAAATTTGTTGATGGTAGAATGAATAGGCAATTGCAGCTCTGTCTGATTCCTTCATTGAGTAATAATGTACAGTATGGTAACTAACTGAACATATCCTCCTGGGATCAGGAAATAAAAAAAAAGTTTTTCACATTGCATGAAATGATGAAAAAATTTGCATTACTGAAACTTATGAGCCATTTGATCTGAGATTTAAAAGAAAAATTATATAATAAGAAATAGGAATATATATATATATATATATTAGTGAAATGCTTCATATTATGGTCGCATTGCTATGCTGCTTTGATCATTCACTAATTAAAATATCTCCAGGGAATTGAATACCACCAAATCACATAATCCCCTGCTGCATCTCCCGTGAGTGTGTGCTTAAGAAAGTAAATGTGATGGGGATGGTGGTAGAGGTGTGTTTTAGTCTACAAAGGACAATGTATTGTAATGCTGCAGATCAAGAACTTGCACCTCTTGAAACAATTTTCGGCAGCACAGGTAAATGTACGTCGATTAGCCACTAGATTAGAACCACCCGCCTAATATAGTAAAGGAGCTCTTCGTGCTGCAAAAACACCTCCATCAAACTGACGTCACTTGAATTCCCAAACTCGGTGTTTCTCAGTAGCACATTTCCCAGAGCCTCACACTCCCTACAGCAGCTTGTTGTGTTCCCCCAGTGCATCCTGATGCCATTTCTTCCCAGATAAATGGTGCACACGTACCGAGCCGAAGCACATGATGTAAGAGAAAATGGGACTCACTGGACCAGGCAATCTTCTTCGCGTGTTCTGAGGTCCAGTTCTGAAGCCCAGATGCCCATTGGTGGGGCTTTCAGAGGTGGACTGGGGTTAGAATGGGCATTTTGACCAGCCCGCAAGCTAAAGACTTCAGTGCCTTGCAGGATATAATGAATTATGTTGTGACACATTCCCCCTGTAAATATTATTGAAATTCTCAGTGACTTTTGCCACAGTCGCCCTTCTGTCAGTTTGGACCAGATGGGATAGCCTTCATAGCCCCAGTGTATCGATGAGCCTTGGGCGCCCAAAACCCTGTCGCCGGTTCATGGTTTGTCCCTCCTTGGACCACTGGGAGTAGGCACTCAGATCTGCAGACAGGGAGCCCCCCAATAGGTCTTGCAACTTTAAAGATGCTTTAACCCACTTAGCAGGCCATAACACTTTGGCCCTTGTCAAAGTTTGGTGCATTTTTCCTCACGTTCAACACATTGAATACAAGAACCGACTGTTTTTGCTTACTGTCTAAGATATGTCTGCAGACCTTGACATGTGCTGCTGTTATGAGATAATCATTATTATTTGCTGCATCTGTGAGTGATTTTAATGTTTTGACTCATCACTGTAGAGTTCAGAATAAATGCTGTTCTTGCCATTATAAATGTAATCTCCTCACGCTTTTTTAATACATATTCAGGTTTTGTAAGTTTGGGAAGTTACTGTGATGTGGTTGTGGATGTTTGCTTGAGTGACTTTGCACCAAATTTGACCTGAACCATATTTGAAGCATTGAATTGAGGAAAGCCATCTATTTATCTTAAACCTCATTCAATATTACTAGTATAACAAACTCTATAATACAGCAACTTCTCAACCTGTTTTTGTTGTGTTTGATAAGTTTAAATGAAAGATTGATGAAGGACAATACAGTTTGTATCCAACAATAAATTTTCAGTGATTGAGTCTCAAAAAAAAAAAAAAAAAACGGCGGAAAATCTTACCATCTTTGACAAGGTTGGCATCACACTAATACGATGCATAGGGATAGCTTCCTGTATTTTAGTACTAAATCCATGGGGCCATCCCTTTTTGCATGATTTTAACTCTCATAATATTGAAGAAGTATATAAACTTCTTTTTTCCCCTTTAGAGCCAAAATGGTGCCGTTAAACAGAGGCTTGCGGCTTCATGTCTGGCAGGTCTGCCCTCTGTTAGACTGCTCTTATGTGCGCTCAGTTTAACATCGTTGATCTTTCTGTTTCTGTCTCATTGTTCTCTTTCTGAAGCTACTGTACCATCCCACTAACTTGTAACCACATCAATTCTGTACATTATAGAGTGCAAATCACAATGCAAAGCCATTGTTCAGGTAATTAATTTTTTAACTGCAGCCATATTTTGTAGCTTATTTGTGATGCTTAGATAATTTCAAATTTAATTTTGGGGTGAAAGCTTTCTGATCTCCGAAGTCAAATTGCTGGCGCAAAAAACAGTGCTGCCTCTTAAACTGTAGGATTGATCAGGATTTTATTATGAGTTGCATGCCTGACCCTAAGCGAGAAATGCTTAGGAAGAAATTATACATTCTACAATCTATTGGATAAGCAGAATATATAGACATACATTTGTAGCATGTGCTGTACTATTATTAGGCTACCCTACTTTTTAATTTGGAAATAATTATTGATATGTTTGTATTTAGTCATAAGTTGCCATTTCCCCATTTATTTTGAGTGCAGTTTAGTTTCAATGTATGACGGGTTTATTGAATTTTCATTTGAGTGCATTGAAGTATTTCAACAGGCTCCCTTTTAAAGTGGGACAGGTGTGGAATTCTCTCTTTAGTTTGATATTATCTGGTCTTCTGGACCCAAAAAATGTCTTCTCCAAGTTCAGTCGATTGTAAATACAAAGCACACTGTAGTTGGTTTCATGCTCAAATTCAAACAGCTGGGAGCACATCTCACCAGCTTTGACTCAAGGTTTTAATTGAAAGCGTGGATATTTTCACAGTGAGTACACACCTGTTGTTCTATTGTCTTGAATTTCAATCCCACAGGCAACACTATTGGATCCATTGTTTTGTCCCTGACTTGAGCTGAACATCATCTTCTTGTATAGTCTGTGTCTCCTCTGTGCACTAGTCAACTTGGTCTGCAGCATTATCACTTTGCAGAATCAACTTCAATGGCCATCTGTGCAGCTTGATTCTGAAGATGCGCTTTCATTGGGATTTAATATCATAGGCTTTTTTTGCCAACCCACCAACAACAAGGCAGAACGTTTTGACTGCTGTGCAAGTGGCTACCCCCGACTGCACTGGCTAGCATTGTGAGCATGGCTACAAGGGCTCAGATGAATTTCTGGTACTATTGGTTACCCAAGGGGTGGCACATAAATGCACGTATGATCACGCATGGGAAGAGCTGGAAGGGGTCCAATTCTGCCACATCGCTTAACAGGTTTAAAAACTAACCTCAGGTACGAGGCAAGTTGTGAATATTCCCAGTTAAAATAATCAAGCAATGAAACTCAGGTGAGAAAGGAGCTCTACTCAGAGAGCAGTGTCATCGTGCCGTCAGCAATGATCCGTCTGTGTGGTCGTCCATCCCTAACCAGAATTCTTATGTTGATCAAGACCATGTTATGAGCTCTGCTTATTTGTGGACTTCCACACCCCACAGCAGAGACAGGGAACCTGTTTCTCTGCAACCCATAAAAGGCTTCCATGGCTCTACCCCAGTGTCACAATTCCATGGATATGTCAGTGTCCGACCAAAATAATGCAACAAAACCATCAATAGCTCTGTCTTCCTTGCCCATTCTACTGAAATTTAAAGGTCCCATGTCACCCAAAATTAAAATCAATAAATAAATAACCTCGCCACAGTACTTTTGCCACGCAAATTTGAATCTGACTCTTGGTTTTCATAATTCTATTCACGAAAAGTATAAAATGCAAATTAAAACCTGCTGGGGAACGCCCCTTGAAAACTGCTAAAAGATTACGTAATCCATTATTGTCATCTCCTGAAGGACAATGCTCTGAGCAGATTCAGAGGAAAGGCATTTTGCATGCAGTGCCCCGCACATGTTTCGGGCTACTAATAAACGTTCACATTTTTCACTTCTGATTTCAATACAAACTAGAAAAGCACTCAGAGAGCACAGACCTCCGCTAGGGGGCAGCAAAACCCAAAAGCAGGGTGATTGGAACTCCGGCCCATTGGAAAGACTTGAAATCTTGAACTTCGGCGTACATTTCAGCTGTATTTTTGCCTAGATATGCCAAAATTTTATCACCTGTTCCTTGACTTAATACCCACCTTCTCTGATTTAATCAAAATCGGTGCATTACTTTTGGAGTTATCTTGCTTACAAACAAACAAACAAACAAACAAACAAACAGACAAACGCTGCCTAAAACATAACCTCCTTGGTGGAGATAATGATGTGCAACACTTTCAACAACAGCAGTGAGGATTAGAGAGGAGATGCTTTGTTTTTGGAGTCGGAGTAGGTCGGCCTTATTGTTCTGAGCCCGAGGTGGAAGCAGGTTTTGGAAAGTCAATACAGTGTCAATATGATTCGAAATAAATAATTATTAAGTCATTTTTGGTGCAATCCAGTCAGTTAAAGTGGGGGCTTATATTACAATGGTGCTTGGTAAACTGAAAATTGGTGAAACACAGGAAACTGGAGGACAGTCAGAGAGCGTTTACCTCTGCTAGCAGGTTTCCACTAGCACTTTTAATCAACTTCAAAATCCAGATCCAAATCTAGATTGGTATAGAAATTTAGTCACCTCTTCCCATTCATACAGCCCTTCTACCCATAAACTTCCCACTTCTCGTGTGCGCGCATACGCTCAAGTGATCACAACACCTCCAGGCGGAGGTAATAATTCAGCTGAATCAATTATATTGTAACTATTACACAGGTATAGGGTTTGAAACCCAAGTAGGACTACATAGATCATTAAAAACATGTTAAAACTTACTGTGACCCATTATTTACTGAGGAACTTTAGTTTTGCGTGTATTATTTACGATATGATTACCAACCAAACGACAGTGCACTTCAGCACTGCCATAATGATGGAATAATTAATCTTGTTTAGCAAACACTTCTTGAGTGTTATGGAAAAACCCAGCGAGTCTAATTTTGGTCAAAATTAAGTTAGGACCATTTTTTCACTTATTACACTTTCCCTCATCATATACAGTAAGATACATGAAAAATAATCATGATTTCCTATGCTTTCCTGTGGCAAAACCAAGCAAGTCATTGGTATTTAATCAGTTGTGAAGTAAAAATCAAGCAAGTTCCTTGGTTCTTCTACATAAAATTTTCTATTTTTTAGTGATAAAACCTGGTCAGTGAATTAGCAAGTTATGAAGCAGCATACCTATATTATCTGATCTGTGAGGTTAGTCCCTATGCAGAACATTGGATGTGCAGGACATTCGTGGTCAGAATTCATAATTCACGCAATTCACACACCCATAACGACTGAAAATGGCTTGAAGAGGGAAGCAGATACTGAAATGAACACTGAAAAACTGTCAAATGCCACTGCAGCTGAATAATCATTAGGTTTTTGTCCATCTTTTTGAGATTTGACATTTTATTTTCAGATGGAAAAATTTCTTCAGTCATATTGCCAGGGATACTAATAAAACGGAAAAAAAAATCCCCCATGAATATCTCTTGTTATTATGATTCAGAACTTTATTTAAATAAAACTGCCTCATAGTTAAAATTTTATCAATATATGTGAAGTTTAAATCAATCCATCAGTGTGTTCCTTACGATTATATTGGCGGGGCAACAGTGTTTTTCTCCGGTCTGTGGGGGGGGCTAAATCCAACCACAACTCTCCCGCCATCTGTCTCGCCAACTCACCCTCAGACTGTATGAACGGGTAAACCCAGCCAGCCTCCTAGCCATTGCAAATCCGTGCAATAGCAGGCAAATGTTTGTTAAAGATTTCATGGCTCTCCGATGACCAATATAAACCTTCCATAGAAGCTGAAAGAAGATGCAAGATGCGCAACACGTAAGCCTTGCCGAATGAGCCTTGATGTTAGCCATGCTAGGAGGCAGTCCTCATTAAGTTATGTGAGGGGAATGAATCACGTCCAACTTGATAAGACTGCGAGATGGCCCATTAATACCAACATTTTTCAACTCGATAAAAAGCACGACTAATCTTGGAAATTGACCGTGGTCCGCCTCCGATCAGACAGAGTACGATGGGTGCTACTTATATTAAGCAAACAACTATTTTAACTAGTGCACTATCACCCTTGGCTATAGCGCGACCGCTGAAATGCTCTGGGCACTTAAGCCGCTTTTGCACTGAATGCAAAATACATTTTTCCCACCACAGATTACATTCAAAGTCAAGACAACGACACACATTCGCGTCTTTGCCTCAGACACGGAGATATATTAAAACCTTGTCTCTTTCGGAAACGATATACTGCGTTCAACGCAATCTGTCGTGCAAAAAATTTGTTTCGCGTCCAGTGTGCAAGCAGCTTAATACTAGGCTACTATTATTGTCACTTAGGTTTTATCGTTTTTAGTGGGGGAAAGGAATACAGCCTGATTGCTATGATGTCGTACTGCGTTAAGATCACATATTGAATATAAATGTGTAACGTATCTTGCATTGTTGTTCATGCCTGTTAATCCCAAAATTTTAAGCAGCAGCAGGGTGTAATATTAGGAACACGCTAACCATGGTTTCTCTTCCCAAAGAGCAACTGTCGTATTTTATTCCAACTTGATGAGTTTGAATGATCTGACATAGTTTCGTTTTGAAATTCCAGTCAAGTTTGCTAATGGTAATAATTCGCGAATGCCCCAGCTAGCCAGCTAACTCTTATTTGTAATCCTTAATATAGATGTAAGCAGTGCAGAAAACATGCCTGAAGCTGCAAAGTAAAATGCAACAATAACGCATCATGCTGTCATAGGACAGAGGCTTCTATATTCCAACACATTAAAGGTGCGGAGAGGAGTTAATTTGATTGGTGAAGATTTGACTCGGCTGTGTTATACCCAAACACGCCTTGCCACTTGCACTGGAAGGAGGGACAGAGGCGGGATAGAGGAGTACTTGCGCCTGGCTACACCGAGCAGGAAATTGCAACATACGCCTGGACACACCCCGTTGGCGCGACGCACCCCCATTCGCTGCGCCTGCGCCTGGTCAACGAATCTACAGCCCAATATGTTTACGATAATATATTCACCCCCTGAAAACATATTTTTAAATGATAGGGAGTTTATTTTTAGTAGTTTTTCATAATCCGAAAACAAAAGATCAAAACACTATACAGAATTACTCAGAGAGTTGAGATTTTTTCCTAATCAATTATTAAGATTTACTTCCTTGCAGTCTTTAATGAAAGCATAAAGGTAAATTCATCTTTTCGTCACTATCATCATTACAGGCTTAAAGGAGCAGTGTGTAGAATTTAGATTGATATTTTGGCAGAAATGGAATATTAAAGGAATAAGTTCCAAGAAGCAGTGGATTACAATGATTTTATAATGGCGGAGGGGCGTTCTAAGGCATGATGTGCTGCGGAGTGCCTCAGTGCCTCCGCCATTATAAAATCTCTGTAACCCACTGCTTCAAGGGACTTATTGCTTTAATAAAACGGTTAGCCTACATATAGCCCATTAAATAAACACACCGGAAAAATAATCAACGATTTATTAGTAATAATGCAACAATAAAATTGAGAACTATTTGTTTTTCCACCAAGCAAGATAGAGTGGACAGAATGGTTGGCAAGCAATACAGACGCTAAGATTGCTTTTTCATCTAGCGCCATTATCATAGGCTATTTGGGATCGTTAATGTAGATATACTATGAATGCAGGCTATTTGGAATGTCTACTTCGGTCTCCCAAAGGCCCTGTTAAATGATTTTACGTTCATTTCGGTTTCGGTTTTCGAGTTTCCTTGTTCTCAACTCGCGCATATTGGCCATATCATTACAACCAGCAGCGAGAATAGGGAACAAGATTGACTTTTGTCCTCCACACTTGCCAATGTCCAGGAAAATATGTTGGATTGTGCATTAAGTTTGCTGGCCGGCTTGTCAACTAGCTAGCGTTCACTACAATGGATGTGGTTACCCTACACATAGCCTATAAAATAAACACACAAAAATAATACATTTTTCGCTAATACCGAAATAGCGAGCTAGTTATCAATGTAGCTAGCAAGCTAAAATGATATCGAACTCTGTTATGCAACAGCTAGCTAGGTAGATAGCCAAATGGTTAGCGGGCTAAAAGGCCAAACTTCGCTAACATTGAAATAGCGAGCAAAAGTCTTGAAACAAACGTAACCTAACGAGTAAGTGCGGCGCCGTGTAGTTGGTTGCGCGCTGGGATATTTTGTGCAGTGGTTTGCCTCAGAATGCAGTGGTTTACAGTGATTTTATACCTGCATGGAATGGTATCATGTGAAAACAATAATCTTAGAGTTTCATTTTGCTTAGAATAAGCTCTTTAAACCTACATGGGAGCAGGTCCACCTCCGTGGAGGCCAACATGTTGCGCCGCCATTTTTTTTCAGTAGCCCAGAACGGGAAAAAAGTTAATGAATAAAGCACTGACACAAGAGAGCGCCTTTCACGCAAGTTTTGCGACCACTGTAGGTTTTCTGAGAAATTGAATGGTCATTTGGTTGCAGTCTATAATCTGGCCACTAGATGGCTCTAAATCTCACACACTGATCCTTCAATTGACCAGAAAAAAAGGTCAAATTGATTGATTGACAATCAGGCATGGTACGTGGAAACATGTTGACAAAATCTTGCGACAAAAAAGGAGAAGGAGTCACTGCCCACCCTGACTGCAAATCCCTGTTTACGGTATATGTGTAGTAAAAAATGATGCCTGCAAAACTTGTATTGATACAATCTCAATATAACATATATTTACTCCACAATATTCAATTTTCGATATATCACAAACATGCCGAAACAACCCTATACTGGGGGTTACTTGAGTTCAGCCGTCAGACTTGGGGTGAAATCGTCATAGTTGGTAATCAGCTGAAGCTTCAACTTCTTCTTCTTATTATTATTATTATTAGTAGCAGTAGTTGTTATTATTATCATTTTTATTATTATTATTAGTAGTAGTAGTTATTATAATTTGGCTGTTATTATTATTATTAGGCTATTATATTATTACCATTATTATTATCATCATCATCATTCTTTGGTATTATTATCATTATTTTGTGCATAGTTAACATTTTTACATTACAGTTTATTCACAAGGTTACGTACCCCGGCTGTTGTACCGTTGTAACACAGGTCTCATGTCACCCATATGTCTTTGGGTTCAAATTTATGCTTGTCACACAGCTCACCCAACTTGGTAAAGAAATCACGAACTGAGTGTTCGCTGTTGGCCGTTGCTTGGGCAAGAGAGGCTGATTGAGGCTTCCTGACAGTTAAGTTGTGTACAAGCCGGGCAATTTTGGCATACGCGGGGCTACCCTGACAAACTAACCCCATGCTGCTAGGCCAGCGTAGCCCCATGCTCCCATTTAGAAAATCAGGCCGCATCTCTCATCTCATGATCGCAGCAGGCCTTTATCTTATGGGTTGTTAATAACTCTAGTTACATACGTTTATGAAACATAAAACCACCATGGAAATCTTTGTCTTCAAAGAAGCTACAAGCATTTCTTTCAGAAACTTAAAGTTTGCAGTTTGGGTCAACATTTAAGCAGAAAACACCTACTTGACACTACCGATCCTTCTTCTTTCCAAGCAATGACGTCGCTGGGATGTCACATAATTTGTACATTTTCGTTTTCCCATCAGTGCATTTAGAATTAAAAAAACTGGGGTGACAGACTTTACCCTGTCACTGAAGTAACCCCGGTCTTGAAGAAGATCAGGTATAACTGAAGTATCATTTCCGGTATGTGCAATTTTTGTGCTTTAGAATCTGAGCTAGCAACTCAAGGAGCTTTTGTAAGAAAAGCTCTTTTTGAAATTTCATCATTAAAATGAAGTCAAACTATTTTGTATTCTTTTTTTTCCATTTACATGCAGTTCCATGCTTGGCAAATTCTACTCCATTTTTAGAAATGCTTTTAAAACAGTATTAGTACAACAATGTCATGTTGGCACAGGGGCCTTTTTACCACTGTGTTACATCGCCTCTCCTTTTAACAACACTCAGTAAACGTTTGGGAACTGAGGAGACCAATTTTTGAAGCTTTTCAGGTGGAACTCTTTCTTGCCATTCTTGCTTGATGTACAGCTTAATTTGTTCAACAGTCCGGGGTCTCCGTTGTCGTATTTTACGCTTCATAATGCGCCACACATTTTCAATGGGAGACAGGTCTGGACTACAGGCAGGCCAATCTAGTACCCACACTCTTTTACTACGGAGCCATGCTGTTGTAACACGTGCAGAATGTGGCTTAGCATTGTCTTGCTGAAATAAGCAGGGGCGTCCATGAAAAAGACGTTGCTTGGATGGCAACATATGTTGCTCCAAAACCTGTATGTACCTTTCAGCATTAATGGTGCCTTCACATATGTATAAGTTGCCCATGCCTTGGGCACTAATACAACCCCATACCATCACAGATACTGGCTTTTGAACTTTGCGCCTATAACAGTCCGGATGGTTCTTTTCCTCTTTTGTCCGGAGGACGCGACGTCCACAGTTTCCAAAAACAATTTGAAATGTGGACTCGTCAGACCACAGAACACTTTTCCACTTTGCATCAGTTCATCTTAGATGAGCTTGGGCCCAGCAAAGCCGGCGGCGTTTCTGGGTGCTGTTGATGAATGGCTTTCGCTTTGCATCGTAGAGTTTTAACTTGCACTTGCCGTTGTACCGACGAACTGTAGTAACTGACAGTGGTTTTCTGAAGTGTTCCTGAGCCCATGTGGTGATGTCCTTTACACACTGATGTCGGTTTTTGATGCAGTACTGCCTGAGGGATCGAAGGTCACGGGCATTCAATGTTGGTTTTCGGCCTTGTCGCTTACGTGCAGTGATTTCTCCATATGATATAACGGACCGTAGATGATGAAATCCCTAAATTTCTTGCAATAGCTCGTTGAGGAATGTTGTTTTTAAACTGTTCGACAATCAGCTCACGCATTTGTTCTCTTAGTGGTGACCCTCGCCCCATCCTTGTTTGTGAATGACTGAGCATTTCAAGAAGCTGCTTTTATACCCAACCATGGCACCCACCTGTTCCCAATTAGCTCGTTCACCTGTGGGATGTTCCAAATAAGTGTTTGATGAGCATTCCTCAACTCTCTCAGTCTTTTTTGCCACTTGTGCCAGCTTTTTTGAAACATGTTGCAGGCATCAAATTCCAAATGAGCTAATATTTGCAGAAAATTACAAAGTTTACCTGTTCGAACATTAAGTAACTTGTCTTTGCAGTTGAATATAGGCTGAAAAGGATTTGCAAATCATTGTATTCTGTTTTTATTTACGATTTACACAACGTGCGAACTTCACTGGTTTTGGGTTTTGTATTTATCATAGTAAATTCCTTTTTCCTGAACAATTTTGATTGCTTCAGTATCAGGTCAAACAGCTTGATATATTTTGCTTCGCAAGGCCATTCCAGTTAATTGCCTTAGTCAAGGGTATAGTTCTCCTGAACTGAAATTCAAAGCCTATTTAATAAGGACCCAATATAGTGCAAAACACAATAGCCTTATTTTATCTTACTAGTAGCTAGGAGCAAGGAAAAGTTACGCTGAGGTAAACTCACCGCTTAGGAAGATTCCTGGGTTTTTTGTGGAGGTGATCTGGTGTAGATGGGCCAAATTCTTGTCATTATAACCCCGGAAAAGACTAGGCCCACAGTGGTTTTGTAGTGGGAGGCTTTTTTACTGTGGGGGTAAAAAAAAACAAAAGAAATTTATTATGTGATAAATCGGGGTGATCGAGCGACTTTGTCTTGTGGCAATGCTTCCCGTCTGTTTGACAGCTGAGATATTTAATAACATCCATTTGCCTGAATTTTTTCAATCAGGTCCCTCTGGCCCACAGATTTGAATTTACATTATGGAATCAGCTGAGCAGCACTGATCACAGAATAACTGTGGGCCGTCAAGCAAAACTAAGACTTGCATGAACTAGCCTAGCACCCTTGTGTGACTCCAAATATTGATGTTCTTTGAGGTTATTGGTATGGAGGTGGTAAATGATGAATGCATGTGATTACAAAATTTTTTTTATGTTGCATGATGAAATGTAATAATATCAAGTAATTCCCTATGTATCAAATTTACTTCAGTTGTTAAATGAATATCATGTAGATGTCAGTGCCAATTCCTAATTAGTATTTCTTTGCGGGACTCTTGAAAGATATCCCATCCGTTCTGTTTGCGCTACAGTGATCAAATATTCATTGCATGGATCAACAGATTAATTTTCATTTGCCATGTTGTGGGAAATGATAAATTAGTTTGTGCTCTTCTGCCATGGACTGCACTCTTTCACTCTCTCTCTCTCTCTCTCTCTCTCTCTCTCTCACACACACACACACACACACACACACTTATGCAGACACTAAATGATGCAATGCTTTATACAGTGTACATAGTTGGCTTTAATCTTAAGCACTTCTCACTCTGCAGTGCTTGAGTTTACAAAAGCAATTCAGATTTTTTTTTGTACTCAGCTGGGATTCTGCTTTTTAAAACAACAAAAAAGTGAATAAAAGGTCCTGAGGTCATTAAAGTTGGGAACATGCAACAGGCCTGGAGCAGGTAGAACCAGTGGTAGTGCGGGAGAGGAAATGTGCTCTGATGAGGGGTGTGGGTGTATGAGAAGCAGAATCAAGTACAATTCAGTGTCATGAAAGTTCTTTTTACAGAATAAAAATCAAAAACTAAATACAGTTTATGGGAAAAAATAATAATAATTGCTGTGCTTGTACATTTCTGAGTAGAGATATAAGTGCTCTTAGTGTAAAAATCAGCTTTTGTTAGCTATTGTTTGTTTAAAGAAACACTGAATCTGATATACACTTAATTACAAAATCGCCCCATTGAAAATTATAAAAAAAATTATAATAAATAAATGATTTGAAGAAATCAAAAGTTGACTCTTTTTTATTATTATTTTCTTCCTGGACGTTTGTTTTCCCCCATTTGCATCTATTTTCTGATATCATCTCAGTGTAGCATACGGCTAATGGAAATGAATGTTTACTTTTCACTTCTCTAATGGCATAGCTTCTTTAGCAATGGGGAAAATCAATAATTTGACTGACAGGGAGACACTGTTCATTCCAAGATGTTCTAGAGAAAAAATACTGGAAGATTAAGATAAGAGTTGCGGGGATACTCAACTATTTTCTTGTTTCAAGGCGCTCTTAATGATCGAGTATGGCTGCATCGTGACAGTTCTAGGGGCCGGTCGTTGGGTACTGTCATGCATCATGGACATAAGTGACTAATGTTTCACCCTCCTAAGTACAGACATTTTAAATCAAGCCTCCGCTTTCTGTGGTTTTTTTTTTAATTTACACAAATTACCACAGATGGTTATTCCTTGGTCTTTTCAAATTATTGTTTTGTATTTTACATATTGCGTGAGATTTTTTTGGATAGCTGTACATTCGTCTTGCAGCCCTTCCAAAGTGCAATATGAGTATCGAATTTCGGATGAACTCAGTTTGGATGAAGTAGAGAATAGATGCAATGGGTAATTTAAAAGCTATGAAGCTGCAAGTGAGAATGCTCATAAAAACAAAGAGCAGTGATTTCTCAATTTTCTTTGACTGGTATTTCACTGCAGAGAGTATAAAGACAAGGTAATGTTTTTTTTTTTAATGTGAATGTCAAAGTAGCACAGTAATTGTGCACAGTCTAACAAAGTTCCTCACAGAAAAATAGGAAGGGATTTAGATATTGCACCCCCTACAGTGCACAACATAATTTTTGTATTCAAGAGAACAGAAAGAAAGTCTGTACCTAAAGGGCAAGGGGGCAACTTTAAGCTGAACACTGGCGATATTTGATCTCCTCTATGACACTGCATCAGGGGCCATTATTTACCAGTCAGAGATATAACCACATGGGCTAAGGATTACTTTGGCACGTATTACAAGTACGACAACATGTAGTTACATTTACCAATGCCAGTTCAAACTTTACAGTGTAAAAATGATACCGTTAAGTTAATGGTGTGAGGAAGTGCTGCTGACATTCCTGGGCTCGGAAGCGTCTGAGATGGACCGTCATGCAGTGGAAATGTGTGTTGTAGTCAGAATAATCAATATTTCAGGTCTTATGTGGAAGAAATGGAAGTCTTGAGCTCCAGACTAAAGAAGAAAAAGACCATGCAGACTTTAATCAGCAAAAAGTCTCAAAGCCATGCTCTGTCATAGTGCAGGGCTCAGTCAGTGCCCTCAGCAGCGGTAACTTGCAGTTCTATGAAGGTACCATTAGGGCTGAAAAGTGCACTGAGATTTTGGAGCAATTCTGCTGCATTCACAATGACCTCTTTTCAAGGGAGGGTTGTGCATATTTCAACACGAAAATGCAGACCTGCATTCAGCATGCTTTACGAAGGCATGGTTGATTAAGGGAAAGGTACGGGTGCGGGTGCTGGGCTGACCTGCCTGCAGTCCGAACTTGTTGCCACTCGAGGTATGTGCTGCATACTCCAGCGAAAAAATGTGAAAAGAAAGACCTTGCACTTTTGCGCGCCTTAACCCTCCTGTTCTGTTCGTTTCGGCTAACACTCAATATGTCCCCGGTCACACGTGACCGGCAACATTGTAGTTGATTATAAATCCACAATGATGCATATATTATCACCTAATGTTGTGTTAGATATTTTTTTTATCGACTTCAGCTCAAGTGAACATTACAAGTTTTGAACTTCTATTTGCTATGTATGTGCTGTAGGACTACCTGTTGTCAAACAACTTGTTTTTTTTGCGAATAAAACAATATATAGATATTATTTTGACTACCAAATACTTAGAAGAAACATATTGTAGTATCTATCACAGAGTACTTCATTTCAATGTTTACCAAAGACACTGTTTTGAAACCATTTCAATTTTCTAAATAGTGGCACAAATTAACATCTTTTGTGTTCCCCTTGACATCCGACCAGTATGATTTTTTTAGAAAAACAAAAGCCCAAATCTGCACATGAAAACATAACGATGTTATAAAAGTGATGTCTGAACCTTTAACTGAATGTACACATTAACAAATATTTTCCCATCAACCCATAAAACAAACAACAGGCAGCACCAAAGTGTTATTTCAGTGTTCCTTAGCGTTGTGTCATAATTCATCTTTGCTCTTCACCTCCTGAGCTCTACAACTGTTTTCATTCTTTTTGAAGATCAACAATAACACTACTGATTACAAAAACTAAATCTTCACAATCTGTCAATCACTTACATCACTTACATTTTGTCTTCTCATGAACATGTTGGGCAATGGATTGTGGCTGTTGCATGTTCCTGGTAAATGTAAAAACTGTGTTTGTGGCACACCGAGCTTGTTTTTCTATCTTGTGGTTCACACAGTTGGCACCTCTTCCTTTTGTGTCCTCCTCCTGTGGTTGGTGTAGATGTTGGTGCTGATGCTGCATTTCTCTCATGCAGCAGAGTATGGTGTTCAGGGAAGGTGCTGCCACCTTCGCATGAAGGGTTCCACCATGGCCATAAAAATTCTATCAGAGATAGGTTCCCATGGGGGTTGCCATGGAAGCTGTGTGTGTTTATGTGTGTGTGTGTGTGTGTGTGTGTTTGTGAGTGTGTGTTTGAGTGTGGGTGTGTGTGTGTGTGCATGTGTGCGTGTGTGTCTGCTCAAAGACACCTGCATGTTGGAGCGTGGGAAAGGAGTGTGGGAATGTGCTTGAACTCTATTTTATACACTAATTGTGGTCTTACCCATTCAGTTCTAATGACCGGTTATTTTTGACCAGGAGCACCACAGGTGTATACAAGTTCAATAAAACACACAAAATTTAATAAAAATTATCCAAATTTATTTTCTGTGTTCAGATGCTATGTGTGAATAAAGTCATGGAACCTTATGACAAACAGATGAAATTAATTGCATTTTTTTGGAGAGAAAACTTTAAGTCGGTCAGATTTGACCGAACACAACAGGAGGGTTAAGATTTGTTTGCAGGAGGAATGGTACAAAATAACACTTGAAACACTAAATGACTTGGAGTCTTCAGTCCCTAAACATTTATTAAGTGTTGTAAAAAGGAATGGACATTTTACAAAGTGGTAAATGCTTTACAGCCCCAACTTTTTAAAAATACGCATATTACAAGACCCAAAATTGAAATGAGCATTTACTTTGTAAAATCAATAAAATGTGCTGTTACTGTATATTATTTTCAACATAATATAGGCCAACAATGATTAACAAAGCCCTGCTTTCAGTTTTAATTTTAATTTAACCTACTGTCCCAACTTTTTTTTTCTGATTTAGGGTTGTAGATGCTATCTATAACTGCAATCCATCATGCGGACTTAGCAAGTGTAATACACATGCAAGAGAAGGTAATTTATTATTTAATTTGCGTGATTATTTTATGCGTGAGCAGTGCATGTGTGTTTATAAATATCTCAATATACAAGGATGTTGCTCGTATAATTTAAAAATTTCTTTATGCGGCTGTAAGATGACAGACAGCCCTGGAATTTACCTATTCAGTGCCTCCCATCTCTGTTCATTCCTTCTCTGAGGTATTTTCAAACTTCAAAAAATGGCAAGCTCAGCTTTGGACTCGCAGCCAGAAACTTACTCAGGAACACACGCACACACAGGCACACGCAGTCACATACACATACCCACACACGCACACACACGTTGGGTTTTCATGTCTTGTGGGGACATTCCATAGACTTGCATTCTTTCCCTAACCCTTTTCCCTGACCTTAACCCTCAAAAGTACATATTTAACCCTTACCCTAACCCTAACCTTAACCCCTAACCCTAAAATAGCTCAAGCCTGAAAATGTCCCCATTAGGATGAAGAAATCTGGAATTCTGTGTCTTATGGAGACATTTTGTCCCCATAAAGGTTGGTAAACACAGATCACACATACACACACACACACACACACACACGCAAACACACGCACACACACACACACACACACACACACACACATTGTTTGTTATTGACCCTCTGGTGAACCACTGTTTTGTAATCGTTACTGAAGCTCATTTGGTATCTCTGGGTTTTGTTCTCATTACCTGGCCCCTCCCCTAGGGGGCCAGGTTAAGCAATGATTATGTGTGTGTGTGTGTGTGTGTGTGTGTGTGTCTGTCAGTCTGTCTGTCAGCCCGTGGCTGGGGCCAGGTCTGCTATCTCTGATTTAGGGCAGCTGAATAAGTGCGATTGACGACAGAGCGTTCTGTAGATAGACAAGCATACAGCCTTTTGTATAGAAACTTCCTTATTTCATAGTGCTCATTGCAATGCATGAAAATTATTTGAACTCTTTCTCTGATTTATGGGCAGATATTCTAACGTCCGTCATCTAAGAATCAGCAAACTTGTGGAGAGAGTCGTAGGTGTGTGCGCAAATCTCAAAAATCCTCATTACACTGTGATGGCACTGACTTATATGGACCCCTATGAAAGCAAGAAACAACAGCATTCATCGCATCATACAGCTAATCTTTCCTCCGCTTTTGCGACCCATCACATAGCAACACGCCTCGTGGTGCTTTATTTCTAACAAGCTGAATGCAGTATGAATCTGGTATGAACCATAGGTACTCAGAAAAAGAATTGATTTACCTCTGAACATGTACTGTGAACATAGATTCAAACTGATCAAACATAGATCATATTTTCATCCCAACACCTTTGGCTGTTTGTGTTCATGGCAATGTATAAATACGTTGCAATTAAAACCTTGAATGAAATAAAAGATAGTAAAAAATAAATAAATACGGCTTTTAGACGATCAGGTGGAGAATTATTGGACCTCCCTCATGGCGGAAATGGAGACGCATGTAACAAACAACACAGTAAATCATTTGCTAAGTTTAACCATGAGGAAATTATTTTTTTCCCAATTAATTTTCATAAATAGAAAAAAAACAATAGAATAACTTCTGATTTCCAGGTGCCCCTCAACAATGATGAAACAGGTATCAGTCTGGTCCTAAATGGCATTGGTTTGCATCATTCTTGAGGTCAGACATGGGAAACTGCCCAGAGGGCAGCGGTATGCAGGTTTGCGTTCCTCTTTCTCTCAGCAGGCAATTTATTCTTTTAGAACTAGATGTGTGAACTCATTAGTCAATCAGTGACTTCTAATAAACAACTTGCGCAGTAACACTGAAAACCTGCAGACACAGTGACTCTTCACACTGGAGCTGCCCGACCCTGATTAAGTGCTTCATTAAAGTCATTGATTGGCCATTCCAAGGCAGCTGTTCACTGCTAATTGAAATTAAACCATAAAAATACAGGCACGGGCCTGAAGGTGCATGGGAGTTTTACATTTCTGATCAAGAAAGCCAACGTTTATCAAATGTCACAACTTAAATGTGTAATGACTGAAATGCATTATATGGCTTTCACTGTCCTTTGTAATAATACAGCTTTGCATCTAGCTGCTCATCCTGAATGCGAGAAGTCTTTCTTTATTGCCGTCTTTATTCTTTGACCTATCTTGACTCTCTGTGTTTAGAGAAGCTTACTTGGACAATTGGACGTGCTTCTAATAAATTTATATTTTCTCTCTTTCTAGTTGTTCTGCTGGATACTACTGCAGTACTGGGAGAGCTGGGCTGGAAGACGTATCCCATGAATGGGGTAAGTCAGCTGGTCTGGCTGACGGGTCTGTGTTTGAAAGAAGCTGGATTGTTTCTATTGTGTGAATTGACTGATATTAACTCAAAAGAAATCTATTGGTGTGAACGCCACCATTCAAGCTGAGCCCCGACCCATCTTTGCTCTTCTAGAGACAAGGCCTTTTTTGAAATGCCCCCCTTACAGTATGATACAACTAGTTCTGATCAATTTTTCCTTATTATTGAAACAGTATTTTTTTTTTGAAGTTGGAGTTTTATTTAAAAAAAAAAAAAAAAAAAAACCTGAGCAAGTAAAATCCATTTTTGGTAGAGATGGCACCAGGAAAAGATTTAAGTGGTGTGTGTGTGTGTGTGTGTGTGTGTGTGTGTGTGTGTGTGTGTGTGTGTGTGTTTGTTTGTTTGTGTGTGTGTGTGTGTGTGTGTGTGTGTGTGTGTGTGTTTGTTTTGTAAGAGGGTTTGTTACTGGGGCATGCATGGCAGAAGCCTTTGTCACATCCTGCTCAACTGGCATTTTACTGGAAAGGCAGCATGTTGGTCTATGAGAGAGAATACATTGAATTGGCTCAAATCATGGTAAAAGGCACACAGTCAATGACCATGATGTTGAGGCGATATGGAAGGAAAAATTGGGCAACTCCAAGTTCAAAAACCTTATGTTTGAGGAAAGTGGTTGAAGCGTGTCTCCTTTTGTAAAATCATAGTTTAAAGGTGTCAGTTGGTACTCTTAAGAACATCCAAGGCACTCCGTTCTGTAATGGAAAAAGTAAAAAGCCTTTATTAAAACATGACTAACCTTATGTTTGAGACAGTTGTGTAGCTGGAAACCTATGGGTGGGTTGGCCGATGGAAATTACTGGTTGCATAAAATCAGTAAATTCTTGGGCAACGTCAGCTATGGGCAGCATTAAAGTTAATTAGTAGCCCAAAATTGGATATAATTTATTGCTACTACATAATAAACGTTCTGTGAAGCAAGGATTCTATTTTTTGTGTGGGTGTGTGCGAGTGTATGTACATCTGTTTGTTTGTCATTTTCATATCTTTACAGCTGTTCATGGAGGTGCAGTGTTGGGTTTAAAGTTCTCTCCAGAAATCCAGAAAGCTGTATGCACCAGTACCACTCAAGCAGCAATTAAACAGGACCTGCTCTATACCACGCATGCAACAATTGTACAGGCACTGTAGTAGTGCTCGAGCATTTGAGTGAGCCAGCTTGTTTCCTGTTTCATGCAAGCTTAAGTTGTGATGATGAATGATGATAACTTGTGCTCGTTCAGTCTTAAAAGTGACAACAGTACCTTTGGATGATTTTGTGCGAAGTTAATTGACTCAGTGGATGCAAACTCTCTGAAGTAATTGGTACCTTTTTATTTGAGCCTTTTTAACAATGGCCGAAAACCCTCAAACACCTGCTGACATTTGGCTTTTGTCTGCTGTGTTAAAGGTTATAACTGGCATTTAGCGGGTCAAATAATTTGGCAGTAGTCACGGGTATTTATGGGCTCCAATCAGCAGTGATTGAAGCAGGAGACTGAGGATATTTTGAAAGGTTTATTGAAGAGCCATGACATCACGTAGCGAGCAGCGCCCCTGATTGGTTGAATAAAGTATCCCAGTGATTTTGTTCTCCATATTCTTGGTGTGAAACCTCGTGACAAAATAGTGAGACGTAAGCATCCATCGCCATGTTGGATGATGTACAAATCTACAATGCCGTCTCCTGGGGCGACTGGTGAGCTGGCGATAGGAGAGGCTGAAACCCGTCCCTTAAGAATAATGACCTGTTTTCAATCATTCATTTAAATTGCCATTTCAGAAACCCCGAAAACTCTAAACATTATCAAGTGTGGCCAGTTTTCATTAATAATGCGTACCTGTTAACTCTCTCGCATTCGGCGTCGGTTTTTGTGGCATATTTACGTTCCTCTGCTATAGTCAGAAATTACTAAATCAACACGTATGTAAGAGTTTCTCGTGCAGAACTGTCCCTATGCATGGAGGTTTATCGTTTTCACATGTTATTATGACTCCGGACTTCTTACGATTTTCTTTACTCAGGGGTTGGAAAAAATGCGTGTTTCATTATTGTTTAAATGAAATAAGATCATTTGAAGCGTCTTTCTTCCAATGATCTGATTTCATTGGAAATAAGCACTTTCATACCACTACTAGTGTGAACTATCTCATTCTACAACAGTGGGGGACACAGACTTGGTCATTGGAAGCACCGTGAAGAACCGTAATCTTGATTGTGGTTATCATCCACCCTGGCGAACTTCGGGTTTGCTAAATGCGTGATGTCACAGGCACACAAAGAATTGTGAAAGAGGCAACACTGGCAAGACCGCAAGGTGAGAGCTTCTACTAATACTGCTCTCTCTCTCGGCTGCCTCAGTGTTTCTGGTGCGTTCATGACATTGAATGTGACATGATGGGGGGGAAAATAAAAACAAAAAACAAACTCTACTGGCACTGAGGAAGGAGTCAATCTCTCTTTTGATGGGGTTCCCTGCATTTAAAAACCCATATAAACAGACTAATTTTGATGTACAAAGGGTATTCATTTCTAGTGTTCCCCTCTGGAAAATTAATACTGATAATAACTGATCCGTGTGTGTTATCTAGTGATGAAATATTGTAACTACGTGCATAAATTTGCAGCTCCTTTGTGGACGAGCAATCCTCGTCCACAAATGATTGATACAAATATTTGCTTGAGGATCTGGTTTCATTTGATGTTCTAATTCTATGATTAGTCAATAGTCGGTTACTATTTTTCAAGATAAACACAAAGAGTGGGCGCCAATGGGCATCGAAAATTATAAATAGTTTTTTTTTTTTTTCTCGTTTTTTTTTCTAAGGGTGACTGGCGGCGCCCCTCCTGCAGACGGCGCTCTAGGCGACCGCCTATATCGCCTATGCCAATCACCGGCCCTGACTGGAGTTAAATATTTCATTCTTTTGTAGGCTCAGTGTTAATATTTATATTAAAAAATATATATTTATAATAATCCTTGCGTAACATAATATTTTCTCTGTTCCATGTCCAATCCCTTAATTGATTTAATACCTGAAAAACTGCTTGTGCGTTGCTTCTCCATCAGATTTCTCCTTGTGTCAAAGGAGGGGCTCTTGCATCATGTAGGTCAGCCTGACAGAAGCCAGAGAGGAAAAGGACCTGCTGCTGCTCTGACTCTGTGATTAAGCTGTCAAGATGTCTCCTCACGGGCCCAGGAAACCAGATTGTCCATGAATATTTAATGTAAAAAGGTGAAGAGGGTTAGTGATAGGAGGTGGATTGCTTGGAGGTAATCTTGCCCAAACGCAATGTAGTTCGCTTGTGGTTAAGTTGTCGTGCCACAAATCCACTTGATTTAACATGATTAGAGATCTGACTTCTGTCTCCTATGACTCTGGGTAACGGGGTAAGAAGTACATGTCCAAAAATTGAGTAATCCTTTAAACAGCACTCTGGGTATTGACTTTGGGAAGAATTCCCTGCTTCTGATCCCTGTGCTTTGCTTTGCAGGCTCAAATGTGCACTGACTGTTGTGGCATCAGGAGCAGCAGACTGATCTGTGATCTGTGGATTCAGAGTCATTCTCGCAGTTGTCGATAATCTATTTTGATTGAAAAGCAGTTATTTCTGCCATACGTGTAAACTAAATGTGTAATAGCTGCGTTCCTCCTGTGACTCCACAAATCGAAAAAGCGATATTCGAGGCTCCGTCAGCGGCAATCATTTCCTCAGATTTACAGCTACGCTAACCATAAATTTGAATCAAAGAAATGAAAATTCTCAATAACAAAAATAATTGGTGTAATATCTTTCTGAGTGTCATTATGTTGTGGTTGCTTGTTTGCACGTCCTGTCAGATATGTCGTTCATATATTCTGAGGGGGAGTTTAATCGCAGTTTAGAACTGCGATGTGATAATTGAATGAAGCCCATATGCGTGCTTCACTTTTTCTTTTCCGCATCTTTAATGGGAGGTTCGTGGTAATGTGAAACCAAAATTAAGGATATGAATCTGATGCGAATCTGCTCCCCTGTGTTATGAAAGCATTTTGAGTTTGCAGTGGAGTATTGAGCATGGAAATGCAAGTTAATGTAATGCAAGCTGGTTATAGGGACCTGTGCTTTAGAATTCATCTTTGCTG
The DNA here is from genome assembly GCA_029721435.1 of Gymnothorax reevesii. Taxonomy (NCBI): domain Eukaryota; kingdom Metazoa; phylum Chordata; class Actinopteri; order Anguilliformes; family Muraenidae; genus Gymnothorax; species Gymnothorax reevesii. The sequence continues at coordinate 31,656,971 of CM056590.1, forward strand.
GTGAGTTGTTCTGTCAATTTGGGATATATTGACAACATACTGATCTTTTAGATTTCTGCTGTCTCAAGATCTGGAAACGGGGAGATGTTTTTGCATCAGCAGGACCTGGGGCAGGCTTGTTTGGTAGCAGTGGATAATTGAGTGCGTCTTAGATATAGGACTTGACAGGTAGAAAATATTGGCAATCACTGCCATATCCAGACATCCACTGAAAAAATACATGTCTTTTCACCTTCAGCAGTGAGTGGTTGGTTTTTTTTTTTTTTTTTTGCTTTTTAAAGGATCTATCTTAGTCACAAAAATGGGTCATATTTTTGGGCTGCTGCACATAAACTTGTAATGGATGTATTAATACAAACACAAAGTGCATAGGTTTAGACAGGTAGTCCATCAAAGGCTTCTGTAAAAAAGTATAGCCGGGCTTGGAAGCAACGCAGTGTCTATCAGGCTTTGCCATCATTATGTTGCTCAAATGAAAACTTACCCTCCTACTAATCTAAATGTGTGTCTATAACTTGCCGTACGGATAGGTTTGTGAGTTTAGAAAAACAGAGGATGCACGTGCAGCTTCAATGCAGAAAGCTGTGTTCTGTTCAATGCTGCTGTTATGACAAGTTCATGTTCAAATACTATATTTCTTAAATGCAAAACCGTTTATCTCCATTTTCATCAAAAACGGCTCTTCGTCACTTCACTTAAAGGTCAAATTTGCAGCTTATTTTGACCCCTGATTGCCGTTCAATACTGTTAAACTCTAACTGCTGGAACAGAGCTCTCAGCAAATTATTCTAAAGATTCTTCCTAATTGGAAAAAAAAAAAAAAACAATAACTGCCCTTATTGCATGGAGAGTCCTGCTCCCATGGTTGTGGTTTAGCTGGTAACATTTTCATGGTGATTCGGCATTATGGCTAATTTGATATGAATTCAAACCACCTCTGCCAAGCATATGAAATTTTAATTGACTTTTCAGAGTTTAAGCCCTTTGCTTACATTTCCAGTCAGGTTTCCTGATGCGCAAATTGAAAAAAATCGATGAAAAGTTGGTGTGTGAAAACGCATCTGCCGACACTCCAGCAGAAGCACTTAATGAAGCATCATTAGCATGCGATTACTGGTGATGTAGCCTGACATTTAATATATTTGCGAGAGATCTTTGGCGCTTTTACGAGTTTAAAGGGTATATGTTCGTGTGAAAAACATTCACGTTAGAATTGTGAAAAGAAATAAAGCACATTATGCCAACAGTACATAAAGGCCCAGCCATGCACAAAAAAAATCAAGAAACAAAGTAGAATTACCATTATTTATTGTGAAAACACCAAAATGTCAAAAAATACAGTGATATGAATTTTTTTTATCATGCATTTTATATACTGACATGATGCATGTGGCGCATAACTGTACATTAAACAAGCACAAATTTTTTTTCTGGGAACAGTTTCAGATCATTTAGCTCATTTCCATTTTATGCTGTATATATTTTTTCTCCCTGTATTTTCATGCTGCTTGAGTAGAAGTTTTGATTAATTTTATTGTTGTACAGCTTAGTGCCCTACCTCCATTCTCTTAGGTGCATGTCCGTTTAGAGAGTGTTCTGACTTATTGTTGTTAGTTTGACAATTAATCGTTGTGGTGTAATGTTCAATGCAATGTAAAAAATTCTGGATCATGTATTCAATTTATCAGAGTAATTAGGGCATACTATCCATCAGAATAGCATCTTCCCTTACTGTTAAGCCCACTTTAAGGTGTTGTACCCATGGCCAGGGGACAAGACTGCTTACCTTGCGGGAAAAAAGACTGGCTTGTGGTTCACTTCATCGAAACAGTCAGAATTGGATAATAATTACGTTTTTTTCTTGTTCCAGATATTTAAAGGTCCATTTTAATCATTGTGTTTATTTCTCATTATAATTATTTAATTCAGTTGAAGTAACAAGTGGATCAACCTGCTCCAATTTGTGCATGATTGTTTGCTATTTTTTCAGCAAAGGTGCTTCACGTAAAAATGACAAACGCACGAGTTTGGTTGTAGCATTCTATTGTACTGAGATGGAGATTGAGCCCTTAAGGTTCATTTTCAGTGTAGAGTCATTTTGAAAGGTTTCAGTATGTAACAGGGGGGGAAAAAAAGCAAAGTAGAACTTTTAACGGAAGGTACAAGTCTCTACTCTCCTCTCCATAAATGCAGGAAATAATCTACTGGGCTTTTTCAGTAGGAAACAAAGCTCAACTTGGCATCTGTATGCACAGTCAATAAGCCTTTCTCAGCAATGGTAGCTTCTGTATTGAAATATGCATGAGTTGTTTCCCGAGAGTGAGACGAAGCAACTACTTATTTATTTAATTACACAAGTTCATGTTAAAGAATCCCACGTAACCCTGTGTCCTTGAAATGTGAGCATGTTAAACTCAAAGGAGGACACATTTTATATGATCTCTGTACTTTGTCTTGAATTAGATTAACAGAGGGTTCTTACAATAGGATATACTGTATGGCTTCATTCTGGGCTGAGCCTTCTTTACTGTAAAATGAATTTTGGAAATAAAATGAGTATGTCAGGAGAATGGCTGGATGATAATTAGAATTTCGATAATCTTTAACGCAGTAAAGTAATTTCAGTTATGGGGCGAGCACATGAGCTTGCTCTGTTTCTTTTCGGTAACTCGCACCTGATGCGGTCTTGAACAAATGGCAATCGAATGTCAGAGGCCATTTGAAATGCTTCCAGTGAGAAAGTTGTGTTTTGAAGTGGGCAAATAAGCTGAAAAGGCCTCCAGAAACAGGGCTGGCCCGCGCACTGACGTGTGCTCAGCGGTCAACCTGATATTGTAAATCGTGATGCCATGAGGGGCAAGAAGAAATTTCTCCTTAGGGAATCTCTGGAATGGATGCTCTCCTAAATCCGTGAATAAATTTTTCTAAGAACCACACATGATCGATGTACAATCTATTGATTTTTCACATCTGAATCACTGGTGCCTTTTTCCATGGTAGCTATAAAAATGTGTATTTCAGGGTATGTGAATGTCATTGGGACCTTACCGAAAGCGCGTTCTCGTCATGGTTCTCAGTGGTTAAAGTCATCGTATTCTGTGCAGTAGTGTGTCTGTGTGACCGAGCATGGAGCTCTGGAGATTCCATTCTGCCAGTCTCCAACGAGACCAAAGTCTGTAAAATGAGCAGCCGTCAGAATACAAAAGATATCATTTAATAATAATGCATCAGTTTTATATAGCGCTTTTCTAGGCACTCAAAGACGCTTCACAATGGATACATCATTCATTCTTTTATACATTCATGCTGTGTTGGTAGTAAACTACGTTTGTAGCCACAGCTGCCCTGGGGCAGGCTGACAAAAGAGTGGCTACCAGTACGCGCTCACGGCCCCTCCGACCACCACCAAACATTCGCACACAGCCATACATCCTATAATGCATGTATTTTTGTGGGTGGGGGAAACCGGAGTACCCGGAGGAAACCCACGCGAACATGGGGAGAACATGCAAACTATGCAAACTCCACACAGAAAGGCCCCAGGCCGGATTCAAATCCACGACCTCCTTGCTGTGAGGCAGTAATGCTAACCACTGTGCCACATGATGTGCCATATGATGAATAGCTTGGTTATGTAGCGACTCTGTAGCTAAATTATAACCTTCATCGCAGAATTCATAGTAATCTATGGCTGCTTTTGATTTGCTGGCTTCTTAGCGAGATTGTATTTCTGTTAATATTGAAATTGAGTATGACATCCTATTGCTGTGCACATAGCTACTTTACTTTTTCATGACAAAATGTTAGAGAGCTATCTAAAATTATTATCTTTTTTTTTTTTTTAATTGACGTTAATGTGCTTGGAATATGTGAACACAGATTTGCAACACTATGTAATGGTACTTGTTTTCAGCATTATGTGCCAGCTAGCTAGCAATTCAAGTGACCTTGAATTTGTTGCAATGTATTAATGCAGTCTAAATACTGCATTGCTCTTCCAATAAGATCTCAGTTGTCAAACAGTTATCAGTTTGTCTATTTTGTACCATATACCTATGTGGATGAGAGCACTGAACAAGCAGACCTGGGCCAATTAACATGTCTGACCTAATTCAAAGCCATTGCAGGGCCTATCATTCAAAAGGCCCTGTTTTGGGGAGGTTCTGGGCTCAAAATCATTCTGTTGAACCTAGAGTGTGCATGCTATATTTCTGACATCTGCTTGGCTTTTTTGGAAATAAACATTTTTTTTCACCAAACTTGGAATTTGGCCATTTTCCCCCTGCAGCTGGAATTGTGCCCTTTTTTATTTACATGTTTCTGAAGTTAAGACAAGAAATGTAAGCGAAAATTTACTGGTTAATTACTGGTGTTCCAGTGATTTTCAGTCCTCGCCATGCCCTATCCATGGTTTTGTGGACTTTTGTGATTGACTCTTGATTTTTTCAAGTTGATTCCGATTCTTGCTTTATCCCGTTTGTCGATTGCTCAGTGAACTCCCTGTCCTTGATCCTGGTTTGTGAATTTGAGTTTGTCTCTTATCTTGCCCCTATGCATGTTGTGTAGTAGCTCTGGTCTGTTAGTGTGCTGTCGACTGGACCGCATGATCCCATTAGGCCACTGCTTTTTTATTTTGCTTGTTTTTTTTTCCCCTTTATTATTTTTGAAAGTGACTCTGGGTGGAAACTACCATTTCCATTGGGCTACACTATTTCCTCATTCAATTTTTGATCGAATTGACAGCTACAAAGGTAAGTGTTTAAAGCTTAGCTTTGCCCTGCAAATGTTTGAAGTCTAAAGCTGGGATTGATATACTGTAGTTTCAGTTACTCAGTTAAAGACTGGAGCTATACTTCAGGCTGCTATAAATGAAATCAACTCCAATTTTTAACCAGATAGAATCCACAGGATGTACAAAATTGATTTGGTGGCATGATGCAGGACTAGTTTGCCCTTTCTTGACACTGCTAATGGATTGTACAATATGGAGGAATGCTAATGTTGTGGCAATCCTGTCTTTTGTAAAACCTTCCCAATTGTAAAATGTGTATTTTATTTTTACTTTGAAACATTTACCTTTTGTAAAACTTTCATATCTCCTTGCGACAGTTGAGCAATGACTAGTTAATGAATAATGCAGTTCCTAAAAATGATATCTTTGTAATATTTATTAGCAGACTCAGCACACAAGAAAGAATTCTGCCCAAAGACTGCAATACAAATCACATTCTAAAGTGACTGTGGTGATGACTTACTGGATACTGAAACAAAAATGAAATAATCACATCCACAACCAATTCCCAGTTACCTTTTAAAGCCGCATTCAGCACTCCACCGCCAATATACCATATTACATTACAGAAAATCATTTAGGCGCCTGGATATTTATCGAGGCGCTGGAGATTCAAGTACATTGCTCAAGGCAGTGGGACAAAGGTAGTGTCCCATATAGAGGTGAACTCCCCACCCCTCAGTTAGAACAAAATCCAGCCCAATACATTACAGACGTTGTTGGCCACAATGCGATTCCTGCATGCTAGGACCAGAATATCTCTACTCAGGATTCTAGCAGCAGATTTAAATTGAATCGTCCATTCTCACAGATAAATGCTGCAATAATGCTGTCATCACACATTTTCACTGAAAGTATTACTGTTTCTACGCCTCAGCATGAAATGTTCTATGGTCATGACTCTCTTGACAGAGTGCAATATGTGTCAGCTAAAGCAGACACATATTCTGCTGCGGTAGCATTCCTAGCTCTGGCTCCACTCAGACATGGATGGAACAGGTCTAAGGAACACATCTTGCAGGGTGTGCACCTGCTGTAGAAATACATCTCAATCCTGCAGAATAAATGAGGAAACACACCTTAGGGTTACTGTGCACATACTACCAGGAAAAAAAAATGAATTCAAACTACATCTCATAAATAATTATTGGTAAATACAACCCATCCAAACTCTGTCTGCACTCATGTTCAAAGGGAAAACAGACATTGTTTGCAGGTGGCTACTTCCGACCCCAAATTAATCACGTTATGTTTAGCTTTCCTTCACATTTGAGATGCATTTGCCTCAATTCCCGCACACGGATAATGAAGGGGAGGCGCGAGGAGACAGATTGGCTTTCCAACAAATGCCTCAAAACAAATGCGTCTGTTAAAGCACTCCGACAGTGAGAAATATGTAATGCATTAGAGTTTTTATGGTCACAGACTTTGCCTGTGTCTTCATTTTTCTCTTTTCTTCACTGTGACATTGCTATAGATTTTCCTTTGTGCGTGAGATGGATGGGGATCACACCGTCCAAGATGTTCTTCATAGCTGCATCATTTGTCCTGTTTGCCAGAGCTGAAGAAAAGCCCGGACGGGATCATGTGTGCTTTAGAGCGAGGGGTGGTTTTTGAAAGGCCGGGGAGTCAGAGGAGAGAGCTTTTGTGTCTTGCGTTGCAGGCAGGTGCCCCGGCGCTCTTCTGTCTGCCTCCGATCAGTTGGCTCCTCAACCATTCATTTCCAGTAATCCCCCGTTAACGAATATAGACTGGGGCCAAATTGATTTCATTCAGGGATGTCGGCAGCTGTTTTTCGGGAAGAGCGGATCCCCAGAGACGAAGGCGCCAGGATGGCAGACAGTCCCAAACTGAGACGAGCTCCACTCCGCCCAAAGGAAATAAAGGAATAAACTGCAAAACAGAGGAAACACAATATCTGTCTGTCCGCAAAAGGACTGTGCAACCGTCTGGGCACAGAGTAGATTTGCCAGTCAAAGCTATCGTGCTAGCATGCTGAGATAAGAATATTTTGTGATCCCAGACAAAATAATTCTTCCCACCAAAGTCTTTTTCATGGGGGGATGGCGATTGCTGTTGCCGTGTCTTAGCATTAACACTTGATTGTCAGTATGTGTTTCTTACAGAATGTTAATTGGACCGATTAACTTGAGTGAGTTTGGTCTGTAGTCCTTGTGAAAAACAGTACTACTGTGGCAGATGCCTTCAATTTATTTGCCCTATATGTTACTTCACCCTCAATTGACAATGAACTTCTTGAAATGAATAGGCAGATGTTCAAACTGCAGTAATTCATCATTAATGTCAGTCTGAATATTAAATGATAATCTTATTCATATAATCGAGCTATTACTATATCTTTCGGGAAGGTCAAAAGTGATCATTTTATTTGAAGATGTCATAGATTTTAGTTTGGATGAATTATTGCCTTATTGCAAGACTGTAGCACTAAGGGATATAATCTACAGCTTCTTACAGTCAAGAAATTAATATTCCATCAGTCAGTGGGTCAATGTGTGATTTAGTATGGCTTTTTCTTTTTGCCTGCTAAAATTCTCTTCGTTATAAATGTACTGAGAAGTGTTATAAGTATAGCACATTATTTTATATATGTAGCACGATCCACAGGGATTTATTTAATTGGAAAAGTATAAAACACATGCCGTTTTTAGGGCCGCATTACTTATTACTTAGTTTTCACCACATGTTCAAATGAAAGGATGCAAAATGGTAAGGATGGGTCTCCTGTTTGCAGCTAGTGATGCGTACACCCGAAACGTCATTAGTGCTACAATTTGTGTGTGTGTATCTTCTGTGAACGTGTTCCTCTGGGGATGCTCTGAAGCGAAAATGACTTCACATGTTTAATGCTTGGCATTATGAGATAAGATGTGCATTGCACTTTTAGGTTGTTGACTTGGCATTGCGTTGTGTGTGAGCAGACACACACCTCCTCCGTACTGCACTTCTGACAGAACAGTGGGATAATCAGTCACAGCTAATTGTGGCATGGATTGGCTTTAAACACTGCCTGACAGCAATGTAAAAATAGATATAAAAAATTCTAGGTGTTCTTTTCATGTGTTTCAGGCATAGTCTGAATCCCTGTAAATGGATTGTTTTCATTCCATGGTCCAGGACAATTCTAGAGCAAAAATGCTGCTTTGAAGGGAAAATGCTGATCTATTGGAGGCAAATTAGGGTTTAAGATGGAATAAAATGTCATTAATAAACCAGATAGGCTGATGTTAAGATGTTATGCTTAACAATTTTCATTCGAATTTCAAATTGATAAAAAATGAAAAAGTGATGTTAAGTCTTGACAAACATGTAGCAGCTGCTGCAAAGTGAATTCATGCAAGCTTCTCTACTCGCTGCACATATGATCTGATTCTAGAAATGGATAATGGATAATGAATGCCCTTGTCAGGGAATGATCAGATTCTTGTAAGAATAGTCTACCGCATGAAATAAAGGGAACTCAGGGAAAAACGATCATAAAAGTTGGCGTGAAAAGTTTGACAATGTTTTCAATGCACTGTAAACCCTGATAGCATGGTGAAGTCAAATGTTTTGTGGAAACCTATTATCTAAAAAATGTGTCCGGCAATGTAATTGCATTCTGTGGAAGGAACTTAAAGAAAATAAAGTAAAGTTATTTTTTACACGTTTTTAAGTGCTGTAAACACAAGGTCATTAAGCTGACATGCACATTTTTTGGGCTGGGTCGAGCAGTGGCCCGGCCCTTATAAATGCGAATATCGCTGTCGGAGTTACTGCGTGAGCGACTGACTGACTGTCTGACGGACTGACTGAGTGATCAAGTTCAACGATTGGCTGGCCCGTGGGGAAGAAGTTCAGCGATTGGTCAGCCGGCGGGGAAGAGGCGGCCCAGCCATATAGTAGGTGTCGATAGTCTTGTTTTGAGGTCATTGGTTTCCCCAAAACAATTGAGTGTACCACACTGACCAGGGTTTTCAGTGTGGTTTAACCTTCAAACCGTCAATGCTATATTCCGTTCTCTCGCCTTCTATATGCTTGGATAGACTTTGCCCCAAAGACCTTTTTCCGAAACACTACCAACACTTTTTTTGGTACTTATGAAAATAAATTAATAAATAAAAATAAAAAGCAGACCTTTTTAATTAAATGGGACAGGCCAGGTGTAATTAATTGAAGTTTAAATTGATTATCAGGCAATTCTATAATAAGTAACTATTAGGACAAGCCTTGAGCTACGAGTAGGATGTAGACATTACTGTGATGGTATGCATAGCTTGTTACAGACCTCTCACTGCTGCTATAGTTAGTGCTGTATTTTGTACTATATCAGAAGCTCTCGGGCGAGCTTGAAGGTTAGCTTGTTTCTCCCTTGAGGACCTTATCATTTTTTTTGTTTTTGTTTTTTTTACTTGGAGAAAGGTTTATTGATGCATATTTTTTCCCTCACTTTTGTTTTCTTGTTGCTCCAAACCATTTATGTTCTGGCCAGTGATTTTTTTTTTTCTTTGATCTGTTCGTAAATAAACATTCTCATTGGCTTTTCAACAAAGGGCTTTATCCTTGATTTCAGATTGTCTATTTTTCCTTACATTGTAGTCAGATCTCTCATTATCTAAAACATCATTAAAATGTTTTAATGAAGGAGGTCCACTGCTAGTCTCCTTGACTATGGCTGTTTGTATCCCAAAGTAAACTGCGATTCCTGATCAGAAAGTAGCATAACATAGCAAGCTTCCAAGGAGAATATCATCCTGAAAATTCCACTCTATTTCATAAATAAATAAAGTTTGCTTTTTTTTCGCTTTTTATTTTATTTTATTTATTTTTTAATAATAGCAAAGTGGAAACATTATACACAAATAAGAATTTTTGAATCTCATTTTGTGCAAGAAACTGTGGTTCACTACATAAATTGCCCTAGATTGCAGCCGCTGACTGTTTCTACTGACATGGGGCTACATTTTGGTGCAGGTTGTAATCCCATGGCATGAAGGGTGATTTTAATGATTTTTCAAAGTTTTAGCATTTTTCACGATTACTATAGCACCTCTGTGGGGAAATATGGGTCCATACTTCACCCTAAATTGTTTTGGACCTGACTGAATAGCCGTGCTGAGTTTGGTTTGCTCTCTTGCATGAGAAGGCAGTTTTATTATCATTATTATTTTTATTATTATTATTATTATTAATAATGTAATAATAATAATGAATTGTAAGTTGAACAGTATGCTAATTTGATGAATTAATCAAAATTATCATTTGCTGAATACTTATTCTGTAGTTACCATTCTTTCTGTTTTGATGATGATGATGATAATGATGATTTATTTATTTATTTATTTTTATTTAATGAATGTAGCTATTTATCAGCCATTGGGTAAAATTGCCTGACCAAGAACAGGGCAGTCGAATCGTATTCCAGACCGAAAGAGTCAGCTTTTACTGTTGCAATAACCATAAAATTTCCAGGAAAAGGGGGACGTTTTCTATTACTCTGTCATCATTATGCAGTGATATCTGGTTGTGTAGGGTTATCATAAAGGCCTTGCACTTCCCTGCCGATGGATATTCATTATCTGCTGCTCTGTTGAGGGGTAAAGTGATGTATGAGATTTCAGAGGAACTTCTCGTGCTTTGCATTGAAGGTGATGAATTCTGTGATGAGATGAGGCTCAGCTCTTTGGATTTCATTCATTCAGGAGCTTCAAATTGCCTCTATCGATTAAGGAGGCTGGTGAGGGAGGGGCATTAGGCACCGGTCCTTTAGGTTTTTACTCGATTTAAATCTCTGGCTTTAAAACATAATGCATCAAAGAGCACATGTGCACAGTGATGCAATTTTAAAGGGTTGTAATTCCTTCATGGTTTACCTGATATGGATGTAAATTAGTGACGGCTGCTGAGCTGAAAATGATGTACAAAACATCCCTTTGAACTGATGATTTGCCTTGACTTGACCTGTTTTCATCCGTTCTGTGTTACTACTACTAAGTTTTCAATGATTTTAATAATCCATTGGCAGGTAAACACACGGCTTATTTTGTCATGTTGGGGCAATTTAATATGTTGCATTAGGTTCAATTTTGAAACATTTTTTGTTCACTGGACATGCTTAATGCAAAAAAAAGAAACTCTTTTGTCCTCTTTATTGGCCTTTTGCACATCCTGCTGTGCAGGGCATCTGATGTGCTTGATTGATCAAAGGTCTTCAGTCATGCCAACAGGTGCACAGCCAATTTGCCATTACCCGCTAAATTCATTTCTTTGTGACATCACATGATAAAGTGTCTGCCAAGAGCAAGAAAAATCTGAACAACTTCAGCCAACCAGTTTCTGTTCCTTCATTATTCTGCGTGGTCCGTCACAGAGGACAGACTTTGAAATGGTCGGTCACAGCTAATTGGTTTTGCACCTGGTAATATGATTGGGGACCTTCAAATCAACAGACCACAAATATTGCTACCCTTTGTGTATACTACCCTTTATAAAGCATTGGTACGGAGCAAATTATAGTGTTGCTCGACAGTGTGGGGCACTCGTACTTAAAGAGATCTAGAGTCACTGGAAAAAGTTCAGAGACTTGTCATGCACCATAGTCTTGGCTCAGGTCAAACTTATATTGAAAGGTTAAATAAGCTAAATTTACTTCCTCTTTCATTTAGGAGAGAAATGGCTGATTTGTCATTTTTTCACAATTGTTTGTATAAAAAAGTTAGTTTAGACCTGAAGACGTTCTTAAGTCGAGTAGTCCGAGGTGATTATACTCTCAAATTTAAAGGTCCGTTTTTTTTGAATGGAGCAGTATGCTGCTAGTCATTTTAATAGGGTTTGCAGGCTATGGAATGGTATTCCATTGCCTGTTAGGGCAACCTTCTCTGATGAATAGCTCAGAAACCAGTCGCGAGCACCAATCAATGCAGTAGATCTGATTCTATTGATAAAGGGGGGTGGGGGGGACCCCTGCAGGGCAGAAGGCAAAAGGTACAAAATCCACACTCCAAAAATCACAATCCAGTTGGTAAAAAATAAAGACAAAAACCAGGGCAGCAATCTCAGTGCTCGTGGTCGGACAAAAATGGGTTTGGTACACAGGCACAGATATATGAGAGAAGCAAAACCAAAATCAAGCCGGCGTAATCCAAACCGTAACCAGGGCAGCAATCATAGAACTGGTCGTCGGGCAGAAAAGGGTCAAAAACACAGATGCAACAATAAATCCAAAATCACAAAGCCAAAAATCGAAAAGTCGGACGGTCCAGTCAGAAAGGTAACACTGAGAAAACAAGGCGAGAGAACCGTGGCACAAGTAGACTGAGAGAAACAATCTGACAAGAAAGTGCTGTGAAAAGACTCCTAATATACACTCCAGGGGAATCACATGCTACACAGAACACAGGTGCTGGAAATGAGACTAATTACTAAGGAGAGAACAAGAGGGAGAACCTAATCACATTAAATAGGAAAAAGCCAGACAGGGAAAAAAACACAGACAGGGATCACGGGACAATCCTATAGACAAATACTTAAGAATTCCATCTTTTGAATCGGTTTCAATCACTGCCCTTTCATGAATATCAAACATGTGGTTTGAGAATAATGAGAATTACTACATCAGTTGAGTAGTGATCTCGATGAAGGAGTCCATTGATTTGCTAATCTGTAGACAAGGGATTTAATTTTTGACCTAACAATTGAGTGCATTTTTGATTTTATGAGGTTCAGAACCAAAACATTATTCATCAAATCCCTACGTAGTTGTGTATTGCCTTGCAATCTTGTCAACGCATTTGAATACTGTCCGACAAAATGTGAAAATTCTTTGGCTCAAACTCTTAATCTCAAATGTGACTTCACAAGGCATTTTGAGGGCTATAATTTCTGTGTTCGATCTTCAGAGCTTTACATCAGAGCCGTGGTAGGAGGGTAGGAATCGTTACGCCTTTACTGGCGTCAGATATGCTCGTAACATTGAAATACCAAAATGTGCTTTTTTGTTCTGGTTTATATGCTTGTCTGTGTAGTATATAGCTTATACATAAAAAATTCAAGAGAAAAAATGGAATGGAAATACTTGAATATCTCACTTTTGAATCTAAAGAGCCAGGATCCCACGCCAAATTTTTCCATGTGCCTTTAATTTGTCCTTGGTTAAATAATAATAATAATTATTATTATAATAATTACTTGTACAGTTATTACAATAATACAGCAATTGTATATTCTTTGATACAAGGAAAAGTTAGCTGAGTGTCATGCTGTTTTTGATTATTTATTGCACTAAAATAATATCATGCTTGCATATCATAGACAATTGTACATCTGGAAAAAAAGACATTGTTGGAAAGCCACGTTTATTATAAAGTTTTAGTTGTCTGAAGAGACTTCTGTAAAGTAAGAATCAACACCTGGCATTTCCAGTGATTGTTTGCTTTGACAAGCTTACTTTGCTAACTACAAAGTAATAGAGAAAGTAATTATTATTATTAAAATTTTTTTGGAGTCGAATTGCAGAATTAAATATTATACTTAAAGTTGACAGAAAAGCATACAGCCTCGCCTTAAGTATGTGGGTGAATGGCTGTGGTGTTGGGTGGAGCTGCCCGACTGTGGAAATAGATGGCAGGGTCAGTCTCTCTCTGTGGCCTCACCTGGACCTGCTGTAGATCTTACATGGCCTTGGGAAGGAGAGATGTGCCATCAGCATACTAAGCAAGGTCCCCAAGGGAAGCGTATTGACTCCCTGTCCTACTGCCTGCAGTCAAACAAACAGCCTTACTCTGGGCACATACACTGTCATCTAGAATTGGCCTTCCTGTTCAAAGAACAACTAAAATAAATAAAGAGCAAGCTGACCTGCTTTAATTGTAAACATTGGGATAACTTGGCAAGATAGTGATCTATTACTGAAATTCAGAGACAACTTAAAGTATCACTCTTGATTGTCATGGCCTTCGCTTATGTGTTGACTGATTAATATTGTATTTCAAGCATAGCTCAGAAGTTGTAGGCCTTATTCAAGTGTTGGTAAATGATTTCATCAAAACTGCTGAAATTTCTTGACTGTAATGGTTTTTCTGTGCACATAAGTACATGCATTGAAAAACAGGAAAAAGGGAAGGCAGGATCCAAATTCAAAGAAGTACCTGCATTTATTTACACTTGTAGTGAAGCCACACAGCTGAAAAAAGGCGAGTACAAAGAAAATAGGAAACGCGGTTCCTAAAATAGTAAAAACAATGAGCTGATTTAACAAAGTCAGCAAATTGTAGTTGTTTACACAATGGGCCTCGCCGAAGCGGGCAATACCCCTCAGCCCCGGAGGTCATTGCTGCAAGGTCAAATGACAAACTGGGACGAAACATTGAAAAGGCACACCTACCCCCCATGAGGAGTCCATATATGCAATATGAACTTCCTAACCCAAGTGGTTACAGAGAAATAGCCCGGACAAAATTGGCAGCCACCCGCCCGCCCGAGTGGGGCTGAGGGGTAATAATAATATGCAAAAATTGCTATGGCATAAGCCTACGCAAGACATGAGCTTTACGAGACTTTGCAATGTACTGGTGCGAAGTAGGGGCTTTTATGTGGTTTACAATAATAATAGATTAATTGAAGACAGGTGCAGCTGATGAGTGGTAACTGCAGGAGCAGGCCGGTTCCTCAGAATTCCGGAGATAAACACCATTGGAGGGGTGGCATGACAATGATATAATAAAAAAAAAAGTTTGTTGATAACTACACTAAAAAAATTCAAATTAAAGGGACCTTATCATGGTACAGCAGGTCACACTCAATAGCTGCATAAATATACAAAATCAATCATGCGTTGGAAATATTTCATGCGAGATCATCCTTTCGAATTGTTTCAATGTTCTTGATAAGTTTATGGAACGCGCCAAGACACCGTCTAGTGGACGGTATTTTTGAGGGAATACTGCTAGTTGGGCTGTAAATATTGACCTCATCCTGGCTCACTCTGGCTGTCATTGTCATCTGTATTGCATTTACGCATTATGCATTGTGATGATAATACTTCAACATTTCATGTCTTTAGTGTGATATCCAGTTATTAAAACGAATTGCCAGCCTCGAAAGAAAATGGTAAGTTAGATTTCCTGCACTTACACCTCGACTATGTCTGCATGACTGACAAACAAATATACACAATTGACCAACTGTGCGATACAGTAGCGTACCCCGTGGATATACATGACATTGAAGATCTTACAACTAAGCATATCACTTGAAGGTTATGAAACGGGAGTAAATTTTTTGTTTGTTGCAAGCTTTGTCTGTTCTGAGTTTCATCACTTTAATGTGCCATAATGAGTCACAGACATTCACGGTTGAACTTGCCATGGTTTTTAAATTCAGTCAACACTCACTAGCCAGCTAGCTAACAAACTAATGTTACATAATGGTTATGGAAAGGTACTCCATGCACGCAAGCTAGCTTGCTCATTTTATAAAAATTACGGTGGAAGGACACGATTGTTCTGTGTGTATGCTGTACGTCGTGCATATGTAGAGTAGCCAGTGTACCGTCACAGCTGAGGGACGAAAAAGAGACTGCTCTAATAAAATGGTACAACCTATTCAAGGAAGAATAACCTGTTTGCCTGCACCTTTTGATATTTGAATTCCATGGGGGATGAATCACCCGGAAAAGGATAGAAGTTGAATGTATTCTTATCTGGGAATGATTTAAGTGGCAAATTGTATTGGATGAAAATGTCCCTATAAACATTTTTTATCCACTGGATTCACACAGCTTATTTTATTAGACTTTGATGAATTTTAATAAATTGTCCCAAAATATTAAAATTTGATTAGAAGTTCCTAACCTATTTCAACTTGTTGATATAGCTTTTTTTTTTGTTTTTGTGGAACTAACAAAACATTTTTGGGTGAAACTAAAATCTCATCTTTTGATTTTACGTGTGATCCTGAAATTCTGTCTTTGGTCAAGGTTAGGCCTATATTGAAGGACTAACATTTATTCTGGGTGCATTGATTTCTTTGAATCAAACTGCAGTGCAGTGTAAAGAGAGTGCACTCTGAGGGTAAGGTCTTGGTGTTATTACTTGCTTTGTTTTTTTAGACAATACAATCAATACTCAGTGGTGTGACTTATCGGGCTTCCGCGTGGATTGTTTCAATCAGTGGTGTATCTTACAGATGTATCACAGATATGATTGTTCAATGTGTGACCAACCCTGATTCTGTCTGTACAGTGTGATCCCATCCCGTTTTTAATCTGTTTTTCCTTTCCTTTCGGCCTGAACTGATGCCCGATTTCCTCGGCTGTTCTGAAGCACTGCACTTGACCACATCAGATTTGCAACCCTTTGGTCTTGTCACTCAGCAAAACTCATGTTTTGTCTCTGATCTTGGGTCCCCAAATTGGTTCCATCTGCATTTTAATTGATTGAGGTTGATTGGGGCTTGAAGTCAAATTTATGGTCAGATTAGCCATTTCCTGGCTGTTAATAAACCAATAAGACCTGCTTAATAAGAATTTGCTTTGGGCCATGAGTGCTCAGGTTAAAATGTTCACCAAGCGTTCTACATATTTTGCTCATAAAATATCCTAATGTAATTATGACAGTTATCTCTGTTAAACTTAATTAGTTGTTCAATTTTTTTGCTCCAGTCGCTTAAGCATTCAAACAACTTATTTGTTTTAACTAATTGAGGGTAATTCTAATCTTGGTTCTCATGCTCCAGTCTAAGGACATTTAATTGAATTGCTGATGAATGCCCATGAAATACCTTCCCTGTTTGTTCATGTTTTTTATAACTGTTGCACATTGGCATGTCCAGCAGTTTTTTTTTTTCTAGAACCCAGTGCGTAACTGTGTCGGTGAATGTAATCCAGTTCGCACCCAGTTAAATGGAACAAGCCAGAAAATGAAGTGTCACCACATGACCACGTCCTAAACAGTGTTCCCTCTTATTCTGTCTTTTGTAAATTGAGTGCGCCAAGCTGTTGACTGTGCATCCTCAAAACTCGTGCAAATGATACACACAACGTATTTCAGTTACTGATAGTTTCAGGCGTGGTATACACTGTGAAGTAGATTCTCAGGAAGTTCCTAAAAGTTCCTTACCAGAAATTGCCCCTGGGAAACCTTTATTCCCTTTTCCCTACTTATATAATGGATTGGGATCTCCTTAATGGCGGTGGACCTTGAGCAATTCTGGGTCAGGAGCACAGAAAAAGTAAGTAACTGAAATGAGCCCATAGATGGCTTATTAAAAGAAAGGCCCATTTCCTCTAAAGACCAAGAGATAAATGAAATATAAAAGTTCTTTCCCCTGTGAAGAAAGATATCATCAGCAAAATGGGCACCAGCAGAAGAGGATAATAATGAAGAAGAGTACGCTCGTATTAATATTTCCTTCATTTGACAGGGGGTGTCAATTTAAAGGGAACATGCTGACAAGGAAAAAAAATGTACTAATTAATGGAGGTACTTTGCTGCTTTTTTAAAATCAGTGAATGCCAGGGGGTATTTCAAAAGCAGGGTTACTGAGTTAGCTAGAAAATGGAGCTAAGTAAAAGTGAATGGGTCTTTTTACTTTGAACGCATGGTGCTTATTTGGGTGGGCTCCAGGATTTACTCCATGCACCTATGCAGCTTACTCAGGAATCCTGCTTTGTGATATAGAGCCAAGGGTTGCATTCATGAAGTGTAATCCCAATCAGAAAAAGTTGCAAAGGTGTAAAATTAAAATTTAAACTGAAAACAGTGATTTGTAAATGATCTTTGACCTGTATTGCTGTGAAAACTATACACCAAGACATTATTTTATCATTCACTGCAGAAATGTAAATTATTTGTATACATTAACACATTTCAATTTTGATTCTTGCCACGTATTTAGAAAATGTTGGGACATTAAAGGACTCACCGCTTAATAATACAGCTATTCCATTTCCACTTTGGCCCTAGGGTGGGGCGCTTTGCATAATTGCATTTCATTACCGTCAGATATTGTGCTATGTTGGACAGCTGCATATCGTCAGTACATTTGAGGACTCAGCATTCTAACTGAGTAAGCCATTTTACGATTCAAATATTGCAAAGAAAATATTTTAAATTGTCATAATGACCCTCAGCCTGATGGTGCGGACCCGTAGCTTTTATTGTATAGCATTGTTCACATCTGTCAAAATGTGTACATATTGACATTCATACCTTGTTAACTGTCCAGCGATCAAACCTGTTATAGTTTTTAAACCGCAAAACAAGCAAGCCTGGACAAACATAATCCTACAATTTCTTTGACATTTTGATTGCTGCTGCGCATCTTAGTGAATTTCACCGGAATTAGCCTTCTTTTTTTTTTTAACTTTAGATGATGTGCTGCAGATTGCACAGTGGTCCCTCAGGAACAAAATAAGTGCTCCCACTGGCTATTGTATGCTGATCTAACGGAATAGTAAGTCTTTTAGCCAATCAGCTCTCACTCCAACATACCAGGAAACTTTTTTTAGTTCTCACGAACAGCCAGTTGCCTGGAAATTCCAAAGGCATATTGCAGCTGAGGGATTAATTTTTACGGCGACAAATTGTTTTAGTGGTTTCTGACAAGGGCGGATTGGTCAGTGAAGCAAGGGAGTTTTAGAAGTGAATTTATAACGCATATACAATTATACATAGGCGCCGGGAATCGGAAGATTATATTAGGATGAAAATTTGGCTACAGATCAGGAAAAAGGACAAGAAAGAAGGAAGCTGAAAAAAAAATTGACAATCAAAATGCAACCGTGAATTGGAACACAGGGACATTTGAGTCTCCAAAATTGTAAGTTGAAACGAGCGAGGACATTACTTATTACTTAAAAAAAATCCTAAAAATATCAATTTCTGCTTACAGTGCCATAATATCTCAACCTTCAGTTCTGGCTGTGGCTGTACCGTTATGCCCCCGGCAAATAATGAGGAGAGATATATTAGTCAGTGCGGTCATTTGTCTGTCTGTCTGTCCATCCATGGACACTTTGTTTTCGAAGCAGAGCTTGAGTACCATTCAATATTTTTTGATGAAACTTGCTATCCATATTAATCAGGTCCTAAACTAATGCCTTTTGATATTTTCGGAATTTCTGAGATTACATTGCAGCGATTGGGGGAACATGTTATCGTCAGATGACTCTTGTTTTTCTTGGCTAATAAGGCTTAATCACACCGCCACATTGACCCTTCTATCATATCCCACAATGCATGGCACAAATGTTCAGTATTCTGTTTGACGCTCACAATGGCCACGACCAGCGATCCAGACAATACGTGCCAATTATTGGGTAAAAAGAATAGTGGCTATAGTGGATGCTCTTGCACCGCACCTGGCCATGTGAATTTCCCCGGTCGAGATAAAGCGAGAGGAGTGAAAACCGGTGAGCTGGACGGCTGGAGGCGTGGTCTTACAAAGCCAGAGAGGAAGAAGGTACACATTATACATCTTTTGTGGTTTCATGAAAATCCTGTTCTGCTTGTATTCAGGACCAGATAGCATGCTAATCAGAGCGAACTTCAAGGCTGCTTCACTGGGGAGCAACAAACCGGTGTTCAATTTTTGTGTTTGAATTCAGATTCTTTCCACATTTGAAGAGGTTATTGAAAGATCAGTGATGACAGCCAGCTGGGCGGACCCAGGCCGTGATGAAAAGCTTTTTTTCACTAATCATTGCTGTTTCTGGAGTATTAAAACTGAAAGCTTCGAACAGTAGTGTGTGAAAACCTAAGAGGGACACAGCAGACTGTTACCAGTTTTTAGTAATATTGAAAACACAAGAGCAAGTCAACTGTGGCTGCATTCTCAAAGACACGAAATAAAGGCAAAGTAAAGGTTGATTGTAAGCACAAGTGAAAGCTGTGAAGTCTTGTTTTTGAAGAGGCACTGTTAGAGGCACGCGCCATATGGGAGCGGGACGTAAACGTGTCAGTCACAGCAAAATGGATGCAAATTAGAGAGACATAATAGGGAATTCAATCAATCTCCTGCTCTGCTTTATCCTTAAATAACCATTGAAGTACCTCAATGACTTTCAAGAAACTTTTTATCAGGTATTACCTTAACGCTCTTCTGTATTGTGATTATGGTCACTAGGATCGGAGAAAGATTGTGTCTGAGTGACTGCACACTGGCTTTGCCTTTACATACAACATATTCCTATAGATAATTCACACTATGGTGCTTAATTTCTGTATTTTATTCTGTAGATGTTCAAGTGGATAGTATATTTGTAATTTGTAATGTGTGTGCGTGTAATTGAACTGCCACCGAAAGTGATGTACTCAAATTCACTTATTTTGTATTCCATTTTTTTGTATTCAGATAAATGTCACTGTATTTGGTGTTCTGTCATGCTTAAAGGATTTTGTTGTTCCTGTTTCATTGGGCTGGCGAGCTTTTATACAAACAAAAACTTAGAAATGTAACCATGGAGGAGTTCTAAAAACAACTTTGCTGTGTACAAATGTTTTTGTACAGCTGTGCATTGTATTACTGCTCATAAATCTGGTTTTGTGCGTGCACGCTTGTCTGTGCATATATGTGCGTATGTGTGTCTGCCTGCGCGCGCTTGTGCGTGTGCGCGCGTGTGTGTGTGTTTGTGTGTGTGTGTGCATGATTGAAAGGTTTGTATGAGTGCTGTGGCAGCTCTCTATCGTTAGCCTGTGATTCTTTTGAAAAAAAAACAGCATATGCCTTCACAATTCTGCGGATAAGTCGATAGATTCCAAAAAGTTAGGACGATCATTGTAGCTATGGATTTTTTGGTCTTTGATCAGATGGGGATCAATAACAGCTGCTGTCTGATATTTTTTCATACAGGCAGAGGTAAGTAGCTCCGTGACTTCGGCTTTATGAGGTTTCATTTATCTCTGATGAGTCAAATTATGGACTGATATTGTGTGCACATGTCTGTGTGTGTGCACATAAGTGTGTGTCCTTCAGTTTCGCGTATTTTTCAGAAAGCTCTCAGGAACACTTCATTTATCAGGGTATTCACTCAGTCATAAAACAAAGTGCAGTCAAAAAGTATTTGGCGATTTAGTTTATTTTTGCTTATTTGTCACTGCGAAATGCTTCAGATCATCCAAATAATTTTAACCCTATAATACCCCCTGTATCATATCTGATACACAGTGCTGCCACCTGGAAGGAAGAAGTGAGATTACAGGAGTTTCTCCCCTACTCATTCACTTCAAGGTAGTAGCTCCCATGTAAATGGGAATTCATGAATTTCCTTGGACTTTGGCAGTGTAGTTCAGCATTCCAAGGTAAATATTACACAAAAACTTAAGGGATAGATAGTAGAGAGCATATAAATAATTTGAAATTTCGAGGGTTGAGTTCTTGAGGGGTGCTGATTTTTGGCTGTATCAGATATGATACTCCTGGAATTAGAAAAAGTTCTGTTCATCAGTGTTTATTTCTCTGTCACAAAACCTAATGATGAACAGTGGATCTGAATACTACCCTTCAATACTTCAAAAATATTACTGGGTCATATTTTTCCGATAATGATGTGCCGGATAGCTCACTCGGTTAAGGCACTGTGCTGCAATGCAGAGGTGACTATCATGTCGCGGGTTCGAGCCCCGGCGTACCCACCGGCAGGGGTCGGCAGCTTTTTCAGAGTAGCGCACAATTGGCCATTGCGCTACAGGGTTCCAAATTGGGAAGGGACTGCCGGATTTGGGGATATACGCGTAGCTTTGTTCGTTGCTCCAGCGCCTCCTGCTGGCCAGACGGGCACTCATCAGGAAGACTCTGGGTTTGTTCGTGTCCGGGTATCCTCCGCCCTCGTTCTGAACTTACGAGGATTCAACCAATGAGTGTATAAGAATCAGTGGCTGACGGGCACGTGGTCCGGAGGAGAGTTGTGAACTGTCTTCACTATCCTGAGTTGGCAGCAAGGGGTCGCATACGAGCAAGCTTTGTACATAGTTCACCAATTGGGCAATCCAGATTCGAGTGGGATTGGAGTTGGCAAATTAAAAAAAAAAAAACAAGTCGACATGTTCTACAACATCCCCCGCTAATCGTGTGCTTCTTATTTTCGAACTCCATCAAGGCCTTTATGGTCTGAAGCTCCACACCAAATTTGTTGTCCTATCTGTAATAGTATCTGAGAAAAATTGTCCCCTTTCTCTCGGACGGACAGACGGACGCACACACGCACGCACGGAGGTCAAACCTATATCCCCCTCACACTTCATGTTGACGGGGGATAATAACAATTAAAAACGAAAGGGGAGCAGCAGCAACACATGACAGAGCTAAAACTCCAGAATGCAGCTGCCAATTGGCAGTGCAGCTCTTAAACACTCTAAAAGTCACCTCCATTTCAACGAGCAACAGGTGTGGCTCGTTGAAGTGGAGGCGAAGACAGCCGGAGGGGGAGGGACTGCAAGGCAAAACCATTACAGTATGTGTGGACTGTGCTATTGGAATGGTGACCGTGCTCTCTAACGGTTGTATAGTGGTCAAAATCCACAAACTCTAAAGACATATGTACATGTGTACACGCAATTATACGCTGCGTGTACATGTTTTGAATTTTTTGTACATGTTCCCACCCCTAGTGGTTATAGTACTGAATCTGAGTTGGCATTTTTTGATGGATTGGAGCTCTTCATATTGCAGACTAGGCTATCGCATAATGCATGCATATTTTTACATTACACAAGAACCATTCCCATTGATCGACCATGACAATGAATGGTTATTTTTGGTGGTTCTTCATTTATATGACACTTGATGTGGATGACTGCAGTAGTTTAGAATGTGCAAGATTTATCAAGGCAGATTACTTACAGGTAACTCAATCAACTTTTTTGAACTTGTAAAAATTCAAAATTTGCCCAGTACAAGATGATTTAGAAAGCTTTCCATGCAATATTGATGAATTAGCCTATTCACTTTTTTGGCATGTTTTTCTTTGGATATTCTACGCACATCAAGCCATGCTCAGCGATCTCAGATCAGTCTGAAAGACCACTTGAGAATTTCTTGCGGCTTTTCTGTTCACAGCGTGAGCCTGTAAAAACAAGGAATTAAATATGTATTAGCCTGAACCTGTGAACCTGATGGCATCATTTTACACCGCAGATCTGGGATGAGAAGCTAGGAGCGGAACTTTTTGTTGTGATATTGAAATATAATGAAGAGTTGAGGCTTGTCTTTAAGCAAAACTTTATATATCAAGATTTTGATGTGTTGTAGGGGAGCAGAGGTTACCATAATTGCCTCTCAGCAAGATGGGAGTAGTTTGAATCCATTTGCTGCCTTTCTGTGAGATGTTTTTGGACTCACTTTGTGTTTTTGTTGGCTTTCTCCCAGTTCATTAACATGCTTTACAAGTTAATTTGAGACTCTGAATTGGCCATAGGTATGCGTGCATGTGAACCTTGTGATTGGTGAACTGGCTGGTTCGTAGTCTTGCCTGTTGTCCATTACATGATCCTCCAACCCCCTCGAGACCCTGACAAGATAATAGATTGATCCAATTTTCATCATTCTGCCTCTGTACATTGGCACAGTATTCCAGCCGATTAGATTGAATTGGGCCCTCAAAATTTACTGAAGGGAATTTTATACATTTTGGTCTGTGATCTCTCTTGGAAATGCAGCTCTTTACATGCATAGTGCCCCCATTTTATAGGAGCAAAAATAATTGGACTGATTGTCATGTTAAAAAATGTCTATACTCAGTGGTTGATTGAATATCCATGAGGGAATCATCTGCACTGCACATCTTCGATTCCAGTTCGTTTCTGAGTCATTGTGCCTTTAGACTTGTCGTAGCATCTTCAGGAAGTGAAATACTCGTTCATTTGGATGCTGGAAGGGTGACTGACTTTTGTACAGGTGATTTCATTGACTCAGCTAGTCCCATGGAGGTAAACCCAATTCTAAGAACTATGTCCCTCGTTCTGATGAAGATACTGTCGAAAAGCCATTTGTCCTGAAAATTCCACTGTTTCAGTTAAATAAACCATTTCAAGTAGCCTATTGACATTGTTTTGAGTTTTCTATCCTAATAGGCCTGCCAGCTACTCCGAATATCATCACATAGTCTGCAAACACAAAAATATTTCATAAGAAGTTCACGAGAAGGATATTTATTCATAATAACCGACAACATATTGTGTTGCCTGCCCTCATTTGCTGAGGAATAGAACTCAGGTTCCTGAGAGAGACAGAGCAAAAACATTCTATGAGGATAGAGAATGTAGCTATGTAGCTCGTGTCCTTTCACAGATTCAGTACGAATTCCATGGAAAAAGTATATCTGTTACATTGAGTCTGACTAACCTTCTGCATGGTATCATGGAAATCAAAGTCGACTAGTTAGTAGTCGAAAACTGAGGGACAA
Organism: Gymnothorax reevesii; assembly: GCA_029721435.1. NCBI lineage: Eukaryota > Metazoa > Chordata > Actinopteri > Anguilliformes > Muraenidae > Gymnothorax > Gymnothorax reevesii. The sequence goes on from CM056590.1 coordinate 31,681,162, forward strand.
AAGTTAGGGAAAAAAAAGAAAAAATAATGAGCCTATATAAGTGGGCTGCTGGCAGGAATGGGAGCCAAGGTGCGCTTTAAAGTGCGTAGGAGGGACTAGCATGTCGCTTGGACTTGCTGGCAGAGACTTTTGAGCATAATGTTGAGTTACACACTGCCTGAGCCTATTGCAGAGATTAATATGCCTCAGCTGACAATAATTGTTTTAACCCCAATCGATGCAGTTTATAGCTTGTCATTGCTTAAACAGCCACGACAGATGAAGTATCCCATGGTCAAGGAAAAGCTGTTACCCTGTTTCAAGATAGGCAAATTATTGGCTGCTTCAAGCAAAGAAAAAAACTAAGGAGATTGCTGAAATGCCTTGTTTTGGTTGAACAATTGTCCAACGAATTCTCAAAACCAAGAACGATAGTGGTGAACTGTCAAATTTGCAGAAGAAATGGGTCAGAAAAAAATCACAAATGATCTTGATCAAAGATCAATAAAACACTTGAAGTCACATCGTAAAAAAAATCGACAATAGAACCCATGGCCATGTCGAGAAAGGAAATGCAATTCCACAAACACGATGCTACAAGAACTTGCAGGATTGGGACTAAACAGCTGTGTGGCCACATGCAAGCCACTTGTTAGTGAGGCTAATAGGGGGAAAAAGAAAAACAACTTTAGTTTGCCAGGGAGCATAAAAAGTACACTATGGAGCAATGGGAAAATGTCACATGGTCTGATTAGTCCGGATTTACTATATTCCAGAGCACTAGTTACATCAGGGTATGAGAGGAGCCCATGAAGTGATGGGCTCCACTGTTCAAGCTTCTGGAGGCAGTGTTATTATCTGGGGTTGCTTCAGTTGGTCAGGTCATGGCTCAGCAATGTTATGCAGGGATAAAATGAAGTCAGCAGCCTATCTGAACATACTGAATGGGCCAAGTTATCCCATCAATAGATTTTCTTTTTATCCCTGATGTTGCAGGTATATTCCAGGATGACAATGCCAAGATTAATTGAGCCCAATTTGTGAAAGTGTGGTCCAGCATGAGGAATAATTTTCATGGATGAATTGGCCATCATTGACTACTGACTTTAAGCAGTTAAGTCTTTGAGATGTTAACACTTTACGAAGTAAAGGTGTACTCTACCAATTATCAGTATGAAATCTCTGCAAAAAAGAAATACCACTCTGGTCCTGGCTAAAGGCGGCCCAATAAAATACTAGAAAAATATCAGACGGTGCAATTTTTTTTTTTTTTTTTTGGCTAGGCAATGTAGTTTCATAAATAATTTATTCTGTGTATTTGTTGTTGTAGTCATAATGAGTTGAAAAGTTATCAAATTAATTATTGTCATTTGTTACAAAAAAAGATAAAAAAGATTTGTTACAAAAAAAAAAAGAACATAACAAAATAACAACCACCTGAATGATAAATTCAGACACAGCACTGTTCTCAGTCGCAGGAACTTTTACAAATTTAATAGAATTACCTTACCTTTTGCAAGCAGCTGTAAATAATTGAGTCTCTTGCACTGAAAATGTTGGAATGCGTTTCACTATTCAAAGAAATCAATCTTACTTTTTCTCTGAGCACTTTTCAATTATGCATGGCATGAATGTGTGCTCAAATTTTAGCAGAGGCTAATGCTTTGTTCCTGATTTCTCTGCTGAGCAAACCAGAGCTATTAACATGTAGTGAGTGAGTTCAGAAATCACAGCGCTGTTAGCAGACCCTAGAAGCTCATATGTTATAATGAGTCCAACAAAGAATAACACAAACTTTGCTCGACTTTGGCATGTTTAGACTCTACCATTAGCATGACATGCATGTCTTAGGAGTGTGTGAAGCGAACAGAGTACCTGGAACATGAACACAGGTAGAACATGCAAGCTTCACAACAAAAGACCCACACTGAATGCTATGAATGTACCTATGAATGTCTTGCTGTGAGGCAATATTGTTCTTTAATGTTCTCTTTGTATTTGTTAAATACCTTAACTGAAATGTAGCACTTCTGTTTCGCATGAAACTCCCTGCATGGTATGCAGCTGCTGCTTTTAAACCATAAGGCACAATGGTAACCCATCAATTGCTACGTTTAATTTTACACTTTTCCTTCTTTAATAAAAGTGCAATGTATGGTGCAGCGCAGCACATCAGGGGAAAATGAAGAGGATTTAGGATCCTGCTGATGACAGCTTCGCCCTTGCTTCGTCACTGAATTCTGAATCCATTTTGCATGTGTACAGGAATTAGATATTATAGCGATGCCAGGAAATGGTTCAACAGGGCAATGCATTTGCATGTGCTCTGAATTATTAAAACAGATCTGACTACAGTACTGACAATACAATCCCCATTTAATGAACGGTGATTGATTTTTAAATTTATGGAGAGAAGTGGAGAGAGCCTGAAATTGATTTGCTTTGTAAATATATACATTTTGCTGTGAATTTATTTCTCCCTGAGTGATATACAGGACATAATGATATTGCAGACAGGGAATGGGAAAGTAGAAAAAAAAATGACACTGAGGGGAATTATTCTAGAACTGTAATTCATACAAATGTGAAGTATAATTCTGAAATAATCTCTTCTATCACCATGGAAATAGTGATTTGGTGTCTTATTCTATGCGCAAAATAAATAATAACTACAGTGTATGGTATGTATGACTTTGTTTTGTGTTTCTTGCTTGTATTCATTCAGTGGTACAACAGAATTGATGTCTTTTGTTTTTTTCCCTGAATTTTGTCGCACTTTTTTACAAGTTAACTGCACTTCAAAGCAAATTTCTGACTTCTCCTGAATTTTGTTTACTTTATTTGATTTAGACATTGCAAATATGAAAAGAACATGGCACACTTCATCACTTTACGATTGGAAACTTAGAGATGCTAACGATGGTGGCATGTCTGGACAAAACAATTTTGTCATCAGATTTTGCAGATAACTGCGTAACTTTGATATTCACGACAGACCTCGCTTATTTTGAGCTCAAAAATAAGAGTATTGACATTATTTCTAGACTCAATGCTATTCAAAAAATTATGAAAATATATCATTTTAAAAATCTTTCTGACTTGACTTTGGTGAATTGTTGGTGGTTAGGTTAGACCATTTAGTATCACTATGGCTGCAAAAGTGTGTTACCTCAAAGCAGGATGTTGTGACCTTCCTGTTTCTTGGAGTTGTGGATAGGGCATCATTCGGCCTGTATGACTGAAGATTGTTGCTTTATCAAGGTGCTGACATCCTTCCGAATAAATTTCGTGAACGTTTGTGCTTAACCGTTTGATGATTTTCATAGACAGGAAAATCTAATTAAAATATATTTAAAAATGCTAAATACAATCATCTCCCCATTCAAAGAGAGAGGTCTCTGCTCATGTTGGTTTGGCTCTTGCTGCCCTAAGATGTTTCAAAGGCCGTGCCAGAATACACATGCTCGTTTTGACATTCACAACTACTCTGACATTGGTCAACCCGACACCCATTTACAGCTAAACATCCAACATTGAATAAAACATATGATATTTATAGTATTTAGTATTTAGTGCATTCATCGAGACTAAGACTCACTGTGCAAACGCCACTGGTTCAGGACCTTGTACAAGCACTACAGTTTCAGAGTGGCAAATCTGCTGCCCCATGAAACCCTGAAATATGCTAATACTTGAAAAAAGGCAGAATACTGGGGGTCTTATGTTTCATCTTGTTTTTTTTTTTCTTCCTTGTCTGTGAGTCACAGCACTTTATTTCTTTTCTTTTCCCACAGTGGGACACCATTACAGAGATGGATGAGCACAACCGTCCCATCCACACCTTCCAGGTGTGTCACGTAATGGAACCCAACCAGAACAACTGGCTGCGCTCCAACTGGATCCCGCGCGAGGCAGCGCAGAAGGTGTACGTGGAGTTAAAGTTCACCCTGCGTGACTGCAACAGCATCCCCTGGGTGTCGGGCACCTGCAAGGAGACCTTCAACCTCTACTACCTGGAAGCTGATGATTCACATGGTCTGAAGTTCTGGGCGGCCCAGTACACCAAGATCGACACGATTGCGGCCGACGAGAGCTTCACGCAGACGGACCTGGGGGACCGTATCCTGAAGCTGAACACGGAAGTGCGGGAGGTGGGGCCCATAACTCGAAAGGGCTTCTATCTCGCCTTCCAGGACATCGGGGCCTGCATCGCCCTAGTGTCCGTGCGCGTCTACTACAAGAAGTGCCCGTCCACTTTCCGAAACCTGGCGACGTTCCCGGATACCGTCCCGCGGGTGGACTCGTCCTCGCTGGTGGAGGTGCGGGGGGCGTGTGTGAGGAACGCGGAGGAGCGAGACACACCCAAACTCTACTGCGGGGCAGACGGGGACTGGCTCGTTCCCCTGGGCCGCTGCGTGTGCAGCGTGGGATACGAGGAGCTGGATGGAAACTGCTTCGGTGAGTGCAAGCTACGCTTCTCATTTGTCACTGTCACGTTTCTCCTTCTCTCGCGCCATCTAAGAGTTTCAAAGACGCTGGGTTGACGCTACAGTGTAGCTTGAGCAGAGGTGACAAAGGTCCAGAGCAAGAAAGTAAGACAAAAATAATCAAGTGACTAAATCGGTGGGGAAGGGTAGAATCTGTCTCTTTCTAGCTATTCTTTTATTTCCTACTTCCTCCCACATCTCTCTTTCCTTCCTCTCTTTCGCTCTTTGCTGCTATATAATAATAATGATGATATTAAATTAAAAAAATAGGTTCATGGCACTTTGTCTTACGAAAAAGAAAAAGCGGAGGGTTGTGTATTTCTGGCTCGTAGCTCAGCAAGTGCTGTATGTACCGTTTTCTCGTTTTTGTAGTATTTTATGTGGGGTGGCATGGCTCAGGAGGTAGAGCGGGTGGTCCAGGAATCAGAAGGCTCCCGGTTCGATCCCCGGCTCCTCCAAAGAACGTATCGAAGTGTCCTTGAGCAAGACACTGAACCCCACACTGCTCTCAATGCCTCCGATATCAGGATGAATGTGAGGCAAAAGTTGTAAAGCGCTTTGGGGTCATATCATGTGACTAGAAAGCACTATATAAATGCAGTCCAGTTACCATTTATATGTTTATTTTTTTCAGGGCTATCCATGAAAAAATGGATCAAAGCGGGTCATGAGTTCAATGCAAACATTTTTTTAAAGTTAAAATTCTTTCGGCAGTTGTGTGTCTGACAGTTGACTAACTCGCATCGGTTATTTATGAAGCATTATATGCCTTAGCTCTTGCACTGAAATTATGCATTTCGGTTTGTAGTTCGTTTCAGTGGTATATTTTGTTCACCTCTGGCCATGATAGGCTGGTGGTCACTAAATAGAAGCATGACAAATAACTTGTGAGTAAATTTGTGTTACGAGCTCGGCGTAATTTCTTTGGGAAATGGGACCGCATTATGTCTGTCCAGCTCTTTAAAAGAAAGCAAACTGCTGTACTGATGCCGGGCAGGTCAAAGTCTGCCATCGTGTTTGTGGGTGCAGAGCTGTAGTGTTGTTTTCCATTGTAAATCAGGCTCAAACCCTGATTCTCCAAGCATGGCGGCAGGAATGCTGACGGAGGGAAACCTATCAGCAGCGTTGCTAACGTTATCTGGCCTCGCCGATCCAAATCTGTCAGCGCCGTTTCCTGACACCCCAGCACAAACGCATTCAGATGAGATCTAATAAGTGAAGGGCTCAGTGTTCGGGTCAGATGTTCGCCAGGGTGAAGCGTCTGCTCTTTCTGGCGGTGAAGGGAAGCCGCAAAGATTTGGCAGGAAAATCTTTGCATCAGTTATGCCCCCCCCCCTCCCTGTGAAGGCAGTCCACACTGGGGCACTATCAGCACAACTGATCGCTCAATAGATTAAGCCGGCTGACCTGCAGTGGCTGTCAGTCCTCAAGCTGTGCATCTGTTACAGGGGGAGGAGATCCAAGACCTCCCAAAGACTCTTTAATGCCACAGTTCAAACTGAGCGCTTCCATGGTGTCAAACTGTTGTCTGAAGGCCTCGCCCCCTGCTGCTCAGTGCAGTCAGCTAGCTTGCTGCTAAAGGTTACTGCACTTGCTCTGTTTTTTTTTTAAAAGTATTTCTCATGTTTTTCCTGTGTCACCCGAGCCACCCCACAGCCATTAACTAACTGTGATAACCTTGCAAAAAAGGTAAGCGATGAACTGCTTCGAATAAAGAAAAACGCATTCTTACTCGCAAAATGGATCTGTTATATAACGATAGAGTATGCTTGTAAATAATAGGTCGTTTTACGTGAGAGGCGAATGCATTGTCAACGTACCTAATTTTGTGAAAAATCATTCAACCTAATCAGCTGTGTTTGTTAATTCAACAACATCTGCACTCACTAGTTCAGTATTAGGCTTATGACTTTAATGGGAATTGTTCTTTGCTGAGAAACTGCTAAAATTGTCTAAGGATTAATTATTTATTTATTATTTCCTATATTCCCTGAGGAACATAGAGTGGCAAGAGAAGCCAAGAACTGTTTTGTTCCAGGGAAATATTGTTTGGCCCAATTACTTTATATCCTCGAAGCGGAGTTTTCTGGAATATTACACATTCACCTTGGATGTCACTGCTGCTGTTGCCGCTGCCACAGGTCCCTCATGATAACTAGAACAGTTTTATGGAAGTCGCATGAAGCTTCTTGTGTTCAGCTTCTCGTGATGGAAGAAGGACCTTATTATTTTATGTGACCCCAAAACCCTTCCGCAGCACCACCACGCCGTGATCAAATTTTACATTTCAAAATTGACTAGATCAAATAGTTTTGATGGTAATCATGTCACACTTCTTGCAATTGTTACCGGTGCACAGAGAATGGCTTCTTCTGATGTTAGTCACCCAGTGGCTCTTTCCGTGGTGCCACCATCAAGCCGAACTTTTATTTATTTTTTTTAAATAATGACTTAAACAGCTTTAATGAGAATCATGTAAAATCTGTTTTCACTATTCCTGGTGCAAGGAGTACATTGTGGTGGCTGTGTAATGTACCTTTAGCGCCACCACTAGGCTGAATTCAACATGTCAAATGCAATGTGATTTTTATTGGAATGCATGCATCATGTCAAATCTGCAATTTTTCTGGTGTGCAGAGGCAAGCATACTTTGAAAAATAATAAAATGCTAAAGTTTGAACATATGTATTTTTTTTAAAGAAAAAAATATTGATCAGTTAATATTCAGTGTGACTGGCCTTTTAAAACTGTATCATCTGTTATGCACACTGGCCCGAATTTTAGCCAGAAAATCAGCTGGTAGATTACTCTGAACATATCGGAAAACTCAACCGCAGTTCTACCTCAGACTGGCTGTCTCGCCTGTTTCTGTCTCTCCTGGTCACAGCGGCCAGCCTTCGTGGTGCCGGCGTTCTGAGCTCTATGGAGGTCAAACCATCTGCTCTAGTCTGGATAAATTACAAAAATTTCCCTGTTACTTTTATTTGTCTAGAAAATGAACATTTCAGTACCACCCACTTGCTAATGCAGAAAACAGAAAATAAAGGTCTCAGACCAAATTTCTGTAAAATGTCTAGTATAAAATTCATAGCATTTTCCACAGAACTGGGATTATTCTGACATTCAGCAAGGTTTGGCCATTTTTCTGTGGTTAGATTTTTTTGAAAATAATTTTTATTTTGAGCCCAGACATTTATATTGTGTCTGGATGGCCCTGCTTCTGACCACATTAATGAGCTTGCATTGAGTGCATAACCTCTGAATAAGCCAGATAGTAATGAATACGAGCTCTAAACTAGTGATGCTCAATGTTGGGGCTGGGCTCCTTTCTGTATGCTGGCTTTGGTGCAAACCACAATTGCAATCATAGGATTTTAACAAGCTGCTCATGTGTCTTAGGCGCATTTCGTTTTAACCCTTTCAGCGCTGTGGGCCCAATGATGTAAGATATCAAAGTCAGATACTGTTGAAAACCTATCATGTGGTAATTTGCGTGAGCTCTTTTAAACAAGTTGCCACATGACAGGTTTTCAACAGCTCAAGATAGCTACATTTTTAATTCCGTGAATTTATTTAATTCCTTGTGCTCAAAGGGTTAAGAGCAATTTTCCCTCTAAAGCCTTATGTTGAAAAAAATATCCTCTCATGCTATTAATAATAAAAATTTCATGTCTAAATAGTGCTATATTGGAAAGAACTGCATGAAAAGAGGGAAAAAAAAATGTAACCAATAAAATTAAGGACTCGCTTAACCACGAACACATGATTGCAAAAGCCAACTCTTTAAAGTCAAGCAAATGACAAATGATGAGATAAATTTGTTCTGTGTCATCTTGGAGCCATTAAGTTCAAGCAAAATATTTTGAAAGAACTCAAAACATTTGTATTCACAAACCTAATTTTGAACTTACTGATTTTCTCTGTGCATAATTTGATCTGTTAAAAAAATTAATTTCTTGCTGTACAGAAAAATAAGCTCAAAACGGTATTTTATGGGTATTTTATTCTTCATGGCATGCAAGGATTTTTTCATAAAAATGTAGTTTTATTGGGTCCATAGATTTTCTGAACATGAGATATACCTAATTAAGGCAAATCAATAGCTTCATAAAAAGTGAGGGAACCCCTTGCGCTTCGGCCCCTCTGTTAGTGGAGGTCGGTGCTCGGAGAAAGGACAATGAATCCGAATGTAGAGAAGAAACCAGAGCACTCAAATCACCAGCAGAATCCATTAAGGTGCCAAGACTGACGTTTCGACGCACTGCGTCTTCCTCAGAGTCAAACAATCATACAAATATGCACTTTTGTTTAAAAAGTAATTCATCAAAATCAAGAACTGCCCAATCACTTTCGACATCACAATCTTGCTGACAATGCCCCCTCTTTGTCAGTATTTAAAAAAAGACTATTCTTGAAATTATTAGTACACTATGTATAGCGGTCTCTTGGGACCAGTTCATCTTGTGGTGCAATCTGTTTGCTGTTACTTCTTTTAATTAGTTTGTTCTTGTTTACCTTTATTTATTATGATTTTTTTTCTTTTCTCGTCTTTTTTATGTTGTTTTTTTCTGCCGTCCTGTATTTTATCATTCTCATCTTATTTTCAATTACTTATCCTTTATTTTTCCCATAGGATGTACATTAATTATTGTCTTGAATAAGCATTCATAAGGTCAGGATGAGGCCGCTCTATAATCCCTTTCGGGCTTCAGACCTCACCTGCACATTTTTTTCTTCTTCTTTTTAACTCACTCTTCTTGAGTGATCTCTTTTGTAATGTGTCTCTCACGTGCAAATAAATAAATAAATAAATAAATAAATAAACAAACGGTTTACTCTGAGGAAGACGCATTGTGTCGAAACGTCAGTCTTGGCACCTTAATAAATTATGCTGGTGATTTGAGTGCTCCACTTTCTTCTTTGTATTCAGCTTCATAAAAACCTTCAGTTGCGATAGTAGTTGGAACAAAACTCAGCATACACATGGGGGCCCCAGGAGCGAAGTCGAGATCCACTGGTCTAAAAAAAAAAAAAAAAAAGCAAATGGTTTCAGGCTGCTGTGACTCAGGAGGGAATGGGGGGTTTCCTGTAACCACAGAGTTGTTGGTTTAAATCCCTGGCTCTTCCCGTCCATGCACAAGACAATAAACCCCAAAGTGCTCCCAGTGGTCAGGCCAGGGCATTGCATGACAGCTGCTCATTGGTGTGTGAGTGCATGCGTTTGAATGGGTGAATGAAAGGTATAATTGTAACTTTGTCCGCTTAGGTAGAAAAGTGCTATATAGGTGCTGACCATTTGCTATTTTTCTTTGAACCTTAGATTGAAGAGTTCATTTCTCTTTTGCTGCAATTTCATGCATGAATACAAATATGAGCAGTGACATTAATTATTTGGAAGATATTGCTGCATTTTGCTGCTAATAAAATTCAAAATTTTCTTAGCTGTCCTACATACTGCCAACTGGAAACCTCTGGTGTAATTTCATCCTGTTTGCGAAAAAAAATATTTTGTTATTTATTGAATAATTTATATGAGTTACCTAATGCGTCATTTCTTTTTAAATTATATGGCATGGAAATAGTAAAAATATTTTATGGAGTGACATTTGCAGTCATCTGAGTCTACAGCTTAGAATCTGATACCCAAGAGAAAGCGTTTGGTAAGTACTTCATTTTTTTTGGTCTGTTTTCACTTTTATGGTTATTTACTGTTCTCTCACCCATGGAAAGATGTGGTATGTCCATCGACATCCTTACCAGTCAATTATATTAGCATGAAGTCGCAATAAACAAAAATGTATTCAAAGATGTGCAAAATTTACTTGCTCGCTTGTAGGACACGCAGACAAAATGTCACCTCTCTGCACCAATGTTAATGGCCTCGGTGGTATTCTTAGTCATTTTTTCTTCTTAAGCTATTTTAGCCCTTGACTAAGGTATGACTAAAGTATGACCACAATGTAGAGCCAGCTATGAAGGAAGGACTGCAGTGGAGTACCAGTATAAACACCCCCTGGACCACTGGGGGCATATTTGGAGCTCGCAGGTCAACGCTGGGGCGGAGATGGGATATGTTCGCTGCTCCCCATTTTTGTGTAAAGTTCTAAATTTTCTGTTAGGTTCTCAGTGTTGCGTCATCAGGGGTAGTAAATGTGCTTCAAATGACCATTGCGCAGACATGCAAGTTTCGAGTCACCCAGAGGGTTTTGCAGCAGGGTGATGACTCACCTCAATAACAGACAATGTTTAGCACCAGCCAGGGGGAGGGCTGTACTGCAATCACTGTAGCATCCGCCCCACATCAACAGATGAGTGATCACTTTAATAAACAATGCTGAGATATAATCAGATTTGGTAGTTTTTGGAAGAAAGATTTTGAATTTGGCCCAAGCTAATAGGGAACCCCCCTGGTCTTTTAGATAAAGGCCACATGCCCTGCCTCCTGAAGTCAATGGGCAGATTTCTCCAGTGGGCTTTGATTTAGTGCTGGGCCAAAAATGGCACTTACTCAAAAATACCATGGCTCACTGCACTCTCATTTTCCAGCACACAAATTTATGGAGAATTTTCTCAAGTAGTTTAACCCCATAAAACCTACGGAGGGCTTGTCAGATGCAACTGTTGTATTCAAACCTCTGGAATGTCAGGTCTGTTATATACATGATTTACATGAGCGAGATATTTTCCAATTGACGTTATGCTAAGGCCATAAAAATGGTGCATGGGGTTTGGAAAGTTCTCACAATATAAGTGTGACGTAGCTTCATCGAAGAACTGCAACCAGCAGGTACAGAATATGTAAATGACATTGCCTTACACTATGATAAACATACTTTTTTCATTTAGACCTACTTCAATGAAAACGTAAATGTAAATGAGAGTTTAGGAGGTTAAACTTTAAACTTTTATTTGTTTTGTCTCTTACAACCATTTTTTCATTACTTTGCCCCAGTTTTCTCTCTCTCTCTTTCTTTCTCATATATATACCTGTGTATATATATATATATATATATATATATATATATATATATATATATATATATATATATATATAAATCTTAAAATGCACACTTAGTTGGAAAGCAAGGAATTTCAATTGTACAAGAATTATTAGTGATAAATAGGGAGGTATCTTTGACCGCTCTCACTAAAGCTGCACAGTAAGGCAGTAAGATTTTTTTTTTTGTTTGTTGTTTTGCTTGTAATTGAGTTTAGAATTGGGTTCAGCTTTGACAAAATCAATCCCTATTACAGGCCTTGATGCAGGCACAGAGCAGCACATGCTGCAGAGAGGCGCTGAAGGAGAGGCGGCCGCACCAGAAGAGGCTGCCTTGGGCTGCAGTGGGAAGGAAAACCGATGTTACAAAACAAGCTGCACATAATGTGCTGTGTCTCTGTGGGATATGTCAGGTTATGATGAAAGAGATCCAGTCCTTACAATGACTAGATTTTTTGGACCAGGCTTATTGTTTGCGATAGCACTACAAACGGTACTGGCAAGGAGTCGTTATGCTTGATTGGCAATACAAGCGTCAGTTAATTCAAATTCGATCAGAAGCCCAAGGGCCCCAGTGGACAGTAGCCTAACAAGTAAATTAAAAGCTGAGAGATTAAATTGATAATTTCTTCACTGGCAGAGACTCCCCTAAATGTTCAGAGTAGTTCATATTGTTGTTTGCTAATAATCTTACCATCTGTCAAGCAGCTGGCAAACATCAGCATCATTTTTTTTTTTTTTTTTGGGCAATGGCAGCCTGCTACATACTGACTTACCCCCTGCACCTGCAACGCATCTTTACAGCAGAAGAGCACAAAATGCATCACATCAAGTACTGCATTGGTTGTGTCCACTGCCGACAAATTTATGATTTCCCTTTATGCTTGAAAATGAATGGAAGTGTGCATTTTAAGCAAAAACACATGAATTAATTACTTAGAAAACAAGAGTTTGTAACTAAAGTGACTATGTCCCCCGCCGTAAAGTCACCAAAACCGATTGATGTCTGCGCCTTCCCAGTAGGAAGGTTGGTACCAAAAAGAAATGAAATAGGTTGACTCCTTCTTGAGATATTGCGCTAACAATGTTCGGGACGGACGGATGGACGTACATACATACGTACAGACGGAGCTGAATACTATATCCTGTGCTTCGCACTAAACGCGCGGCAGGGGATAGAAATGAAGCCTATTGGCTGGTACTGTTGATCACATCCGGTGTTCAGCGTTGGTAATGGTGGGTGTGGGGAGTCGGGGGTTCACACAGTTATGATCTGTATGTAACCTTTGAAAACTAATCAAGGAATGCTCCCTGTGATTGTTTTCTTCTGTTGTTAAATGTTATTCAGCGAGTTCTGAGCTTTTAATATTGTTTGATTTATGATGAAAAAAAGAAAACAGTTATGATCTGCTTAGATGTGTTGTTAAAAGCTCAGAGTTAAAGCCGTGTTGAAGAAGTGTCTGCTCAGTTCATCACCTCTGATTCTGTGTTGGAAGCTCTGGCATCTTTGCCCTCATCTCACCCTCGAGATGGCGCAGACTGCCTGCCTGCCTTCTCTCCAAAATTAGATGCATGAAGCCAAAGCCCTGCTCAAATAAAAACTGTGAAAATTGGCATTATGTGAATGTGACTGACAAATTAAAAAAATAAGTAAATGAATAAATAAACTATAGCATATTCCTTGCTGAAAACTTTGGTCTGCATCAAAAATGACTGATAACAAATTAAATGACCATTTTCATCACAATGAGTTAGGAAACAGAAGGCCAAAGCCCAAAGCCCTAGACTGTGGGATGTTTGAAATGCTGACTTTTTGAGGCACAATCTGATATTAGCAGATTGTCTTAAGCCCAGCAGAAAACTTCCAGAAAATGTTCCATAAGGCTCTTGGCTGGCTGATGGTTTTTTGATCTGAGTTGGCCAGGGTGCAGATGCACAGGTGCGTCCACGACTGTCAGTAAAATCAACCTGAACCGAGCTAATCACGCTCAAACGAGTCAATCCACTCAAGTTACTGAAACCCGCAGAACACCTGCACTGACGAGCTGCACGCTCCAGTTGCGCTCAGATTCCTTCATTGAGTGTTGAACACGCAAGCCTTTTGTTTTGTGGGAATCTAATGCTGTCTTGTTTTTTCATGAAATATTATTCTGCCAATTTTCATATTTCACAGTTTTCACATGAGTTACTCGTAACTTCCAAACAAAATTGCCCTACCATCATTCCAACCAAACAGTGGACTCCTCTTGTAAGTCCAAACTCTCCCATAACACCGCATATCGCCGACAAACATTCCATGCATGATTTTCTCTTGCCCACAAACTGCATTGATGGTTATCAGAACTGTATTATTTATTTATTTATTATTTTTTTATTTGTCTGGGGTGTCCTGCCATGGCCTCCCCCTTTTTTTCTTCCCTGGACATTACTGGACGGAACACCTGCATCGATCTACGGGGAAGAAATGGAGGACGAAAAATAATTAATATGCTACCTCTCGTTTGACTGTTATTTTAAGGAAGATTTAAATCTTAGACGTCTGTGCAAGCATAAATAAATGAATGAATAGAAATAGAACATTTCCTGTTGTAACATTAAATGATTTATTATTGTTTTGCTGCTGGCCCTGAGATTTAATTGGAAGACAACTGTAAACATTGATTAGGCCCCCATTCTGTCATTTTCGCGTCAAGTGAAATCAGCGAGAAAATGTCCCTATGCACTGCAGTCTGTTTCAGGGAAGGGAAATGTGTGGAAATAAATAAATATTGAGTGGGAGACAAAAAGACACAATGCCAGTGGAGGAGAATAATTTTCTCCTCAGTGCCAGGAACAGTCTTTGTTTCCCCCAGCCAACAGAGCACATCGAGCGAATAACAGTCTGACATTTGTAGGAGTCACTTAATAAGTTGCTGTTGCGGTGACCACTTTTGTCAAAAAAGCCTCCCACTCTTTTCTGTTCAAGTAGATTGACTTAATGAACATATTGAACATCTCTGTAACCTTGAGGTAGAAGGGTCACACATTTTTTCCCCCCTTATATCTGTTTTCTCTCTATGGATTCCCTGACGCTAATAAGAGAAGTGTCGTTTTCAAAATGCATGTTGCCAGAAAAAAGTTTCCCGTAAATTGTATATCTATTTGCATTTCACGAAGTCAAATTGACAAAAAATGTAACTTTTTTTTCTGCACATTTTTCGTCCATATAAAGTATCTCTCATTTGGTGGTCTCGCTTTATACTCTCTATTTCTGTAAAGTATTATTATACGATAATTATTGAGGTTAATACTGTGCAGCTTACATACTCATGGATGCACTCCCAATATTTTTTTTCCTGCTGAATTCATTTTTAAAACTAATTTGCTCCTCTTTTCCCCCAAACTTAAAATGTCCTTCATGAGACAATTTATTATGTAAGAAACTGTATGAATATTATACTCATGAAATGGTAACACTTTAGTAGCAGTGCTATTGCGGCATTATTTAGGCAATTTAATGTAAAATGAGGCTGAAATGTATTGAGAGATGGTGTCCCGGTAGGTTTGAATCTATGTGGTTTCCCTTCTCTTGCAATATGAAAGTGAATTCCTGGCAAGAGGAAGACGTTGAGAAAAGTCATTAAATTTGACTATTTTTATTTTTCATTTGAACCTGAAGGGGTGCATGGTGGCGCAATAGGTAGCACTGTTGCCGCTCGTGGGAGAGTTCTGCCTTCAGGGTTTTCTGCCAGGAAGCCTTCCTGGCCGTAAGATATCTGCTAGGAACACTCTTTAAAATGCGGTTAACACTGTCAAAGGGTCTATTGTAACACGAACCATGACCTTTTCCCTAACCTAACCAGTAGTTTTGATGCCTAAACCAAACCAAAGATAATTCCTGGGAAAGTTTCACGTGGATGTGAATTATAACCATGTCTTTGGCAGACAAACCTGAGCAATTACTAAAGTGACTGCAATTCAGTGAGAGATCATTTGAGGCTTTAAGTGACCTCTGAATTCTACAAGGGACAAATCCACGCCAAAATCAATGGTAGGGTATCGTGTTTTTAATATCTGCTGACTTTAATTGACAATGCAATTAAATAATATCAATACTATGTTGAATTTTTGCCTCAGAAAGCAGATTTTTTTGAGGACATCATGTTTATTAACTGCTGGATAGATACTGTAGGCAAGTATATTAGGCAGTTTGCACATCAGGCTTGACTGTGGAGTTTCATTCATACAATTCACGGGAAACCGTGACGAGACTTAACTTGTCCATATTCTAAAGCCTTTACAGGCAGCACTTCCTCTTGAATAATCAATAACCATTTTGGTTGTACGACCAATTGATAGGATAGTGTATCTGCGTGTATAAGCAGCTCTTGCCACTGGCGTCCACGATCTTCGCAAAGGGTTTAATGTGTTGTCACATGACTGTCTAAAGGTGTTCTGTTCGCTGGTCCTGTGTGGGGCCTCTCTGTGTGGAGTTTGAATCTTTTGCTTGTGTTCACGTGGGTTTTCTATGGCTACACCACATGCATGTCCGGCCAAATGGAGACTCTAAATTGTCTGTAGATACGAGTGTGTGAGTGGTGAGCGCGTCCTCCAATGGACTGGCGAGCTGTCCAGGAGGGGTCCAGCTTCATCATACTGATGTTCCCTTGAATTCCCGGACCCAGGGTTTCTTAGCAGAACATTTCCTAGATATCACACTCCCTACGCCAGATTATCTTCTTCCCACAATGCATCCTGGTGCCATCTCTGCCCCAAATAAAATGTTGCATACATGCCCGGCCGATACACATGATGCAAAGGAAAATAGGATTCATTCTTTGAGATCAGACTGTGTAGGTTCTCTGTGTGAGCCTGGCTTCGGAGACACTGGGCTGTGTAATCCAATGTGTTTTGAGAAAGTGAAAGAATCCTGTCTAGCCTGACCACGATTAATCCTCACAGCAGGAGAATAAGGATGTGTTGGGATATTGTTCTGATGGTGGTGATAAATAGAATGATTATGGCAATGATTGTTGTTGGAATGATAATGATGATGACAATCAAGAGACTAATGATGAAGATGGTGATGAGAATAGTAATAGTGAAGACAATGTAACAACGAAATAATAATAATAATAAGAATAATAATAACAAGGATATCAGAGATAGCAGACCTGGCCCCAGCCACGGGCTGAGAGACAGACTGACAGAAACACACACACACACACACACACACACACACAGACATGATCATTGCTTAACCTGGCCCCCTAGGGGAGGGGCCAGGTAATAATAATTACCTCCCTTGCAACCGGTGGGGCCACTCAACAATGAAAGGAAATCATTTCTTGTCTTTCATGGCAACAAGATTGTAAATAGGGGTGTGTACCCATTTGCTTTTTGGTTCAGTTTGGCATGAAGAATGTGTGTGCCTAATTTTTTTTGACTGTGTCAAAATATTTTTTTTCTCCCGTTCCAAAAATATAGGGGGCGCTGAAGAACCATTTCATGTATCACTGTGTTCAGGTTGTCATTCTGCACAAATGTTACTTTGGGTCCAACTCAATGCAACACTGTATGCGTGAGATATACATACTTTCATACTTCTGAAAATGGCTGTTTCGTTGTAAGCTCATCACAGCCACACCCAAAATTTTATCAAAAGTGTAATTGATAACTTTTGACCACATGTCTGTAAGTGATTTTATTCAACTTTGGGGCCAATTGGATTAAAACCATAGGATAAGATGTTAAAAATATGACTGGTACAATTTTGTACGTCCACGCTTCTGCATAAAATGGCGGACTTCATGTTGGGTTTAGGGTGGGGCCACAGTATAGTTTTTTCACTTGTCCCGACATGGGCTATGTCTTAACTGTGGTCCACAGTTAAAATACAAGGAACCTCTGTAATAAACTGATTATAAAATTACAGTTAAAATAACTGCCAAAAAAAGGTGCCAGTTTATAACAATGTGTAGGATATGATGTTAACACCTGATCAGAGGTGTGAAAGGATCCATTCCCAATAAAATCCAGTCACACAAGGCACTCTCCAACTCAGTCACATTTTGACATGACAACATCAGATCAGATCAGAGATCATAGTGCATATTTCAGGAGAGGCTGGTGGCGAATACGCAATTCCCTAAACCACATAAGAGTGGGAGAAGTTCGCATTTTGTGATGCAAATCCGCCTATTATTACTATCATTATTATTATTATTATTATTAAGCCTTAAAATAGCCTTAAACCCGGCTATTTTCAAACTCAGGAAAAAGTCAAATATCAAGAGATGTACGAATAATGACTGGGGACATCACTTTCATTTCTTTGTACTTAACTAGCTCTATTTTGATACCAATATTTTGCCTATTTTAGATAAGATCATAAATACATATTTTTTAAATAAAATTTTTCTGCTCTGCCATTTTTACTGCAACTCTCTTGGATGCACCCAGCAAAAAAAATTCCTTTTTTCCGGCGCTCAATGTGCTGTCCTGGAGCTGGTTTTAGCGACTGTACCAACTACAATACTGGAAATTTTTTCACTGAGTTTGAGGCATAATTATTCTTTACAGACGTACCCGTCTTTGTCTCCGAACATTGATAATGTTGAGGCCGGAGAAAAAGGCCAGCAGAGAGCAGAATCGAACCGCAAATGATCCATATCTAAGATATTTGAGTTAGTGGTTGGATCATTTAGTCCAATGGAGATTTTAGCGAAAGTGTTTCTTACATATTGCGACTTCTAACCAGTGGCGGGTAGTGGACAGAGAACAAGGAGGGCGATAAACATGTCTTTAACTGCTTATTGGTCTTGATCTGTTTTCAGTCAATTTCCCTGGTAAAAGACACTTGAACTCTCCCTTCTCAGGTGTAGCTAATTGTATTTGTTAAGACGAGAAATCAAATGCACCTCTTGAACTCAACGCATTTCAATCATTTTCAATTAAACAATCATTACGCACAGGCTTAGCGACTTGCTTAGGATGTGACAAAATTTAACGCAAAAAATCCACAGTGTTTTTTTCATGAAGAGTTGCCTATCAAGGCATGTGATTTAAACATTTTATAGAATTTATTATTCGCTCCCCTAAACATTTCATTATAAGGGAAACTAACATGAGGACAAAGAACAATGATTGAAATCGGGACACTAATCTCATCCGTTGCAAGGGATGTTTTCCGCCAGCCCAGTTTTCCGTCCCCCACCCGCCACTGCTTCTGACTCAAAGATAGTAAGTCCAATCTACAAAATGGTACCAAACAAAAGAGAAGAGTCTGATGAGTAAAATATGTCAAAATTGTGTTCGGAGTGCGAAAAATATGGGAACACGAGCAAGTTAGAAAACCTTCACGTTTAGCCTTCACAACCTGAATTTTTTTCTCTCATTGAACATTAGAGTTAAATGGAGATTTGGTGAGCGATCTCATTGTTTTTCGGCTCTTACAGCCAAATTTGTTTGTCCAATTGCTTCCATAATTACATTTTTGTGACCAGCACAACTTTTGTTACAAGTTGGTTATAAAAATATTTATGTGGAGTGAAAATTGTGGGAGTTAGAGGAAATTCATGAGAAGACTTCTTGACGGTTTTACAGCTGCTCACCACTCGAAGCATGGCGCCCCTACACTCTAAGTTCCCAGAATTAATTGTTAAAAAAAATTTAATTATCCAAGCTTAGCTTAACATTTTACAGTTTGAATGATGTTTTTAGCTAAAAGTATGACAGAGCAAAAAATAGCTGAAAATAGATACATTTTGAAAAATCTGTTTAATTGTTTCCTATGGGACAAAAATATTTCAATAATAATTAACAACTCATAAAGTATGAAAGATATACAAGTATGAAAAATAAATAATAGCATGGAGATTCAGAACAAGCTGAATTTTTTACAGTTTGAATGAAGTTTTAAGGTTAAAGTATGTAGGAATAGTGAGTCAGCACAAAAAACTGGAGAATAAAGAAAGAGAGAAAGAAATAAAGAGTGGAAAGAAGATGATTGTAAAGATTGGTAAGAACAGGAGTGTTTAAGGAACCATGCGGTTTTAATAGTCCCTCGCTGGCTTGAGCCCGGCTCGGGCTTAATAACGGAACCATGTGGTTTTAATAGTCCCTCGTCGGCTTTGGCCACGCTTGGGCCTAATAATAATAATAATAATAAAAATAATAATAATAATATAGTATTTGGTTATTCTCAGGAGTATAATCACATCCAGTTCCAATGCTGAAATTCTAATTCATAGAATGGTACAGCTTGCAAATTTAAATTCTATTTCAATTTCAGGTGGAACAAGCAATTTTGATTGATCTGCTTTTAATTTTGTAAACCAGTTCTCCCATCCTCTCGTCCTGTCTCTAGCCCAAATTCACAGTCAAACGCACAAACTCCCCACACTGACTCAAAGCAGCATGCATCTTTCTGTGCATTTCTGCAGATGATCCCAGAGTCTTTTTGAGCAACTCTCCATTCTCCGATACTCCACTGAAGCGCTCCATAATAATTTCGGTGCTAGGCAGCGAGTTGGCTGTTTTTCTCGCTTCCAGCTCGCTTACTTTGCGATAGATCAGAGCAACTCCCATGCCAATTAGGAGAAATCCTGTCACCATAAATCCAAAAAGATAAACATCCTCCACGTCTTCAAGGGATAGTGCCGCTAGTCAAAAACTTGCCATATCGACCACACGACCCGAACGTAGCCAGCAGCAAAAGTCCCATCCGGACAGCGCAGTTCACCAGGTGCTCCGCTTCTCGTTGAAAATATTTTGTCAATTGCATTCAGGGACCAGCTAATGAATTCCATGTTTACTTGAAGAGCGGGGTAACACGACAAAACAGGACAAAGAAAGAAGACGCAGACAGGACCAGAGAGAGTGCGACTGCTCTCCTCAGAAGGCGGAAGAAGTAAGTAATTTAGACTCACGGTATTTCAAAAAAAAAAAAAAAAAAAACATGGGGAGGCAGCTGAGGTTGGACAACTTTTCAAAATGAGAACATTTACCCGCCGCTGAATGGAACATTTACCAACGTTCAGATTTACCTGCCACTCAGTGGTAAAGCATTTTTTCTTCTCTGAAATCTACCAGACACTTTGATATTTTTCTGACATTAGGCTGGTGGCTGATGCTAATTTCCCCTCCCTGAAGCAGTCGCTTCATGCTCATTTGCATCTTTTCTCCAGTTGAATGTGCTTTATAATTGATGTTGTTCATTGACTCATCAAGACACTAAATGCTCAGCTTGCTGTAAAGTACAATGCAATATAACAGGAAATAATTACAGAGGAAATCACAAAAAAATCTACTGCTTCCCATTGTTCGGAGTAGCTACCACAGGATTTCAGACCACTATTCACGTTATTACTGGCAGGTTAAAGAAAGCAGCTCTTAAATGAATAACTGCTTTTAACACTAAAAATGCCTGATTAGCAAAAGCCTCCCCATTCATTTTATCACCTGGCACTGATTTTGTTTGTCATCTGCCCTGAAAGGGATCATGTAGGGTTAGGCGCTCCATGTTTAAATTTAAAGGTATGAAAAATTCGATTTTGCACACATCTTAAACCAAATATGACCTGCTACTTAATTTTATTCATATCTAATATAGATAATGAGTCTTCATTAGCTGGACACAAACTAGGCTTGGTTAGCGTTTCCATCCCAGAAACACCCAACCTTTTGAAAAAGGACCTTTTGAAAAATAAGTTGAAGAAAGTGAGAAAAATGCTCAAAAGCCCTTTCTGAGCCACTGACTGTGCGACCTTTAATCACTATCTTACTCATTTGGGCAGATTTAATTCATTTTGATCATACATATGCTTTAGATTTGGAGTTTTTGGACTATTTGGATCTCAAACTAGTAATTTCAATGCTCTTCCACCTGCTCTTGTAAACATTTATGAGCTCTTGCAGGCCTAATCAAAATAATGACACGAATGAACAAGACTAAACCTGCGTGAAAAAAAAGAGCTTCTTGAGCAGAATGTGTCTCCCACTTACCGACTATAAAAGCTACATCTGTATATATTTTGTAAGTCTGTAAAGCTTGCCTTTTCAATGTTTATGGCTTAGTAGCAAGACTGCTGTTCTACTGCGGTGGGGGCTTGAGGGGAATGAGTGGGTGTAAATGCTGTCACTGCTGCTCAAATGTGGTCTTGGGTATAGAGGTGCATTTCTTATGCCTACGCCAACAAATGTACAATGCACATCTTCATTTAATTTGCTAAAATTTCAGGCTTGTTACCAAGAACTTTTTACTTCAACAAAAAAATTAGCATCCAGACAAAAAGAAAAAAGTGACATCATTTAGATTTTTAGAGCAAAAAGATTGAATCATAAACATTTTGACCCTTTACCTTTTTTTGGTTGTGCAGTCAAGACAAATATAAGTAAGTAAAAATTGCACTCTATGAGTTTAGCATAGTTCACACTATTGTATGTACTACTACATGTAGTATTCTTTTATTTTTTATTTTTGTGCAGCCCAGTTGAAATAGATTTCCAGAGCATCAACTTAAGATCATAGGCATCTGATGTTTATGCTTTAATCTGACAAGAAACCCCAGCCAAGAAATGTGTGGGTGAGATAAACAGCAAAAAGAAATGTAAATTTTCAAGTGGCTGCAAAACTTGAAAAGTGAACTTGGAATGACTTCTGGTTCCTTTCAGTTGGTAGCCTGAACAAAGACACCAACGCTATTCCCAGATGCTCTCAACAACTGCTAGTGCACCCTTCACCGCTTGTAAAAACAAAGCAAGCGCGGAGCTGTGTTGCTTTGCTGATGTAATCATTTGCCAACTGCTTTTAATGCATTAATTGAGCTGTTTCTTTTCTCAACCCTTGTGTTGTCCTCGGGTCAAAATGACCCGCTCCTGTGTTTAACAGCAGTGAAAAATCCCCTAAATGACATTTTTTCAACTTGAAATTTGATGACTTTTCCTAGATTGACCCCAACATTAGAAAAAATGAAATGTTGCCTTTATTCACATTTCCATGTTAGCTGCACAAAAAAGTTACTCATATTGTCTTCAGGTCAAAATGACCCGGCAGTAAAATTAAGTTGAAATCACAGTCACAGAGTCAGGTACACAACCCGAAAATGTGAGAATGCTTTAGTTTTGTCTAATTTCAAAGATCAATGTCTTCTCCAGCAGAGTACATTGCCTGTGACCAGATCTTACCCAAGGGGGTGGGACAAAAAATCAGAGTGTCCACACAAGCAGGAACAGACACCCTTGTGATTGAAATGTCAATATATTTACACATTGTCTGTATGTGTGCAGTTTCAAACCCTACACAGGGTAAAAAGTGTAGGAAAGCACGTGCGGGAACCATAGATAGTAAAAGAAGTGGACGGCGGGATGATGCTGTTCTCAACAGGAGAGCGATGAAGCTCAGTTGAACGTGTTTTCAGTTGAGCACCACTCTTACTGCGCAGGCTCGAAGTCAGCTTGCTGACGTAAACCAACGTCCTGAGAAGTGGTAACTTGTCTGGTAGATGTACCCGACACATAATTTCCAGTGAACAAGCGATTGCCTCTGCAAGTATAGTCAGATTCTGTTCGATGTTATTATGTTTTGCGAATTATTTCTTCATTGGTACTTCACTTCATTAGCGACGTGGCTCAATTGTCTACTGAGCTTCTGGTCTAAACAGTACGGTTATTTACCTTCTGTGCCACAGAAATTCGCAGGCATTTCACGTCACTTTTAGCCTAGTCTGGTGCCATCAGCTAAAAATGCTTATTATTAGACCATAACGCTACACACGAAGTGAAGACGTCTGCTACAAAACTTAGTTTCTCTTTAGAAAATATTGTCGCCGACATAAAGGCTCATAATGTTTTAGTGTAAAGTTATTTGATGTCAGACAAAATGAATGGGGTGAATGGAGAAGCTACTGCTAGGTGAACATCTGCCATCTTCCAGAGCGTTCAATTGAGCTTCAACTTCCGGGTGTATTCCTATCCCTTGGCAGGAACAGACAAGACAACTGATTCAGAAGAGGAAGTGGAGGTGGTATCAGAAGAGGAAGATGGGGAAGAATACAACCCAGAGGACGATTTATCATCTTCAGAAGAAGAAAAAATCCCTCAAGCTGACAGAGACTTTCCAGTCAAAAACAGAAAAATAGCATGGTCCTCAGCAGCATATGACAAACAGGGCGGGATGGCTGCACAGAATGTCTTGAAGATGACCTCAGGACCCCAAGGCATGCCGTCTCCCACCCCAATGTCATTACCTCAACATTTTTCCTGTGCATCACACCAGCAATGGAAATTATAATGCTGGAGATGACAAATCTGGAGGGTTTTCGTAAATATGGAGACAGCTGGAAAAGGATGGATAAGACTGACCTGCATGCCTACATAGGGCTGCTAATCTTAGATGGAAAGAGGGAAAATTCAGGTATGACACAATTTGTGGTAAATGACATGTTTCTTTGGGAAAAAGAATAGATTTGGTGTTTAAAATTCAATGAAGCTGCTTTAGTTTGGGAGTTTAGTGAAGGCGGGTAATTTTGACCCGGAGGACAAGTAGTGTATACAGAATATGAGGACAACATAAGGGTTAAAATAGTTGACTGTGATTCCATATGTATGACATTTGGTTACTTTGAATGAATTGTGTCAGTGTCAGTCGCCAGTGTTAAGAATCCAGGATTCAGCATTTCACGAGCAGAAGATGGCTGCTCTGTCATACTTTGCCACAGTTAAAGAAAGGAGTATAATGTTAAAAATCATCAATTAAATTAGAGCCTGAAGTCCAGAGCCTGAAGTATCAAATTGGTCTGTATCCTTGCCTATAAATAAAAGGCTCAGAAAGGGCAAAGAAATCTTATGTAATCAATGTATGGTTGAAAAAGTGACTTTTATCCTCCCAATTTTAAGGCAACCTCGAGCACATCAGTAACTGCTAAAGGTAATGCTTTTTAGAAATACATTGCGATTACCTGATTGAGGCAGGGCTGGAGTCCTTTGATCCTGTTGAACGTGGGAGGGTATTAGATTGAATACAGTATTTAAACTCCTGAATTTCAGCTGAACTCCATCTTTACCTCTAAAATGGGAAGGTACACTCTGTGAGAGCAGCACCTTGCCTACATTTAAGAGATAGAAAACAAACCCTGCTCCGGGAATCAGGAACACCAATTCTCATAATGCGACAGACTGTCTAATGCATTGCCTCTACGAACTCTGATCTGATACAGTTTGATTTTGCCAAATGTCCCCTACAGCATTCCCAAGCTAAAGATAGTGACAGTTGGCATAATATTTACAGTAGAATAGTCAAGAATTATTTTGAGGAAACCTGATATAACGCTGACAGAAATGGTAGTTATTGAAGCACAATCAATGAAAGTGTTCTATTCGATTGTTTTGCTTTTGATGATTATCTTTTTATGATTATTTTTAGGCATTCATTAGAAAATTGCAGCATTTACAACCCTAATCCCAAAAAAGTTGGGACAAAGTGTAAATTGTGAATAAAATCAAAATGCAATGAATTTCAGATCACATGAGCCAATATGTTATTTACAGTAGAACATAGATAACATTTCAACATGTTTAAACATTTTACATCTTTATCCACAAAATGAGCTTATTTCAAATTTTCTGGCTGCAACAGGTCTGAAAGAAGTAAGGACAGAGGCAATGAATAAATGAAAGCAATGAATAAATAAGAGAATCAGCTGAAAAAACATTTAGCAAGTAATTAAGTTAACTGGCATCAGCTGTGTAACATGATTGGCTATAAAAGGGATGTCTCTTTGGCTGAGTCTCTCAGAAGTAAAGATGGCCAGAGGCTCTCCAACCTGTGAAGGCTTGCGTAAAAAAATTGTGGAATACTTTAAAAACAATGTTCCTCAACGTCACATTGTAAAGGCTTTGAAGGTCGCATCATTGACAGTGCATAACATCATAAAAAGATTTAGAAAAACTAGAAAAATCTTTGTGCGTAAGGGACAAGGCCGAAGGTGCTTCCTGGATGCCAATGATCTTCGGGCCCTCGCACGCCACTGCATCACTCACCGGCATGACTCTGTCATTGACATTACTAAATGGACCCAGGAATACTTCAAGAAACCACTGTCTGTAAACACAATCTGCCATGCCATCCACAGATGTCACCTAAAACTCTATCACAAAAAAGGAAGCCATTGTTGAGCATGATCCAGAGATGCTGTCGTGTTCTGTGGGCCAAGGCTCATTTGAAATGGTCTGTAGCTAAGTGGCAAAGTGTCCTGTGGTCAGATGAGTCCAAATTTAACATTCTTGTTGGAAATCATGGGTGTCGTGTCCTCCGGGCTAAAGAGGAGAAAGACCACCCCTCCTGTTATCAGCGTCCAGTTCAAAAGCCAGCATCTCTGATGGTATGGGGATGCATTAGTGTACTTTTGTATACGGTGTGGGACACTTGCATGATTTAAAAAGCACCATGAATGCTGAAAGGTGTATATAAAGGTTTTAGAGCAACATATACTCCCCTCCAGATGACATCTGTTCCTGGGAGGGCCTTGTGTATTTCAGCAGAACAATGCAAAACCACATACTGCAGCATACTACAGCATGGGTTTGTAGTAGAGGAGTCCGTGTGCTGAACTGGCCTGCCTGCAGTCCTGATCTTTCAGCGATTGAGAACGTTTGGCACATAAATAAACGAAAAGTCCATCAAGAAGACCCAAAACTCTCCAGCAGCTGGGAGCCTATATTAAATGAGTGGGATCAAATTCCAATGGCTAAACTCAAGAAACTTATCTCCTCAATGTCCAGTCGCCTCTAGTCTGTATTAAACAGAAGACGGGATGCTACACCATGGTAAGCAGGCCCCTGTCTCAACTTTTTTAATACCTATAGCAGCCGTCAAATTTGAAAGGAGCTCATTTTCTGGATAAAATAGTAAAATTTCTCAGTTTCAACACTGAAAAAATTGAGACTTTGGATCAAAGTAAAAAAATTGCGTCAACTTGTTACAGCTAATTTTCTTAGTTTTTCTCAATGGAAAAAATTACCTTTTTAAAATTTTTGTCAATTGAGAAAAACTAAAAAAATTACCTGTAACAAGTTGAAACAATTTTTTTACTTTGATCCAAAGTCTCAATTTTTTCAGTGAACATTTGCTATGTTATTTATAAAATTCTGTCTGGTGTGATTTGAGAGTCATTGTGTTTTGATTTTATTCACATTTTACACTTTGTCCAAGCTGCTTCAGAATTGGGGTCATACAATTATCACTTGCAACTTTGCACAGAAGAATGACATTTTTGTCAATAGAATATTGCTGTGGTTGGCTTTCTGCAGTTTTGCCTCTGCTGTTTCTTATGAACTATGCAGATTATTAATGTAAATCTCGGAAGAAAACATCAATGTACAACTCGATTGCTAATAGTGAAGCAATATTCTGTATAATGCATAAAAAATTGGCTGAATAGTGGGCCAATATATTATATTTTGTTTGATTAAACATTGTGTCTATTTGACAGTTTATAGAAGAATTATACCTTTAAAATTGGTCAGAACGATATTGTCCCAGGCGAGAGTAACAAAAGGAGCTCTCAAAGCTCCAAAACCATGACACAAGTATTCATTGATAAGCAACCAAAAGCTAATATCTTTCCAAAATCAACATAATTTCATGTACAGTCTTCTCTGACATCAATACTACTTTTTGTTTCTCCATCCCCAGATAAGCTGTTGTCTTCTATATATTAGGCTTCAAAAACTGCCTGGCCTCCAGACTACCTGCCCCACTCTGGAAAAATCTTGGATTGAATGTTTTTCTGACACAAGCTCTGGGCCTAGTTTAGAGCTTTAGCAGTGCTGGAAATAAGGCGTAGCATTGAGTTATTCACACTGCAGCAGGAGTTGAGCCCATAAGCCAATCCGCTCTGCTGAAAACAAGAAAATGAAATGAGAAAACTGGGTCAAACTTCAAAACACTCTGTGTGAGTCATACACTCTGTATGGGAATTTACTGTGAACTCTGGATGACTCCGATTAAGCAGCTCAGTAAATTACCCCAATCAGCTTGGCAAACACTGCCTGTTTGTATTTATGTTTGGTCTGGTGCACCATATATTCTCAAGTTTTTTGTCATGCCCCTTGAGGAGTTATTAGCGTGTTTTCTCTGAAGTAAATGGCTGCAGGAAAGTATGTGCTGCAGTGTTAGTAAGATGAGCATGGTACAGTATGATTGCTTTTTAACCCTTCTGGAGCTGTTTATTATTTTTTTAACGCCATTATTGGCACTGAATATTTATTGTATCTCCCCGACGATGACAGGCGGGAGATACTCTGCTTTAGACCCGGGGCCGTTGCCGCAGAGATTTTCTGTTCTGGGCTCTGCAAGCCACAATTATTGCAGGAATTTCTCTGAATTTTGCACAGGTGAAGATATTGATTGGACAATGCTCAAGACCGATTTTAACGAATTTTGGACTTCCAATATGACCATTTTGTCCGAAATTTGGGGATCGAAGAGATACACGAACCAGTCCCTGCGGCGACCTAGTTATCAAGTTCCATGTGGGCTTGAAACGTCAGCAGTTATTCCATCACCGCATAAGTGAGAGACTCGTTTTGGAAGCAATGCATGGGTTTAATGATTGTTTACATTGTATTTATGAAATAATATTATTTGAAATGTCTTTATGCAATTCCATTGCTTCCAACCACTGAAAAGCTTGAGCAATCCGGAGTGCTAATTTGTTTTCACCCTAACCAATGTGAAACTCACAAACCTCCATGCACAGAGATTTCAATTCCGTGTGAGAATCTCTTACATACGTGTTGGTTAAGTAATTGCTGACTACAGCAGGAGAACAGAAATATTTCAGTAAAATTTACCGCAAATTCGTGAGAGTTGGTGTAGAACCTGAATATCTGATTTAGCTCAAAACATGGGTCAAAAATCCTATTGTTGGAACACATGCTCATTACGCTGGTAAAATCTGAATGTTTGGGTGATCTGACACAATCCAGAGCGAGCAGTTAACTTTTAAAATCTTACAGCCTGCCGGTGAGAGTGGCATCCTTTGTTCCCCACAGCGGGGGGTGAGAGCCATCAAGTCTAGCAGGCCCAGCATCTCTGGAACTCAAATTCACTGGTTTCATTGAAGTTAAAACGCAGCTACTTCAATTGGCTTAAAACAACTTAAACCTCTATCAAATTCATATTTTGTTTATGTTCAATATCCTAAAAGGAACCTCTCATATATTTATCACACTATTGAGCTATAATATTCCATTTTAAGGCTTTTCCATGACAACTGCATCATTTTAGCACACATTCCTATCATGTTTGGTCTCTTTATTTTCGGGGGAGTCCAAGGAGTTGAATGGAACATGTCTCATTTCCATTGGAATAATGGTTCGTTTGTAAGATTCATTCAAGCAACTACCCTAGTCTCCCTGTGCAAATTATCTTATCACATAGGCCAGTAAAACTCTGATTCGGCCAACCTTCCCTCTACCTTGTTCAGAGGTGTGGTTTGGAGTTTTTAAAGGTACGAGATCCTGAGGGGGCGGGGCTCTTCTCTTCTTTCCTGTCTCTTACTATCCTGTCCTGTCTCTTCTCTATCAACGTCTGAATCGTGTTGGTAAGTGGGGAGGGGTGACATGTTGCCTGGTTCCGGAGCGCGGGAACATGTGAGTTCTCCCCGACCACGTGGAGCGACTTTAGCTCTACGTGGTCATTCATCTTTTCCAGGTATGAAAATACTCTAAATCCTTCTAAATTATTTGCGACGGTAATTGGCTTATCATTGATTTGTTTCATTCAAGTTGTGCCTACCTGGTGAATTAAATTATTGTTATTCCTTTTCTAGCTTGCATGGTCTCCTGTCTTTTAATCTTTTTATTCTTCTTAGCCCCGTCTCGGCGAATACCTAGGGGAATAGTTTAACCCCACTGAGGAACGACTGGCCAGCGGCCCGGTGTGGGAATCGGTTGGTTAAGTTGGTTTAGGCGACCATGAACTACCTATCGTAAGGATTTATATATGTTGGTTCTGAGTTTTAACCTATAGAACCCTTGGGCTAATATATAATCCTAGGTTCATTGTAATATACCAGCAGAGGCTATTGCAATGATGGTTGACTTCCAACCGCTAACCTAACCAACGAACCTAGGATTCGAACATGGTGTTAATGCCCAGGAACATTAATGTAGCGGCGGTGGTTGTTCGTTAGGAATTCAAGGTATAGTCACTTCATGGTTGTCCTTAGAATCTAAGTTACTGGTTATCACTGTTTCGAGATTCACGCAGGTGTTCCCTAAATTATCAATTCTAATTCTAATTTGGAGTCAGATTTTTAACGAGATTATAGCTAAATTTTGTATTCTAACTGTTATATGGAGTCAGATAAATCGTAACCATTGCGCTTTCATGCCCCGTCCTCGGACGGTGAAGATAATATCCATTATATTGTTATTCACCCCCGCCAGAAGAATGCTCTAAACTAAAGTTAGACTAAGAGAACACGTGAGGCCTTCCACCCCGGCAACATCCGCCGTTTGGTCATTGCTTTCTTGGGGTTGCTTTCTTGGGGTTTTACATTGGCAACACCTGATGGCCCTTAGGATTTTTGGAGTCAAGTAAAGTCAATTTAATTAAGATTGGAGTGAAGTTACACATCCAGAGATGCCGCTGTCTGCCGAAGGAAAACGAAAGCTTAAAAATATTGATTACAGTCGCCAACTGCACTCCACCACAGAGCCAACTACAGTCGCCAATCACACCAAAAGGGTTAAACAAAATATCTCCACTGATTCAAAAAAACAATTGTCTCAATTTCATTTTAGTAGATCCCTCCAAATGAGCTCTCTGTCACTCATTATGGGTCCTATTTTGACAACCTACGTAGATGCAGTCGTAAAAACCCAAGTGCTAATGGTATTGCAGATCAAAACTGAGCTTATCTAACTTCATTCAGTAATTTCATGGCAGGAAGCCAGAGCGCAGCTGTGGCGCTGGTGTTGAAAGGGTTGGATTAAGATAAATTAATGACCTGTGGGTGTGGTGGGGGTTTGGTTTCATAAAGGCCTTGTATATATTTACATATATTTAGTCACTGAGGCATTATGCTTTTTTAATGAAGGGGAGGATGGAAGTAGATTTAGACTTGCAGTGGAGCGAATTCACTTCATACGAAGTTAGAAGCATGCGCAGTAATTATGACACAGCTCCTTAAAGTTCCACAGGATTGCAGCAGCAGCATTTGATAGACCCATACATGGGTCAGTTGGTTTTATGCAGTTAATCTGAAGGCATGTGGAATTGGAAACTTTGGCACCAAGAGGCTTAAACATGGCTGAGAACTCAGTTTTGTTGTTTGAAGTACGTGACAGGCTAAATCAACAAAAGGAGTACTCCAAGGGAATATCAAGAGATTGGTTTCATGAGCTTTGTTTGTATACTCAGCTAATAATGGAATTGACACTTTGACGAAACATATCCAGAAGCTGACAACCAGTTTACACTTCTCTCAAGGAGAACTCAACAAGCTAAAAAGGGAACGCTCCAACTTCGTCTATGACAAATGACATTAATTCTGTACGTCAATTGATGCTTACAGTGACAAGGAAAGGAAAATCTTGCTAAAAGAAATAATGCTGTGGTTAATCTCAGAATTCCTTCACGAGACCTGGGCTGACTTAGTGGAAAGAATAATGAAAATAATTGCTGATAAAATACGGTTGGACTCTAGTAAAATCAAAGTTGAACAAGCACATGAGTCTGGTGACCAGTTTGACAGGCAAGGTCACAGACCCAGATTGATTTCAGTGAAGTTACTGGGGTGAAAGGACAAGCAAGCAGTACTGTACTGAGCAAAACATTAAAAAAAAACCTTTTTTAACAAGGATTACTCAGATGCTGTTTGGAGAAGATAGGAATTGCTGTCAACTCTGAAAGCTGCAAGGGAAAATGGGGGCATTGCCTATATCAGATATGACAAGATTATTGTCCACCCTTCTTCTAAGGGGTCCAGGAGGAGTGAAAGGCGCAAGTAACTTATACCTGACCTGGTTCTGTATTTACCCACCTGTATTGCCTGTGTCACTATGGTAACCCTTGCGAAAACGAAGTAAAGGATTACTGTAGTACAGTGCACCATAAGAATTGTATAGTGAATTATAGTATGTTTTATTAATATTATTATTAATGGTATTATCATGGTTTTTTTCTGTGGTTATTATATAAGCTGTGGTAGCCCTATAATATTTCAATAGTAATGCTAGACTCCCTACAGTGTGTTCCAAAAAACCATACAATTACTGCGGTAATACTGACAGTCTTTGGTGGTAATTTTTGTGGTATTCTGATGGTGGTTTTTGTAAGGGATTGTTTTACATCTAATGAAGCAAGCCAATACTCTCAATCTACCAAACAGAAGCCAGCTGATTGCCTGTGCAAAAAAGTTAGCAGCCCGAGGAACGAAATTCGTGATCTACAATGTTTAGTGCGATCCAACAATATTCACGTCTTAGTGATATTGAAGACTAGCGTGGATACCTGCTTTGAAGATTCACTCATATCCTTACTAGTTTATATCTTGTTTAGAAATGACAAGAGCAAGAATAGTGAAGAGGTTTCACTCCATATCCAGAGTCACCTTCCAGCCTGACAGCACTTGGACTTGATGCTTTTTGAGATTGAATTTTTGAATTCAAATACATCTATGACATACAAAACCTATGGCTGCACATCTCCGAGTGCATATGCTAGCTACCTGGAGGAGATGAGTGAAATGTGTCATGGAGTGTGATGAGAACAGGGAAATATACTTATTTATTAAAAAAAGACCAGTACAGTAATCAACTGTCCAATGAGAAAAAAGCTGCAATATACGGCAAATGGGCAGTCTTATCCAAGTTGTGACATTCCCAGCTTGATTATTTACAAGTTAATAAACATGGTGATGTTTGGGCTGCATGCATTGAGTCCATATTTACAAACATGACTGCTGGCTGTAGTGATCGCAACTTTATAGCTATCACAAAAGAAAAAAAAAAAAACACCAAATGCTATACCGAGGATCACACTACAGTAGATAGCTCATTAACATTTTAGGCCAGACTTTTTTTGGGGAGAGGTAAGGAATGTGAAATGCTTGTTTGTGTGGCGTGAAAATAATGCTGAGATTGCAATAAGAGTGTCTGGAATTATTTATACATATAGTGATAAGTATGTTGCATAAAGAAAGAAGGCAGTGAGATTTAACATGGACCAACGATGGAAGATAAAATTGGAAATCGATTGGCACAGAGAGATCTAGCTGAAAAAGAAAAAAAGAGGCAGATAAGTAATGTATTATTCAGTTTCTGAGAGAGAACACCACTGTAAATCCGAAAAAAGCTGTTCGTAGACCTGATAAATGAAGGGAAAATGGGAAGTAGCTTGTGGAGTTAGTTCTGGCAGACAACTCGACACATTCCCACAGATACTACCACGCTTATGAGATACAGCTCTGCCCCACTGTAAGGTGCACCACCTCCATGCAAAAACATGTCTCTGCCTGCTGCTGTGCTGCATTGCACACTGCTTCTCCAGAATTCACCTGTGGACTCTAAATTTCTCCTCTATTCCTGAAGATTAGTAGGCTGCAGGGTGTTTCAGGGTCAGATCTTAGATTTAAAACTAATGTTGTATCTGTTTAATGCTGTAATCAATGGTTTTCAGGAGTTGGCTGTCATAAATGCTATTTTAAAGCCTGATTAATTGAAGCCAACAATGACAGGTAACAGACATTAGGAGTTTTAACCAACATAACTGGTAGGAGTTCAAGCACAAATATCTCTTGCAGAATCCAAAAATGAATTAATTACAAAGTAATTACAGTAAAAAGTAAAAAGAGTAAAGCAGAGTACTTTAACAACTTCTCCGAAAAAAAGGGAACCCATTGAGGAATGTTTTGACCTCCACTGGTTGGACACACATTCAAACTTCAGCCAGTAATTATATTATGACAGTGAGAAGTTATCAATGTTATGTCCTCCTTGTTGATGAGGGCGGAGGACGTTGTTCGCACTCCCTGATGAAGAGTCTCTAGGTTCAGACCATCCAGACAGCAAATTGCATAAAATATCAGGCAGTCACATATCCAATCTTATCTGCCACATTAATACATCACAGCAGAGCAGGCTGTATCCTGAAATCTAGAAGGAAGGGAAAGTCATCCCAATACCAAACCACAAGCCTACAGATTTCCCCAGTGTGACAATGCGTTCAGGGGAGAGACACACACACACACACACACACACACACAAAACGTATGCCTTTATTGAGTTCCAGGTCAGTACCAAAAGACACAATTGCCAAGCCACAAAACGAAATCGACTAGACAGGCAGGGGTCAGAACCAGAAAAACAGATGAGCAAAGGTACATAGACAGCAGGCAAAAAGTCGTAGTCGATAAGCAGATCAGTGGGTCATACACAGGGCATCCAAACACAGAAATTGTAGTCGTACAAAAATAGGTTGAAATCCAGAAAGACAAAAACAATACAAAAAGGGCTATGGCAAGAATCTTAGTCGGACGAAACAGTCAAAGAAAAACAATAATCAATGGCATGCAAGAAGCTCTGCACAATGAAATATTGATCAATGTTCTGACAAAGAACAACAGTGAGGACTCTAAATAGGCAGAGGGGAAGTCACATGCTATGCAGGGAACAGGTGAATGGGATGAGAACTAATTAAAATGGGAGGAACACGAGGGAAATCCTAACCACGAAAATTGGTGATAGCTGAGACACGGACCGGAATCATGCACACAGCCTATGACGTTAAAACAGCTCCGGTCAGGGAGTTCTGGTGCACAGACAATGAGCGCAGAAAAGCAATTAAGCACGTGTGCGAGATCTCGCAGAAACGCAGGGGGAGACAGGTACAGCTGAGCAAGAGGCGGAGACTAGAACAGGGCGATTGCTGAGAGGGAATTAATATTGATTAGTAGCGGTGCAACTTTACAGATTTAACTAGAGTGCTTGTTAGTGAGTTAGTAATATATACAGTGTCTAAGTATTTGTCCCCTTCCTGATTTCTTCTTTTTTTTTGCATATTTGTCACTCTTAAATGTTTCAGATCATCAAAAAAAAAATTAGTATTCAAAAAAGACAACCCGAGTAAATACAAAATGCAAATTGTAAAAGATGAGTTCATTTATTAAGGGTAAAAAGCTATCCAAACCTACTTGTGAAAAAGTAATTTCCCCCTAAATCCTAATAACTGGTTGTGCCGCCCTCAGCGAAAAAAACTGCAATCAAATGTTTGCAATAACTGGCAATGAGTCTTCCACATCTCTGTGGAAGAATTTTAGCCCACTCTTCTTTGCAGAATTATTTTAATTCAGCCACATTGCAGGGGTTTTGAGCAGAAGGTCATGCCACTGCATCTCAATAGGATTTAAGCCCGGACTTTGACAAGGCTACTCCAAAATCTTCATTTTTTTTTTAAGCCATTCAGAGGTGGACTTTCTGGTGTGTTTCAGATCATTGTCCTGCTGCATAACCCAAGTGAGCTTGTGCTCGAGATCACAATCTGAGGGTTGGACATTCTCCTTCAGGATTTTCCGGTAGAAAGTAGAATTCATAGTTCCATCAATTATGACAAGTCATCCAGGTCTTGAAGCAGCAAAGCAGCCCCACACCATAACACTACCACCACCATGTTTTACTTTTGGTATGATGTTCTTTTTATGAAATGTTGTGTTAGTTTTACGCCTGATGTAATGGGACACACACCTTCCAAAAAGTTCGACTTATGTCTCGTCATTCCACGGAATATTTTCCCAAAAGTCTTGGGGATCATCAAGATGTATTTTGGCAATGTGAGACGAGCCTTCATGTTCTGTTTGGTCAGCAGTGGTTTTTGCCTTGGAACTCTCCCATGGATAACATTTTTGTCTCTATCTTATTGTCGAATCATGAACACTGACTTTAACTGAGGCAATTGAGGCATGCAGTTCTTCAGATGTTGTTATGGGTTTTTTGTGTCCTCCTGGATGAGTAGTTGATGCGCTCGTGGAGTAATGTTGGACGGCCAGCCACTCCTGGGAAGGTTCAACACTGTTCCAAGTTTTCTCCATTTATGGATAATGGCTCTCACCGCGATTCGCCAGAGTCCCAAAGCCTTAGAAATGGCTTTGCAACCTTTTCCAGACTGATAGATGTTAATCTCTTTGTTTGTCATCGGTTCTTGAATTTCTTTCGTTTGCGGCATGACATGTTGCTTTTGGAGATCATTTAGCCTACTTCACTTTGTCAGACAGGTTGTATTGTAAGTGATTTCTTGATTCAAAAGGTCTGGCAGTTATCTGACCTGGGTGTGGCTAGTGAAACTAGACTCAAAAAATTTTGTTAATCACAGTTAATTCATGATTTAACGAGGGGGGGGGGAATTACTAGGATTACTATTTCACATAGGGGCAGGTAGGTTTAGATAGCTTTTTCCCCTTAATAAATGAAATAATCATTTAAAAAGTGCATTTTGTACATTTACTTGGGTTATCTTTTCCTTATATTAAAACTCGTTTGATGATCTGAAACATTTAAGTGTGAAAAATATGCAAAAAAGTAAGAAATCAGGGAGGGGGAAAATATTCTTTCATGGTCCTGTACATGGATTAGTTGGGTTAGTAGACTATGATACAAAATACAAAAATTAGTCTTGTTAGTAATCAGAACATCAAGGGGAAGGAAGTAAACGAGAATTGAAGGAATAATATGAAACACCATAAAACACTGAAATCCACCGAAGTAGGTGAGAACACAGACCAGGGAGACGGACTGAACCAACTAGATACGAAACAGGGGAGACAAGTGCAATGGAACCAAAAATGGCATGAACAGAAAACCAGAGAATTACAATAACAAAGAAGACTAAAGAAAAGACAAAATCAGGAACACTTAATATGAACACAAAACCATAACCATGACACCCGGGTCCTAATTGAAGCACTGATTACTAAAACCCCACAAGTCAAGTCAAATGTGACTTATGGGGTTTTCGTAATAGGTGCTTCAATTGCCATCCAATATGTATTCAACCAGTCATAAGAAGCACACTGTAGCTTAGAGCCCTCAGTGTAGCAAAATGATGTGGAACTAGATTTCAATAAAACTATACTTTTATCCATCACAGGGAGTAAGAGAGAGTAAATCTGTTCTGAGCCTAGCAGCTCATCAAGCTACCGAAGAGACCCCATGCTTGTCCATCACAGGTTACTCCCTCAGCTCTTATTCAGGTTTCTATGTCTTTGCACAATAAAACAATCACATTGTTGAGCTTGATTTATTTTTCTTAATGAATTGATCAACTGTCTAGGACAGTTTTTTTTCTGAGAGGCTAAGACGCTAAAGATTGATGTTATAAATTGTAAAACACCTCCCTGTTTCTTGATTTTTCTACATCCGGTAAAGACGCGTCTTTAGTAACGACTGGTCAGTGCATTTGCTATTCTCTGTGAACTCTACATTTGCATATCAAAGCAGAAAATGAAAAAATATTCTTTATGTTCCCATCTGTTCAGTCCCACTTGTGACTTGTAGAAAAAGGATCAATATTACATCAGCATATTCTTCTCTCTCCTTGTTCACTGGTTATCATATCTCATTGAATATTTGGCAACAGTGGCAATGTGAGGAAGGCTGTAGAAAACCAGATGTCTGCAATGCAAGTAATTTGTGCTGTTGAATCCAGTTGTTTTAAAAATTCACATAATTTAGAAGCATGATGTGAAAATTAAATGTTACATTAAATTCAGTAGCTTTACAGTAATCTGTCGTCAAGATGATAAGAAACAATGCTAATAAGCTGCCGTTTAAACGGAGGAAAGAGTGAGTTAAACAGAATATGAAAGGACTATTATTCCAATATAATACATGCATGCAAATGTCCTGACTGTGAACTTTGCACCATATAGGAAATAAAGGTTGGACAGGAATAATGAAAAAAGGTACATACCTCAGAATACCACTCAACTTAATCAGTCATATTTGTTGTGTCAAATGTGATGTTGTCCGCAAATATTTCATATGCACTTGTTCGCTCAAAATTGCAGGGATTTTGAAAGGTGCATATTTGTACATAACTTGTGCAATTTCATTTTACTTGCTCAAAGGAGCCTAAAAGAAAACCACATGCCTTTTGACTTCCATTTTCAAAAACTATTTGGAATGTATGATTGGAAATAGACGGAAAAAAAAAAAAAAACCTTTGTCAAAACCATTTCTTTTTGGAGCTTTTTGATGGTTTATCATACTTTAAAATTATTTTCTACTTATATTTTAGACCAACCAACCCTCTCTTGGCCCTGAAATTCCTCTAAATGCAAACAGGGGTTTAATCACTCAGAAGTGAAATCCCGTGATTTTACAGATAAGGTCTGAAAGTCAGGAATGGTTGCGGAGATGAGCGTTATGTGCAAGTAGCAGTGGTCCTTCTGGTACCACTGTTTTAAATATATAAATTGTCTGAAGCTCTCTGGCACTAATTTCTACAGAAGAAAATCATAGTGGCAGTTGAGAAACCTGGTCAGGGACAAGTGAATAAAGAGGATATTCCCACAAGGAGTGACCACAATCAAGTTGATCATTCCTTTTTGTTCTTTTCTGCTTTTGTCATGACAGTAAAAGTGATCAGCGACAAAAACAATTCATGTTATCGATGTAGAGTCACGGGCACGGAAGGCCACGAGTGGGCAGCTTGCCCAGTTTTGCTGAAAACACATCCCGTGGCTTTTTAATTACATTGCGCACCAGGCGCCAAATTGAATGTGCCACTCGCACGGCGGTATCCCGGCATGGCGTGCAATTTGGCTGCTCCTTACTAAATGCCTGCGTGGTGAGATTGCTGCCTATCAGGCTTACCTTTTCTCGGGAAGGCTGCCAAGATCGATCAGCTGTCAGGATGCGGAGATGTTGCACTTGGCTTTAAAGATGCAGAGTGTGAGGCCACTAATTGACTGAAATTGTTTGCATTCCTCAATTGAGGAGCAGAGGCCATAAGAGAAATAATAGGATGTAACACATGCCTGTGTGTAACTCACCATAGACCTGTGCGTCACTCACCTTACACTGGAGGCCATACTGCACTATGGCAACACTGTAAAACGCCTAGTTTTAATATAAGACTACCCAGCTTGTTAAATTAATGTAAATCATACATTACACCAATGTATCATGTGTCTTTCAAGTTTAACAATAACCTTCTTTTTTTATACACTCATCAGCCCATCTGCTTAACCAGAAAACAGGTTACGTGGAATTTGCCTTGCGTAACTCATAGTTTGGTTAAGCACTTTTTTTATGCAAACAGGTTACGCCAAAACAGGTTTCGCAAAAAGAGGTTATGCAGTTCAAGCAGGTCTATGGACTTAACACCAGACACTACCATGCATGGAGACCAGGCTGCCCTGTTTGTTTGTTTGAGCAAGTATTTTGCCACAGCAACTGCAAGTATCACAATTCTTTTTAATCGGTCTAGTGGTACATGTTCTTCAGGAGTAAACAGTCCTCAGTTTGTTAGCATAGCCATTTTCATTTCCCACCAATTGTTATCGTTCGCATCATTTTTATCCAATTTGGTGCCCCTGGTATTTTTTTTATTTTAATTTAAAAATCGCGGGCCGTGCCCAAAGCTGAAGATGAAATTCATGACCAAGAGTATATGATTCCGTTCATTGCATAACAGATACGCATAATTTAGTTAAAAAAAAAACTCATGTTCCATTAGCGCCGTGGTAATTCCCATTATGATAGCACTGAGCTAACGTCATTACTCTTATTCCGTTAGTCACTGAGTCATAGACATTTGCGGTTGAACTAGCCATGATTTTGTATTCACAGTCAACTGAGGAGCTAGCTAGCTCATAAACCAATGTTACATAATGGGCACTGGCTAGCTAGCTCAGTAAGGATAACTCAGTTGTGAGAGTGGTACTTATCTGGCTCGCTACAGCGCTAAGCCGTACAGAATTAACCAGCGTTACACACGGTATTCAGTTATGCGAAGTATTAAGAGCGGAACGTAAGGCAGAGCAATTTTTCCCCTGCAATCTCAGACAATGAAATTTCTGCAAAAGTGATAGACTATCAAAAATATGTCATGAGCTGGGGTATGGGAAAAGCTCCAAAGTTGTGTAATAAAATATCATTCATCGTTTGTCTTATAAATCGAAATGCATCTTTCCTATTCTTTAATTTAAAATTGTAGTTTACTCTTTCTACAGTCAAGACAGGCTGTCTTACAACCAATAATGTAAAACAACGCAAAATGTCAAAATGACGCATTATGTCAAAATGTTTGACATTACGCGTGTTCCAAAGCAACTTATCCTCCGAGAGAAAAAATATCACAATGGATGATCAGTTTTTCCGACCCTTTCTTTAACTCTTCCTCAGCACAAATCTTAAAGGCAGTTGCTACGGGTACGGCAGCCGCATTTAGTGACCAAAAGTCTATTGCAGGGCTATTCAACCGTGTCCAGAATGGGCCACTGTGGATGCAGGCTTTCAATCCAGCCAAGCAGCTACACGCCTGATTCTACTAATCAAGCTCATTAGCAAAGACTCTTGGGGTAGATAAGTGGGTGTAGGCTTGGTTTGTGCTTGGATGGGAGACC
Source organism: Gymnothorax reevesii (assembly GCA_029721435.1). Taxonomy (NCBI): domain Eukaryota; kingdom Metazoa; phylum Chordata; class Actinopteri; order Anguilliformes; family Muraenidae; genus Gymnothorax; species Gymnothorax reevesii. The sequence continues at coordinate 31,721,235 of CM056590.1, forward strand.
ACCAGGGAAAATAAGTTGCTGCTGGAGCAGGTGTTGGTGGCCAGTAGGTTAGGATCTTCCCTCTGGTGGAAATATACACAATACTCCAGTGCAGTGATGAGGATGTTGTCTGTCGGATGAGATGTGAACCTGAAGTCCTGACTCACTGTGGTCATTAAACATCCAATGACACTCATTAAGTTTCCTAGCAGTCTACCTCACAGTATACTTGCATGAACTGAAAAGGTTAATAGAAGTATACAACTAATAAAATAGCAGTATATCTGTAGTATACTTAAATGTTAAATTTAATAAAATTAAAAGTATGCTAGAAGTATACAACTAGTTCACTCACAGTATACTTGTAGTGTACTTGCAGTATAGAATAAAACATAGATGTAAACTGGATGGGTACTTTCAGTTTACTTTGCTTAAACTTGAAGTATACTTAAAAGTATACCTTTATAAACTTAAAAATTTTTCAATTTATTCCGAAGAAATATTTAATTTAGTATACTTTCTAGTACACTACAAGTACATGGTCTGTAGTATACTTGCTGTACTTATACTCAAGTATACTTAGTAAAATGAACTTCAAGTATACTACTTTTTGCTAAGGGTAGTCACTCTCGAGTGTCGCAGATCAACAGAGTTTCCAAATTTCGACAGAGGTCGTTAAGCCCAATTTTTAACATCATTTCAAACAAAAAAAAAAAACTTCTCCCAAAATTGTTTGAACTGCTTTTTGTTTTTTGTTTTTTTGTGCCCATCCTGTCATATGACTATTTTGAACTATTTAAAATCTAATCCCCTCTTGCTTTTGTCATACCACCTTCCGACAAATTTTCTTCGTAATCAGTCAAGAACATTTTCCACTACCCTGGTTTGAAATAGACTGACAGACAAACAAACAGGGATGATCACAACCTCTATGCTACTTTGGTGACTTGGTTTAAAGCTAAAAAAAAAAAAAAAAACCTCACGCTCTTTTCCTACGACAGTGAGATTTGCTTTGCATGACTGAGTTGATAGATGCATAGATGCATTATCTGAATCCTTTCCTTGTCAGACCCACAGTATGTTGTGTAGCAGTGACTGTCCACTGATTTACTGCAGGCATGTACTGTAAGACCCTTTGGATAAAAATGTCTGCCACATAAGTGTAATGTAGAATAATGTAAACATAATGGCTGTATTGGGGCTGCTCAGATATATTTATCCTTGTTGCTCTAGCCAGCTATTAAGTTCTCTTTAAAGCTCCAACTGTGCACGAAAGTGGGGCTGAATCAGTTGATTCAAGGCAGTCATTATCTAAATCAGGTGTCTAAAGAGTCCAGCGGGGTGGAGAATACATGGATATTGCAAGCCTCCACACCTACAGCTGAAGAAGAATAATGTTGAGAATATCAGTGAACACCTACCCTCATATAGACCAGTTAGATAATACAATAATTTACAACCTGTTTTCACAAATATGCAATTTCTAAATTCTATTAAACATTTTCAATAAAAACTGGAAAAAATCCCTTTTTTATTCTTAGTCATCATTTCATTTCCTCAAATGCAAGAGTCTGATCCTGGTCAATTCTGGAAAATATGATGGCTAGTATTTTGAGCCAACAAACATTTTCATATGTTGTCCAATAACGAAGACGAATCAGCAGAACAAATGGCTAATTTATTGTTAGATGGCATTATTGTTTATTGTATCAGGATGTCATCAATCATCTTGACATAAAATTCAAATACCTCTTTGGCTGAAGATTTTGAACTTTATGTCTTCATGAAACCGCACTGGTTGGCTCAAATGTGTCTAGTCTCACTGTATAGACAAGAGACACTGATGTACTTGCCCCTTCATTTTTGTCAGAGCTTTTGACGTCATCTTCAGTTTCCTTGCCCATAAAATCCATGGAATAGCCTTTAACTGTCAAAACTGACAATTGTCTGGCAAGTTTCTAAAATACAGCTGCTGAAATGAGGCTTTGCACTCATATGTAAAAGGCCAAGTAATCAGTTATTTCAAACAGCTACTATTACATAATTTCAGTGTATTGGGCAATTTAATGCTTCCCTTGGGGAATAATAGATAAGTGTCTCGAGACAGGACAAATATATATTGTCCTCTAGAGGGCTTGTCATGCTGTTTATTTTACCCGCAAATTTGAAATCCCTAACATGAACATTATGATCAACAGTCTGAGTCATTTCATTTTCCATTCCTAATTGTCTATGAAGTTGTTGCCAACTCTGTTTTCCTGCAGAATGGAACTGATGCAACTTACATTTTGAAGATTGATGGAGGCAAAAGAAGAGAAATAGAATAAAAAAAAAACAGTAAATCTGAGGACACTCTTGAAACTGGCACAGGAGGTGAAAAGTGCAGTAGAGTCAGTAATAATTCAACATTTCATTTGTTTTGATGGCAGATGTATACTGAGGATAAATAAAGAGCATCCTGTTGTCAGGATACAGGCATTTTCCCTCATTAGCCAATATTTTCAGCCCTGGTTATTATATGCTGGAAATAGTTTGCTGGTGACAGAACATGAGGGGAGAGAACAACGAGACAAGAAGTTAGACTGAGAGGACATATTAATTTAGACTGCTGAAGGGCTTATATTTTCCATACGCGTCCTCCCTTCCAACAAGCCATGGGCTTTTCCTGCGTGAAGCATCAGTCCTCATTCTGCATCCTTTAAATCGGCATTAATCGCTCATCGTTCTCATTTCGAGAGAAGTAGTTGGGAGAAAATTTGAAATGGAAATATTCACCCCATGCTCTCCTTCACCGAAATATGTGGCCAGATGCCTTCCCCGGCCTGATGAAACTGCAGATGTTAGCTGTGCTGCTCACTCACACTGTCCCTGGCATATGCTGTTGAAATGGGACAGAATGTCCAAGTGTGGGAGTGAGAACAAGTACATTTTAATACATGCACCATCTCTTATAGCCATTTATAAATCTCAAGCCCTTTACCTGGGTAGCGATTAGCATTTGCCATTTCAGTGTGCATCATGTACTATGAAAAAAATACAGTGAAGCTCATATGTGTTTGAACAGTTTCTCGTTTAATTTGTGATCAAATCCTATAAATCTTAAATTTTCACAAACTGTTCATGCAGCAATGCATTCTAACTGTTTACCTCTAAAATTAGGCACAATATGATTAAATATGACCGTTCTTGGGTGGTTCATGGTGACTCAGCACCCCTAAAGTAAAAAAATACACACTAAAAAGTAAAAATACACACTGTATGTAATGATTTGGCTATTACAGCGATTGAATATTTGCATTGGTCAGCACTTCGGCATGAAACCGTGAACTTTGAGTGGAATTTCCATTTCTCATGTAATTTCAATACCATTTCATCGGTGGACTTCTGTCGGCACAAGCTGGTCAAGTATTGGTTTTGGTTGTAGTAGGTCGTGTCATTTTTATGTTGTGGATATCAGCCTTCCAAGGGAGGGGTGGCTGTTAGGAAATAGAGGCGATTCATTAAAGACATGGCTGATGACACCATATGAGGAGTCCACTTTCAAAGCCTTCTAAGTTAATTTGGTCCATTTTTTAGAAAAATCAGATTTTTTTAAGAGTTGCTAAAACAGCAATTTTTAAAAAAAAAAGTCTTTTATATTAGAAATGCATAGGATTTCATGTAGATGACTCATTACCTAATCAGACACTGAAACCTGTTTTGAAATATTTTTGATGGTCTTCTCAAAATTTAGATTTGAATTTTGTAATTTTTTTTTAGCTCCAGGACAAGGATCAAAGGTTATTTTTCCAAAGCTGGCAACTCCTAAAAAATATTTAGCTATTTCCTGGTATTTACTGTATTTCTATACATTGGTAGCCAAAGTATTTGAGACTATAAGTCATTGCAGGATATTGAAACACACCATTCCAGTGGCTCATTGTGACATTTTTTTTTTCAATGTAATTCCCTTACCAAAATGGCAGTATAGTTCTCCTCATCATCTTATTTCTGCATTATTTTATTGCTATTCAGAATTCTCTTCCTTCTTATGTCAGTACTGAATTTCAGACATTAACCCTCTAATACTGAGCTGTAATACTGGAAAATGTGCGGTAATGGAATTACATGGCAACGGAATTACACCAATAATAGAATTACAGAATTATTCTGAAAGTCAGTGAAAAACAGAAGATAGCACAAGGTGGCATGAGGACTTTTTGGAGCATAGTGGTTCATTGTTTTGGACATCTATAGTTGATCGTTTCTTCCTGTGAATTAAGTTTCCATAACCAGCGCATGAATTATACCACAGCCTAGTGGCAATTGCTGTGGTTGCCCCCCTGTGTGGCTGTCATGCCCGACTACCTAAACGGCCAGTTTGGCTCGCCCTTTTCAAGTGGCAGTGGTGCCTAAAAATGATCCAAACTGGCAATTCTCCACACAGCCACTGAGCTGTGCAGCTCCTGTCGTCACGCTGTGCTGGACATCTGAGCACTTTGTGCGACCAACGACACACCCAATCACTCATGAATAGGGCAACGTTGTGTGAGGTTCGTATCCAAGAACCATACATCCTTCCGGCTTGAGAAAAATCAGCTCACATTATGTGTTAAGCGCAAGCAATTAAATTTTGTTGGTGTCAAGTATAGATGTGTTGTTGGGCTGGGTGAAAACGGCAGTTGTATGACTTTCCTCAATAGAAACTAAACTTTGAGAGCGAACTGTTACCGTTACCGACCTCATTGTTCACAATATTTACCCATTGAATGATGCTGGAACACTGTTTCAAAGTAAAAAACAAATGTTTCAGGATCCAGTCAATGAAAGAACAACAATTTTCATGCATGTGACCTCGGAGATTCTTTATAAGCTCACATTTTGGTTCAAAAATGAGTTATTTTCATCAATATCACGTATTGCCTTCCTTTTGCCCAGACTGGTTGATCAAAATTTTGGTTCAACAGGATGTCAGCAACACAAAACCAATGTCTCTCTCTCATAAATGGCATCCCACAAAATACCTGTGAACATACCAGTCAAATATAAACTCACCATGACCTGGTCAACATCCTAGGGCACCAACTTTAGCTACTAACCTATTGCCTATCATCGCAAGATTTCAGAGAAATGCCTGTCAAAGTAAAAGCAAAAATGGCATTTTTTCTGCAGTAATTCCGTTAATGACACTTTCACCTTCGTATAGCCTTCTACAAAATTGATTACCCCAAACTTTGTGTTTTACAGCTAAGTCGGCATGCCAGTGGAACTGATAAAAGCACAGGGAAGCAGCTACTGCATTAGAGTAATAGATGGCAGGTAAAAATGGCATAACAATTACTCTTGATCGTAATTCTGTTACCGTGGAATTGCCCCGGATTGAAAAGGTCACAAACTGATGTACAATAAATGACTTACTATCAGTTTCTAATACAAACCAATGTGCTAAATGAAGTAATAAGAAACATACAGGGTATTTTCCTGTTTGACCTTCAAGCCAAGGTCAAAGGTCAAATCTATGGTCACCGACTGATGTGCAACATATGACTTGGTATCAGTCCCCAATACAATCCTGAGCCGTAAATGCAATGAAAGGAAACCTATGCAGACATGTGAAGGACCTGAAAGCTTTGGAATTAAGGCCTTTGTCGGGAATCTAATCAGTGACCTTTTTGCTTCAGGACTCGGAGTTCCTCCCCCTGCGCCACCCAGAGCATGAATGCCCATAGTGAAATGAGCATCTGGAAAGATTAACAAGTTACAGTGAAGCAAACTGACGGATTCTGCTCAGAAAATGAAGCAGGCTTGTCAGGTTTGAATGAGTAAGTCTCTATTGGGTGTCAGAATGCATAAGGCTGAGATCTAAACCCATTTTTCTCTCTAGAGGAGCAGCTGGGCCGTAATGACTTCGCAAAAACATGTATCTGGGTGTGAATCAGATGTCTGTGTCTTCGACGTGATGCTTCCAGCGCTGTGCTTTTTTCCATCTCTTGTATCCTTTTTTCTTGTTTTCCTTACTTTCCTGTATTTGCACACAATCGCTGATGCCAGAATACCCTCTCTATTGGCATACAAATCAGGCATCAATTGCATTTACCAAAGTGAATGCAGCAATATTGAAAATAAATGTTGAATAGTTTGAAATGGCTTGATTTGAATTTGAAAACAGTATGATGCCTAGTTTTTGAAAGTGTTCCATCCCTGTTTTGTCATTGAAGTAGTGGATAGCAAGCCAGGATGTTGTAAATAGCAGCGAATTTATGTCACATTTTCATGACCCACAGACCCAAACTGAGCTGTACCAACTCAATCATATCCGAGCTTTCAGCACAGCTCAGGCATTGTTTCCAGACAACGGGGCCACCTCAGGAAAAGGTGTGCTTTGTGTAGTTGCCGCAGCGTGAATGAGTATGTGTTGTCATGACAACTTGAATGACAACTACCTGAGAAGATTTAAGCTTAAAAAAATGATGCTAATCTGTGCATTTTAATTAATCCAAATCTATGATTGAGCCACGTTGTGTATAAAACTCATCAGCGTATGTTAGTTTAACCCCTTTGTGCAGAAGCCAAATTTGGCTATTTTTGGGTTACCCACTTTAATGCTGTATAATTCAAGATTTAAGCTTCATAAAGAGGAAAAATGTGGCTCAATTCTGAAAAGACACTTACAGCATTTAGAATTACATAGTATTTCAGTTAATTTTCATGATTATGGTAGAGAAAATGAGCTGCAAACATAAAAAATCTTCATGAGAATTCACCATTGAAATTGCAAAAAAAATAATTCTGAGGATTGAAAAACTGCTGGGGCTTAAAACTATACATTTCTGGGGTCATAAACTCCTTGACCACAAGTACAATTTATCTTCAACATTACATTCTAGATTACCTACATGCTTTTAGTCAAATTATACACCTATCCAAGTGCCTCCCCAAAGTCTCAAAATGAAGTCCTGTCAAATCATAAAAAAATCATGTATATAACACAAATAAAGTTTTAAGGCATGAAATTTAATATGAACAAATGATTTTCTGGTTGAGTTTTGTATGAATTTATCAATCTCAGTGCAGTTAAATATCAATGGTCACCAGCAACCTCTCCAAAGACCAAATATGCCTTTTCTCCTTAATAAAGTTTAGAGTTTTGGCCATTTTACTTCAAAGTGCCCCAAGCCAGCACAAACACGCATTAAATAAACTTCTTATTAAACGGTTAGAACATTCACCCTGTAATGAAAGCTACCAGTCCCCTCTTCTAAGCTTACAAACTCATTTCAACACTTATAAGGAACAAGTGCAACTCACTAACTCAGTAATATCTGAATTCTGAAATATACCTTATTTTAATAGAACAGACACTCCACTTTCAGGGAACAATCCATTGCCTCCCTGGATTCAAAAGAAACGTGCAATGAACGTACCAGGGGGTCCACCCAAATGCACGGGCAGTTCGCGTTTTTCACAGGAAAAAAACCTCGACATTCGACTTTGTAGAGTACGTATACATTCCAAAAACAAAACAACAACAACAACAAAAAAATAACAAAGTAGCAGCCTCACCTTTTTCATGAATCCCTTTTTCCAGAGAATGAAGTATCCTGTAGCAGGAACACTCCGGTCCTGTTTCATTCGAAATAATTCCAATTGACCATATCCTTATCTCATTTAAATCCCCTAAATGTAACTGAACACTTCAAGGCCAGTTTTGCGAACGTGTTTTCTATAAATCCCGTCTATTTTAGCCGCGTAATGTGCATAACGTAGACAGGATACAACAGCGCATGCTGATACGCATTGGTTTGTATGCTCTGTGTTTGTCCAATCAATGTGTTTCACTTACTCTAAAATGTTTAAACACTCGGGAATTGGATAAGAAACGAGCCATTCAATACATTGTTATCAGGGAAACTACACGAGAGCACGAAGTGTAACTCTACAATTACGCAGAAGAGCTTGAGCGTATGGTTGAGTGATTGGCTATCAACGCCAGTACTCGGGTGGATATAAAGAAGCGCTGGATTTGGCAATGAATGGATCTGCGCGTAAATCCACGGTAGGGAACAACGAATTTTTTTGTATGTGACAACTGTAATTAACAGTAGAATGTGAGAGAATCAATACCATTTCGATTTTTTTGCCTCAGAAAACTGATTTTTCTGAACCATTACTTGGAATACTGTTGGCTCACTGTGGCTTAGCTGGTTGCTACAGAGGATAACGATTTTTTCTGTGTCAAGATATCGTTTTTTTAAACTGCTGGATCGATACTATAGGCAAGGATACTGACCAGTTTGCACATCAGGCTTAGCTGAGGAGTTAAATTCATGCAGCTCTTGAAAAACAGGGCGTGGAGTGAACTTCACCGTATTCAGAACCGCGTTCGAGGTCTGCTTGCTTGTGAATATTCAATAACTGATCCGGGGGTGCCATTTATTGATCGAGCACAGTAACAGCGTGCTTCCAATTTGCAGGTCTATAGATGCGGGCGTCTACATCTGCAGAAAGGGGTTAATGTAAGTTATAAGTCCAGTAACTGTCTCAAGACCAGATTTTTTTGTGCAAAGCACAGAAAAAAAATGCGAGGTAATTTTTCTATGAAAATGATAAAGTCATACTTCAAACTTTCGCACATGGTAACAAGCTTTTTTGCATATTGTTGCATAAACCTAGGAGACAATCCTGTGAGAAGTTAAGTGTGATAATGAGGTCAAATGAAATATTGGTAGTTCTTTCATAGTTCATTGGCACGCTGTCAAGTAGCAAGCAACTCTATAGCCCACTGGCGCTGAAATATGATTCAGCCTACATTGTTTTGAATGATAAAAGTGTATTTCTGAGCTTTTTCAATCAGGGTAAGTATTTGCCAATTATGTTTTGTGTGTGTCATGATGCCTCGGAGGAAGAATAAACATGACTGAACAAATATCTTTACGAGATGTAAACTATTTTAATAATCACAGAAGCAACAGTTTGAGAATGGGTTGGTCCTGACACGTTTGAGCCAATCAGTTCATGCTGTGTCAACACGGTTGCAAGTACCGGCACGCTTCTGCCTTGCTTTGAAGCCAGGCTGGAAGTTTCACAGTACAACGCCATCGGCTCACCATGGCTCGGTACGACTCAGCACGCAGGTGGAAATGTAACATTAGACAAGTTAACTGCAGTTTATGCCTGCAACGAAGGCAACGGACAATCCGATCCACCGATGTAGGTCAACAGAGGGAATGTGAAGGGGTGCGGGGAAGTGGTGGCAGGTGGATGCACTGATTGAATAATTGGCCCGCAATCAGAAAACCAGCAAGGCTGTTCTCCAAAAAAACTGGAGCACATGCAGAATTGGAGATGGGCAAGACATTGCACTATAAATAGCCCACTTATCTCATTTTTTGAAAAAATTACCAATTTCATGAGTTTAAATGCAAAGGTCATTGCAGATAATGTGAATATTTAACATACTCATTTAGTGTGAATTATTCTGAATGTATGTTTCTGATTTATAGCGGCTCATTGCAGTATAACGCTAAAATGACATAATTGTGGAGCTTTAGACAATTGTAAATTCCAATTAATGCAGAATCAGTCCAGCTTCACTCTTTAATGACTTACATTACTGTATTTCACAATTTATCATCCTGCCGTGTTTAAAACTGTTGATTTTTTTGGGGGGTCGTCATCATAGTTACGATTTTTGATTTCACAAGAGCAAACACAATCAATCACATTGGGCACTGTAAATATTCACTGCAGTACGCCTTTTCATTAACATGCCTTATCTTCCCAGAACAAATAGATGAGATTATTATTAAAATGATTAAAAACCAAACATCATTCATTTTTATTTCTTTTTGATTTTGTGAGATTAGTTGAAATATTTCAGTGAGCAATAATGTAAACGGACTAGTCTGGAGATGAATTAATTGATAGGTTTATTTCAAAAGGCTTTTGTTCATAGTGCATGTGAATGGATTTCCATCTATTTTGGGTGATGTAAGCCATTGACAGAAATATGTATTGGGTTAATAATTTTCCTTTTTCTCACAACTATGTGGAAAAGGCACATGGCGATCACAACCTTTGTGTGAATGCCTCTTATCTCCTCCCATCCCATAGTCTATTTGAGACAATCAGGCAAAAAAGACCAGATGCGAGGCAGGGAAAAAGCTGAATTGTTGTCTTTATTCAGGCAGGGTCAGAACTGGGAGATCAGCGTGACAAATCCAGACAGTAGGCAAAAATTCTAAAGTCAAAGAACAAGCAGAGATCAAAACCAGAAAATCAGATGGGCAGGCAAATCTAAAGGGGCAGGCAACAAAATCGAAGTCAGTCAGAAGGGTGTCACAGAATCTCTAAATACAAACGGGCGTACTGCGTGTTCGGCTCAGAAAGAAGTAGATTATTTAATATTAACTGAGAGGGAAAAATACGGGAGGTAATTTACAATACAGAATGGGAAACAATGAAAAAGACAAAATTCATGCAACATCTTTAAAGGTCCCCTATTATGCCACCAGGTGTACAACTAATTATTCATTATGAGCCAGTTCAAAGTCTCCCCTTCCTGACATCACAAGGGGAAGTGACCACCCAGAATAATGAAATATGATTGACTGCTTGGCTGAAGGTGATCAGTTCTTCTTGCCTCTGGTTGGTTACTTCCCCATGTGATGTCAAGGGGGGAAAAGGTTTTGAAATGGCTTGTAATGACTGTGCACCTGGTGTCATAACAGGGGACCTTTAAACAACAACAGCTCCATTCAAGGACAACCGAAGTGAATAGAGATGGGAGAAACAGATTTGTAGAAGAGATAATTGCAAAGTACCTGCCGAAACTAAGACAAAGGACTGGCAGAGCAAAGCGGGCGGAGTTACAGATTAATGTGGAAAGTGTAGAGATGCAATTAGTAAAATTAGTAGTTTGTGCGATAATAAAATTACCCAAATTGTACAAGTTCGTTTGTTAGTTATTTGCCGGATTAGTATTTTAGTAAGCATTACTAGATAAACTAGACAAAACATAGAGTGTTAGTGGGATTAGTACTTTATTATTAATTAGTGCTGAATGAAGCTAAACAAAAAATGAAGGAAGTTTGTGAAACACTGGACAACTTCCGAAATCACCCGGAATGTGACAGCTCGCAGACAGGGAGTGCATTGGCATAAATACACAGATGATGGATACATAACAGGGGAGACAATGGTTCAACGAACTGGCAATGGTAATAAAAATAATAAAAAACAAATGAGTCTAACAGAAAAATAAGACTAACAGAAAATATGAACTATAGAGATAACCAGATCATAATACTATTAGATGAGTAGTCTCTTTTGCGTGTTCTGCGTGTTTTCCTCATGTGTTCTATTCATGTTTCCCTTTCCTCACGTGTGTAATACGTATTAATACCCTGTACTTTGAGTTTGGAAGTTTTTTTTTTTTTTCTTTTTTTTTTTTTATTTGATATGGACACCGTGGACATGACAATTACATTGGACAAACCAGGTGCATTGTTGAAGTGTTTTTGCACACATGCTAATTCTCAACACTTGTCCACTGGAGGCTTTGAGAGAAAGTACTACTACTAATAATAATAAGAATAATAATCATAGAAAAGAGAAAAAGGAAACAATAAAATGTACAGTAATATTACAAGTGCAAAAAAGGGCAGTAATATTTTCATAATTAATTACATACAAGCTATAGAGCAAAAGAAACATGATTGAACAAAAACCAGCCGTAAGCTACTCATGTACACCGTTGTTTTGATTTTAACCATTGCTTGAGCCCTCTGTTAAAAGCATTGCTATTGGTTTCTATTCAATTAGTTGGTAGAGAATTCCAAAGCTTTGCCCCCTCACTGTAGTTGCTGAATTGTCACTTGCTTTATGCCGTTTAGCAGCCAGTCAGTATTTGCTTGTAAAGCTCTTTGTCTTTTGAAATTATCCCTAACCTTTAATAATAGTAATATACGGAAGCTCCTCTCCTATTTCAGTTAAAAGGAACAAGCTCCCAATTATTACTCTCGGCCTCCTGGATTGGGACTGCTAAACTCCACTGTCCTGCCTTTTAACAATTCGACTCTGGCAAAGTCTGCACGCCATCTGGCTGCTGTCCCGGAAAGCCACTGACTGGGCACAGACACGCTCACAGACCGTAGCCTTTTCCTTCTGAACTGTGTCTTTTTGCTCAGAGCTACGTATTTCGATCAAGAAACTCGACTATTGTATTGTACTGTCTGCACATTTGGTTCCTCGTCTGGATTGCACATTTCATATGGCACCACCGAAGTGATCATATACAGTCATGTGAAAAAATTAGGACACCCTATTAAATAGTCAACTCTTTATTATAAAATAAAATTGTTCACATAACAATGTCCAATCTTGTTTATATTTGTTTCAGGAAAAAAAAGTGATTTAATTGTAATTAAACAACATAAATTAACACATTCTTACTCATTATACAAAAGATATGAACAACAATGCATATTTTAATGGAGGAAAAAATTAGGACACCCCCACATATTTTCCCACTTAAAATGGCTATAATCACACACAGGAGCATCAGATCAGGGGCACATGATCAGAACATCATAACTCAGTATTTGAAGGAGGCTTGCCAATTTAAACCTCAGACATTTAGTTTGGTGTGCCCCTGTCTGTTGAAGTTAGACTGAGCACCATGGTGAGATCCAAAGAGCTATCTGAGGCCCTCAGAAAGAAGATTGTGGCTGCTTATGAGTCTGGTAAGGGATTTAAAAAGATATCAAAGGAATTTGACATCAGCCATTCCACCATCCGGAAGATTGTTTACAAGTGGAGGACATTCAAAACAACTGCCACCCTGCCCAGGTCTGGCCGTCCAAGCAAGTTCACCCCCAGAGCAGACCGCAAGATGCTAAAAGAAGTCATCAAAAGTCCTAAAATATCATCCCGGGACGTACAGCTGGCTCTCGCTACTGTCGATGTGAAAGTGTATGACTCTACTATCAGAAAGAGACTACACAAGTTTGACTTTCATGGGAGGTGTGCAAGAAGGAAACCTTTGCTCTCTAAAAAGAACATTAAGGCCAGACTGAGGTTTGCCAGAGAGAACATCGACAAAGACCAGGTCTTCTGGAATAATGTTCTTTGGACAGATGAGTGTAAAGTTGAATTATTTGGACAGCAGAACAAAAGACTTGTTTGGCGTAAACCAAATTACAGCATTCCAGGGAAAGAGCCTCATACCAACTGTGAAGCATGGAGGTGGAAGTGTCATGGTTTGGGGATGCTTTGCTGCAGCAGGACCTGGCCAGCTCACCATCATAGAATCCACCATGAATTCTACTGTGTATCAGAGGGTGCTTGAAGAATATGTGAAACCATCTGTCAAAAAATTAAAGCTGAAGCAGAACTGGACACTGCAACATGACAATGACCCTAAACATACCAGTAAATCCACCAAGGACTGGTTGAAAACTAAGAAGTGGAGAGTCCTGGAATCGTCCAGTCAAAGCCCGGATCTTAATCCCATTGAGATGCTGTGGGGTGACTTGAAACGGGCTGTGCATGCAAGAAACCCCTCAAACATCTCACAGCTGAAAGAATTCTGCATTGAGGAGTGGGGCAAACTTTCCTCAGATTGATGTCGGAGACTGGTAGATGGCTACAAGAAGCGTCTCACTGAAGTTATTTCAGCCAAAGGGTGTAACACTAGTTATTAGGGGGTAGGGTGTCCTAATTTTTTCCTCCATTGAAATACTCATTTTTGATCATATCTTTTGTTTGATAAGTAAAAATATGTTAATTTATTTTGTTTAATTACAATTAAATCACTTTCTTTTCCAAAAATAAATAAAGACAAGATTGGACATTGTTATGTGAACATTTCTTAATAAAGAGTTGACTATTTAATGGGGTGTCCTAATTTTTTCACATGACTGTATTTCTTATCATGTTGAAAAGATGCACTGTGCTTATTTTAGCATGCATTTCTGCACATCAGTGATCAATCCATGCTTTAATTATTTAAACATGTTTTATTGCCATTTTCTGCCATTATGAAATGCATAATTTTTAATTATCTTTTCGGCTAACTCTTTCGGGCAGAGAAGCACACACCCCCACGCAGGCATGCACAGGCAGACTGTCTGATCCCTGTGGGCCTGAGCGGGGCAGTAGTGTGCACAGAGATGCCCCTTCCTCCCACAGCAATCATTCACTACCCACAGTCATTAAAAACTTCACAAACAGTGCCAGATTCATTTTCATCTTCAATAAAAGCAAACCAGACGGCATACATGTAAACTGTACAGTATGAGCAATGATGCTTCAAATTACAAAGCAAGTTTTATTTCCCAAGAATATTTTTACAACCCTTGGAGTGTTACGGTGGTGATCATTTTGCTATGTACTGTGTGTATATATATATGCATGTGTGAGTGTGTGTGTGTGTGTGTGTGCGTGCGTGTGTTGCCGTCAGATTGTGAAACCAATCATTTCATGAAATGACTCAAATTTTTTTGTAAGTTTTGTGAAATTAGTTCAGTGACGGAAGTTTAGCATTAGCCATTTCATGAAATGACTGGTTTCACAATCTGACTCTAAAATATACTGTATATATACTTTTGTATGTTTTTGTGGAGGAAAGGAAATCTATTTCTTACGTATTTGTATTTTTGAATATTAATTTTTGCTATTTTCTTGTTTTTTATCCCTCAGCCTGAATAAGCGGCAGACAGGCGAGCGGACGGGCGGCGGGCGGAAAAATTTTGTCTGGACCGTTTCTCTGTACACGCTTGGGTTAGGAACTTGATTTTGCATATGTGTACTTGCTTTAGTGGGTAGGCGTGCCTCGTTGAGGTTTCATACCTGAATGACCTTTGACTTCGCCTCACTGACCTTCACATATAAAACTTTGTCCTTTTGGCCATTTCTTTCACTTGTATTAAATGAGAAACATCACTGGTCCTGCATGAGTGCAGCAATACTGTGTCACCGCAGATCCTCACTATTTTTACAGAATGTTAGACCCCTTCTTTATTTTGGAATGTTCTGGGCATTGGCAGTGCCTCTGCAGTGTCCTTCCACTGCCTGGTGTAAAAGACAGGAAATTGTGGTTTTACAATTGTTGCAAAGCGAGATGGTTTTGAACTGCAGCCTAATGGAAGCTGCCTTAAGGGGTAAGGCATTGGCTAATCGAAACGTGCTACTGATATGTGTACATGTACCATCCTGGCTAAGAGCTGGATTTTTTTTTTGCAGTTTATTTACTTCTGAATTCATGGAATAGAAGGGCTCAAACTTTCTGGAAATCAGCCTAAGAAGCATGGTTAAATCTGAACTTTGTCTGACTATACAGAATATTCACTCCCTGAAAACATACCCTGAAAATGTTTCATGTCCATTCATGTCATGGCATTCTTTGAGGGTGAACCTAATTTCAATTCATTTTAATTGATCAAACTTTATATACTTTATGATTCTAGTGGTGCTTTATTGGATGAAGCTGCCCTCTGATCTTTGCAACTATTTTGCTGCTAAGTGGTTTGGCAGTTTTAGAATTTAGTCAATGAACTTTGTGCATGTGTAGAAACCAGTGGCATGTGGTCAGATGTTCTGAGGGCCTTCAGTAACCTCACCCTTTACCGCTTGATTGTCCTCTAGCTGTTTAGGTTCAAGTTTGCCTGATTAACAAATAATTAAAATTATGGACTGATCCATGATCCATAATAAGAAATGATAATGAAAAAATCAATGCCTATTGCCTACATTTAGATAAATTGATATAGCAATATAAATGCAAAAAATGTGAAACTTTTGCTGACTTTGCAGCGTTTATTTTCACCATCGCTCAGCTGTGCTCGCACCTGACAGTGCCTTTTGGCAGTGAATACATTCAGAATATCGAACAGATTCTTGTGACTAATTGGTTAATGAACCTCGCAAACTAATTTATGTAAATCTGTGCTGCTTCACGAGCTACGAGAGTGCAGAAATTATAGAGACATAATGATTTTTACGTAGTCATTTATGTGTGGATGAAAACGCCTTATCATTTTGTGGGGCAATGTATAACAATGCTATCAAAACTGAATGAAACTGTCGTCAGTTCTACCAATTAGTGTGAGCAGCTGTTGCTAATCGGGAAAAGTAAACTGTGGAGGTTTAGATCACTAAGCACTGAAAGGTGAGGTTTCTGAAGGCCTATGTTACTGCCGACGGACCCCACTGGTGAAACACTTGCTGAATGAGATGTGAAGTCTGACTGACTGAGGGCAAAATAATCTGGACTCAACAGCAAAGAACACAATGGTTAAAAATGAGGCTGAAGACTTGAAATTAAAGGGCAGTTATTCAGGATTATAACTGCTCATAGATTTTTTTTTTTAATTCTTTGACCCATTATTATATGCCCGGGGGATATTATGTTTTTGGTCCAGCTGCCGTCGCCGCACTACGTGTTAACGCAATAACTTCAATAATATTTCAATCACAAATTCCAAATTTAGCAAGTAAGTATCATAAAGAGGAAGAACTGATTTAATTTTGGACTATTTACAAGATTGATAGATGGGCCACCAGGGGCTAAAAACTGAAATCAGTGTTAACGTGATAACTGCAGTAATATTTCAATTAGAAATTCAAAGTTTTGCATATAAGTAAGTATCATAAAGAGGAAGAAATGATTCGATTTTGGACAATTTACAATTTCTAGATTGGCCACCAGGGGCCAAAAACTGAAAAAATCACTGTTCCGTGATAACTTCAGTAATATTTCAATTACAAATTTCAAGTTTTGCACATAAGTAAGTGTCATAAAGAGGAAGAACTGATTTGATTTTGGACTATTTACAATCTCTAGATTGGCCACCAGGGGCCAAAAACTGATTTCAGTGTTAACGCAATAACTGCAATAATATTTCAATTAGAAATTCCAAGTTTTGCATATAAGTTAGTATCATAAAGAGGAAGAAATGATTCGATTAGTTCATAGGTTCATGTTCACAGCCAGGCTAAGTGGTTGTTTTTCTGCCACTTTTCCTTAACCTTCGAGACAGATCCACATAATCTGCACCATGAATGATGGAGTTGTTAAATAAATTCAAATACAGGGGGCTCAAAAATTACTAGCACCCCTGACTGGCCATGTACAAACAATACAAAAAAATACAAACAACATAATTCTAGAGAAGCGGAATGCACCAACATGTGTAAAATAATTAGTTTCATTAATGTTTTGATGGAAACAGCGAAAATCATAATCGTTTAATACAAAATAGATTTCAACAAAATCATGGTTTCATAATTATTGGCACCCTTCATTTATTACTTTGTGCAGCCACCTCTGGAGTTTCTCCCTGAAATTTTCCACAAGGCACACATTTCGCCTTGGATTTTGCACCGTTCCTCTAAGTTGATCCTTTCAAGATTCTTCAGATTCTTGGGTTTGCATACATCAACTGCCCTCTTCAACTCCATTTTATAAAGTATTGTTTGTGCATGGCCAGCGAGGAGTGCCAGTAATTTTGGAGCCCACTGTAATATAACAATTTGCAGTGAAATGCTCTAGTGTCATACTGTTTAAGGCTAAATCTAACTGATGTGTTTGTTTTCTCATCCAGAGGAAGGACAGCCCTTTACATGTCATGTCCTCTTATTGGCCAGCCATGGTCAGTCAGTCACAAAGACTTATATTAAACCATGAACTCGTTGGTGTGTGTCCATAATTAAATTGTGGGAAAAGAATTTGTGTAAGAAAATAGAAGGTTTGGGTATCAGTTTTGTAAACTGAAGACTGTGATGTAATAAAGCATTGCAGTTTTTTTTTGTGTGTGTGATTCATGAGTTAATTGCATTAAAATTAAAAGTCATTTTCTTGGCCACAAAAAGGTCAAAATTATAATTGGCCATTCTTTCACTGTGGAAATAGTCAAGAAACTTTCGTCCAGTTGTGTCTCCTTTTATAATTTCACATTTTAAAATGATAAGACTTCCAAAGAAATTATTGGAAAGCAGTTGAATCACAGCACTGGACTGAAGTTTGAAACTTTTGCTGCCCTTAACTTCATTTTCTGGAAATTAATTGTTTTTTTAGTTATGTTTTTTATTTGGTACAGAATTGACACAACTTAAATTCAATTAGGCCTAGCCTTGAACTTGAATTGGCCAAAGTATTGCCTGTACTTTACAATTATTTACTTTTTTCCCGTGAATGACCTCTGTTATCTGCTCCATTACCGTCCAGAAGAGAAGGATGCTGTGGTCACGCAATATATTGCGAGTCTCTGGTTTTAATCTTGGGAAAAAAAATGTTCTGCTCTGCTGAGACCTGATTATACGGAACATTCGATACATACAGTTCAATAAACAAATATTAAAAAGCCATTCAAATATACTTTTGACATCAGCAAAGATACAAAGATATATCGCGTCAAAAATGAGCATGGTGTAAGCTCGGGAGAATCCTGCCCATAGTTATTTACCGCAGTAGATTTTTTTTTTTTTTTTTTTTTTTAATGTGTGTGTAAATATGTTTACCCCAGAAGCCTTTCATTTCTCCTTGTTTATATTCCCATTATGTTAGTTTAATTTGTGCAAATTACTTTTGTTAATTGATCCGTGCTTTCAGCTCTTAAGTGCTCACTTGCCAATGGCTGTTCACCAAAATAACCCATTTTATACTGCCAAATCTCTAGGAAGAAAAAAAAAATAAAAACAAACTGAGGATTACAAAGATTCAAAAATGAAGCAAAACAAATAGCAGCCAATCTTTTCCCATCAGTGCCATCAGAGATGTGTATGCATTCCCAGTTTCACACTACGTTTATGCTCAACTACTGCTTTTTGGCCTTGCTGCTGTATTTCTGATTACAACTTGGACCCTATTTTCCCTGAAGACTTAATATCACCCTATTAAGCTCCAAGTTTGCACTGATTCAGTCTTAGCCTTCATTGATATAAATGAGCCCGGCACTACACCAGCACTTTGTCCTCCATCTCTCGCCTTAACTTTAAATATTTATGCATATAAACACTTAGTTAATGGAGTGAAATATCACCAAATATTAAAGGAAGGCATGAATAATTCAAATGTGGTCATTTTTATGGTTACAGATGCATGAGGTTGCTTTCTATTTTAAGGTGTCATTCTGTGCAAATAATATATGTGTTTTCTGCTCAAATGAATTATTGCACTGCGGTTTCGCATCAGTCCATGACTTTTTTTTGCATAATTCACAGAAGGGTTTATAGGTTAAAAGAAATTGATGCTTGTGTATACTTCATAATGGAACCTGTAAAATACCAATCAGCTTTGTGGACACTCCTTGGTCTGGGGCTGTTTTTCTTGGACCAGACCCGGCCTCTTGGTCTTGATGCGATACAATGACATTTGTAGTGACTACATGCTTCAGAGAGGTTGGACGATAGGAGTTTGGGCCATACATCGGTTGCTGTGATTGGTGGATAAGAGTCTGACTGGCCAGCGGTGAGCCCTGGCCTCAGCCCCAGCCAAGCATAATCTTAACATGACAGCCGAGTCGAACGTCACTAAAGGTTTTTCTTCCTGGGATGAAAGGAAATCACCGCGACAATGTTATAATATCTATACTCACCAATGCGGCCTCTCTTCTGAGGACATACCCTAATCACATGGAATTGGCCATTTTCTTTTCTCCGCTGGAAGTGAATTAGAGATTTCTACTTCGTCTGGCATAATAGAAGTAAAAAGCAATGTTTATTTATATGGAATACCATACAAGTCAGTAAGAGCCTCTCACATGAGTGGACGACTCAAAACACCTTCACCTCTCTAGGTTATCTAAGGATATTTCATGCCATTTTAAGAAAAGTAAAAAAAAAAAAAGAAGCAAAACAGTAGTCTCCTGTGCCCGAAAGAAACATTTAGCACGATAAGAAAATGTCTGTATCTTGGAAACGAGCACTATTACATATCTGCTGTATATGAATTCTTAAGTTGTAGATGAAGGATAAGCATATTTATCTGGTGCAAATTTTTCAGTTTATATAGATAGCATTTTGTTAACACAATGTGAGTGTTTTTCCTAATATTTCCCAAATCGCTGTATTGACCATGAATAAATTTATGATTCTTTCATGCAATTAAAAAAAAAAAAAAAAAAAAAAAACAAAGGTGTGCAGATACTTACTTGTCCATAGTGTCTCTACAAAATTTTGGAACTTTAATCAGAAAAAAAAAAAATAATAATAATCACAAAAAATAATAATAAAATTCTATAGCTGATCTGTAATAAGATAGATCTTCTGACTATTAATGTGATCCTTTTCAACTTTGAAGTCACGAACAGCATTGAAAGAATGTATGTTATACTAAATAAAATGCTAATTAGCAGCATGTGACTACTTCAGAGAGGTCTAACCAGAAGTTAAGTCTCCAAAGCAGAGTTCCAAATTGGCCAAATACTTGGTGCCCAAATTGCCAGCGGGTTTGTCACAAAAACGATGAAATTATTTAAGGCGGCAGGAACACATATGTCAAAAATGATGACGACATACTATATACCTGGCAGTAAAAAATTGCAACGGTAAACAAGAGCTGTGGCAGCAGATGGACACTAAGAAAGATATACGCTAATAACCACAGAAATACAGCTCTAAAACGTACTAGAGAGTAGCACCAATTTATACCTGAACCATTCTCAACGTATAATGCATGTTGTGATTAGAGTAGAGTACACGCATATCCACAAGCAAACTCTCAGGTAATAGATGAAGCTCATGGGAGCACTGTCATGAATGCAGGACAAGGGGATAGAGGAGACTTTTTTTTTCATACGAGTTTCTGTTGACTGTTGCTCTCTGGTCACTTCTGTTTGGGAGACTTAGAAATATCCTCCTTATGGGGTGAGAGCAAGCCATTTGCTGAGCTCATATTATTAATGAGGGAATCTGTATGCGTTTTTGGCTCTACACTCTCTTAATTACTTGCTAATGCAACTCACAAGTCTTTTAAAGTGCCATTTCATCACTGGATATGATTACATTAAGAGGCATTTTCCTCTACACTCTAAGCGCTTGCATATAAATTAAGCAGCTGGGAACAATCTAATTATTTGACAAGGGCCTCGTACATCACTAGATCCTGCCCTATTAAAATGTCGCTTTCATAACGTGTTCATTATTTACCTATAAAGCATCAAGGGGATACAGAAATCATTCTAAACAATGCCTCTGTTGTTTGATCTTTCTTCACTGCATTCATTTCCATTAAATTTTCCAATTTGAGGATTTGTGAGCAGTAGTGTAGCATAAATGGTTAGAGAATCAGCATTGACAGTCTTGGAGGATTGATTCTCACATGCATTACTTCACTTTTAAGAAAGTTACTCAGCGGTACGCATTTAATGCGCTCAGAAGTTCAGTCAGGAAACTCTTGCATCAACTACGTCGTCAACTTTCGTGGCCTCCTGTTCTCCCACCAAACCAATCACATCTGCACACATCACATCAGTAATGGAGCGCTCTTCGAAATAGAGTGCCCCGAGAGCACAACATCCCCCGAGTCGAGACCACGATATGCGTATCATCAGTCTATCTGCAGCACGTGTGCAAAGTTTCTGGAATGTCCTATAAAAACTGTAGTAGTTGAATTCACCAGCCAAGCACCTTTTGATACGGAGAGATGGACATTCAGATGGGCTGCGCCACAACTTAAATTTAGGGCTTTCGCCTGGCAGGGGATAAAAAAAACTGCTGATCAGACTACAGCTATGCTGTTGTCCAGTGACTTAATTGTTTTCCAAACCTCTCGCTGCCGCAAATTGTTTTGCTGCTTGCGTGCTGTGCAAAGCTGTGCGAAGCCAAATAAATATCAATTTGCTACATCGTATTCAGTTAATGGCTATTAATTTTAATACATGACTTGTGTATTAATTCTGAATTTGATTTATGTGGCATCGAGCTAATGATAACGATCCAATCGTTACTTCCACCAAGGAGGTTATCTTTTTGCCGGTGTTTGTCTTTCTGTCTGTCTGTGCATAAGATAACTCCAAAAGTAATTAACGGATATCTGAAATTTTGTGGCTTGGTTGTTATAACATCAGGGATGGACCCTATTGATTGACGGTGTTCAGTCAGACAATATGGAAAGTCTGGTCAACCATCTCGAAATCCTATGTTGCAGAAATAGATGATCTTACACAAGTGGGCATGTCATCTGAAAGTTATGAAATGACATTGGTAAATTTTGTGTTTGGTTTGAGCTTTAGTTAGCAACAAAGCCAAAATGTACTAAACGAGTTTCATTACTTTCTCATGACATGACCAAGATTATAAGATTCTTTTTATCACATAACTGAATTGCATTATTTATTGGAAAGCAAATTTAATTTCCTTCAGCGCCCATTGTATGTTAACATAGCTCCGCTTAGCCAGTCTTTGAGTCAGACGTTTGCTGCTGAACGAGGAGGAAATAAGTATTCACCGGTGTTTGTCTGGCTGTTCATTTGTTCATCGGTTAGCAGAATATGTGAAAACGTTATGGATGGATGTCAGCAATATTTTTTATGTTGATAGATACTGTTTTTAGAAGAAAGGGATCACATTTTTGGAAGAAAACTGACTCATATTGTTGATTTAGGATCCAAAAAAAATTTCTATGCGTGTAAAGTTGACAACTATCGTAAAACACTCATATTCAATGATAATATGCCAGCAGAGCCCATTCGCTGTTCTAGTGTAAATCTAGTTACTTATGGGCTTTACTTGATGGACCT
The DNA here is from genome assembly GCA_029721435.1 of Gymnothorax reevesii. NCBI lineage: Eukaryota > Metazoa > Chordata > Actinopteri > Anguilliformes > Muraenidae > Gymnothorax > Gymnothorax reevesii. Next base: position 31,743,932 of record CM056590.1, read on the forward strand.
AGCAGGCTATGCCGGTGGCAGCAGACGTAAGCATGTGTGAACAATTAATAAAGACTATCCTTTCATGACATTTTCTAGCAAGTGTTAGGCTAAGCTTATTCCACAGAATCTTGTGTTCATAACAACCTATCAGTATCTTAGAAAGCTTTGTGCTGCAAAAACCACAAGGGAAATATTTTGGCACCCTCCACAGAGATGGCCAGCAGTAGGGCTGAACGCGGATATCAAGCATTGAATCGGCAAAATGAAGGAGCGTAAATTAGTTATTTCAACAATGTTTAGTCAATGTTGGCGATTTGTGACCTAAAGTCTCTTGCCAGGCGTAGTCAGAATAATTCTGTGCATACTGTTTTTTCTTTTTTTTTGTCTAAGAATTTACACACATAAATGAGCATCTATTCAACATTTTGATCAGTATTTAACTCAAGCCCTCAGGTCAATGGCAGCTTCGCTACATCACTACTATCACATCAGTTAGTCACCCAGGGTAGATGGAAATCGCGCAAGGTGAAAAAAGATAAAAAATGGAATTGCATGGTGTTGTGAATGACAGGGTACAATGATTCATAAGCTGGGCACAGAGGCTGCGAAACCCAGATTAATTAATTCAGGATGTTAAAAGTGCAAACTCTGGTGCTCGGCACACTGAGGAAAGCGGGCAAGGCATTACGATGTCCGGGGGCAGGTGGAGCTTAGGGCACGGCAGCCGGGATCTATACGGAAAAGGGAAAGTCTGGTCAAAGATCCGCACTGTGGTCAAAGCTAAGAGGTAACTCCGAGAGAGAGCTGGGAAGGTCAGGCCTGGAATCTAGAGGATGGGGAATAAAGAAAGAAAACCTAGACGATACAGACACAAACACAGAGGACTGGAGGCAGGAACTGGATATCAGGAGTCAGGAGGACTAAGTGAATGTGAGAGGCAATGACAAGCATGAGGCAAAAACAAAGCTTTCTGGAAAAGAACACTGACACTGGGAAACCTTAATACACAGAGTAAGATGAGAAATGGAAGCAGTCAAAGGCGTAAGAATCCGCACTGGGATTAACAAGGTTATAAACAAGTCAATTCAATTAACTGCAACCAATTGCCAAGATGACAAAGGAAATGCACGAAAAGCCAAAAAGACTACGAAATTTAAACAGTCATGACTGCACATTAAAATTTTGGGTGGTAATTTACCACAGTTTACGGCAGTGGTTCCCAATCTGGGGGCCCACTACGCATGCTATGACTTGGTCTAAATTTTAAGAAGCTGTTAATTTGTCTTAATTTGGTACATCTCAAGTTCAGAGATGTTTTTTCCCCTCATGGACTGAAATTTCCATGTAAGATCAGCCATGAAGTCAGCAGCACGACTGCAGCACACGTCACACTGTCAGACTTCTGGATCGATGTGTGTCAGACTCTCCCTGGTGTATCATGGCCAAACAGAAAAACATATCTCTGCTCATGATGTGCAGCATCTACCTGCATTGCCTCCTTCCTATAAATGCAAACATTTGAAAATGAGTCGGGAAAGAAACAAGTCTTGGCCACAATTATAGTCGTCTTTTGCATTTCATCCCCGCATTCTTGAAGCATGTTTTTTCTATATTGTTTATATGCGTAGTAATTGGTCGGCGTATGCATTCTGCGTGATCCTGTGTCGAGTTCCAGTTGAATCAGTGCATTCAATATGGACCCCAACTAGTTGGGCCCTCATTGAATTCACCGATTTAACTAGTTGCTTTGTAGACTTTGGTCATGGCAGAAGTCACTTTGTCCACTTTTAGACCCACCTTTTCAACAGTCAGATGTTTGAGGCAGCCTATCATTGGTTGTTTTTGACCCAAATCTGCTGTCACATGCCACACTTTGCATTCCCAAATCACCAATCTGAAATAACAAGCAATGATTTGGTCATGTCTGGTCAAGACTCAACTGGGATGAAAATATGGTGGAAAATTTTGTAAAATCTGTTGTAGCCTTTAGGGCTGTGATGATAATGAAGATAATTTCAGTCCTTTCATTTTACAGTTAAATTAATACTCTCTCTTGGGATTAAAATACATTCTTAAAACACATTCAGGAGACAGACAACAATGATCATTAATTTTTTTGTTCCTTTAAGCATGACCTACTTTACAAATAAATGTAATGCGACAGGCGACAGGCTTATGAAATATAAAGGAACATTTCAATTGGTCTTTTTCTTTTCTTCCACTCATGACTTTTCTTTCTCAAGTATCTCGCACTGGGTGACACAATCATAAATTCTACAGTATTGTGTTCTGGGGGGAAAAAAAGGCAATTGCTGTCACAAAATTCTATTTCCCCTCCTCTGTTCCATCTGTGAGTAGGAGAATTACCATTCAAGCCTGAAAATAAGTGAATAAATAAGTGAGTAAATAAGTAAATAAAACTGTTGTGCAATACTAAGTATGTCTTTGTGAGGTTTCCTCTAAAAATGCAGTTTCTGGGCCTGAGATTTGGTCTGGTCCTTTTCACAGGAGTCATTTTGGGCTGTCGACAGACCACTTTTTTTTTGTATATCAATGCTTTCAGCTTCATTGTATCTTGTCAACAAACAGGCTTTTCTTGGCCGGTCTTACACTGGCCTGATGGCCGATTGCATGGTCAATCCAGCCAGTGACTGAGAGGCACGGATTGTATAAGCGATCTGTCGTCCTCACTTTGCTGATGATCGTGTAACTCCTGCAATTCTGCCAGTAGATGTTACTCAAGCAGGTGTCGTTTTTCAGACATACTGCTGGCCCAAGTTTCTACAACCCCAACTCAGGAAAAGTTGGTACAATATGGAAAATGCACATAAAAACAGAAGACAACGATTTATAAATTCACTTTTGACTTGTATTTCAATGCAGACAGAATGGCAGAATGTTTTATTAGCAGACATACTGTAAAGGTTTTGCCCTGCAGTCCCTCCCCTTTGGCTTGCTCTCACCTCCTCCCTAATGAGCTGCATCTGTTGCTCATTAGGATGGAGGTGATTGTCAAGGTATATAGGGCTGGCAGTTGCCAGTGCAAGTTATTAAATTCTCCTGTTTTTTCCAGCCTGGCGTTTGGGTCCTGAATTCCATGTTAGGCCTATGGTTCAAGCTCCCGCCGGATTGATATTTGTATCCGGCGGGAGCGAATCCATGACACATACATCCATTCCTGACATTTTAGCCTGCAACAGGGGAAATTTGGGACCAGTAATGAGGGCTAAAAATAAAGATGATGTAATTTGAAACACTTGATATCAGCAGGTGATAATAATTAGGAATAGCTACAAAAGAAGCATCCAGGAAAGGTCTTGTCTTTCAGGAGCAAAAATGGGCCGATTTTCCCTCAATTGCATGAGAAAATCATTGAAAGATTTAAAAACAATGTCCTTCAAAGAAAGTTAGGATAATTTATTTCATCATTTATGATGTATCACATAATTAAAAGATTCAAGGAATCTGGAGGGATTTTGTGTGTAGAGGGTGAATACCAGTGATCTGAATCAAGAACTGTCATTTATTTATAACTGATATAACCACATATACTCAGGATTACTTTCGTAAATCTTTGTCAAGTACAACAATATGTCGTGACATCCAGAAAAGGAAGGAACCCTTATTTTAATAATGACCACAAGTGCCGTAGACTTCTCTGGGCTCAGATTCATCTGTGATGGACCATCACACAGTGGAAATGTGAGATGTGGTCACACTTCCTAATATTTCAGGGTTTCTTTGGAAGGAAACATTGCCTGTGTGCCCCTGATAAAAGTAGAAAAAAGACCACCAGACTCTTATCAGGATCAAGCCCATAAGCCGTGCTCTGTCATGGCATTGCGTTATGTCAGTGCCCTTTGCAAAAGGAACTTCCCCTTCACTTGAAGGCACCATTAATACTAAAAAGTACTGAGATTTTAGGGCCACATATGCTGCCTTCAAGACATCATCTTTTCCAGGGACATCCATTAAAATAAATAAATAAATAAATAAAATCTACATACGTTACATAGATATGGCTGTGTAGGCAGGTGGTGTGGGGGCTGAACAACTTGTCCCCAACAAAGAATGTGAGGTGCTGTTTGAAACACAAAATGTGAAAACGAAGACCCCATACTGTTGTTCACATAAAGACTAGTTTGTTTGAAGAATGGAACAATATTACTCCTGAAACATTATATCACTTGGCATCTTCACTCTGTAAATGTTTACTAAGTGTTATGAAAAGGCATTGCAACAATTCAAAATGGTAACTTTACTGTCCCAACATTTTTTAAATATGTTACAAAAATGTAAATATGTTTATTTAAAAAAAAAAACAAAAAAAAAACAATAAATACATGGTAAATACCGCCCCAACTTTTTCAGATTTGGGGTTGCAGTCCTGGGAAGGTCTACCCAGGTCCTCGAAGTGTACAATTGTATTGGCTCTCAGTACTGTGCATTATTCCACTATGAACTATCTTAAGAACAAGATTCTGGCTGATAAATGGAGTGTGGGTCACTATGGTTTAAAACTTGAGGCATAGTTTTCAGCCTCTGCTTGGTCTGACGATAAGCATACAGACTAATTGCAACCTGTAATGCTATTTCAACTGATGTCTAATAGTACATTGTGTGCTGTGCCCAGTATAACAAGGAGGAGAGTTCGATTTCAGAATGTTTCATTTATGAGATTGCACAAGTGAGACTGCCGTTTCTTTCTGTCTAGTCTAATTTTCTCCAATGAAAACAAATCAAAATAGTTATGAAAGAGGCAATTGGCAATCACTTTCTAATGCAGGCCAGTTGATGTTGGATACCTTTCTTCATCAAATGAATTAAATAATGATGAATTCATACTCACTCAGGCCATCTTTGTCTTACATTGATTTTTGTTTGAAGAGAGGAGTCAATTGAGGGTAACATATTGTCGGCCTGCCGATAAAACCTTGTATCTTAAAAATGATAAACTTTACAGGAAAATGAAAAAAAATAAATATAAAATAAAAAAAATGATTAAATAATATAAATATTTTTAATTTTATTCATATTGTTTATTATGTTTCATTTTGCATATAAGAATAGTGGGCATACAAGTTTTTGTTTCTTATCAATTTGGAGATACGAGGTTTTATCAGCAGGCCGATGGTACACTGTTTGCAAAAATAAAAGAAATAGGGAAGGGACTACTACCGGCCGCAACCACAAAAAAACATGCGCAACCCCCCCCCCCCCCCCCCCCAACACACACACACACACACACACACACACTTGTATGGTTTTTGTTGACAAAATAATGAATATTATCCCTCGGCCACAAATGCCTCTGTCACTGTCACACATAATTTTGTTTGCAAATTATCAGCTGATGGAGTGTCCACAGAGGGCAGCTGATCCGATTGGGTTTTAGAGGTCATCGGTCAAGGTCACATATGATCAGTTGAATGTGGGAGCCAAAGATAAACTTCAACACAGCATATCGCTAAGCTATAAGCTATAGCAGGCAGAGGCATAGCATTGCATGCTTTGCTTTAAGTAGTTTCTTGTTCTGATATAATTTTTCCATTTTTTCTTTTTTTTTTTTTTACAGTAAAACATGCACATCAATGAATTTTGTTTTGTTCTTAATGGAGCCATGTGCAGCTATGGGGTAAATGAAGAGGGAAGTGAAAATTCAGCCTCTTACATATTTCAGGGATTCTTACCATGAGGAATGGCTAGCATGGGATGAGCGATGCTAATGAAATCACGGACAGAGAAAAGTATCACTCAGATGCTTGGAGGGCTGTCTGCAGTATGATAAACAAGCCTACTTTTCCATATTCAGAAATCTCCACAGCTGCGGCTGGTCATGACAAAGTGTTGCAGATTGGGGGAAATCAAATACCCTTCATCACTTTGCCAGCCTGTTTTTTATATAACACTAGGACAGAAAAACAGATGAGAGTTGCCGCGTAAAACACTTTAAATTGATGATATTGCAATCATTCTTTTGGCTTGATTGAAGCTCTTTGAGATTTGTCTTTGCTCCCTGATCAACACAGATGGTCTCTGAAGAGCGCCTCAGTTTTCTGCTAATGACTGTAAGGCTCACTGGTTCTTAAACTGCGGGCAGGGTGCAGAGTTACTGCTGGTGAGGCACAGGGCAGGATGGCCTTTCCTAAAGCCACCAAAAACTAAATTCAGAATATTGACCCTTTGATGAACAGCGTACATACAAATGCCTTGGACCAGTTGTTGGCATTTGGTGCAATATTGTGTGTGTTTGGGGGGGGTGCAAGTGGATGGTCTGTTTTCGAACATTATGCTTGTGGGATGCACACTGCCATCCAGTACCTGAACAATAAAAGACTATTTTTGCCTTTCGTCAACTTACCTCTTACTTGTGGATGCAGCCATTGTGATTGTTTGTGGTAAATCATGTGACTAATCAGAGAGGCACCTATTGAGGAAACTATTATCTGGAAATGTCCAGTAAAATGTACAATTTGTGTTTTCAGGGTATCTATGAGCCTAGAGAAAATAAACCCCACTTAACTTATGTCCAAAATACTGGACAACATCCAGCAAAGGGTTAAAGAACATCAGAGACCACGCAGAACAGTCACTATATACTAAGTTACAAGACTTGACAAACTCAACTTTTTCTGCCAGATCAGGACTCCCATCAATGGTTATGTTTACATGAGGTACATGCGGATTTCAGATGCGGCTGTCCACCTTAAAAACCAACTCCACTGCAACTTTGCGGCAATTATGTATTATGCCCTACGGCTGACTGAAGCCACGGACATGAAAAGATAAGCTAACCGCTAAGCTGTGTCAGGTAATTGAAAGGAGATAACATTGAGCAGGACAATTTTATAACAGGAAATGGGGAGTGGCAACATCCTGTAGCACATTTTATTGCTAAACACCTTCTTGAACTGAAGGTGCCATCGTTCGATGTATCAATCAGGACTACAGTTCATTGGCCTGAGTTAAGGAGCCTTTTGATTGTGCAAATGGAAGAATAATCTCTGAAGTTTAAGAGCAAAAGCAGGCTTTAACACCTGCTTTGCGCTTGGTCTCATATGACTTCTTTTGAGTCTCTTAAATGTGGGAGAATTTCCAACTGTTTGACTCTGTGGTAGAAATCCTCCCTCTGTTCATCTTTACTTAACCTTTTGAAGTGCTGTCCTTTTTTGATCAAATTTCCTCCCAATGTAAAATGCTTGTTATCTTGACCACCTTGATTATTTTGTTCTTAAAGGGCTACTGTACAATTTCCAGCCCTGCATCATAAGTGGGGAAAAAAGAGCTAAATACAGTTAAATTTGCAAATACGAACAGCTACTACCTCTGTGTCAAAGTCGATTCAGTGATGTTTGTTCATGCTTGCTTGTTTTGCGGATTAAAAACCATGGCATGTCTGGACCGCTACTGAGGTCAGAATATAGATTTCCACGTATTCCAAAATATCTGAACAATCCCATACGGTTGAACCTATAGGAGTGCATAGTCAGGCAGACGGTTGTGATGACACAATTTTGAATACTATTTTCACTTTTGTATTCGCATCATAAAATGGCTTACATAGTTTGAATGCTGAGTCTCAAAGCGCTCAGACAATATATAGTTCCACATCATAGCGCAATATTTGACACTTATGCCCAATGGCCTGCCCTCGGGTCGGTGCTTGCTGTAGGGTTGTTGCGCAACTTGAGGGATGCGCGAAATGTTGGCTGTCAAAAATTGAGCCCTGCAGTGTGCTGTCTTGAAGAAAGCAAGCTCATATTTTCCAAATGATTGAGCACTTTAAAATATTTAACTGTTTAAATTAAAATTCAGAGGCTATTAGAGGTCACTATGAATCAGTTTCTGTTGTTCCATTACATTGTGGGCTTGCAATGGTTTGAGGATCCCTGCCCTTTGCCACTAGAACTAAATGGTATGTTTTCCTATCTCGTTGTAGTGTACAGTTGATTATTGGAGTGTGTTCAGTGTGTTAAGTGTTAACTTCAGTATGAGTCGCAGGACAGCTGGTAGCGTCATGTAGAATTTCTATTAAAGGCAATGATTTAATGGTATCTTTTGGCAAAAGTCACTTGTCCCTCCAGTCTAGTAGACAACGTTTAATTTAGATTATACCCATGTGCGCTGAATATGTCTGCGCTGAAATGAGGTCCAATCCTGTGTCTTTGGATCGAGACAATAATTCTCTCCGTGGCTGGCAGTGTTGCCGAGGATAGCTGCAACATCAAATCAGCATGCAATGTAAGAACTCTCCTGTCCACACAGAGTCCTGGAAGCTCTGCTCATCCCTGCCTACACACTGGCAATGAGAATTGCGAAACCAGTTTATATCTGTCTTGAATCTGTACTTTCACAGTTTTGGCTTGGCCCTGTTCCTTTAATGTGCATTGCCAAGAGAAAATTAACATGTTAAAGTGAGCTTGGACTTTTCGAACTGGAAATCTAGTGTTTTGTGGTAAACTTTACTGTTCATCTTCAGCGTGTATTTGTGTGTGTGACCATGAGAGAGAATGTATTTCCATGTGAGTAGGAAAAAGTGATTTTAGTTTTTCTACTTCGCCTGTTTTAAACCTCCCGTATCATTTACATGTATTTCTTTTTTAATCTTATCCCCAGTGGTGCCTTACACCATCCTCCGCTGCTTAAACATAAGCTACCTCCACCAATGCAAACGCCTGCTTTATTTCCATCATGCAGACATAAAAACGAATGGCAAAAAGAGTCACTCTATCCAACTAAAAAGATTTTTCTTGAATTCCATTAAAATCCTCAGATATCCTGAATCCTCCTTCACGATACAGTGAATATGCAAAGATTATGTGTTCAGGGAAGTTGAGGCAACTTTGAAAATGGCACTTAAATGCTCAACCAAGTGCAACATGCCGTCGCCATAGGCGTTTTTTTGCACTTGAAGTCATTGTCATTGGCTCTCTAAGACCAGCCCGCTCTTAAACTTTGACTTTGCACACGTCGCAGTATTTTTTTGTGGTCCTCAATGCATGGCTTACTTATTTGCATACATAATGCCAATAAGATGCCCCATGATGATGCATGTAGTTCTTCTAAATGCCCACAGGATACTCCATGATTATATAGCTTTATGTCTTTCAGCTTATAAGTTCTGCCTGAGGTCATTGTAGCATAAAATGCAAAGGCAGACAATCCAGGTTTACAGAGCAAAAGTTCTCCCCGGTATTTAGTCCCGACCACCTTGATTTGCTAAATAAAACAACTCTTCAGACCAGAGGTTGCAGTAGTCAAGAAAATCAGCTGGTTGAGTTCATGGGTGAAAGTAAAACATGATTGGACTTTTACTTTCTGACCCCTGGAATGTCCATCCCTGATAAATGTTAGTGAAGCAGGCCCAACCAATCACTGTAGCCCACGGGCTTGCAGTCCCCAAAATCTGGCCTTGTCAGATGCTTTAACTTTTTTTAACCAAGTGTATAATAAAAATGATTACGGTTTTAGTATGTTGTTAAATATGAAATAGATCCCTTTATTACCCACATGAGCCTAAAGGAAAAATTCTCAACATTGTCTTAAAATGGATTATTTTCAGTATTTGCCATACATAGTGTGGGCATAAGGAGTTACCCTTGTCCGTCCATCCGTATGTACAGCATTGCATAGGAAATATTGTCTATCCGCTTCTCCGCAAAAACTTCTGATTAGAATTCAACTAGCTTTGGTAAGTGCTTTCAAGATAGCTCAATTGTGTTATATTTTGTCATATTTGGTGAGAAAAAAATTTTATAGTTTTACAATTTTAGGGGCTTTTGAACTTAGGCTGAATTTATGAAAATTTGCAGATACCCAACTGCAATAGAGGGTATCATTTATTGGCCTCTCCTTAAAAATAGCTTGACGGAATTCAATGCGATTTGACAAAGGATTATTAGATTGACCAAGTGTGCGCATCTTATATTTTGTGTGACAAAGTTAGATTATTTTTTATGATTTAATTTGTATTACCCATTCAGCAAGTTTACGGAAACTTTATCGATTTGTCAAAAAATCACAAACTCTCAGAGGTGCGGACATCCGTGACACACATTTTCTAGTCATGTTTCTTTTTAGGTTAGTACAATATTGGAGAAAGTCTGTACAAGAATTTGCATGGCACAGGAGTTACAGTTCATTGGAATTGGACCTTTTAACCATTGTCTGTGAATGTTTTTCTTTTCATCTGCAGAATCAATTCTTGTACTCTCTTGGGTCTATTCATGTACTGAGTGTATTATGAGGGGAAAAAAATCCATAATTTGTACCTCGTTGTGCTGCCATGCAAAGAAAGTGTGGATTAAGGTCATAAATTTCTGCCCAATTATTCCTTTTTTAGACATAATGTTTCACAGTGAGAGCAGTGGTACAACTTATTTGTCTGCCTGAGGCGAGGCACCATCAGCAGCTGGCTCCTTCAGACCCCATTAGGTGTTTTAACAATTGCATCTTATTGCTTTTTCAGTGATTTTAGTTTTATTTTCCATCAGAAATGGATGGAGTCAGGAAGGGTGCTCTGCCAAACAGTTAAACACAAAATAAGTTTCTTTAGTCATGTAGGTAGTGGTTCGTGGCCCAGACATGCAGTTATATAACTTTCTTTCTTCACGTGCGGGTTTCATATGTCAGAATATAACTGATGCTGTTCTGATCATTTTAATTCCATTTTAATTGAAGCGTTGATTAAATAGTCTACAAAGCAATACCAACAGGACCCCATTTTGCCACATTAGTGCAAATGTATCTGGCTCTAGTGGAATAGCTCTTTGTCTCATACAGAGACAAAATATAAGGTGCAAATTGCATGTAAAAAATGACAATTTTCTCCTGATGTTGTTTTGAAATGACTCTGGATAAATCTAATTTGTAGGTCCCGCTGCTTTGTCCTAGAATCTAAACTGGCCTTGATGAAAATGCCATATGACTTCCCAGCCTTGACAGTGACTATAAAAGATGCGTTATATGCCTGTCAATCAGCATAATATATGGGGAATCGGCATGGGTAAATGGATTTGATTAGAACTGAATATAATCAAAAAATTGATTTTGTTATTCATTAAACATATTGCTTTGGATTTCTTTTGTGTTTTGACAGCAATGGACCTGTTGAAACTCCTGAAGATGACACAAACTAAACAAAGAGCAGGCCCTCTTCTCAGCATCATTCGCCTGAGTTCTGGTTCTTCTGCATTTCCCCAAAAACATATATCAAACACAACAAAACTGCCAGTTCACTGTCATACAGGTACTGACTCAGGTGATCAAACAAACCAAAAAGACCCTCTCACTTACACATCTGCATGAGACTTTTTCTTTTTTACAAGTACTCTGCATCGAATCCTCATCACATACTTGGGTGATTTATTCCTGTAATCCAAATCAGTGAGCCGCATCGGTGTTACAGTTGAGTGCACTACAGCTATGGTGGCTAGCCATAGGGTTAGCTGGTTTTGTTTTCACCATCCACTTTAGCTCAAAAAACAGGTGAGGTGAGTTGACTGTGAAATCTACTGCTTCAATATGAATTAAGTGTTGAGTAACAACAAAAACCGAAAGATCCTGCGGGCGTCCAGGAGTTTGGGTAGCCACCCCTGCATTATAGTTTCTGGCAATTGAATTACGGAAAATGAGCCGGACACACCTCCATTCCCCACTACGGGGAGCAAGAGTTTTCACTATGACAGTACAGCCCTTTAGTGCTGCCTGAGTGGTCAATTATAAGACCTAGTAGCATTTTCATCACAGTATGCACAGCTTGTTCAAGTGAGTAGCGTGCTGCCATAGAATTATTTTACTGTTTGTTTGCTTATTTGAGAGCTGGCATCTCTTGGCTGTTCTTTTCAGGCCATCCAATCAGCAAGCAATGTTTCCACAGCATGCGGTCATTGTACTTATTATAAGATACATTTGAACACTTTTGTATTCAAATTGCATTTTTGTGCCTAGTCTCTCCAGGAGGGCTACAGTGCTTAACAACATTTATGAAGCTCTGTGCAGGATTTATGCAGAAGCCAATACTGACTCTACAACATTTATTGCCGCTTTTGCCAAGGGAGTTGTTTGAGCACATTTAGACCAAAGGCTTTCAATTTGTGTGACAGATATAGGACAGTGATTTAAAATCATAAACTAACTGTGCAGGTCTGTCAAAAATTGCTTTGCTTGGCCTACAATGAAGGGAAATTGTATCTACATTAGTTTAATTTTTTTTCCTCTTTTATTCAAAAGTATATGGGACTGTTTGACATTCTAATTTTTTTTTTTAACCCCTTTGCGCAGAATACAAATAAAGCCAATTTTTCCTGTTTTGCACGGGCCTATTTTGGCTTTGTATCTCAGCATTTGTGTCACAGAGACTGTGGAAAATTATTCCAGTGAAGCAAGACGTTTGGAAATTCAATTACAGAATTATTTAGGAATTACATTTTGGAATTTATGAATGCCAGCATCTATATCTGCGCAAAGAGGTTAATTTTCATTTTGTGTTATGATTCAGACTAGGAGGCAGATTCATATTCACGGTACCAGCCAATGAGGATATTTATTGATGGGGTTGCTGGGAGGGCCAAAGCTCAGAACAGGATGACTGCAGTCTAGCTTTGATGGTACAGACTGGTGAAGGTAAATGGCGTGGGCGAGTCCAGCCTGTGACGTCCTGGTGCAGAAGCCTGATGGTGTAAGCCCTCGCCGAGGCAAAATTGTCACACATAAAGTTCGAAGGCTTTAACTGGAACGCAGTCCCAATCCTGGACACTGATGAAGGTTTGGGAGGTTTTCCTAATTAACTGGGACAAGAAACAAGCTGGAAATGCCGGTTAAATGGAATATGGTTCCAGTCTCAGAGACCGACAGTGAGGCTTGTTAATTTGTCCGTACTAATAAAGTTCTGAAGAGTAATTGCTTATGTCACTGTCATAAAGGTTACGATAAGTTTCGAAGATGGTAAGGCAATTCTTAACTAGAAGACATAAACCGACTGGCCGCTTCAGGGCATTAATAATGACAATCCAGCGACTCTTCTACACAGAAACAAGGCTTATATATAGCACAGGAACACAGGTGAACAGGGCACACAAAGGATTACAGCCGGAAGGGGAAGGCACACTAGACGCCCAACCCATTAAGAAGACAATACCTTTAAGGGCCTGTCCACAAAAGAACATTTTTTAAAAAAAATGCATAAATATTTTACCGTTTCGCCTTGCGTCCACACAGAGATGGTAGAAACGCAGCCCGAAAACGGTATTTTTTTGAAAACGGGTTCCAGAGTGAGAAAATCTGAAAACGCCGCCCGAGTTTTTTAAACTGATGTTGTGATAGCCCCCTTCACAACCCCCAGGCCCGTGTGTGGCGCTGTATGGCGCTGTCGCGTTTCTGTAGTAATAGATCAAAAACGGAGAGGAAGGCGGCGAACATTCGCCTTCTTCTCTGTTTTTGGTCTATTTTCGTGTAAATGCTACAGCGACATACAGCGTCACACCCAGGCCTGGAATATTTACTGCAGGATTTTGGGTCGTTTTAGGCGTCTCCACGTGGACACAGATATTTCTAGAAATGATGCCGTGTGGATGGGAGATATTTTAGAAATGACAAAAAAAAAGAATAATTTTCGAAAATCTCCTTCTCCTTGTGGACGAGGCCAGAAAGGCACGCAGGTTGCTGGAAAGGGGGAGACAATTTATGAGACACAAGGGTCTTATGGGTATTCAGCTTCTCTAGTTACCATACCACTAAAGTATCATTAATCTCAGTGGATCTCAATGGAGGTTGGACGGCGAAGCGAGAGAGAGCTTATTTGCTTGCGTACATGTTCTCGGTCTTTACTTTTCCTCCTCTTACCTCAGCTGGGCACCAGGAAAGCCAAGGATTCTGCTGAGATTACGGGTTCATACAGTCAAGGTGGAAGCTGATCATCATGCCTGATTAATCAATTAGCGTTAGCGTCCTGTGGTACTCAATCTCTAACTGCACGAAATCCCCGCCGGCCTCCCATATGGCCTGCAGTCTGCTGATAACCTCTCACATCTTTTCTAATCCCCGCCCCCTACCTGTAATCCCGACTCCACATTGCCTCTGAGAACCTGTGCTTTGTGCTCAATCAGTTTACACATGTAGACATGCACCCTGGGCACAGCATATGGCAGGCTTTTCCAGCCCCTCATAAGGAAGCAAAGCACTTAAATGTGCAATTTCTTTAAAAGCTTTGCACGCTTGCTTCCAGGCAGGGAGCGTAGTGGCCGCGTACTGACCGCACCGTTCTGCCCCTTGTTTTTGAAGACTGTACTACTCATGCCTCACAACACATTGTGTGCACAGCTCCCCCCAAAATGCTCACCAATTAAGCCCACAGAGGTATCCAGTTATTAGTGGGGTCTCTCATGTGCAGCTTGTGCTAGGAGACTGTGGTCATCCAGCCAGCCAGAATGGAGCTCCTCTTGCGTGATTAGATGTACTCATTCCCCTGAGTAAAAGCTCAGCCTTCTGTGCAGGACAGATGATGTTACAGTAATTTTCCCCATGCAGCTCCTTGTGGTTTTGCCAGCTGTGGTCAGCGCTAGCACAATAGGGACTCAATACCAGACCTCGGAGGGCATTCGCTTACTGAATCAGGACCCTTACGGGATGGGCAGCACGGCATTGCAAATAATCATAGTGATTTACTTGGAATTTATTATGTACGCCACTCTATCTGTAAAACGTATGCCTTAACCAAACATAAGCCTGACATAATTTTTATCACATAATTTTGAGGAGCCCTTAAAGGCTACCGTTATATGGAGACCACAAAGGAAAAGCGATCAGTGTCAAATTTTGCAATTTTTAAATATTTTATATATTCTATATTATTATAATATTTTATTTATTTTATATTTTTTTGCATATTTTTTCAGTGCTTTGTTTCTAGGATTGTTTTTGAATTTTTAATTCATCATTTCACCACAACATGAAAATGTGACTGCTCATTTTCCCATTGTGGCCTTCATATGTGTATGCTTGCTGTATCAATGCTCCATGCCAATGAACTGAGTACAGTCATTCTACAAAACATTTTTTGTTTATTTTGGTGCAATGTTTTGGCAAACATTACGCAGTGAATTTTTCGATCTAAATTAAAAAGAAACTTCCTGTCTCGCAGGGTCAGAGAACTTGTGTGGGGTTTTAGTCATCAGTTCAGAAGATCTTTTAGATAAGTATGTTAGTGCTATGAAGTGAAATGTTGAATCATCTTAGCTCAAATAACCTGGACTCTGTGACTAATGCGGATTATTTTAGTTCCAATTTGCATTTTTCATCCTGATTTTCATATTTTCTCATTGACTTGAGACCTGTTTTGCATATTAAACAACTGAAAATTAACCATAGCAGACATCAGAAGAGCTCTACAGATGAGGCTCCCATTTCATCATGTTCTTTTGCTTGTCCTGAAATCTTACTAATCACTGAACTGTGCTCTTTGCTCGATAATGTACGCCATCTTGATTGTATACTGCGGCATTGTGTCGAATATCCTCGTCACCAGTTCAAACTTTGCAGAAATCAAGAATGTTTTACTGTATACTAATATATTTTTAATGCACACCATACAGAAAACAAACAGTATTATATGAGTTTTTATGACGGCGTATCTTGCCCTGAATGAAAAAGTACGGCACATAAAATGATCAGCCCAGTGCAAGAGGTCTCTCTCTCTCTCTCTCTCTCTCTCACCCAGACTGAGGGAAAAGCTATTGAGTCTGGAGCTTATCATCAGAGATCTAATATTTCTTATTTTGTTGCCACAAAATTGGAAAAGAGGGGGTCACTTTCAAAGCGCAGTATCATTTTCTGCAGGAAGCCTTCCCATGCATCTTATCAAGCATTATTTGATTTCAAGAGCTGAACTATTCTGCAACATTTCTTTATCAGGTTTCTACAAATAAATGCTGCGGAATTGTGCTCCTCTTGAAATTGCTGGTCTTCGGTGGAGATGTTAACCCAGAACACAGGGCATTCATCGCACGGCAGAGTGGACTGTCAGTCTGCCTCAGAGCTGCAGACAGGTGAAAAATCCCTGCACATCTGCCGGCTTTGTAGCTGAACCACCGGCACTGTCCAGAGTTCTCCCGGCTCAGGTCTTGGGTGACGTCCAACGCTAATTAACCTTGGGAAACTCGCAAGCAGTTAGCCGAGCCCCCCGCAGGTCAGGGCATTCTGCGCGTCTGGCCGAGAGTCTCCCTACATGCCCTCGACAGCTCCTGAGTGCTTCCTGATGGTTATTGAGTGCATGGGATTTATTGCAAAATCCATTCCCGAAGCATCAGTGCGAACATTACTCAAATTAATGTGACACCGAGTCCATATAACTGTAATAATGAGCGTATAAACAATATAAGTAGATTACAAAGCGAATTTCAGGGTTTAATTATCGCTAACAAACTTTATATGAGACCACAAGGAGCCAGAATTACACTGCTAGTGTTTTAAAATACTCTGTCAGACTTGATTTAACACTAAACGCTTTTTCGGTGTACACATAAGATTTTTCCTTTTTCTGACTGAGCCGTTGAAAAAAACGCCAACCCTAAGAAATCCCTCCATGGTTTTAACATGATCAACAGATCAATATCTTTCCCGATTTAAAGGAAGAAGTCACTCAGAATTTCGACTACTCAATAACTTCTGTAACTGTGATTTTATTCTCGCTACCCGCTCATTCCTCACTAGGGTCGTGGAGCGAGCTGGAGCCTATCCCAACTGACTACGGGCGAAAGGCAGGGACCCACCCTGGACAGCTCGCCAATCCACCGCAGGGCGCACTCCATTCACACACCATTCACTCTCACACACATACCTATGGGCAATTTAGTGTCTCCAATTAGCCTGATATGCATGTCTTTGGACTGTGAGAGGAAACCGGAGTACCTGGAGAAAACCCACACAAACACGGGGAGAACATGCAAACTCCACAAAGAAAGGTGCCAGGCCGGAATCAAACCCACAACCTTCTTGCTGTGAGGTGGCAATGCGCCACCATGCCGCCCTCTTTCCTCTTATAGTCCGAAAGAAATTTTTTAATATTGGCATATGCCTGAGTTACCACTCTTCTTGACAAACATGAAATGACTTCTGTCATGGACCTTATTTGCAGCAACAGGACAGTAGACCAGGGCATCATCTTTATCTTCCCCTGCAGGAGGAGGGTTGAAATGTTCCCAGCAATGGCAGTTATGATTCGGTCAGATGTGATCAGCGGTGCCTTGAAAGTAGATCGATGCCCCATTGTTGGGAACACTCTCATTTTGTGGCATGAAGTACTAAAATTTCTGGACAAATCCCTGTCACTGAATGGTTAATAATATATGAATGTACTTTTTTCTTTCAAAATGTTTAAATTTAGAAATTAAAGCTGGGGTCATAAAACGATAGCTTGACATTTAGGCTCAGACACAGACACGCAGGAGAACAGAGGGTGTCAGGATAACTCACCATTCAACGCTTGATTACCTAAACCTGTCACAGTTTACTTTTCCCTTTTTAGCAACCGTTGTTGAGACTAATTGTTAGAATGACTGTCCAATTCATTTTTGATGGCATTATTACACATTGCATCATGAAGTTATGGAGTATTTCCCTCTGCTCAATAACAACGATGTAAATGTTGTGTCTTTTGAAGATTTTGAGCTCATTTAGCTCATGAAAAGGCACAGATTTGTGTAAATTAGTTTAAGAGGCTTAATGTAATTAAAGCCTTCCGCCAAAATGTTTGGTACGATTTAACACACCTAAAATTTCCTCCTTTTGAGATGTATTCATTTGAATGCCTACAACCTTCTTAAGAAATCAAGCACAATCTTATGATAAATTAAGCTGCCAAAAAATGCAAAAAGGAGAGTTATTTTTTATTTCATTTTGATTATTGCTGTACTTACAATGTGACATCCATCTATGTCGCCAAATAGGCAATCACTTTGTAATTATTATTCTTCAATCACGTATTGATACAGTGTGTGTTATTCAGTAAATAAATAAATGGTTTAACTGGGAATCAGCAAAACTTAAACAGGAACAGCTTGAAACCAAAAATGCCCAACAAGGTAAGGTAACTGAAGACCTCCTTAAACTCACCACTGGTTAAAACATTCCAACCAGGCTACATTCGTCCTGAAGGAGCGTTCTTCACCCACATGCAAGGAAAGAAATGTGAGAACAGATTTCACAAACTCAAACTTGCCCTCTCCTCATCCAGCTCCACCGTCAGTTTAACAACGGATTTATGGGTAAATATTTCCACTGAGTCCTACCAGGTTATAACATGCCATTTTATTTCCAATGACTGGGAGCACTTAAGCTACAGTTTGACTACTGCATCACTCAGAGAGCGACAAACTGCAATGAATATTGCATCCTGGATTGAAACTGCAATTCTTGTGAAGTAAAATAAAGGCTTGCATGACAATGAAGCTAATGCAGGGATAGAAATTTATTTATTTTTTTTTTCCACTGGACATCCGGACAAGTAATAATTCAGACTAGTCCGTGGACAACTTTACTAGTCCACCATCATTTTTACCAGTGTGCGGACTAGCGGACTACCTCGAATTTCAAACCCTGTAATGTAGTAGCCTTCAAGTTGTTTAAATAAAAGCACGGGATGGCTTCAGTCCGCTGGTCATTACAACTAGTGGTAAATCTCACACTGAAAAATCCTCAAATTACCAGCGAAAGTGGTGCTGCAAGGTGCTTCATGCAACATTTTACAAAGAGTGAAGTTGCCAGCTCAATGCTGAAAACAAAACAAAGACAAATGGGCAACACAAACTGATTCAAGATGCTAGAGTAAGATGGAACTGCTTTCACCATATGATCAGCCGCCTACTGGAGCAGGGATGGCCTGTTACAGCAAGCTCTGTCAGACCCAAAAGTTACCTGAGGAGGAAAAAATTTCCTTGACCTCAAAGTTGAACACTACAGCCTACTGGAGGAGTTAGAACCAGCTGTTAAGCCATTTGGGTGCTACTGTTTCATTTTGTGGGGAGTCGTATGTTACCCTCTCCTTTCAGCCTGCACTAATTGATTGACAGATGAAGTTTGCAGTGAATGCAGCCTTTCACAACACCCATGTTCAGACATTTCAGACAGCTGCGGCACAGGAAATCTCAGCAAGATGAGAGGTGGAGATGACCTACAAAGATGCGGCAACAAACACCAGCGTAATTGCAGCTGCCCTGGATCTCAGGTTTCGCAGACCGAAATTCCTGTATCAGAAAGGAAGCCTTAAAATGCTGGTGAGCAACCGAGCCCTTGCACTTGAAGCAAAGCAGCGAGTGACAGAGAATCAGCACAACTACAGAGGCCCAAACATCAGCAGGTGTTAACTTTTTTTCTGGATTCATTGCTAGGGTCCGACTCGAAAGAAACATCCTGCCAGAATGACAGTAGGTATGAGGCTGATGTCATCAGTCGTCCAGTGAGAAAAGCGATTTTTAAGTATTTTTGGGTACAGACTGTCAAACTGTAGGCCTATAGATCAGATCCTCTGCAGAAGTGGAAAGCGGACCTGGCGATAGGTTTCGATCTTTGGCTGTTCTGACAAAGTCCTATTTGTGTGTTCCTTCCGCATAAATGACTTCCAAGCTACTTGTTATTGCAACAGGAAAAATAGTTTCCAAGAACAAAGCTTGCCTTAGTGCAGAAAAAGTGGACATTCTTAG
The DNA here is from genome assembly GCA_029721435.1 of Gymnothorax reevesii. NCBI lineage: Eukaryota > Metazoa > Chordata > Actinopteri > Anguilliformes > Muraenidae > Gymnothorax > Gymnothorax reevesii. The sequence continues at coordinate 31,763,608 of CM056590.1, forward strand.
TTTGTAAAAAACGTGTATAAAAGGCATTTGATTCCAATATTTGAGTGGGACTTTGAGCTGGACACCAGTATCTGTTACTCTCTAAACATTTTGCACTTTGTTTAATATGCAAACCCAAATCTTTCTTTACTGCAATAAGGCACTTAATAGAAACTTAGAAGCATCATGAAGCACAAATATTTTGAAAAATTTAGTTTAATTTAATTTAAACAAATTAAATTTGTTTGTAAAGCATTGTCCCAACATTAATACACAAAAGAAATAATTTATAAACAGGGTAATAAATGCTTTATTTTCATTTAACAAGCTATTCTATATTATTACATAACAGTACTACAAACAGTACTTTCCCATAGCCCAGCACATGACATATTTTTGAAATTACCCATGGTACATTTCATTTAAGTGAAAATTTCATTAGCTGACAGGATCGGGGAAAAGAAATCGCTCAGCGTTTCGTCACACTGTTAATATTTAGCCAAACTGAATGTGAAAGTGAACTGCAGTATTACAAAGTCACAACTTGTAAGACTCAAAATGAAAACAAGTGTTTACTTTGAGAAATCCATTAAATTCCCATGGTGAAACATCACCTAATGTGCTGTTGCATTGTTTTCAACGCAATACAGGTCTAAGATAATTTACAGATCTCTGCGTTCAGTTTTAATTTTCCTTAAACATTACCATTGTTTTTGTTTTTGTGATTTTCAGTTGAAGTACAATGGAGTCTAAAAGGCAAGCATGGGTGGGAGACTTGCTAGGCAGTATAACAGGCTGAATGAAAAGTACCAACGTTTCATTGTGAACTGTTAACTCACAGTTAAGACATTATTTGGTTATATTGAGGAAATTGAATCAATCAAATAAATAAATAAACAACAACAACAGCAAAATAGCCCACTATGCCAACAGTGGAGACATATTTTGTCTTGGATGGCTACTTTGACTTATCACTGTGGATCATTATATCAGGACTTGAATGTTTCATCAATTATACTTCAGTAATTTTTGAGTTTATAAACTATTTCCCATCTTACTCTACTAAAAACTGCAAACCAATGCAGTTTTCCATTTATCCCATTACCCTTATCATCTTCCCCATTTTGGGGAAGATGATAAGCTCTGTTCACTTGCAGTTGCATCTGTATTCCCGCTGTCATCAAATTAGGGCTCACGGATTTACAGTATGTGGTTGTTTTAATATTTTGATGGACTGGTCTTTGTCGCCGGGTCGTCTAAAAGTAATGTGTATCCGTTATATAAGATTTTTCAATTCCTAAATAAATAACTCTCAGAAACAAACAGGTTTGAAGGAGCATTTATGTAACTCCTACGGTTCTGCAATTAACTGGCTACGATTTTCATCACACGATCCAAGTTTAACAATTTTATTTGTGAGGCATCCAGCTTAATTATGCAACAGCACAGTTTCCAAGTTCCATGTGTTTATTATATCACTTTTACAGCATGGTATCCATCATCAGCCATACTCGCAGCGTGTGGTCATCACACAGAAAGTTCCCAACTGTGAGTTCAAAGAACAGCCCTTGTAAGGCCGAGTAAATAACTTTCCCCCTCAAGGACAGGTGTCTGCTGTGGGGAGTAAGGACACATCTCGAGCTCATCTATCCAGCTGGAACCGAGCGCAAAAAAATATTGATGCAGCTGTGTGCTGCGCTCAAGCCGGACTTCATTCATTCTGCGGACAGACACTACCAGATTTATTAATCCGAGGGACAGCCATTAAGAAAAAGCAATCGCCACTCCTTGCAGTGCAGTGCAGCCCTGCTTGGCTTTTTGGATTTAATTACCCCTGTTAACACATGTTATGAAATAGCTTGTGCTAAGATTAGGAGCACTTCCCTAACATTCCATTTTGAAATACACGGTCATAAACTGATTGAATTTAACAGTTAAATTAACACATTGTTTCCTGGTTATTTCAACTGTAGGTGGAGTCCTGTGCGTATTTATCTGTGGTTTACACTTAACATACACAGAACTCTGTTGTAAACTTATTTTTAAAAATAACAGTTATAGTAGCTGACAAAAAATGTTTCAGTTAAATTAACTGGCAAAAAAGGTGTAAGTTCATAACAGTGTACAACAAGAGTCTAAAATCCCTGCTATGTCTGCATGTTGGCCTGAGGTCCACTGCTTGCATGGAACTTTGTGGGACAAATATGGAATTAGGTTTCAGGTACCAAAAAGTGCATCTTAATATTGATTGATGTTCCTCTATACTGTCATGGCAAGCGGCAGTGTTGGTTAGCACCAGGCAGTCCTCTTTCTCAAAATATGCTACAACTTCATTACCTTCTGAAAACAAATAAACCTTAACTTCATACTAAGGCGTGAAAACTACTGCAGATTAGAGGGTGACACGGGAGTTAATTTTCATTCCTGTCCCGTCCCACTCCCACAGAGAAAATTTGTGTCCTGTCCCAATCCCGGGCCAGAGGGGGAAAAAAATTCCTGTTCCGTCCCACTCCCAGTAAAGTGACTCCCACTCCCATCCCGCTCCCATTCAAAATGACTCCCACTCCTGTACCGCTCCCATTTTTTTCCTTCTAGCCTCTATGCATACACGATATTTGACTTGATCTTCTCCCGATTATTTTAAGATTAAAACTGCAGACTACAAAGTATTAAAAAAATGCCAGCAAGAACAGTTCATCTGTGGTAATATAGGAAAGTTTAATTTGGAAAAAGAAAAAAAATGCACAAGACTCAAATATTAAATAAAAATACAACTGCCATTTCAGTCTGGTTTGCCACTCTGGATTTTATTTATTATTTGCCTATTTGCAAGAAAACACTGCCTAGAAAGCAATCAGGGCTAACTAATTCATTATTACAAAATAAGTCCATGTTATTGTAAGTGTGTATGTTGTGTGTATGTCGGATCATATAAAATGTATAAAATCATTAAGCTTTATCATACCCCTCAGCCTGAGTTTAGCTATGGCCCCCTACTTACGATGATGCCGAAAGAAAGCACCTTAATCGCGAAAACCTATATTAACACCCGACAGCAAAGTGCGAATACGATTTTATTAACAGCACTTGCAAAACCTGCCGGTATGTTTACAATGTTCAGTAGCGAGGCTAGATTAAAATAATCTGTAGGCCTACAGAGTATTCATATTTACTTGAATAAAATAACGCAATATCGGTTGTTTCTACTTTATATTCATTGGATTTTGTTCGGTGTCACTAACTAGTTTATTATTTATATGATCAGTGCAGGATAAAAAAGCGGCGAGTGCTAGACCACAATCATTGTAACCAGCTCATTTTACCAGCCTCAGATATTTGAAAAAATACATTCAGTGTGCATTTATCTAAGTGGCAGGCTAGACGAATGATTTGCCCAACAGTTTTGCTGAGAGCAAGGCAGGCATCTTCGATGTAAGTGCAGTATTCTGAGTATGGACTGCGCAGTCAGTGGTTCCAAGACCGTGCGTCGGTGCAAGGCTCGTAAAGACAAAAAAATGTCTCAAGATACTCCTTCAGTGGTTCGGTACAAGATCGCAGCACGCAAATGAGTTTCTGTTGGGGTCTGGAACTCAAGTGGTAATAAAAATTTCGCTTCCTGCTCCCGTTAACTTTTTACTCCCGTACCGTCCCAATCACGTGATTAATAGTAAAGTTGACTCCCATCCCGCGGGAATCCTACGGGAATCCCGTGACCCGTGGGATTCCCGAACAAATGTCAGCCTTTGCTGCAGATGTCACTAAATCCAGAAAAACTGAAACATTATGGAGGGACACCCCTCAGTGGTGCTTGTTGATCAAAATGCAAAAGAGCTCTGTTCAAAAGTCAAATGGCTAGTAATTCCACTGTAGTAAATTGACTGAATTTAACAGTTAAATTAACGCATCGTGTCCTTGTTATTTTAACTGTAAGTGGAGTCCTGTGTATATTTAACCGTGTTAAATGGACATACACGAGACCTCTGTTATCAACTGATTGTAAAATGTTCGTTAGAAACTGGCAGCTTTTTTGCCAGTTATTTTAAGTGTACTCCTTGCGCTCACTGTGTAAAAATGTACCGCGGTCCATGCCAAAAGCATAGCCCAACAGACATTTTCCCGCTCGTTCCTCATTTCAGACTCAGTCGATTACAGAATGCTAGTGCTCAAGAATCCAGTGTCCCCCTCTCTGTGTCTGACCCGACTTTCTTATTGACCTAGCAGATTACCATCTGAGGTTCTAATTTTAACTCGTGAACATTTTGCTGTGTTTTACCCCATCAGCTTGTAAGCCGGGGTTCTACAAAGCATTTGCTGGAAACATCAAGTGCACCAAGTGCCCTCCTCATAGTTTAAGCCGTGAAGATGGATCCCCGTTCTGCCAGTGTGAAAAGGGCTTCTTCAGGGCAGGAAGAGATCCTCCCACCATGGCCTGCACCAGTAAGTCAAATCTACGCAATATTCAACACATTTCAGTTGTTTTGCAACTTAAAATGACGGTTTATATCAGATGTTTGAGTACAATTTTTTTTCTGTAACCTTTTCCTTTTTTTATGTGAACCAATATGGACACACTTGGGGTAACAGGGAGTACAATTATTTTCAAACCAGAGGCTACAGTCGCAGGTGTGGCTCATTGAAGTAAACTCAGCAGTGGAAATTTAGCAACACCCAAATTTTAAGTATTGTTGAAAAAAAAAATCTGTAATGAAATGGTGATAAACGTGTAAACTGAAGTGCCACCTATTAATAATTTCACCAGAAAGCGCCAGAAAGTGTCAACAAATAAAATGAACTGTCCACATGTAATAGAAACAATATAATGGTGTATCATGTTTACATTTTGTATAATTGTACCATCAAATTGTCTAACTTGCAGGCAGGCTACATTTGGTATTTATAATAAAGTAATTTAACTGTAGAGCCTGCGTTATATTTCCTGCAGTCAACTTGACCCTACTGAAGGTTTATATAAGGGTGTGATTGAGTAATATTCAGAATAACAGGGCAGTTGTGACGTGTCATTCAAAAATTATGTTTACGTGATTCTACTTGTTCCCCCCACCCAGTTTTAAACAGTAATTTTTGGGGATGGGGAATGTGTACAATAGCCTACAACTGCAAAGACTGACACAGAATTGAATAGGCTACATCATTTCCTGGAGGCGGCGGCACATTTTAGATCGTTCTAAACTTAACTGAGGAGGACTGCTTTGACATGTTCCATTGAAGGTCATGGACATCTGTCATCCAAGCGATCAAAATGCCCTGCACTTTCCAGTCAAAATAATAATTTCGCTGGCCTGTTTTGAATTCACTCTGTTATTTGAAAAATTATGGTTTTCTTTTTTCTTTTTTTTTTTTTGGAAATTCTGGAAATCCATTTTAATAGCAAGCTACACTTGGCGCGACATAGGGGAGAACCGGTAGGGAAGTAAAAGTGGACGAAAATAATTTTTTATTTGCTCACACAAGTCAGATATGCTCTTAAAAGCTTTTTTGGATTGATTTATTGCCTGAGATGTAGTTTTTCAGTTTAGAGCTAAGTAAGGTTTCGTGGTAAAGAGTCATTATATGGACAATAGTGACAAATGTGTCTTTCATCCCTTTACAGTCACAATGAGAAAATCTGTCATAGGTGTGATAATGGATTATAAAGAAAAATAATTTATATTAGTAGGACGGCCTACTGAATGTATTATTTTACGTCGTTATATCAACAGCACCTGCCCACTGACGCCCAGATGATCATGATTACTTGGTTGTCATGTAACAGTATAGCACTGTACACAGTTATTGTCTTATGCCAGTTGATACACTATATAGCTACTGATTTATAGAGTAATTTGAGATATCCAATGTATACTTGTGCATTTTGTTAGAAACAAGTATACAATTTCAATCACAGCTGTTCTTGCGTCAGTGAACGCTCTGTGTGAATTTGATTTTTTTTTTTAAACAACAAAAATACATTTAAGAAGTTTTTTTTTTAAAATATGTATAATAGGTGGTGTTATTCTTTTTTTAACATCCAGAAAATAGAGATGAGCGCATTAACTTATTCCCTACGGCAAGCCGCTGCCAACAGCACAGGGAATTCTATCATTCCCTAGAGTAAGCCGGTGCCAGCGGCGTGGATGACCATTCGCAGTCCGATGAAAACACAAAATCAGTTGACGATCGTGGTGATGGGCCACCTGTACTTCAATACTTTATACTTGTAATTTTTGGGAAAAGTATTCCATACAAAAGAGACATTTTATATAAAAGTATTCTGTAAGGAATGAGTTAAAGAAAGTAAGCATAGTTTGTTTGGCTACGAGTGCGCCTTCCTCCTGTGCGTACACTGGGGCCCTGACACAAGGTAGCAGTATTGGTATTGATTTAAGCTAACATCTTTGGAAGAATTTCCATTCTTGTCATGGTTTCTTGCGGCTATCGCATAATGCATGCATAAGTTTAAAAATACGGAGAAGAAGATTCCCATTGACGGCTTGCAGGTGAGGTTGCTTTAGTCTTTGCATAAACTGCATTGGATATATTGTTTATGATAAGAAAAATTAGGGCCCTGGTTGTAGTACTGTGTTAAAAATATTGTAAATTGAACTGGTTTTGATAATGTGCCTCAAGTGCCTTTCTTTGATTAGAATTATCTTGAATTTCCAACAAAACTCATCTTGGACCTGCTAAGAGGCACGAATCACACAGTGGTCGGTTGTATTAAATAGATCTGGAAAAGAAATCATTGCAAATATGAGGCCAGCAGCGGAAAAGGGAAAATTTATGTTACCTCGTCCAAAACTCATTGCGTTCCAAATCGTGACTTGAACTGCAAGGAAGCCTGTGATTCAAAATCTCTCTGATTACAACCCTAAAAGTTATGACCAAGCGAACATATTTTCAACCCACCTTCACAACTCATGTAAAAATGTGTCTGTATTCAACAATAATGTACGTTGTAAGAATTGGTCAAGGTATATGCTGCTACTATTTGGAAAGAAAAATGTAGCCATATATTGTTCATTTCCAGCATGATTTATGGCAAACTGCATTTTAACCTATGTGGTCTTTGTCAGTTTGTCAATAGATCACAGGATGTGGTTCAGGGTGTGCGGCGAACAGGAAGGACAACGTGAAAATCCCATTATTTTTTCCTCTTTCCCCACATACATTGCATTAATGCAACTGAGAATTTTCAATGAGGACTGCAGCAAATAATAAATCTTGTTACAAACCCATTTTCTTAGCTGCTTATAGCCCTGCCTGACAGTATAGTTCCATGGCCAAGTTCCATGTGATCACTCTACAACACACTAGCCTCAATAAAGGAATAAAAGAATCAGGCTGAGTATTTGGGTCAGATAAAGTTTGGGATAGTGCTAGAACCAGACACTGAAACTAGAAAACAAACTGCATTGTGATACTTTCACTTTCAGTGGTTTCTTAAATAGCAACAGTATTTGAACTACAAAGTTGGGACATTGTGTAAAACGTGGATAAAAATTCACAATGGTACACATGGCCCTGTCCCAACTCTTTTTAGATGTTTTGCTGCCATTAAATTTGAAACAAGCTAATATTCATGAAATGGTAAAATGTCTCTCTCTCAACATTAAATATGTTTTGTCTGTTCTGTTGAGAATAAAATATGGGTTTATGAGATTTTCAAATCATTGCATTCGGTTTTTATTTGCATTTTACTCAACGCCCAAACTTCATTGGAATTGGGGTTTGTACATCCAAAATATTACTAAGCTCAACTTTCCCGAGCTGTAACTTGTCTTGTATGTTACTCCATGTGTTTCTGTGATTAAAAGGAAATATTGAGACAGAAAAAGAGCTGCGGTTTGGAGGAAATAAAGCAGGCAGCTGCAGCAGTCTGGCGGATAAAAATCTCCATCTAGAAACGGAACAGAAGATGATTGATGGGGTAGATGCTCGGAGACATGCAGCTTTTTCATGGAATGAAAAGGCGCAAATAGCTTTACATTACATTAAATCTTCACTGAGGCTGTGTTTCTGGAGAGCGCTAAGATGTGGGGATGGGCCGCTCTCTCTGTCCCTTCCCACAGCCATTCTCCCAGATAAGTATCAAAGAGAGTTATTTTTAGGGATTGGAAATGTTGCAGTGAGTACTATGGGTATCACAAGACTGAGTCAATGAAGCACATCTCTCTTGTCTTCATTCTACTTACGGAATAACCCATCATTATGCTGTACTCTCAGCACAATTCTCCTGCTGCTGAGGAGGGATTTGGACTGCAACCGTTGCCCAAGATTAGCACAATATCGCTTGCATGTGTAAGCAGGAAGAAAAATATAATTTCATGTAGTTAGTTAACTGTTATGCAGCTCAGTGTTATACTCAGAAACAAATACACGCGGTGCAAGCAGGTTTAACAAATCTACAGGAAGCAGACATGGAGAATGTTCTGGTAATTTTCCTGCTACCTTTTAGTTGCAAGAACAGTTTGGCCCATTCATATTCTAAAACAGAACCATTTTCCAATTCACAAATAAATTAATTACATTAAAGCAATTAATTATTGTGGTAGGTAAATCAAAAGTAATCGGATTCATTAGTAATTATTAAGAATTCTACTACTACCCCCTAATAATAATAATAATAATATGCACATTGCCGTTAAAACAGCACCGCAAGAGAATTTAATGTGTTTGTAAGAAATTGAGCTTTGAATTCTTTGTGTCACCCAATCCTCATGTAGTTTTGTCAGTGTGCTATTTTGTGGCAGAAAAACCACACCCATCAATAAAAGGGCAACACAACACAAACTTTTCAATTTTTTTTTTTTAATTTCATAATTATTTTTTTGAAGGATCATACCTCATGCAAAGATGTGCTTGCCTGAGGGTTTAACCAGCACAGGTACATGACTATGTGAGAGTAAAAGTTTATCAGCATATCTGGTGTGAGAAAATGATGCCTTACAAAAATCTGTTTGCACTTTGCCTGTGGGTTGGACCAGAGCCAACAGTGAACAGTTCCCTCCAAACATCAGGCTCTGAGGAAGTGCAGAGATGACTGTGGGATGTGTTGGGCTCATGCTGTGCTTTTTTCTTTTCTGTACATTCTAGAGCTCTGAGGCATACGTTTCTCAAACTAGAGACTCTGATGTACTTGGCCATCAGCGCGGCTCTGCCTCTGAGCTGTCCACTCTTCTTTCTCTCCTGTTCAGACTCAGTTTGGGCTGCACTTTCAAGGCAGTAGTGCACATCTTTGTATGAAATCTTGCATTTTCCGGAATACATGGAATAGCCTTAGTTTCTCCAAATAAAAATTGAAATAGAAGGTTCAAGAGAAAGCCATTGCTTTTTGATCATCATAAAACCGTAATGGAATTATATAGATGCCGGTGAAGTAGATAGTGTGCTGACACTATTAGCACCAAAAAACCCAGAAAGTGCACCTTTTTCCGAGAAATTCCCACAAAAACTTCGAATACACTGAGGTGTACTGAAGATTTGAGGCCAACTCGGTAAAACTCTGAAAAATTTTACCGAGGTATCCCGAAGTCTGTCAGGTTTACTTGAGTTTGGACAACACCTCAGTAAACCTTGGTTAAATTTTCCCAATTTTCCCAATATTCCCAAATGGAATAAAGTTTCCATTTATTTAGAAAATTTTAAAATATCATAGTGATCACAAACTTTTGGATCCTATTGTGGTTTCCTAAACGTCACACTCTCATTCATCTGCCCTTGTTGCTTTAGGACCTCCATCTCCCCCTCGCAATTTGGTCTTCAACATTAACGAAACCTCGCTGTACCTGGAGTGGAGCCCCCCCAGTGACACCGGGGGCAGGAGGGACCTCACCTACAATGTCCTGTGCAAGCAGTGCGGCTCGGACCCGCGGCAGTGCGAGCTGTGCAGCGGAGGTCTCCGCTTCCTGCCCCGCCCACAAGGCCTGACCAATGCCTCCGTCACCGTGCTCGACTTCACCAGCCACGCCAACTACACCTTTGAGATCGAGTCGCTCAATGGCGTGTCTGAGCTCAGCACTGTGCCACGGCCTGTGGCTGCAATTACCGTCAGCACTGACCAGGGTGGTGAGTACTCTAAACGCATCGTTGGTCTTTGCGTATTTGGACTGTGACTGAAATTTAAAGGCCATGAATTCCCACAGGGTTCACTCTATATGGATGCAAATGCCCTATTATGCTTTGTATTATATTATCTTGAGGCTATTGTAGCCACTTCAAAAATGTAGTATCTCTTTCAAAATGCGTATGTATCTGACTGTAGATAGCTATTTATGTATGTTTAATGCACCTCACATATTTACTTCCAGAATAAAATTAACTCTCAAAAATACTCGTATTTCACAAGTATTTAAGCCTTCTTATGAGCCAGGGGAGGTAATATGGAGCAAGGGTAGGCACTATAATGGTTCAATTCCAGTGGCGGCTGGTGAACTGTCGATATAGGGGAGGCTCAAAACAATTCCTTAAAATTAACGATTGGTCACGACCGGTTTTCAATCATTCATTTACATTCCCATTACAGAAACTCCAAAAACTCTCAACATTATCAGGTGTGGCCAGTTTTCATTTATAACGCATACCTGTCAACTCTCACACATTCGGTGTGAGTTTAAGTGGCATATTCACGTTCCTCTGTTGTAGTCAGCAATTATTCAATCAACGTGTATGTAAGAGATTTTCGTGCGGAATTTAAGTCCTTGTGCATGGAGAGGTTGGAAGCAGTGGAATTGCATAAAGATGTTTCAAATGATCTAATTTCATTTAAATGATCATTAAACACATGCAATGCTTCCACTCCCTGAATAAAGAAAAGCGTAAAAAGTCTGGAGTCGCAATCGGAATGCTTTATAAATGAAAACTGGTCACGTCTGATAATATTGTGAGTTATCGAAGTTTCTGTAATGGTAATTTAAATTAATGATCGAAAACTGTCGTGACCAATCATTAATTTAAAGGGATTGTTTTGAGCCTCCCCTATCACCAGTTCACAAGCCGCCACTGTTCCATACATGCCAAAGGAAGTCAGTTACAGTGGGCTCAAAAATTACTGGCTGCCCTGACTGGCAATGAACAAAAAATACTTCGAAAAATATATTTATTGAGAAACTATAATTATGTGAGACATAATGAGGCATGTGAGAAACACTGTACAATATTAATGTTATAATGGAACCAATCGGAATCAGTTACTGATTTAATTAAGAATCAGCTTCATCCAAATTAAGGTTTCACAATTAATGGCACCCTGTAATGTAATTGTATATTACATTTACCAAAATTAAAGCAGGTTTTAAATTCCACTTAGTTAAGTTTTATCTGAGTATAAAGGCTCACCTGCAGTGAGCCATTACATCACTTCATGTTTCACTAGGGCATAAAAATGACGTGACACTCGTATCACCCAATATCTCTTTATCACCCAGCAGCATGAAGAAAACAAAACAACTGTCAGTTTAAAAGAGGCAGATGGTCATAAACCCTCATAAATGTGGTAATGGCTGCAATAAGATTCACGAACAATTAAAAATGCCACTGAGCACTGTCAGGGCAGTGATTCAAACATCCCAAAGATATGAAACTGTGGAAAACCTCAAGGGTAGAGGACACAACTGCATTTTGCCCCCCAGGATACTGAGGAGGATGGTGAGAGAAGCAATGAAATCCCCAAAAATTACTGTGTAGGAATTTCAGGCCTTGGTGGCATCTTGGGTTCACTAGATTTCAAAATGCTCCATCAGTTGTCCATATCAATTTATTTTCCTCAAAACTCCTGACAAATTTCAGGTTCCAATTAGATATTCTTGTTATCCACAACTGATTTTTTTTTTTTTTTGCTTCACGGAAACTGCATGTACAATGCTTCTGAAATTTTGATTTTAAAATCAGAAGCACATTTATGCTTTTTGCAGCTGGTCCTGAAAGCAAGTGCCTTCCAACAATTGTCATTAATTTGCTGACAGCAGGATTTGTATTTGGAGGGATCAGAGCTTTATGAGTTGGGAGAAGAAAGCAAGGCAATAACATTACCAACAACATACCAAGTGTGCGTTGAAGCTGCCTGGGTATGGACCAGGGAAACTACGGACAATCACAATCAAAAGCTTGCGAGATAGTTTTATGGCGCAACAAGGCATGTGTCTAAAGGGCTTGTCCAGGTAAAGCACTAATTTTCAACGCAGTGATCTGACCCTATTGATCCAGAATTCAATTTCCACTTCTTTTTCTGACTGTGGCAATAAGTCATTGACGATGAATAGTTGGCTCCAGTGTCACCTGGAGAGGGAATTTTTCCGCCACCAAAAATAAATAAATAAATGAAATTAAAAAAATTTCATCATATGTTTTATGGTTAAAATATAATCTTAAGTGATAAGAAAAGCAGCAAAGTATTAATTGACACTTTGATGCAATGTGCTTGGACTATGAATTTTAGTACTGGTGAATAGTGCGTTTTGTATTTAGCAGTCCAGCGTTGTGTGCTGTGTTCTCGGCACAAAGCTGAACGCTTCCACTTACAGACAGAATATTAATATCCAAAACCTTAAAATAGATTCAGTTCTCTGCGGTGTACACACAGAGACTGTCAGGAGGCTGGTATGCGAGAATTATTAACGGAGAGGTTACTCATTGTATTGTAAATCGTGTCAGTTTATGTGAGTGAGAGAAAGAGTCTTGGGAAATCACTGTCTGTTCTGCAGTACAGCCTTTTCACCTGAGCGCAAAACTGTCTTTATCATACTAATATAAACTATGCAGTTACACCTTCGTGGAAGACATAAGACATAACAAGCAGGTCGATAGTAATCATCGCTTCGTTGGGAATTCATAACTTACTTTTATCTCAGAATCTCCCGTGGGCCATAGATCAAGTGGCTGAAATCTTTCTTCAGTCCTTCAGATTTATCATTCTATTGGCCAGCTGGTGCAGGTGTTTCAAGTTGACTGTTTCCTGAAGCTCGTGGAAATTATTGTTTAAGAGGGACATTGTGTGACCTTGTGCTCTCTGATTTTATGCTGTATTTATAGCTTTATGCATCACATTCCTGTGTGACATAATATCTTTTTTATCGACAGTAATAAATTGTGGTATTATGAGGGGAAAAAAATCTGAAGGTAATCATGGATCATTATGGATCCTAATCTTCAAAATGAATCAGTGTCCCATAGATTCAGGATCTCAAAGGGAAATGAGGAAAAATGATCAAACCACATGGTTACTGTGCAATGGACAAAAAAGATTAATGGGACTGGGAATGGGCCGCTGGTTACTACAAGATATCCTTATGAACCTGGTAAGCTAAGCAACCTGGTGAGCTAACCAAGAGAAACATTTGAGCCTTTGCCATTTCAATATTTCATGAAAATATATTTATTTTTTTTAATAAACAAAGAGTTCATGAGTTCAGTGAATTCAAATGAAGGACAATCCATAATGTGTCACTGTGGGGTTTTGCGGCTTCAAAGGAAAAGGGTCAATTTAGCTGCTTGTCAGCATTGTTTTAGCTGTTATCGACAGCATATTTTAGTTCAGATTCTGAAGACAGCTGCAGTGAAAGCCTGGCAGAGATTCACTAAGGAGGGAACCCGGCATCTGACTTTGTCTGTGAGTTCCAAAGTTCAGAAAGCCATTGACTATAAAGGATTTGCAACCAATTATTACATTTTGTGGGCAAAAAAGAAAAATGGTTATAATTCCTATTAGGGCTAAAGAGGAGAGAGGCCATCCAGCTTGTTATCAGCAAGCAATTTAAAAGCCAGCATCCATGATCATATGGGCATGCAATAGCACACATGACATGGGTAACTTGCGCATCCGTGGAGACATCATTCATGGTGAGCGATATATACCATACAGGTTTTGGTGCAACATTTACTGCCATCCAGAAGCCCTTTTTAAGGGAAGGCTTTGCTCATTTCAGCAACACCATGCCAAACAACATTATCTGCATGTATTACAACAACATGGCTCTGTAGTAAAAGAGTCGGGGTGCTAAAGTGGTCTGTCTGCTGTCTAGGCCTGTCACCCACTGACAATATTTGGCGCATTATGAAATGAAAAATATGACAAAGGCGGCTGCAAAGTGAGCAGCTGAAATCCTACATAAAGCAAGAATGGGGAAAGATTTCGCTTTCAAAACTATAGCAGTTGGTCTCCTTAGTTTCCAAACGCCTACAAAGTGTTAATTGAAGATGACATGATGCAACATAATGTTAAACATGCCCCTGAGAGAACTTTTTGAAATGTGTTGCTGGCAGCAAATTCAAAATGAGCACATATTTTCCAAAAAACAATAAAATATCTCAGTTTCAACATCTGATGTATTGTCTTTGTACTTTTTTCAAATAAATATTACATTCATAGGATTTTAAAATCGTTACATTCAGTTTTTATTTACAGTTTTACACAGCGTCCCAACTTTTCTGGAGGTAGATTTGTACATTAATGACCTTAACATTGAAAATAAATTTGCTAAGTTGAATCAAGATGACATGGATGGAACATATAATTTGGTGGAAACTTGGCAAAAAAATTCAATGGAGCTGAAGTTCTTCATGTCGGAAATTGTATCAGGCAATATAATTTACAACAACACCATACAACAATTAGAGCATCTAAAATGTAAAGAGAAGAGCTACAAAGTTCATTCCTTGTTTAAAAGATATGAGGAAAGACTGAAGAATCATCATCTCTTCAGCCTTAGCAAAAGGAGAATTCACGGCAATCTGATTGATGGCTTTAAATAAGGAAAAAGGATGAAATTTAACTATGCCGAATTATTTAAGTTATGTTCTGTTTGCTGAGTTTTCAGAATTTTCAGGCTTGAGAGAAAGTTAGATATCATCAAGTTCTTAAGTGTTAGGTACACTTTATTGGTGGGAAAACAGCGACCCTTATTGGCTGAAAGACCTGTTCCACCACACTGTTATGTAATGTTATGCTATGCTACGCTGTGTTATGCTACGTTACATTGTGACATGCCATGTTGTTTTACAGGGGCGTAATTTTAACGGGAGTTGGGGGGGACGGAAACACGCCTTTATGACAATCAGTCCTGGCCAGTTCTCAATCATTTTCCTCCATCGACGCGTTTTCCAATTACCGTAATTGGCAACTGAAGACACGGTTCCTCTCATATGCGATCTAACAGCATCCAGCGTTGATATGGTCGGGTAAATTAAGTTCAGAAAATTAATTTACTGCTTGCCTGTGAGTCGACAGGTAAGCAATTTTGAATAACGGTGATTTAAGCACAGCAAATACGCATCCTGATGACCGATTGCCGTCTTACTTAATGGGAGAGAACAAGCAGCACCTGTTCATTATGAACGGCAAAAAGTTCAGTGTCGCATTAATACTTAGGTCTAAACAGTGGAGTTAAATCGCATATGGAGAGGAACCGTGTCTTCAGTTGCCAATTACGATAATTGGAAAAGGCGTCGATGAAGGAAAATGATTGAGAACTGGCCAGGACTAATTGTCATAAAGGCCGTGTCTCCGTACCCCCAACTGCCAGTTAAAATTACGTCCCCTGTTGTTTTACTGTAAATAATGAGAGAATAACAGACCATTGGCCGCAACTAATTATGATTATTCTTAGCCTTCTTAAAAGTGGGGTGGCATACATGAAAAGTGTAGTGATCCCTTCACATTTCCACCATTATCCTAATTTGGATGTAAATACTTAAGCTAAAAGTTAGCACTTTGAGCTCTTACTCAATATTTAATTCAATATCCAATGTGTTACAATTGACTTTTTGTCATTGTCCAAATACTTGTGGACCAGTCTGTATGTAGAATTACTGCATTTTGAGGTTATGAGTCATTGGCATGGCTTAATGATATGATTATTTATCCGGAGATTCGGCCTTAATCTTGGCCTCAGCTTTCGCCGGGCTGCCTACTGTCATTGCTATGCAATGCTCTGACTAACTGTGACAGATTGGCCACAGAGTTAATTACCAGCTAGGGAAAATTGCAATGAAGCTGATTGGGACAGGCATCGTAAAACATTTTCTATGCTCCAAGACCTAACTGCCTGCCAAAACCTAAATAATGAAACGCTAATAATAGCAAAGTGAACAAATTGCCCTTTTTGGAATTGTAGTACCAACTGGTCAGATCTGCTTCTTAATGAATTTATGTTCCAGGTGAAAACATGGATTTCTGAAATGAACTTACAATGAGTAGTTATTGCATCTCTTCATTTGGCCTTTAAAAACTATTTTGGAAAGAATTTGTAAAACTCCTGAACATGAGACCTTACATGGTAGGGTTGTAAAAGTGTTCAGTAGTTTTTGTGGCCATTGTATTACAGTTTAAAGAGGACATGTAAAATCTGTGTACTGCCTAAAAACTGTCAATCTTAAAACTTGTAAACACAAATTATTTTTGTCCTTTGTGAAAATTAATTATTTTTGTTTCTTAAGTATACTGCTTTCTTCATCTCTGCATTATCTCAAATTTACAAGAAAAATAGCCTGTGCCATTCCAGTTCAAACTACTGTCCTACAGCTGCCCCATTGGTTTGCCATACATAGCTGACTGCCTGGAGTCATCGCAGAAGTTATTTTAAAGCTTGTCGCAGGGTTTCCCAGGGTCTGGCACTCTTATAAGCGCTAAATGCTTTCTAAACTGCTTTTGCACATTTAACCTTGTCAAAAACTTTAGCATTTGCATTGAATATTGTGTCCAACAATGGCATTCTGAGTTGTACACCCTAAAAACTGCCATTTCAATCCTCAAAGCAAGCAGCTCACTGTTGGAGCTGGAGATGCGATGGTATTAGCATGCATTAGCAACATGACACACAGACATGATGGACATATTTATTTATTAAGTACAAAATGGCTGCATTTGTATCGAAAGGTATTGTGGGTTCAGGCCTCAAACTACAGGTGATAAGGGGCACGGCAAAAGTTGCTGTGGTCCATGCTGAAAATATAAGGGCATTATGGCACTCTGTAGAAGGGGCACCACCGCAAAGTCTGCCGCTACCTTGGGGGCACATCAGCAAATCCACCACAGAGCCTTAGGTCATCGCTTTAGCTAATAAAAAGTAAAGGTCCGTAGACTCAAATGTTCCTCACATAAACTGACCAATCAGCATGCGCTATGCAAATCAAAACCATTCTTGAAAGAAAACATTCCCTGTATTTTTAAAGTCAGCTGAAATACAGTACACCATTCATATTTTCCCCAATATTTTAACTGTAATAAAATTGATTCCTCAAATACGTAGAAAAAACTTGCAATGGATTATTGTTCATGGAGACTCTGGCTACGTTCACATGAAATTTAGACGGATTTTACTGTACAGTTTGTGAGAAAATTAAAGGCAAAATCAGCTGAAAATAGTAACACGTTGCGTTTGGACAGTATAAAAAGACAATAATATACAGCCATCCCAACTGAGCTAGCTAACATTAGCTTTTCGCTAGTGGAAATTTAGAGTATGTTTAGAGTGTTATTTTTTCCTGCTTACCGACATCATAGCATAGCGTTTCTGACATCTATAGATTATCTAGGTTGTTTAATATGATGTATTAATCTTCACTGTTGCTGAAAGTGAACCCGCTACAGCAGCGGAAATACGGCATGTTGGGAGAACCCTCCGTGAAAGTAACGTATTGGGTTTTCTTCCAAGTTTCTTTTGAACTGCACCACACTCCATCCATTAGCTTACGTTAATGTAATGATAACATTGAAATTGGGGGAATAAAGTTGTCAGCTAATGCGAAAGTTGTCATTAACAAACATTATTAAAGGGGCGGGTTCCATAGTGTTGGAACAACTCCTTTTGCTAGCCGAAGGTTCTTTGCTAATCCAGCATTATACTGTCCCAAGTGTGCAAAAGTCTGGGGAGAAAAAAACAGCATCACCAGATGGAATGATACAAATATTTTTATCTGGGTTTTGACAGTCAACCAAGGAACAGTTATGTCCTCCACTGCCTGTAGCTCTCTTTTTCCTCAACATGCTTGCCTCTGTTTGGGTTACGCCGGGTAGAAATACACATGGCGGATATTCTTCCTTCTCTCCAGAAAACAGAAGTAGTCTCCCCCCGACCTCTCCTTGGCTTCTTCCTGACGTCAACGAGAAGCCTTATCTGAAATCTCGTTTTTCCCCCTCCTACTGAATTCATGGGAGAGGAGGTCAGAGTGAAGTGATTTGACCAGAAAACATGTCAGCTATTGTCAGTGATGGAGAAGATTGAGATATTCATGCAACAACCTGAAAAAAAAAGGATTTTCCAGTGATGGATCCTTTAACAATGTTAGAAAAGGCAAAATCTATGTAATTGCACTGTGCCCTTGAAAGTGACTTCAAGATCACCAAAATTGACTGGTGTCACGGGACCCCCCAAGTACATGTGGGTCTTAAATATGAGCCAAAGCGGTCAACTGATTCTTGAGATGTCACATTAACAAGGTTTACAGGGGCAAAGTCTATGTAATTGTGCTGTGACCTTGAAAATGACTTGAAGGTCACCAAAATCAACAGGTGTAGCAGAACCTCCCTATTACTTGTTGGTGCTAAATACGACCAGAATCAGTCTACTGGTTCTTGAGAAGTCGCGCTAACAATGTTAACAGAGGCCAAATCTATGTAATTGCACTGTGACCTTGAAAATGACCTCAAGGTCACCAAAATCAACTGGAGTCGCAGGACCCCCCAAGTACATGTTGGAGACAAATATGATCAGAATTGTTCCTCTGGTTCTTAAGATATCGCGCTAACACCAACTGGACGGACGTACAGAAGGATGGACAAAAAATAATTTACTTGCTTGTCAACTACTTTGCAGCTTCCTCTTTTGGTGCACTATGCAGTACAAACCATTGAGTGATTGGTTATACCAGTAGTTCACTACCTTATGCAGATATTCACGTAGCTCTCTGAGAATTCCGAAGTGTGATTGCAGTTCATTCAATAATTCTACTTAAAATGCATTATAAGACTACTGGAGGAATTGAGTTGGTCTTTCTTAAAAATAGCTTATTTTGTTTGCCAAAATGAAATAGAAAATCTGTCAGTAAATGTCAAAATTTGGACAGATGGAGACCTGTGGGCTGAGATAGCAAATAGTAAACTTACAGTATAATCTGTTTGATTTATTTTTGTTTGAAATCAGTCTATGACATCATTAACCCCTTTGCACAGAATACAAAGTTAATGCCAAATTATCCTGTAGTGCATGAGCCTATTTAGGCTTTATAGCTCAGCATTTGTGCTATGGAAACTTTGTAAAATTATTCCAGTGTAGGTATACTTTTGGAAATTCAATCCCAGAATTGTTGAGGAGTTAAATTTCGGAATTTACAGATGCTGGCGTCAATATTTCAGCAAAGGGGTTGATAGGTTACCCTCTTATAAGTGTCCGTGTTACAGATGGATTATGGGTAATGTCTGGGTGAGCCCCTCACACAATGTCTGCAAGCCAGCTGTCTGATCAGAGTTTAATTAGAACTCCACCAGGGACAGCTGTGCCCTTACAGGGGTCTGAATGTAACCTTTCAGTGACCAACTTTCAGCCTTAAAGGGGCCAGATACAGCTACACAGTGGCCGACCTACAACCTTACAAGGCCACAAACATAACCTTACATCAACCTTACAGGACTATGACAATCTTCTCTACACACTGTCTGTCTGCCAACACTCACTTGATCATTTTTCATCTCTCCTGAGTGGGAAGGTGTGAACAGCTCCTGCAGGCTTCAAAGAAATGTATTAAGCAGCTTTTTCTCCTTGTGAGGGCCTTATTCCTACATTTGCTGTGAGTGAAAATCATTTTATTTCCTGAGCAGATTTTATCCCGGGAAATCTTGCATAGCTTAAAACTTTTTGTTTCAGAATTTTTGGCGCTGCATATTTGCTGAGTAAGATCGGATTTAGGCCATTCACAAAACTGACTGTGGATGCACCCTTTGAGATGGCAAGAGCAAAAAAAGCCTGCAAACTCAGAGCAGCACAATAGTGGTCTGCTGGCACTCATTTTTTCAGTGCAACGCTTTTGAATTCCATACTGTGGATGTGTGCAGTTTTGTGGTAGTTTTTGAAACAACTTTCTGTTACGAGCAGTTCTTTGCGAACGTTTTTTGTCTGAACCGTTGTGTGAATTCCACCGGTGTCTCTTCTCAATTCAGCAACTTGCATGTCCATTACAATGCCATGAAAAGGTATTTGCCCACTTCCTGATTTCTTTTTTTTTGCATATTTGTCGCACTAAAATGTTTCAGATCACCAAACAAATATTAATATTAGACAAAGAAAGCCCAAGTAAATACAAAATGCAGGTTTTAAATGATGATTTCATTTATTAAGGGGAAAAAACTATCCAAACCTACCTGGCCCTCTGTGAAAAAGTAATTGCCCCCTAAATCCTAATAACTGGGAGTGTCACCCTCTGCAACAACAACTGCTATCAAACATCTGCAATAACTGGCAATGAGTTTTTCACATCGCTGTGGAAGAATTTTAGCCCACCCATCTTTGCAGAATTATTTTAATACAGCCACATTGGCAGGTTTTTCAGCATGAACATGTGTTTAAGGTCATGCCACAGCATCTCAAGTGGATTTAAGTCTGGACTATGACTAGGCTTCTCCAAAATCTTCATATTGTTCTTTTAAGCCATTCAGAGATGGACTTGCTACTGTGTTTCAGGTCATTGTCCTGCTGCATAATCCAAGTGCACTTGAGCTTGAGGTCACGAACAGATGGTTGGACATTCTCCTTCAGATGTCATGGTTATGGTTTTTGTTCATGTTTATGTTCAAATTCATTGTTCATGATTTTGTCTTTTACTTATTCCTTTTGGTTATTGTTATTCTCAGGTTTTAAATTAATTCTATTTTCCAGTTCCATTGCAGTTGTCTCCCCTGTCTTGTGATCTAGTTGGTTCAGTCCGTCTCCCCGGTCTGTGTGCTCACATGCTTCGGGTGATTTCAATGGTTTCTGGGGTTCAATAATATTCCTTCAATCCTCATTTACCTCCTTCGCCTTACTGTTCTGATTACTAACAAAACTAACATTTGTATTTGGTATCATAGTCTACTAACCCAACTAATCCATGTATATATATATATATATATATATTACTAACTTACAAACGAGCACTCGCGTTAAATCTGTAAAGTCACACCGCTACTAATTAATATTAATTCCCTCTCAGCAATCGCCCTGTTCTAGTCTCCGCCTCTTGCTCAGCATTAGCTGTCTCCCCCTGCGTTTCTGCGAGATCTCTCGCACGTGCTTAATTACTTTCCTGCAATCATTATCTGTGCATTTAGAACTCCTTGACTGGAGATGTTTAAATGTCATAGGCGGTTTGCGTGATTCCTGTTTGTGTATTGGCTTTCGCCAATTTTCGGGGTTAGGGTCTCCCTCATGTGATTCTCCCATTGTAATTAGTCTAATCCAGCTCACCTGTTCCCTGCGTAGCATGTGACTTCCCTCCCGTCTATTTAAGAGTCCTCACTGCTGTTCTGACTTTGTCACAACATTGATCGATATTTCTTTGTGCAGAGCCTCTTGTATGCCATTGAGTATTGTTTTCCTTCAACTGTTTTGCCTGACTTGCCATAGCCCTTTTTGGGTTGTTTTGTCTTCTTGGATTTCAACCTATTTCTGTATGACCGCGTTTTCTGTGTTTGGATGCCCTGTGTATGACCAACTGCTTTGTTCATCTGCTACAACTTTTTGCCTACCGTCTATGTACCTTTGCTCATCTGTTTCTCTGATTCTGACCCCTGCCTGTCTAGTCAACTCTGTTTTTGGAATTTGTGGCTTGGCAATTCTTGTGTTTTTTGGCATTGACCCGGACTTCATTAAAGGCATAGTTTTTTGGATTTCCATCTGTTGCGTGTGGTTCCTGAACGCTACGTCACATCAGAGTTTTCTGGTAGAGAGCACAATTCATAGTTCCATCAATTACGACAAGTCGTCTAGGTCCTGAAGTAGCAAAGCAGCCCCAAGCCATCACACTACCACCACCATGTTTGACTTTTGATATTATGTTCTTTTTATGAAATGCTGTGTTAGTTTTACGGCAGATTTAAAGATGTAAACTTTTGTCTTGTCAGTCCACAAAATATTTTCCCAAAAGTCTTGGGGATGATCAAGATGTTTTTTGGCAAATGTGAGACAAGCCTGATTTTTGGTCAGCAGTGGTTATCACCTTGGAACTCTCCCGTGGATGCCTTTTTGCCCAGTGTCTTTCTTATTGTTGAATCATGAAAACTGATGTTAACTGAGGTAAGTGAGGCCTGCAGTTGTTGAAATGCTGTTCTGAGCTCTTTTGTGACCTCCTGGATGAGTCGTTGATGCGCTCTTGGAGTAATTTTGGTAGGCTGGCCCACTCCTGGGAAGTGGTTGTCCTCTAATAACCATGTGACAAGTATTTAAACTCTCAGTGTTGCAAGTTGCTGAATTGGAAATTGCCGTTTGTGATTGTTGGCAAGCAGCATTGTTAGTCCAAACTCTTTGGGCTCTAATTTCCTGGCGCAGCGCAGGTGGCGTAGCGAGGCGCAGCCCGCGCAGTGGTAATTTCGTACGGCGCAGCCCGCGTAGTGGTAATTTCGTGAGGTGCGCGGCCTTCGGTAGACGAAGGTGCGCCGAGATGGGTGTGGCGGCGTAGTAGGGGGAGGTGTCACATATTCATCAAGACGCAGTGACAATTTCGTAGAAAAAGTCTCCGCTGGAGTTGCGCAGAAAACTCGCCAGCTTCAACCTGGTTTAATTTCTGTGCAGTGGTAATTTGGCTGACCGGCGCAGAGTGCGCACACGTCACCGAAATCTCACAGGCAGGTTTACAGAATGTCAGGCACATTTCAATGCAAGAAATAATTACAGGAAGCACTATTTAATGTAACTATCTGAATAAGGACATAAATTATAGTATCTATATCGATTTTCCTGATGTCAGGCGGTTGCCACGCGTAATGGAAACTTGACCTGGCTTAATCAGCGCAACTAAATCTGTGATGCAAACTAACGACTTCACATCTTTCTCTGCCAACCATAAACTGTATAATATATATATATCGAATGCTTGCGCTCTATGCTCATTAAAGCCGCTTGCACACTGGACGCAAAACGAATTTTTCGCACGACTGATTACAGACAAAGTCAAGGCAAAGACGCGATAGTCGGACAGGGTTTTAATATAGCTCCGTGTCCGAGAGTCATAAAAGTTCTAATTTTTCCGCGTATTCCAGGAATTATTAGACGTGCAAACTTGGCTATGTTTGTGTTTGACCTTCACAAAATGCAAATTGATAGCTATCGACTTTTCTTTTTTGCCTATTCATCTGTTTTCTTCCGTTGAAGATAGACATCAGTATTTATTCTGTCTTTCTTTTGAAAATTGGTCAGATGGATCAAACAGATTCACGCTTTATTTCCACAGCAGAGATAAAATAGTGCGTGAGCAAATCAATTCCATGACCACTGACAGAGTGAAGAAATCATCGCATGCACGATCAAGACTGTCCGACACGAAATGCAAAATACTCCTTGTCCAGCAGCCAGCAAAAAGTAAAAGTATTGATATGAGAACATATTTATGACGAAATAAAGAATAAAAATATATCAGTTACAAACGTGATATCAAACAAAGATGACCCGCCAATAAATAAATCGCAGTGTTCATTGGATGCTCCGTTGTTAAAATGTTTCTTTTTATTCTTTATTTCATTATCAATCTGTTCTAATCGTCCTTTTTTTTGGCTGTCAGGCACGGAGGCATTGTACATTGTCTCGCGCCAATGTCTAGGACTCGCTTTATTGGACAGCTTAAACAGAAACATTGATTGAAATTTTCGGTACTCATCTTAAAGAACTGAACCCTCTTATCAAACATTCACGTGTAATATCTAAAATAGTCAGTAGATTTGAAGAAATTAAAAACAATAATAGACTGTCGGACACGACGATTTATTAAAACCCTGTCAGACCTTTGGACACAAGACGCAATCTTGTGAGCGAAAAATTCGTTTCGCGTCCAGTGTGCAAGCGGCTTAATACTAGGCTACTATTATTGTCACTTATGTTTTATCGTCTTTAGTGGGGGAAAGGAATGCAGCCTGATTGCTATGATCTCGTCCTGAGTTAAAATCACATATTGGAAATAAATGTGTAACGTATCTTGCTTTGTTGTATATGCATGTTTGTAATAAAAGGAACACGCTATCCGTCGTTTCTCTTGCCAGTGAGCAAGATTTGACTCGGCTGGGTCGCCTTCTACATTCTAACACATTAAAGGTGAGGTGAGGAGCTCATTTGACTGGTGAAGATTTGACTCGGCTGTGTTATACCCAAACACGCCTTCTTTGCCAACTTGCGCTGGAAGGAGGGGCAGAGGCGGGACAGAGGAGTACTTGCGCCAGGCTACGCCGGGCACGAAATTGCCACATACGCCTGGACACACCCCGTTGGCGCGGCACACCCCCCATGCGCCGCGCCTGCGCCTGGTCTACGAAATTAGAGCCCTTTGTCTTAAAGTGCAAATTGTACTTCACTGACAGTAGTTCCTGAAAGTCTTTCTCATTCCTCAGTGAATTTGAACAAGCTTCTTATCCTAATCAGGGTCTAGGACTGGGACCATGTTCAAGTAAACCCAGTAATAGTCAGTTTGGCAGTTCAGTCTAATAGAAACAAGCTCCCCAGCCTAAGCAGGGTACAGAATTGGGAATCACTTTCTTAACTCCTCCAAGTCTCTTGCTCTGTCCAGTTTCCCAATCCTTCTGTGGGACAGTTCGGTGCCGGCAAAGTGTGTATTCCACCTGGCTGTTATCTCGGAAGCCACTGGCCTGTAACTGACAGCTCTACTTTTCCTATTTCATTTGCATTGAACTGTGTTACCATATACCGGGTTCTGTCCTGACCTTTTACACAGGGGTTCCATCCCTTATGTTACCATATTACACTTGTCAATGACCTACCTGTTGGATTGTTCTCTGCCTCCGCACTTGATTCCTGATCTGGACCTTAAGAGTAACAATGCTACGAGGCCAGTATAATAATAATAAGTAAATTAAAAAAATCCAAATATCAAAAAACCTTCAACTGTTCAGAATTAAATTCAATCAAGCTGGTTTTTGGTCCATATTTCACCTATGTCATATTGTTCTTTTGTTGCCTTAGAAATTGGCTGGTAGATTTTTCTTAGCTTGCTTGAGAACTTGCTAGAGTCAAGGCAAATCTGTGGACTTGCTGTCTTACTTGCTTTTGTCTCTTCATATTGAAACAGCTTCTATGACACCACATGGAGCCTAAACCATCTGTTACTTCCTTTAAGATTTAAAAATGTCTCAGTAATATTACATTTTTTCAATGTCTGAAAATTCAATTTTGAATTGACTCCCTAATATAAAAAAATAACCGACTAACAAACTAAATTTATTTACATTAAAATTGGATGCCAAAATCTTTTTAACTGTGGTGTGTATTTGCGCAATTTAAACATTCCTTTAAGAGTGATAAAAAATGCAGGCTGAGGAGGTGTAAATGCAGTCAGTGTCAGTGATGTGTAGAGTCAAAAAAAATCTTGCTAAGCCATACGCAAAAGTGGACCAGAATCTTCATTAAATGCAAAATCACATGCATGAATCAAGATGTGCTTTAGAACAGTGTTTTTTAAGCAAACCTTTATCAGACAAGAGTGGTACATTTCTTCTTCGCATCACATCTATGTGTCCCCCTTCCCTGCTGGCTGAACTCTCAACTGAAGGGAGGGAGGATTGAGGGAAAGAGAGATGCAGTCCATGCCTCTCTTAAACATATGGAAAATGCCCAAAGAAACATACCCTGCATTCCTTTCTCCACCCATTTTTGTATTCAGAGAAAAAAAATACCCCCCTAATGTATTTATCAGTTAGAAATGTCTCTCTTTATGGAGGTATTTTAAAGCAACATTTTTCATATTTATTTTCTGCCAAATTGTAACAACAGTCCTATTTTAGGTTCTACACAAATGATGCATATATTTTTTTTCTTCATTTTTTGTCTTGCTTTGTGTTCAAGGTAAAGGCCATATTTTTAGTATAAAATAGGGGAGAGACATGCTGTTTATTGCCTGATCCATCACAGCAAATGCATCAGGAATGAATGGATTAATATTGGTGTTTTTATTCTGCTCGGTCCTGCTTTTTGTCAAATTCAGAAGCCTGAGTGCATGTGTGTGCTTTCATTTCAGCAGAACCGTATAACCTCTTGATGAATGAGCGCGTTTCAAAATGAAACTCCTATCACAAGACGCCATCTCAAAATTTGAGAGTAAGCATTGTCCTGGATTCAGGCTGCCAGTTCTGTGGCATTTCTGCAAATATGGGAATGAAAGATTCAGGAACTGAATGGGCAGCTCTCAGAGGAAGATGTGACGATGTAAATATTCTTTCCTCAGGCAGAGTCAAGTTCTCTTTGACTTTCTCGTTTTTGAGCAGGGAGGAAGGTGTCAAAACTGGGAGCCAAGCAAGCCTGTCTTGTGTGTGTGCCTGCTTAATAGGTTCTTGTGTAATATCAGATCTTCTGTTATTGCTCAAAGCGAGTGTTTGCCCCTCAGACAGTCTTACTGCTTACCAGCCTGTGGATCAAACCCAGAGTGCCCCCTGTTGGTTGTTTTTGTTGCTGCAATCTGTCTGGGTCCCCAATAATCTTCAGTTAGGGCATGAGGAGTTCAAAAATAGTTGTAAAGATAGCTGTATTGGCCAGCTTCTGTGCAAACTTTCCCCCAGTTATACTGAAAAAAATGAAAAAAAAAGACCATTAGTATGCGTGCTGTGTACTTGGACAATGATAACTAGATGTAATCATCTCTTCCTGAGATGAAGCTGGTCAGCTGCTACATGGCCGAAGTAATATAAATTGTTGCCTCCCTCTTGCATTAAATGCTGTAATCTCCGGTCCTTGAACAATGGAATGTCTGCCAGTGTTGAGGACTTGGAAAGAAAGCGTGTGGAATGTTTAATCAATTAATGAGCTCACTTAAACAATTAATTGCTAAACCACCCCTTGGGTGGGGGGGCTGGGGGAGACTTAACCCAATGCAGCCTTCTAAGATTAATCTGGGATTCCTTAATAAAAAGCCAGCACCTTCTGGTTTGATATCTTCTGGCCACAAGCCACCACTCTGTCCTGGATAGGGAGCTTCAATGATATAGAAGCATTTTCAGTGGTGTAAGGACACAAGCTTTCACATTGTTTTTCCAGCTAAAGGATTCCCATACCCACGTCTGGTCAGACCCTGGAGGCCGAGAATAGATTTAAATGTATGTTGTCATTGATGGACATGTGGAATTGTGATGGAAAGAGATGGTGAAAATTCATTAGGAGGCTGAGGAAGCCGTAGGGCTCCTTTATTCATCTACTGCCCATGCGCTGTATCCAGTATACAGGGCTTTTACACCATCCTATGCACAATTTAGAGCCAGAGGGATGGAAATGACATTAATTAATCACTGAAATGTGTGTTTCTACAAAAAGTCATGGAGTGAAATGGAACACTGTAGTAACAGAAAAATCACTGAGCTCTACTTTGCAGATTATGTTTTAGTGATATTGTATTCACCCTCAAATATTAGATGTGTATCTTCAAGAGATCATAGGAATGCACTGTATTTCATTCTACTGAAAGATAAATCAACTTGTCACACTTGTTAACCTTAATTGCAAGTTAGCCCGGTTACTAGAAAGCGCGAAGTATGAATGAGGTTTTTTGACTAAAGGCCTGAATATTAAACTATTTGTCCAACGATAAGCTCCCATGACGTTTGAAATACAACACTGTTTTTATGACTTTCAGAAAATTCAAATATTTAACTTATTTTATGCAATTTAATTTCCATAGGTTTATGACAGGATATTTAATCTCTGTAATCCTCAAAAGAACATAGTCAAACGTAGAGTAGACTACTCTTATTTGATGCTAGCTAGGCTAGCTAGTCTTGTTGATGACATGTTGGCTAATATACAAATGCTAAGCATTTCAGACACTGGAGTTGGATATTAGCCACCAATGTGCGCACACGCAGTTTAAATGCCCAGAAAAAAAAAAATGTGAAATGGTAAGGGCTGTTCATAAATAGTCACTTTGTATGAGAGATCAGACCAAACAAACAAACATTTGCTGAACATTTATACGAACAGTATTCGTGACTATGTGGTTTTATAATACTTAGTTAAATTGTTTCTAAATCAACATAGTGATCTGAATTTCGATAAACATTTTTGACGAATATTTTGACGTTCATGTCTGGAAAATGTGTGCCTTGTTTCACAGAATATTTTTGTGTATTATTGTTAGGCTCTAAACCTTAGTAGAGACATGGATTCCAGCATGGACTGTGCGAAAGAAGAGTCCCCGCAGCTATTTCTGCTTTGCTCAGTATTCATTCTGCAATCAGATCCTCAGTGTCTGAGTGTACCTGTACAATTTCAGTCAGGCAGAACCAAAATATAGACAGGAAGGAGCTGCCTGGGAGAGTGTGTGATAACAGCCCCTGTTCTCATCCATGATGTGTCTCATTTACTTTGTCTTCACGACGCTCCTGCTGATCACACGAATCGAGGGTTACTGGTTCGAGGAGAATGTGCTGCAACTCAAATAGCCCCTGCATGTGCGCATCCGATCATACCCGCGTTTGACAGGAACTGTTGGTAAGCTGTCTCTCATGGAGGGAAGCTGACAGTGCCTTCAACCCTTTCCTGCTGCTTGTGTACACTGAATTTTTATTGAGGCTGACAGCTGGTGAGGTGGTCCAAGAATAAGGATCAGTCACAGCACCACTGAGAAATTCCAGAATTGTCAAGTATCCATGCCAGACGAGCTAAATCTGAGAGTCTTTTTCCCCACCAAGAAAGAGTTTCTCACTTTAAAACCGCTTTCACACTGAACGCGAAACAAGCCTTTCGCACAACAGATTACATTCAAAGTCAATGCAAAGACACAAATACACGCGTTTACGAGTGTATTCGCATCTTTGCACTGACTTTGAATGTAATCTGTCGTGCGAAAAATTTGTTTCGCGCCCGGTGTGAAAGCGGCTTTAGTCAGATCTGCAATTCAGTTAGAGGAATTTACCGCAGTAATTTGTGAATAATTGTTTGCTTTCGAGGCCTTTTGGTGAAACCTTGTCACAGCAAAACAGCAAAATTAATTATTGTGGAATAATAATGATAGTAATTACATTTCTTGGTGGCACAGTGGTTAACTCTACCCCCTCACAGCAAGAAGTTCACGGGTTCGAATCAGGCCTGGGGCCTTTCTGTGTTGAGTTTGCATGTTTTACCCGTGTTCGCATGGGTTTCCTCCCACAGTCGAAAGACACGCATGTCAAGCTAATCAGAGACTCATAATTGGTCGTCTACAAGTGTGTGAATGGTGAATGGTGAATGGTGCGCCCTGCGATGGACTAGCGAGCTGTCCAGACTGGGACCCTGCCTTTTGCCCATAGTCAGCTGGGATAGGCTCTAGCTGACCCGCAAACCTAAAATGGAAAATAGATCGATCCTCATCGTCACATTAATTGTGGTCATCATCATCAGCTTCATTTTGATAATCTTTGCCCAAAAAAAATCTTATTACATGAGCTTGATACATATTATTATTATTATTATTATTATTATTTAATGTTAAATGAGTGTATTTCTGTGCCTTCAATGATAAATTTGAGGTGGTGATAAATTCATTTCCTGTTTCAAGTTTTTTCCCCGATTTCTATCCCTGGCCCGGCTTCCCCATTACATGCAATTTCGATCCTTCATTTCGAATGTTTTAAAGCCGAATCAATTCTGGGGGTGTCTGGAGTTTTTGCTGAAGGTGCGGTTTTCCCTGGTATCAGCATACATTCAGTGCAATGTATTTAAAATGGACGGTGAGGAAGTATTTCATAAACTATGTGTGAATGGAATAAAAAAAGCTGCTGTCTTGGCAGTGGATCATTAAATAATTCAGACTATTCATTTGGAATGAGTCTAGTATAAATAGGATGCAACTCTGTAGTGAGGTTGGTCATGTATGGACCCTTGTTTAGGACCTGATTTAATGGTCAGATGAAATTCAGAAAGAGGAATGATTGTGTCCTGACGGTGTTATACAGGATTTGTGTGCAGGAAGTTATAAGTCTTGCTGTCTCGGGAATAATGGTGTGCAAATAGCACAGAATGTTATGCACTGCATGGCAGCCAGTGAAGCCCTGTGAGAGAGTCAGCTGTTTAGGTAGCCATAATTTAAAGGCTAGAGGATGGAAATAAGATGTACTGTATGTCGCAGGTCAAAGAGGGTTGAACTATCAGGTGGGTTCATAAATGACCACCATTTAAGGTGTCTGGATAATATGACATGACTTTGAGTCATGGTTTCTGGTGTGAGGCAGATATCATCCTGTAAGAATTAATGAAATAAACTATAATCTCTTGCGAATATTCAATTGCAGCTCGTCTGTTGCATTTGCTTCTTGCATGACAAAATACAGTAGCTCAGTAAAGGGAATACAAGATGGAAAGGACCTGTATTATTGCGGAATCCAACCCAGCCTGCATATCACTTTAAAGTCATTCTGTCGGTCTCTTTCTACCATACCACCTGACAAGTGTATTTCCTGTACTTTTGTATTCATGCACTGCTCCATCTGAGTCATGCAGGCAAGCTTAAGCCCAGTTGGTGCACAATTAGACTGTTTTTTAACCACAGACGATTGCATTTAAGCAATTTATGTGATAAATTGCTCAAATGCAATGTTTAATTGATAATTGTCAGGGTTAGGTTGAGCCACAGGCTTGCCTTGTCCAACGCCATTTTGCTCATTTAACCTCGACCTAATCATTTTTACAAACTTGCTTCATCTTTTGAATGAAATTGATGCTAACAGTTTAATTTCATATTGTAGCTGTCCCAGGCACAAATAGTTTTAATTGAAAATTTTAATCATTCTATCAGTATTTGGACACAAGGATACTAGTTAAACAAAGAAAATTTGCTTGGGATGCAAAAACGTCTTTTTTTGGTGCCTCTTCCTTGTTTACATCACTCTGTGAGCGAAATGAAGGAATTTGACAAAATTCACAGAGCACTGTCTCCAATGGTGAGGCCTATTCTTTGCTCACACTTTCATGTAATGCCATATTTTTTAAGTTCTAAGTTCATAAATGGCTCTATTTGTTTTTTCTCTCCTCAAGAGATTTCTTTATTATCCTTCATTCCTTTGTGCGTTCAAGCTGAAAGTTTTTTTGCTTTAACGGATGCCGTCACAGCTATGCTGAAATAGTAAAATCATTCAACAGCCTGACTGTCCCCAGGCGAGGCGAGTGGCAGATTCACTCCCTTGTAGCTCCGAGACAGACAGCTCAAAGGCTCCAGGGAACGATGACACAAGCCCAGCTGAAGCAAACAGGACCCGGCCTGATCTGCTCTTCCTCTCGCTGATTGTGACAGCCACCGAGGCTCAGAAGATCCCACTCTTCTCTTAATGGTCCAATGAATTTTATTCAGTGTCCGAAGAGATCAATATCTGCCAATCCCTCCTCTTATTCCCCTGTTACTCTCTAATTATTACACTGGTACCACAGTTTACACGGCGGTGCCTTATAGATCAATGTCTCGAGGGCGAGAAAACATGCCTTTTCAAATTTCGCCAACCATTTAGTTTCAACCCTCTAGTGCAATAGGTGCCTTTAATACACTTGTGAGAGAATTTTAGGGCGCCCAGTAAGCATTACCGTGAAAGGAGAAAAAAACATATCCCACGGAAGGCAAAGTGCTGTAACTGAAAGAAAATGGCACTCATTTTATGGTCCTTATTTATACCTAAATAAAAATGACAAATAAGGGAACAGCAGTTGTTGTACTGTCCCCTAACAGCAGCTGTTGACATTTATGAAGGCTTGTTGGTCTTGATTTATGAGAGGCACTTGACTTTTTTTTTTTTTTTTACCATAGATGGAGAGATTAGTACAAATGTGGATGGAAATGCTGATAAATTGACAAATGTAAGTTTTTATATTGATTTTGATTGAGTGGCAAGACTGATAGATGAAGATAGTACATATTCATATGCACCATTTTGTTTTGGGAACAAAAAGAGGAGCTGGTAATTTTGTCCACAAGCTGTATAGGAAACATATTTATAGTGTGAGTGCATCCACTGTGCGTGCACAAATAGACACCATGCTATCGCTTTGTAAGTCCATTTGTAAAACTTCTTAGCCTGCAGTGAACTACCTATCTGCAGTAAACACATGTACTCATCAAGTGCCTATTTTTGCAGTTTAGGAAAATGAAGATTCAGAGCTTTCAAGTAATGTATCACATGCTGCAGTCAAAAAATATTTGGAGGAGGGTATGTTTCTTTGAATGTTGGTAGACCTTAAAATGCCTCTCTAGGAAAATGGCTCTCAAAGATTTGGAGAGATTCACACCTGAGGTTGGCAGATGGAATGTGAACAATAGCTGTTAACACCAACCTCAACCACTCTCCTTACTACAGTGTCTGTCATGACCTGTCAGTTGTATCGGAGGTGTCAGTTCTCATGCAGCAATCAGATATATCTCATAGTGTTTTTTATATGTGCTCTGATCCATCCGAGGTCAGTAAATTAATTTATAAGGAAGCCAGGTTGATTCTTCTGAGTGTAGTAACTACAGTGCTATAGCATGGTCCTGCTCTGGCCAGGTGTTAAATAGCAAAGCTTTCAGTGCCCTATATTCGGTGAATCAGGTCTGTAATGTTCAGTTTGCAGCTGTGGAGATGCAAAAAACTATAAGCCAGAAAACACCGGACCAAAAATGGTAAATAGATAAATATACACAAATTTTACTGATGAATGAAATTTTGAGATTAAAGTGCTTGGGAACACTACATGCTCGTACATGTAGTTAGATTGATTGCTCCTATCGAGAGATGACTTTGTTTGGGCTAAGCAAAGATTGGTTTGCAAGCTGTATCAACACACAAACACTTGTTAGGCTTTACTTAATTGCAAGATAAATATATTGAGAGATTTTCATTAGAATACCAAGAATAACACGCTGCAAAACACCTGCCCGATGTGGTTTGGACATGCCTAAGGAGCAAGTCAATAACTGGATAGGATCTGAAGGGACATTGCTTGTGCTACACATAAAAGAGCTGCGAGTCAGCTTGGGCAGCATGCGGAACTGCGGCACACAACGCGATCAGACGCATGGAATGCCATTTAAGTCAATAAGAAATATGTATGACGATCCAGACAAGGAACTAGTTGCAGAGGCAGAGTACAATCCAACTGTAGTGATTATTGATAGGAATATGGTTATGACAGGCAGGGACAGAGCTCTCAGTAGAAAGGCACAGTTCAGTTCAGATGGTAATATGCTCGGGGAGGGGCGTGTCCATGCCTGGCCAGTGGCGTCCCGGGGCAGAAGCCAGATGGAAATCACCTCACCGAACAGAGCTGACAGATGGCGGGTTATGAGCGTTTAACAAGAACGTAGTCCCAATCCTGATGACTGCAGAAGGCTTGGGAGATGTTACTAATAAACTGGGCTGAAGAAGAACAAGTGGGCTGAGGAAAACAATGGGAATTCACGCAAGGGTTGTAATAAATAAAATTAATATGAAAATATTAAAATGTGTCAATACAGTTCAATAAAAGAATGAATAGGTTTTAACGGAAATTTTTCAAAGGACTACTTTTATTCATTACAGGGGAGTTTTACATCATAATTCCACATTTATTTATTACAGGGGACTTTTATTTCCTAATGCCACATTCCCCAGCTCTTTGTATTTCCCATTGATTTATTCAAATATGGCATGTTTATCTCACAGATTCAGAGCATAGCAACAAAATACCAATAACACCACTGAATCACTGAATATACAGCAGCATTGTCTGCACAGGAAGGCTGCAAAAATCTCCGGTGGATGGGAAGACAGCAGGCTACATGATTGATGTTCATTGCTCATCTGTATGCGATGTCTTACTTTGAGGAGAGCATCTCAGAATTACTGAGTGAGGCTGCCAGCCTCCTCGATAGGATGGTGACGTGGCAGCCACCACAAAGAGTTGCCAAAGTGGTGACCCCAACCCCAAGAAACCCAATACATGTGACGTAAGATTAGGTTGGCACCGATAATCCAAACTCAAGGTTCTCAAACGCAATTAGTTAAACGTTCACGAAGTTTATCATTCATGATTATTCAGAATAGTTGGTCGTCATTTTTGATGAGGGTTACAAACTTTGATCAAATAATCGGGGGCAACCTGATCCAATTCTGTTATAAGATAGCTAATTAGCTTCTCATGAAGTACTGTATCAAACAGTTTTTTTAAAGTAAAAGGCTGATGTTTTCTTGAGTTTTATCCTTTGCCAGATCCACTTCTCTTTTTATGGCTTTTTTTCCTCTGTTTTTTTTTTTCCTCCTTTTCTGAGGAGTTTTAGCTACTGACAGCAAAGGAGGTGTCAGAAACTTTTGTGCCTGCGCTGCAGATTTCCTTGTTGTGCATGGCGGCATCTCAGGACAAAAGCAAAATTTTAATTGACTGTACTTTACATTAGCTACTTAATAAGCAAGCTACCAAGTTGTAGTTTGCGAGTGTGATGTGGTCGGGCTCCCCAGCTATCTTTCTACGTCCTCCTAGGTCTCGATGAAGTTACTGCTAATATCCTAGCATTTCCATGATGCTTTTTCCTAGCAGTCCTAACATTGTACAGGTTTCATATTGAAATCAAAAATATTCTCTTTTATGTCATAATTTGAAAAATTTTGTAATTCCTTTCTTCTAGTTTAGCCCAAAACTATCATCCAAAAGAGGCAGTTCAGTCTCCACAGTGACCGACGACTGACCAGTCACTTCTCCACCAATCACAGCAGAGCAGTGCAATCATCTATCAAAACAAAGCAGATTGTGCCTAATTCTTATCATATTTCTTTTTTTCGTCATTATTTAGCAGATGTCTTTATCTTTAAGGATTGAATTTAAATGGCAGTATTTGACTGGCAGAGTAAAGCAGTTTAGCATCATTGTTTATGGGTGAAATAGCGTGACCCCACCCATTAAGAATTTCACCTGAGATGCATTAAATCATGAGGGCAGTTGTTTATATTTCTTAATCTTGCTCTGGCCTCATTCCATATCTTCATCAACACAAGGCTGTGTCTGCAATTAGCCATCTGGATGCCTGACTCTGTGCTCTGTATGGCGGAACAAGCTGCTTTGAGCTGCAACAGGGACTGCTACAACCACTGTCCAGTCCAGTGCGTAGCTTTCTTCTCCAAAATATACTCTTGTCCTGTCGGGTTTCACCCCAGAATTTGCACGTTTTATTTAAATATCCTGTCATGCAATGCCTAACATTGCACTTTCAGAAAACATGAGGCTGTCTTGAGTTTATAGAGTATTGCTAAAAAAATTGCTATATGAGTATTGCTAAAATAAATAAATAAATAAATACGATGTTCATTGTTCATTTGTAGCATTGTAGATTGGAGCCTTTTGACCAGGACTCTACAGGGCACTTGTAAACTTAAAGGAATAGTTTGGGTTTTTTGAAGTGGGGTTGTATGAAGTACTTATCTCCAGTTGATATTGTCTGCAGTTGATTGTGGACAGCAAACTTTCAGTTCGTGGAACCAGTGCATTGTGGTCAGCAGTAAAATGTTTGTTTGCTACGAAAATGAAGGCCCATAATCAGAAATAAATCAATATCTATTTAAGTGTATGTTATATTTTTTATATTTTCACCGCTTTACCATGTGGTCATGAGACCCCCACTGCGAAAAACCCACACTATCCCTTTAGCTCATGGAAGAATGTCTTCCCTACATGGTTCTAAATAGGCCTCAAGCTTTGAAATAACAGTCATTGGTGTTACAGCAAAAAACCTGGACTGAGGGAGAGCAGTCATGTCCACATTTAATGTGGGGGGGGGATTCCAGCAACTACAACATACACGAGTCAATAAAAATTTAGCTAAATTTCTGTTGCAGGGTGTACAGTCAAAAACCAGTTTACTGCTCATCATAACCAATTAGGCTAATATGCTCGAGGCTCTTTGTTTTCTGCGTAATTTACAATTAGTAATATTGTTGTTTATTTATCACAAGTTACCTTTGCTCGAGTGGACAGTGTCCTCACAAATAAAGTGTGTAAAGTATTGGTGTGAAATTGATTAGGGCTGGACAGAAAATAGTGCCTTCGAGATAATTCCATCCATCTCATTAATTAAGTCTAAGAATGAGGGCAAATTAATATCGATTGTGACTAGGCTAGTCCTGAGCAGCTTTTTCACCACCCTGCTATAACTCATTGTATGGCCCATAATAAAAGAAAGGCTTTCTAGATTAATGCAGTCCTGTGGAACATTATTTATTACTTATCTACTCATTTTGGCAGGTGATCTCATTGAGAATATGATGTGATATAGCGAGGAGACCTGTATACAACAAAAGAGATTTTGAAGAAGAATAAATTGAATTACGTTTATTATAGTATTAATGAACTCTGGACCACTCCCAAAGTGGATGAGAGTATTGGGTGGAACTGCAGATGAGAGATTGGGGCAAGTGTGATGTTGGACTTGGTCTGTGATTGTGCGGACGTTGGGCGTCCCCCAGGTGGCGAGACTCAGGGTGGGGCTCGTGTTTCTTGTTGGAGTCGGTGTGGCTCCCAAGCCCCCCGGGGTCCCAGGTGGTGACTGTTTCTTGCTTCCCTCTTCGAGAGCGGAAGGGTGGGAGGGACGTAGAAACAAGACGAGCGGCGATTGTAAGAATGTAGGAAGTATCTATATATAGGCGTGAGGACGAATAGGAAGGCGCATTGGGAGTGGCCCTGTTCATTAACCTTCGTTAATGTGAACTCCCTAAAATAATATTAAAAACTGTTCACAACTTTTAAGGGGCCAAGCAAAGGCCACTCCCTTTGGCCTGTGTGACAGTAGAAAAGTTGATTCCCCACTTAAAAGTTGATCCCAAAAGTATTTCTGGACATATGTGATGGATTTGATTTGTGTATAAGTTAACATTTACATCTCCCCAGCAGTGTGGCATCACTGTCAAATTTGAGGCACTAGTTCAGGAATTTCATACCTTTCATCTGGATTATTTTAATTCATTACTTGCTGGTATCCCTGATAAATCCCTCAACAAACTTCAATACATCAAAAAATCAGCGGCTGGGTTACTCACTGGAAAATCTATTCTTATCACCTGTGGTTTACTAGCTACCCAACTACTCTAGCTCCCCAAACCTGCCTGTTTGTAGTTTAGCCTCCTCCTCATTAAATCTCTGAATGGGCTTGCCCCCTCCCATCTTACTCATTTCCTCCATTCTTACACTCCAGCTTACTTTTGTTCCCTGATACTGGTTTGCTCTCCATTTCCTGAACACAAATGTCCACATTTGGAGCTCGATCCTTTAGAGCTATTGCTCTATAAATCTGCAATACATTTTTATGAACATGTCATTTATCTAGTGCTTAGATGCAAAGTTATAGTAAAATTTTTTTGATTTTATCCAATGGTGAAAGCTATTTTGCTTATTATGAAAAGTATGCTCATAACATGAATCCAAAAATGCATCATTCATGTCCTTGAAAAGATGAGTTTGAAGACTTAATTTATTTCAATTGGATACTTCTATACCAAATTATAGTGACAATATGCATTTTCTCTCACATTGGAAGTGAATTTGCTTAATATGCTAATTTGACCACTTTCCCATACTAGGATTTAGGGGACTTTTAATCTGGTGAAACACACATATCGAAACACACTACAGTGGAAAGTTTTTTATTTATTTATTTATTTATTTATTTATTTTTCAGATGATATATAATATAACTTTAATGTCCGTTTGCACGGAAATTTGCCTTGCATTACAAGCTCCATCCTCAAAAAGACATTTAAATCATGCTAGACAAGACAATGTTAAAATGACATACACAACATAAAGTCGTTAAAACTCATTCATGCAGATGTTAGGGGATGTAGCCTACAGAGAACACTGAGTACAACAACAGATCAGTAAATTACGGGGGTCTATCTTGCCCCTGACTGTTGGTTTAGTAAGGACACAGAGTGCGGAAGAAATGAATATTTATATTTGTTTCTCCTGTAGCTCGGTACTCTAAATTTCCTTCTAGATGGTAGAAGCTGGTATTCCTCAAGTAGCACATGAGAGGGGCCAACTGCAATCTTGTTGGCCAAGCTGAGAGCGCGTTTGTTCCAGCTTTGGAAGGATTCTTCCTCCACCGTTTGACCCACCAACTTTGAGCAAACGCCCAAAAGTGCGAGTATTCTGGTCTTTAGCTGGACTGAGAGGCTGCCATACTGCCCTTCCGTACTGTATTATTCTAAGAATTGTTGCTGAGAAAAACTGGTGAAGAATGTCCTTGCTGGCACCAAATGACCAAAGTCTCCTTTTTGCACTGAGCAGTGGTGTACCCCCTCAAATTTGCTTGATTCACCAGACTAGAAATGGTACCTCTAAGAGTCAGATGTAGCTGTTGGGCAGCAGGAGTTATCAGCTTTCAATTGACTACTCAGTTGAAGAATTAACAAATATTTTCAGAATTTTATTTAACATATTTCAGCTTTTGTTTTGCTTTATAGCACCAATGAACTGTCATGTTTAATTTGTGTTTGTAACATACACTATCCATTTGGAATTGAAATAAAGGTATTTTTGCAGTATGACGCCTAAGCTCCGGACCAGTATTAAAACTAACAGCACTACACTACTGGATTACTCATCTGATTTTAGAACAGCATCTGCTTGCGAGAACAGAGATTAGGGAGAATGTTCTAGAAAGGGATTTAAAAAAAAAAAGTTTATTAAGGGGCAGACAGGACGTTGAACGATCAATTTTTACAAAAAAAATCACCTGCTTTTGTTGACATTTTAATTGCCACATGACCAATTTAATTCATATAAACCAATGTTTTGTGTACATGTGTAGATAATCCTTCTATTTTGGTTCGTTTGTGCAGGTGCAGCTCGCTGATTGGCCGATAAACAAAAACAATGGGAATAGACTTTAGATGCCCTTTAAATCTTTAAAATGAAAATCTTAAGTATAAAATCTTTGTTCAATATTAAAATTAATCTCATGATTTGAAAATGTAAGCATGTCAAATGTGCAAAAATCGAAAAAAAAAATAAGTTGAGAAGGGGGCAAATACTTTGTCACAGCACTGTATGTATCATGAAGGAAGCAATCACAATAATATTATTTAAACAGCAAATTATTATGGTTTAAGGCACTGCACTACATTGCTGAGCCGTAGTGATCACCACGGCGTGAGTTTGAATCTGAGCCCCGCAAGTGCCAGAGAAGCACATCATTGGCTGCATGCTGCTGGGATAAGGGA
Organism: Gymnothorax reevesii; assembly: GCA_029721435.1. Taxonomy (NCBI): domain Eukaryota; kingdom Metazoa; phylum Chordata; class Actinopteri; order Anguilliformes; family Muraenidae; genus Gymnothorax; species Gymnothorax reevesii. The sequence continues at coordinate 31,802,936 of CM056590.1, forward strand.
GGGACGCAGTTAGTCTGGGTTTGCAATGTTCATTGCTCAAGCGCCTAATGCTGACCAGCCGGGGGCTCGTCAGTCAAATTCTGAGTTTGGACATGTTCGGGTTTCCTCCGCCCTTCGTTCTCAGCTTGTGAGGTTTCAAGTTATGAGTATAACAAAATGGCGGTTAATGGGCGTGTTCTTGAGGAGGACGGCAAACTGTCCCAAGAGAGTCAAATGGAAGCATGCTTGTTCATAGTTTGCCAAGTGGACATTCCAGATTTTGGTTGCGATTGGAGATGTCAAATTAATTTAAAAAAGCAATGACCATGAGCTATTCTCGCAAGAAAACCCAAAATTCTCACAGCTTTTCAGCGCGCTAAACGCATTGTTAATCATTGAAAACAGGTCGAGACTAATCAGCTGAAAGGGATTTATTGTGCCTCCATTTTTTCAGATCAGCAGCCACAGCTGGTACCACGGCAAGACGTTCTGAGGAACTAGAGCAAGTTCACTGCAGAATGTTCCAAAAGAAACAGAATTAAGAATTCATTTGGCCTAATTAAAGTCCTGACATGAACCTGCAAAGATAGCTCAGCCACAATCAGCACAATTATTACCACAAACAAACAATTAGCAAATATGCAGGATGTGATGTGAATGAAATGTGAAGGAATAGAATGTGTTTCTTGTAAAGAAACCCATTACAAACAAAAATTGCTGGTTACATGGAGGTGAGGGGTGGAGAGAAACCTTTTTGGTGTCACATACGCAACTCAAGTTTTCTTCTTCTTTCTTTTTAACACTTGTTTTAACCAAGTCTTCTACATGGGTATTTAAAATAAGAGTATGTCGTAATGTCACCTGGTAAGCAGTCAACACATATCATTATCCCTCAATCCTTCATACTTTTACAACAGGGGATGTCCAGTCCTATATCGAGGGTGTGGAGCGCAATGGTTATATGTCCATTTTAGAGGTTTGGATAAAAATAGATTTTTAGGCTTGCAAATGTTTTATTAAGTCAGGTACATCATTCACATCATTTTTATGTCAGTCACTCATTTACTGCATGGTTCAGAAGTATACTGAACATGTAAGTTTTCATAAGTGTGTTACCGCGACTTCATGGCCAAAATTGCCAAAATGGACGTGTCACCTCTGTGCTCCAACAATTCTAGCACTTGATGTGACATAAAAAAATGGTGATAGATTGAAGTTCAGTTTGTTTGCAATGGAAGACAGATGATTCTGTAATAGTGTTCATGTTTATTCATCAAAATATCAATGTTTAATTCATGTAAGCAGATTTTTTTGGACATACCACAAAATGAAAATGTGAATTCTGTTTAAAACTGAGGCGCATGGACATGTAATTATTGTGCTCCAAGAATTAGCTGATAGAAATGTGTGACAGGAGGTAAAAATCTCTAAATTACAAAATTTGTACACGTCACCATTGTGCTCCAAACACCTTGATATGTAGTGTGCCAGTGCAGGCACATGAGTGAGTACTTAATCAGTAGTATCAGTATCAATGCCTACAATCAATGGCCCTCATTTATTAAACGTGCGTTCCCCAAAAAAATGGGCGGACACCAAATCTCCTGCAAGGATCGGCATTTATCAATCTGAACGTGAGCGAACGGTCCGCAAAAATCTAACGCCAGGTTTGACCAGGTGTACGCAAATTTGAAACCAGCGAACAACATGCAGGAACGAATGCAGCTGTCAAAATGAGTAATAAACCATATGCAGCGATGCGGACGTCTTGCTCTTGTTGCTCTTATTAGTAAAATTAATAAATAGGTTGAATACTATAGGCTAAATAAATAAATGAATGAATGAATGAATGAATGAATAAATAAATAAATAAATAAATAAATAAATAAATAAATAATACACCTGTGTTGAGATTAATGAAACTTATATTTTGAGACAACGTGCTTGTCAGGCCAGACGGCTGACAATTACAATCAATGCGCCGCTTGGCAGATATGCAGTGTATGTCAGATGCAAATCCAGTCAGATATATACTGAACAACAAAAGAAACGCTAGTTAATTAAAGGCAAACTGAAAAATAAGTTAGCGCATAATTATTTTAGAAGAGCAAATTTATTACTAGTGTGTGCACTCACTTCATCAAACTTTTCTTTATTTTGCGATCACTTCGACTGAGTATCCATCAGAGTACATTGACTAACTAGCTATCTTACGTTTCTTTTGTTGCTCAGTATATGTAAGCCTACAAAAACTTTGGCCATGATCACATTTTGACGATGGCAGATCTTCTATTGTTATTGGAACAAGCTTCCGTCCAACGTGTGAGGAACTTTCGTTCATAGAGAGCGAAGATCTCCTCCGGGAAAGTGACAGGGGCTGCTCGTTTGTGTGGCACCCAATATATTGTCATGGAGTAATACTACTAAAAGCACAATGAAGAGTGATCTCTGCAGACTGTATTTTAACAATTACCCTCATGCAGCTCCGATAAAGGCGGTGGGGACTCCCCCCCTATCAGTGTTGCCACGCGCTCCTCGAATGGTGACAGCTGGAGGTTTGAGCCTGTTTGGCCTCCACCGGTCCGTGCGCTGCTGCGCCTGACTACCGCAACCCGTTTTTTTGGTGGTGATCTTAAAATTGGACCACTTTTTTTACCTACATGAAAGCATTTGTATTGTCAATTATGTAGGCTATATAACCTGAAATATTATGGATCTATAAATTGAATTTATTAAGGCTGATGTTATTCATACTTACACGTGTGAACAATGCAGAATTTTTTTCTTGGCCACACTTATAAGTGCACAAGTTGATGACCATTCCAGGGCCGCTTATATAATGTAGGCTACCGCCTAAATTTGCCAAATTTATTTTTTAAAAAAATGTAGCTTTGGATACACTTAAAATAAGTGTGGGCAATGGAGAAATGTGCATCTTGGCCGCACTTAAGTGCGTCTGACCCGAATTTCGATCAATTTTTGTGCTTGGACGCACTTAAATAAGTGCCAGTAGTCATTTTGACTCATTAATGAATTAAATCAAACGTCTACTGCACTCCGGTTTTCCATCTCAACGGTGTTTACCGCAGCAGCAACAGTTTTCCAGACTGCAGCCTTCTGGGCTCCCTTTATGCCACTCTTAAGGCTTACAAATAAAATTATTTTTATTATTTTCTCCACCTCGGACCTGATAATTTATATTTCCTCCTCAGTGAAGTTCTTTCTTCTTTGTCGTCTTTCGAGAGTCCATGTCGTAAAGTGGGCAGGACAATGCCTCCCGGAGCATGAATTTATAGGGACGTGTCATGTAAATTACGATGGTTTCAGCTGCCAGATTTATCAACGCCACGCCAGTTCCACACCGAAATCAGCGATGTACACACTTTTAGTAAATCAGACGTAACACCCGATGAATGCTGATATTTACACCAGAATCTACACCAGATCCTACGCAAGTTTGATAAATGAGGGCCATTGTGCGTGCTTGTGTAGATATGTGCTGTCTTACAGGATGCTACTGCACCCGCATCATTCTTTTGCAGATAAGACTGGACACCTGTAGTTGATAATCTCGAATGCTGGCATCAAAAAGCTCTTCAACTGGTGCTTAATTACATCATTAGTCATGGTCCTTTGATTGCCTAACATTGATTACTGCAATTAGACTACCAACTACTGGGTTGCCTTGAGGATAAGGACAGAAATACTGCTTTAATGTTTTCTAGGTCTCAGGTGCAGGAAAAATCTAATGCCTTAGAAATGTGTGGTGGTTAAAATCATAGAGGTGTGAAATAAGGTAAGATGATGTGAGATGGTATAATCCATTGCTTATCTTTACATGGTTTCCGTTTGAGTTCAGCTTGGATTTATTTGGGAACATGAAAAAAAAAAGTTTGAAAAGTGTCGATGTGTGTGTGTATGAAGTTTATCTACTGACAAATTGTCTTTTTAATTGATCGGTGTAGTTAATGATACGAGCAATAATTAATGTCTACACTGGGGGCAAAATGTAATGAATAAAATATATGAGTTAAAACAATTTAATTTCTCTCAGGTTGTTTCTCTTTTACTTCCCATGATTTGATATTGATGCAAGTTAACACATTTAGGCACAGAGCAGCATTTACACAGGCAGAATTGATTTTGTTAAACAGTTAATGGAAACCTGGAGGGCAGCGTATCTAATTAAAAATCAAATGTTTATATTACCCAGTAAATTTAACTCTTGTTGACTGGAAAATCTGTCCTTTGTGGTTGTGTAATTGACTTGTAGAGCCTTTAGCGCACTGCCAAAAACAGAACGCTTACTCTGGATTGCAAAGTATCATTTTCTCGGTTGATGAGTCCCCTTGCCTGACTGAACATAGAGCTGAAGGCAAAGATGTCAAAGTCAATTCTGAGCAGCTCCTGCTAAGGCCTGCGAAAACACAGACCTATGCCTTCCCTCAAGAGGCTAATAGGAAAGGCAGATCATGTCTTTTTGTAATGAACAAAACTTATAAGAGCTGTGTTATCTGTGGGAGATATAATACTTTTTGTGTGGTTAAATCTGCAGCTAGCCGTTTCAAATTCAGAGCTTTCATTAGATGCAGGTGATTCAAGGGATCAGGAAATTGTTGAGGTAGGACTTAACCCTTTGAGCGCCGAATACATTTTCAAGAAATTAAAAATGTAGTAATCCTGAGCTGTTGAAAACCTATCATGTGGCGGGAGCTCTTTTAAACAAGTTACCTCACGAAAGGTTTTCAACTGCATCTGACTTTGATATCTTACATCAGGGATGGGCAACGAGGGGCATATCTGTGACTGGTTTTCACACCAACCTCTGGCCTTTAATTAGTTAATTATCTAAATTAGCCAAACTATTCATGAAATCTGACATTTCTTTAAATTATCATAAATTACCACCAAAGACTGTTCTTGTCACCCTACATAAAACATTTTTCTTTGATCAAACCTTTGCAAAAATCTATATTTGCATATGCAGCCAATTAACTCAATTAGACAGGGTAATTGATAGAAATAAAAACCTGCACACACACCGGACCTCCAGGACTGGAGCTTCCCATCCCTGTCTTACATCATTGGGCAACTATAGTTGCCCACGGCGCTGAAAGGGTTAACATGACAGCTTTAGTTGTATTATTTGGCTCAGTGTGTCCTGATTCACTGAATGAAGCTCAGGTGCAGAAATTGGTGTTCTAGATTGACAATTTTTTTTATGGACATATAAATGGGGCATACCTAGAAGAGCTAGCTCTGGCAGACTACCCATGTTCCTGTTCACACTCCCATGCTCATTAGATGCTGCTCCACCCCTCTGAAATGTGGGTTATGTAAGCTGTTCTCTTGCTCCGCCTCTGTGGAAAAGCATCCTTCTGCCTGCTCCTGCATCACTCTTGCCTGCTGCCAGTTAACTTTGCTTACTCACCACAAAGATTCACACCCTTGGCCAGTCTGCTGTTTCCACACCTGAGCTTAAACTGCAGTGCACGCAACATTATTGCCAAATAGTAAAATCTGTTGAGGTGTGCTTAGCTTTAGAGCAAAAAAAAAAGAAAAAGCCTCTTAAATAGCTGTTTTGCTACTTTGCTGTGTCATCATGAAACAGGGTTGTTTTCCCTCTTGGAGAAATAAGGCTTGTGATCTGTCTCTGTTCAATAATTTTGCTTCGGATGCAACTCTATTTATCGTTTGAAGACCAACATTAGTCGCAACCAGCGACCATAGGTGTTCCTTAATGCACAAAAGTACACTTTAAGAAACAGTGCTCGTGCTATGAATGACCAAATTAGAACATTTAAATTGTCACTCGAAAATGTCTCGTTGCTGAAGCTTTCCCATATAGTTTCAAGATGAGTATTTTTCCAATTCCGATGTCTAATAAAAGAGGGAGAGAGAGGGGGAGAGAGAAAGCGAGGGAGAAATCTGTCTACTTAGTCTAGTTTTGTTTTTTTTTTTTGTTTTTTGTATATTTTTTATTTATTCCAACCATTTCACTTGGAAGTTCCTTTTAATTCAAAAGTTGCTTTAGGGAACAATTTCACAAGATTTCACTATTTTCATTTCACAGATTTCTTATCTCTATGTTATGGCACAGCAGGAGGCACCTGTGAGTGATTAAGAAACCACCAATAAATGTTAGAATAACTCTCTTAGTGAGAGAGGGAGACTGAGAGAGGGAGAATCATTTGAACCATTTGCTTACAATTTTTAAATCACGGGCCGTTTGGCCGTGAGCTGTTGTGATCCGGCATCATAGTTGTGATCGTGATCATCATACATTAGCAAAATCTTTAAAAATATTCTCCAGAATCGCAGGCCGATTTACCTTAAATTTGATATGGACCTTCCTTGGGACAATCTCTACCAAGATTGTTCACAGTTCAAGCGATTTTTTTATTTTGTTTTATTTTTTTGCCTGAAAATGTTAAAAATCTTTTACACTGAAACTACTGGTCGGATTTATTGCAAATTTGGCTCTTCCTTGGGAAGCTGTCACCAAAAATGTTGAACAAAGAGCTCATCTATTGGGCTGGTGAGCTACAAGGCTATTTGGTCCTAATTTTTTTTTTCCCCCACTATGATGGCTTGTGTTCCATGCTTTGTCTTAGCGTGAACAAATGCCCTCTCAACTCCTACTATTTTATGACAGTAATCAGTTATGTCAATAATGGAATGCTCAGTACCCCAGTAGAAGTTATTTTTGTGTGGTGGCTGCTTCGGCAGAGTCAATATTAATTCATTATGTTTATGAGTTTATGTTTAACCATTATGAATTAGTAGTCCAACATCTGTGCTCTGGAAATATTTAAGTTTTATTTACTTAGCGAAGCTTAGACTGCATTTTATGTAAAATTACACTGTGGTGTCTGACAGTGATAAACGACCACCTGAACTGTTATCTGGAATTGTTAACATTGCATGTTACAGATTTATGAAACATTTGTAAGAAACAATTGCACACAGTTTTCAGCATGAAAATCTTCCTTGAATTTCTGAGCAGCGATAAACAACAGAGAAATTTAACAGCAATGAATTGTTGTCCCCCACGTCTGTGAGTTACAGGCCAATGATTTTATGAGCACTGATGTCAGCAGTATTTTATAGAAAAATACAACCAAAGATAAAGTAAAAAAAAAAAAAAACGTTTTGGAGTGTGATCTACGGTAGCATCTGGCTAAATAAAGTTCTTCATTTTTGGATAATATCTAATCGCTTCATACTTCTCCGTGACATTAATAATGACATTTTTTACATTATTTTACTTAGTCTCAGTAAGATTATGTTTGCTTTTTACATTCCTGTGTTCATACAGAGGAGTGATGAAAGATTCTGTTTTCGAGAAGGCGTTTGCCGTGAATTTTGGATAAATGAGCTGCTGAATGAAGTTAATTTGAGATAATGAGTTTTCTCTGGTGTTTCAAAGCAAGTGTAACATTAACTTAATCTGGTTTGATGGCGTGAGCAGGTGTCCCGCATTGTTCTTTTATTACTAGTACTCTCAGCAGTTTGCCTTTTATTGTAGGCTATAAAAAGCCCCAAAGCCTTTTTGTAGCCCTAATTCATAGGTTATGGCCATGCTTTGTCATGGAACTTTCTGTGCAAACAGTGGCGCAAAATGTTGTTTTTTTTTTTTTTGTCACTGTGTCCCACCACAATACTTTTGAAAACAGTGATTAAAAGGACAGAGACTGTTGGCTTTAAATAGTGGCTTTTACACCCATATTTTGTGAATAATGGAAGAACTTCAGATTCTTGCGCAGTGACACTGACCAAATGCTGACTGACTAACTGCACTTTAATTCATGTGGGTTGACATGAGTGTCTAGCCTCGGTTGTGTTGGTACTGTTGTTTAATGTGTGAGGTGGTGACTAACCAGTTCTGTGGTGAGGGGTCCAGATGGGTAGTGCCTATCGAGGTAGGAGACGAGTTGTTGGGGGTTGAACATCTGGTGAAGTTGCTTTATTTTTCAGGTCCTTCACTGGTGGGACTGGTCAAGAAGGACTGGGTATCTCAGAACACCATCGCCCTCTCCTGGCAAGAACCGAAATTGCCCAGTGTGACAGTAGTGGACTATGAGGTCAAGTACTACGAAAAGGTTTGCAAGTTCTCATTGCCAAGTGAGACAGTGTTTGACTTCATGTATTTGGTAATTACAAAGTTGTGTACTTCAGCAAAATGTAATATAAGTCATGTTTAAATATTTTGTCTATATTGGATGGTGTTTTCTTTAATGTGACAACAGTAAAATCGTGGGGTATCTGCAAGCACAAAAAACACCACCATCATCATCATCATTAAAATGTTATGGCTCATGATTAATTTACATAATTATTTATTTTTGCCTAATACCATGATAGCCAACTTACCGTCTCATAGCTGCCGGTGCATGGGCTGTTCAGGGTCCTGGGGCACCTTGGTGTGGAGAGCATTACTTACAGATAAACGTGATCGATTTGTTATGCAGGGAGTGTGCCATCTTTATTCTATTTTACATCCTGCTGTCTGGAGCAATTATAGCAAATGGACCCGCAGTATCACTTATTCATTATAATCATCACTCTAAAATGTCATTCAGTCAGTTGCTTTATGTATTTTTGTTTTATCTGCTGTACATTGATATATTGAGTGTAATTATTTTCATTCTGTCTTCCCCTCAATCTCCCATCCCATCCCATCCCATCCCATTACTGTTTAATTGTCAATAGTCAGTGAATTAGCTTTCAGCTAAACTTGGGGAGCCTCTCAATATGCTCGTTTTCTGCCTTGGCTAAGGAAAACTCCGAACCCCTCCGAAATAACAACATGTAATTCATAAGAAAAGCCTCGTCTTGGTTTAACATGGCACAGTTACCCAGCATGCTCGACAATCACGATTAGTGGTTTTTGGTATGTGCTGATGTGTTCTTCCTCCGGTCCCGCAGGACCACGCGCAGCTCAGCTACTCTTCGACCCGAACGAAGACCCCGAGCACCATCATCGCGGGACTCAAACCTGCCACCCGCTACGTCTTCAGCGTGCGCGCCTTCACCTCCTCCGGCTACAGCACCTACAGCCCGGCGTTTGAGTTTGAGACGGGGGACGAGAGTAAGAACAGGAATAAACCGAATACGTGTTGAAATATAATACTGCACAAATTATTTTAAAATATTGCCTTACGGCTACCAGATATTGCTCAGTGCAATTTAGGCAACGGCTATTCCCCCTACTGTTGTGGGCATTTATACATGTCAATTTCGTTACTCACCCTACTGTTCTCTGCCAAAAAAATACATTGAATATTTCGCGAAAGACATCCTTCGGTGAAAGTTTTTGGCGCCTCACAAAGACGGTTTGGGGAATAAGAGCTGCCTTCCCTGCCATTCCACCAATGGTTTGGGGAATAAGAGCAACTTTCCTCCCTGTTCCACCAGCAGTTGGGGGAATAGCCAGTCGCACAATTTATTTATCATACTTACATATTGCTCGCTCAGGGCTGTGCGCTCGCAGAACGATGGCATATGGTGAGGATGCTTTTGAAAATAATTAAACCAAAAACTTTACGTGCCAGAAAGTGTACCAGTAGAGAGCTCAAAATGGTAAAAAACTAAATCAAATCATTGTTTTTTTTTTTTGCGACCACCCATCAACCTTTAAAATTGAATCCACTCTAATTGTTACACTGCTCAGCAGTTTAATAAGAAAACTGAATGGCTGGTTTTCCAAGAATGTTGGAGAATTTGCCGCTGTTCTTCTGCAGACTGGCTGCCTTGCATGCATTTTATCTCTCCAGATAATCCCAGACAGCCTTGGTGATGCTAAGATCAGGGCTCTGTGGAGGCTAAACCATCTGTTACTTCCTTTATCAAAATAGAAATACTTCTCTGTAACATTTTCTTATTTGGAAACTGAATATTTTGTTATTTAGAACATGCTTTTTTTTCCGTGCACTAATGCTGAAAATAAAAATTAACATTGTGTGCCAAAGTTATTAAATTTAATCCACAGCTCAGTACAGTATGCAAACATGCATTCAGGTCTGTTAGGGTTTAGAGCATGACAAACTCGCTGTTATTTCAGCTGTTTACCTCGCCATATTGGAGATGAAATCAATTAATAAAAATCATTTACATTTAATTTTAAGGTATTTATATCTAGACTGTTGAAGATCTGTAGCAAACCACCTCCTCTATGAAGTTTAGCCATTTTGAGGCATTTTGTGTGGCTGCCAGTGGAACTGGTTGAACTGGTTCGGTGTATTTATTGATGATGTGATTAGTGACAAGGGCAGCGGAGTGCTTGACAGAGCAGGTAGACATTAACCCAAAGTATGCAGAGAACGTGCTGAAGACCACAGTTGAAATTAATAATGCGTCACTGTCCAATGTACTGTGGTGCTCAGCGCATGTACATATGTACATACATTATATAAGCACTAACAAGTAATGCATGCATACATACAAATACCACAAAATACACTAATAAATATTTGGGTACTCAGAGAGCACAGACCTCTGCCAAAGACAATAGTCCACTCTTCTATGATATGCAAATCTGCAAGCCCAACCACTTTGGAGTCATACACTGCCCGGCCAAAAAAAAAGTCACCATTTGGAAATTAACGAACAAATTCTATAATTGGATCATTGTTGTGGTTATTAATGTTTCAGCTGGCAATAATCATTCTAACCTGACTGATGAAGCGCGTCGCTACTCATTTCTTAAAAAATCATGTTGGAAGACACATCCCCTGATGGTGGAAAAGATGTTACAATATTTCAGAACGGACAAATTATTGGCCTGTATTTAGCAAAGAAAACCATGAATGACAAAAGCAAGTATGAGGAATTATTTTCACAAACAAATTTGCCACCACAAAATCCTGACTTTAAACACATTAAAAGTTATTGGGATGTGCTCAAGAAAGACCACAGTGATTCAACCATTATGTCGAGAAGACAAGATCTCGGCCAAAAATTATGGCATTTCTGATCTAAAATAAATGTTCTGGCATTGCATATAGATGTTAAAACAATGACAAGAAGAATATGCACTGTAATCAAAGCTACTGGGGTTCCAACTAAATATTTCAGTGTACGACCTTTTTTTTTGGCCGGGCAGTGTATTTCTATTATTAGCTTTGTTTGGTCTCTATTGAATTCTACTATTATCTACTGGATTTTTATATTTATTTATTACATCGAGGCCAAATGCCCAATTTCGCAATGTTATAGAGAGGGAAAAATAGTTGGTGTATCTGTCCTACAATTCAGAACCTCTCCAAAATGTAACGGGTTCTTACTTGGCCCATGCCACACCCTTCTGCTAAATTTCAAGAAATCTTTGCCAAAGATTTTTCCGTGATCTTGCTGACAAACAAACTAATAAATGAGTAGTGTCGAGTGAGAACTTGCCAAAATTTTGTTCAATAGAATGATAAACAATAAAGTTAACATGGGCTTTGCAGGTGAAAAGGCTATTTTTTTTTTTTTTTGGCTATGAGCAGTGCGTATCTATCATCTAATTTACATTGAAATATCTCTTGGATTGTGGCTCTCGTAAATAATAGAAGAAATTAATGCATTCCACATTGCTCATCATGGGAAAATTTTGTTGCTATGAAAACTGGAAGAGAATGAATGGATTTCTGCCATAATTTGTAGACATTAAGATATCCCATCAAAAAATACCAGGTATCAAATTTGAAGAGAATGTGATGAATATTGAGGATTTTATGCACATTTGAAACCTTTTGCCTGACTCCATGAGAATTCACCCCCATGTTGCTAAGAAATGGGTGACCCTGTGATTTTAAGTTTCATAAGATATGATGCAGCGTTGAAAGCACAATGAAATGAGTGCAGTTTAAAGTCAATTGGACCATTTTGAGAGAGGTGATTGTGGAAAACAAATGGTTAATTTTGGCCTATTTTTTTTTTTGCACTTTGATCCACTTTCACAAAAACAGGTGTCCATTCTGGACCAAAGCCTACTTATGCACGTTGTTAAGTGAGGATCGGTACAGAACTGAAAGCCACACAGCAGATACAAATGAAGAGGCAAGCGGGCAAACAAGCTCAACTGACCAATATCGAAATAGAAAATTTTGGCAAGCAATAGCATCAAACCAAACACTAACCTCCTTGGCAAACGATAAAATGCTAATACATTTCTCCTCATGTCCAGAGTGACTCTTACAGCTTGCATACTGCCTTCTGATACTGCTGGATGTGTAGAGAGCTTACTGAGCAACATCAATGTCCAACACTGGATTAGGTCTGCTGCTTTTTACTTCTATTTTTATTTATTTATTGACCTCTGTGACCCCAAGTGGGGTATGAGAGCCAGTAAAACATTAAACAAGTATAACAATGTGACATGTTAGAAATAAGTATACACAGTTTAAAAAGAAAAAGAAAAGAAAATTAAATGAACTGCTCTGCTATTTAAAAGTACACAGTAGACAGATACTGTTACATTTGGAGATACGAAAAGCTGGTTGCCAAATTCTACATGAAATGCTGCAATTATACAAGCTCAGATTCCTAGCTGTAATAGTGCAACATGCTGTTGCCTCGTCCGTCTCTTTTGTTTATCTGCATTTCACTTGTCTGTGTGGTTAGTCCTCCTCTCCTGCACATAAGACCCTGCCCATCAGCTCATATGTGACTCTTTTATACTAATATTCAGGAGCTTAAGGCTTTCAGTTCCCACCTTCCAAGCCATTTTCTACCACAGTAGCCCCCATGGACCCTGGTGCCCAGGCTTGCTGTCTGTAAGCTTGGATTCAGTGGGGATTCAGACAGCTTGTGCTGTCTGGAGAGACGCCGAAGCAGACAGGGAGTGATAACTTTAATTCATGGTTTATTGAGAGTGGTAATTTTTTATTTTACAACTCGATGACAATCTATGCTCATATAATGCTGTCTTACTAGATATAATCAGAATACAGTTATGCGTGTACAGTGTGTGCACTGGCAATATGAGGAGTAGGCCGATGTCTAGCGAATCTGTTTTTCTAATTCATCAAACACTTACAGGTCCCGTCTGTTTTACTGGATCTGTCTCATAAGAATTTCCACCAAGTACTGTATATTCAGCTCGTGGAGATATGCTCCACAACGAGGGAACTCTTAATCCTCTAATATATACTTAAAAAAATGCATGTCTAATTTATTTTATTTTTGTTAATTTATATATTTTTGGCCATCCAGAAAACATGCCTGAGTTATGCTACGATAGCACTGTCTCTTATCTACCTCCCTATGGGGAATATTGAGTGCTGCAGTGTACACAAACCATCTTTTACTGAATCAGGAAATTAGTTACTTTATAGTTATTTGAATTTACCCTTATTCTGAAATTTTAACTTGTCTTGTACGAGGTACAATGCTTCTTACAGCAAATTTAATACTGAAAGCACAAGTTGTTCCTTAATACCTGTTGTGTATACCTGTGGATATGGCATATCACATGCATTCTCACTGCGACTCTATTGGCCGTATACCTCTGCCATTCTGCTATTCATCCCACTCATGTCACAGCTGAATATGCTAATCAGCAGTATTTAACAGTATTATTCGCAAAACTGGTCAATCACATTTGTCTAGGGTTATTAAGAGAGCTTCCATGTGATCATATTCATAAAGCTACCCTCTCACTCCTGACAAACCTGACATCTGAAAGTCCAGCCTCTCAGCCCAACTTGCGCTCATTAGCGTTTCCACATTACCCATTTCAGTTTTTAATGCATGCATGAACTGGAGAATGGGTCTGATCATAATTTCTGGAATCTTCTATGGAAATCTCCCGCTTTTTATCATCTCCAGAAACTGCCTGTTAATTACGGGCGGGGAATCGCCAGCTTGCAAGCTTTCCCTATTGTAAACTCAATTCACATTCAAATTATTCATCTATGATTCGAACGCTGTGCTATTATTTCAAATTGGCATTCATTAGCTGTGAGTTAAAAAGACAGACAATTACAATCACATTTCAATTGAGTCATTCAGTTATTAAATCGTCTTGAGAAATAATTATGCTCAAATGGGCATTCGTGAATATCAAGTCTGTCCAATTTTGGAGGACAATCATGGGTCAATTACAAATTCATGAAATACATTTAACCATTTGAATTATACAACACTCTGATTTGTTCGCTGCAAAAGCTGGTCTTTGTGTCTGTCTGTTTCTATTTCTGACAATCAAACAGTTTTGTATATTAACTCTATTACACATTGAAGAGTACAATTCCACAGGGAAATTACCAATTAAATTGGCTCTAGCTGTGTAAAATAAACTTTGGTAGTTTAATCCAGTGGGCTCTGTATGTACCCTAAGAACTTTATCATTGCTGTGTGGGCTCCTTTTAAATTGTGGAATATATTTTATTAGGCTTTAAGCCAAAATACCTGTATAATACATGGAAATTGATTATTTTTCGAGGAATAGGTTAAATTCCAAGGAATTGAAAATGGCGAGCAGTGCCTCTTTCCATGCCTGATTGGTGACGTGTTTATTGAACAATAGAATGCTGTTTGCTATTCTGATTGAACATTTGTTTCTGGCTCTCTGTTCCTTCAGGTTCTGACATGGCTGCTGATCAGGGTCAAGTGCTTGTCATCGTCACAGCAGCAGTCGGAGGGTTTGCCTTACTGGTCATTCTGACTCTGTTCTTCCTCATCACCGGAAGGTAAGAGAGCCCTGTGGACTATAAGAATGCCTGATGTTGACCATCTGCCATAAAAGGTCATGTGTGCTTCTATTGCATGGTTTCTTAGCTGTATTTGCTAAATGAATATTGATTTTATTTTAATTAAATGTATTTCAAAACAATTATTCGGCGTGCCTAATTTCAAAAGTTTGGACCAAATTGGTTTCACTCGTCAGTCTAAATTTAAAGAAATGTTTTATCAAATATTTCTGGAACAGTACTTCGGTAGAATCGTGGTATGTATCAGAAGATTAAACTTATGGGATGTATTACAGAAGCAAAAGCATTCATTGCATATGATAATTTCATATCAAATTTTTTAAAGGGAATATAAACCTTTTTGGTCATTTCATTGTTTTTGAAAAATAAAAGGGACAAGCATAATATTGAATTCGTAGGACATACTTTAGGAAGCAGATTGTATAAAGTCATCAACTATGGATTGTCTCTTGTTTATCTCTTGGGATTTACATTATGTGAAACCTCATTTGTATTCTACCAATCATAAGGGTGCAAATCTCCTTTCCACAGCTAAAATCCAAATGCACTTTGCGGACAATAGGCGTGGAAGTAAGAGTCATGAAAGCAATAAACATTTTAAGTTGCGTGTGCAAGAAGTTATTAAAATCAGATTGTGGCACCTTGCTAGCTAACTGGTTATGTCGTGTAAATGTGGGTGTAAGTTTTAATGCTGTGTTTTCCAATGCAGTTCTAATTGCATGACCCAAGTAAACTTCATTGAGGGTGTTGCAGTTTTAGATAGCTATTGTTAGTATTTAACAATCCACTCTCTTCCACTGCTTAACAGTGGGTACTGCCAAATGTTGGAAAACATGGGTGCCAATAGCAGATGGACCCTCTGACGTTTTGTACATTGTGGAGGGCCAATACACAACCTTGTCTGGCCCCAGTGCTTCTTGTATATAACTTCCTGATCATTCCCTTTGTGTGTTAACTTCATCACCCCTCAGCCCACATCCCAATTTCCCCTCAGCTTGATTGTCTCTCCCCCCGCCTCCTATCACTTTAGGCAAATTATCGTTTGTTCCTTTGCATCCTTTGAACTTTCCGCCATAAGTGTTCACAGTTTCCCTCAGTTGTTGGTTCTTGTTCATCTGTACTTGGGGAACAGACCCACTTGTTCCTCTACTCTATTAAACTATCCATTTTGTAACTAAGACGTGCCTGCATTGATTTTTCTACTTACAAAAGTACGGAGGAATACAGCAGACTCTCTTTAAAATCCCACACCAAACACCTATTTTCATCAGGTAATGCCTGTGTATCCCAGCAATTAGAGATCCCGCTGAAGGTGTCATGTGGACATTTGTGTCCAGGCGCTGTTCAGGTGGTGAGGTCAAGCGCTTTTCGGTGGTCAGGTGCATTCCATCATGTCAGCAGTTCCAGAAAGCTGTAAAAACCTTCTGTTGACACCCATATTTATGGAAACGCTGCTGGAAATGTACTTTATCCGATAATTTAAAGGTGCTTTTTACTGCATTAGCAAATGTTAATTAATGTACCCTTATTGTAAAGTATTACCGCCGAATGCAACAAAAGATGATGCATTATTGCTCACCTTAAGACTTGTTTGCAACAATAATGAGACAAAAACAAAATTCAGCTGGACGCGTATTTGCTGAATTTAAATCAACGTCATTCAAAATTGCATACCTGTGCAAATAGCTTGCTTTTTATAACCTATTTCACTGCCGAGTTCCACTTTTTTCACTCAATACCGAGAGTAATTTTGAATAACGTTGATTTAAATTAAGCAAATACGCGTCCAGATGAATGATTGTCGTCTAACCTAATCGGGAAGAACAAGCAAGACCCGTTAAGTGCGGACTGTGGAGCGCTCTCGGAGTGAACCTTTTGTTAATCATGAAAATGACTGAGAACAGGTCAGGACTAATAATTTTTTTTAAATAGAAGTTTTTTCCACCCCAATTCTCAATTATACTGAATTAACCCCATGATTTCATCACTGTTAGATCTCATATTGCCAATTACAATAATTCATAAACGCGTCAATAAAGGAAAATAATTGAGAACTAGCCAGGACTATCCTAATTGTCATAAAGGGACGTGTCTGTGCCCCATCAATTAACTGTTATATGGCCAGGCCTGCGTCTTCAGTCCTTAAATATTTATAAAGTGTTGTGAAAAAGAATGGCAGCATTAAAATGCAGTAAATACCTTTCTGTCGTTACATTTTTAAACATGATGCAAGAATCAAAATTCCTTATTTTGAAAAATCAATAAAATCTATGTGGTGAAAAAAAATTTGCTGTCGTATCGTTTTCAATATAATGCATGTCAAAGCTAATTGACAAATCAGTGTTTTCAGTTTGAAATTAATATAACATCCTATCCCAAATTTTTTTGATTTAGGGTTCCTGTTCTCTGTGTAACTACCATCCCGATAACTTCTAACCTTTAGTACAATGTTTGTCATTCAGAGGAGACAGATTCCACATATGTAAGTAAAATATTCAGAAATCTAGGCTGCCAGCCAAAGCTGCTCTTTCGATCTCTTCATGACCGCAGCCCTGCTGCCAAGATTTTGCTGCCACAGGCTGCGAATGAATCGGAGGAGCGTCTGTCGCTGTCTGTGACGGCATGTGTTAAATGAGGGCAGCGGGTGGGACGTCCTGCATCCGGATGCATTTTCGCTCTCCTGCTCGACCCTCATGTCACTGGCTAATCTGCTTCCACACTTTCCTCCCCCAAAAACCAGGCACCTCGTCTATGCCCTGTGCATGAGCCTGCTGGCTGTCACTATGCCAACTGCAGAGGACTTCGCTCTTACTGTGAAGGACAGCCATTCAGTATGTGGACTCACACTGTGGTGTGGGAGGGAGTGTTGAAAACCTGCTGAAGGCAGAAATTCACCATCCTGCGGATTCCGGAAAGATGCTACTGGGCTAATCAGACATTCCTCTGCTGAAAATTAGGGTTTTCTTTATTGGGGCACACTTTAGATTAGGTTTTGCTCATATAGGCTTTATACAGCATGTGTATAATGCCTTCATGAATGAGACATAGGGCTCTAAATTCGTTGACCAGGCGCGGTGAATGGGATGTGCGCCGAGCCGTGTCCAGGCGTATGTTGCAATTTTGTGCCTGGCGTAGCCTGGCGCAAGTACTCCTCTGTCTCGCCTCGGTCCCTCCTGCTAGTGCAAGTGGCTAAGAGGGAGGAGAGAAGGTGTGTTTGGGTATAACAAAGTTGAGTTAAATCTTCACTAATCAAATGAGCCCCTCTCCTCACCTTTAATGTGTTAGAATATAGAACCTTCTGTCCTATATCTGCATGATGCGTTAATGTTGCATTTGACTTTGCTGCTTCAGGTATGTTTTCTGCACCGCTTATGTCTACCTGTATATTAAGCAGTCCGAATATGAGTTAGCTGGATACCTAGGGCATTCGCGAATCATTACCTTTAGCGAACTTGAATGGAATTTCAAAACGAAACTACGTCAGATCATTATCTTATGAAATCGGGATGAAATACGACGGTTGCTCATTTATTTCCTCTGCCTTCATCATTGGGAAGAGAAACAATGGATTGCATGTTCCTATTATTACACCCTGTTGCTGCTTAAAATTCTGGGATTAACATGCATGGACAACAATGCAAGATACATTACACATTTATTTTCAAAATGTGATCTTAACTCAGTACAAGATCATAGCAATCAGCCTGTATTCCTTTCCCCCATGAAAAATGATAAAACCTAAATGATAATAATAGTAGCCTAGTATTACCCGCTTGCACAGTGGATGCAAAATTAATTTTTCGCGCGACTGATTGCGTTGAATGCAGTGTCTACGTGTTCAAAAGTCTGAAAGGGTTTTAATATATCTCCGTGTCCGACAGTTGGATGGTTTCAGTATAACTTCGTGTCCGACAGTCAATTATTGTTTTTAATTTCTTCAAATCAACTGAATGTTTTAGTTATTAAACGTGAATGTTTTGATAAGAGGGCTCAGTTCTTCAAGATGAGTACTGAGAATTTCAATCAATGTTTCTGTTTAAGCTCTGCTCAATAAAGTGAGTCGACATTGGCGCGGGATAATGTACAATGCCTGTCGGACATTAAATGCAAAATAGCCTACTCCATATCTGACAGCCAAAAAAAAGAGGACGATTAGAACAGATTGATAATGAAATAAAGAATAAAAAGAAACATTTTAATAACAAACAGAACATCCAGTGAACACTGCGATTCATTTATTTGCGGGCCATCTTTCTTGGATGTTCTGTTTATTGGTGATATATTTTTATTCTTTAATTCATTATAAATCTGTTCTCATACCAATACTTTTACTTTTTGCTGGCTGCCGGACATGGAGTATTTTGCATTTCGCCTCGGACAGTCTTGATCATGCATGCGATAATTCATTCACACTGTCAATGGTCATGGAATTGATTTGCTCACTGACTAAACGCTCTATTTTATCTCTGATGTGGAAAAAAAGCGTGAATCTGTTCGATCCATCCAAATAATTTTCAAAAGAGAAACCGAATAAATACTGCTGTCTATCTTCAACGGATGAAAACACGAATAAAAAGACCAAGAAAAGTCGATAGCTATCAATTTGCATTTTGTGAAGGTCGAGCACTAACATGGCCAAGTTTGCACATCTATTAATTCCTGGAATACTCGAAAAATTAGAACTTTTATGACTTTCAGACACGGAGATATATTAAAACCCTGTACGACTTTTTCGTCCTTGCATTGACTTTGACTATAATCAGTTGTGAGAAAAATTTGTTTCGCGCCAAGTGCGCAAGCGGCTTTACTGAGCATAGAATGCAAGCATTATATATATATATATATATATATATAAATAATACGGTTGGTTGACAAAGATGTGAAGTCATTAGTTTGCACCACAGATTCAGCTGCTTTGTTTAGTGCCCAGTGCGCAAGCGGCTCTACTGAGCATAGAACGCAAGCATTATATATATATATATATATATATATATATATACATATATGCATTATATATATATGTATATGGTTGGTTGAGAAGATGTGAAGTCATTAGTTTGCATCACAGAGTCAGCTGCGTTGATTAAGCCAGGTCGAGTTTCCATTACGTGTGCTAAGCGCCTTTAATCTGACATCAGGACAATCGATATAGATAATATAATTTATGTCCTGATTCAGATAGTTACATTAAATAGTGGTTGCTGTAACTATTTATTGCATTGAAATGTCTGACATTCTGGAAACCTGCTTGTAAGGTTTCGGTGACCTGTGCGCACTGTGTGCCGGTCAGCCAAATTGCCATTGCACAGAAAGTAACCCAGGTTGGACCTGGCGAGTTTTCTGCGCAACTACAGCGAAGACTTTTTCTACGAAATTGTCGCTGTGTCTTGATTCATATGTGACACCTCCCCCTACTACGCCGCCACACCCATCTTGGCGCATGTCGGTCTACCAAATTGCCAAAGTGGCTGCGCACGGTGTTTTACCGCACGGAATTATCACTGCGCGGGCTGCACCGGATGAAATTACCGCAGCGTGGACTGCGCCACCCTGCGCTGCGCCAAGAAATTAGAGCCTCATAATGTCTTTATAGCTCATACATAAGTGAATGTCATGCTTTGTACAGGGTGAAATAACACATCCTTATTCAGCATGTGATGTCAGATGTCACATAACTGACAATGTCACTTGGCTAGTGGCTAAATACTATAAAGGGTGACATTCTCAGCCAAGTGACATTGCCATTGTCACATGTGGCATCACATGTTGCATGAGGATGTGTTATGTCACCCTTCACAAAGCATGACATTTGCTTATGCATGACTCATGAAACACTTCGTCTCATTTATGAAGGCATTATACATGCTGCATAAAGCCTTCATGAGCAACGTTTCATCTTAAGTGTGACCCTTTATTGCCTGGAGTAGTACTGCTATTCCTTGCAGAAAGGCATGATGCTGCATTGACTGTTGATGCTGCTAAATTAATGATTCCCTCTATTATTGAAGTCGCCATGGCAATAAAGAAGCAACACATCCCTGCTCAATCACACTCCTTCCACCTTATCAGATTGTTAATATGATGTTCTATTATGGATTGCTTTGTTAGATTTACACCAGAGGTAATGGGCCTCATGTTTTCCAAAAAGTCACACTTTTGATTCGCTTATTTTCCTCAGCAGAAAATGATCCCAAAAGGGGATTTTGACATCTTTTGACAAATATGAGACAAGCCTTACCATTCCTCTTAGTTGGCATTGTTTTGTTTTTTTTCCCATTACTCTCCCATGGGTTCCATTTTTTGCCCAGTCTCTTTAATGGTGGAATCATGAACTTGCATTATCTGAGGTGAGTGAGGCCTGAAGTTCTTCAGATGCTCATTAGGGTTCTTCTGTGAGTCGTCAGTGTGCTCTTAAGGGAACATTGGTATGCTGCCCACTCCTGGGGAGATTCGCCGCTGTTCCAGGTTTTCTCCATTTGGAAATAATAGCCCCCATAATATTTCGCTGGAGTCCCAGAGCTTTATAAACAGCTTTGTGACCCTTTGCAGGCCACAGTTTCTCAATAACTCTAATCTCTTCTGGAATTTCTTTCGATCCCAGCATTGTGTTGCCTGGTGAGATCTACTTTTCATTGTTGGAAATGTTCTATTTAAGTGTTTTTTTTTTTTTTTAAAATCTGGTAGTAATGAAGCCTGGGTGCTTTCATTCTACTTTATTATTTATATTGGTAAATTGGCTGATTGAGAAAATAAGGGGGCATTTTTTTTTACACAGGGCCAGTTAGTGTTGGATAACTTCTTCCTCTCACAAATCATATTGGAATTTAGCAAAAAACTGAACTTTGTGTTTAGTCAGGTTGTGTTTGTCTTACATTACATTCTGCTCAAAGATCTGAATCAGTTGCTTCTGATAAATCTGCAAAAATATAATGTATCCGAAAAAACAAACATAATACTGTACTGTATATATGCTCAAAGATGCATACACACATTCACATGTACTGCACATACAGGACACATGATCATGCACACACTAACACGCACAGACACATGCTCAATTACAGGTCACTCTGACTCTATTCTCCTCAGATTTCTGTCGAGTCCTTGTGAACTGACTGAATCACAGCAGCCCCAGAGTTTAGTCGGTGAAGCAGAGGGGCTTCCCTGGGAATCTATACAGTGTGTGTTAATAGGTTTGTGTACAAACTGTGGTATCCTTCGAGCAGAAAATACTATTTACAAAATCGCTGCCCTCTATACAATCAAAAATACATGCATAAATAAAAATGAAGTGGGTAACAACATTAGAAAGATCTAATAGCCACTGTCTTTCTGTGGTAAATACATACTTTTGGAGAATATATTTTTTTCAGCCTAAAGATAAGCTTCCAGCTGGATTAAATTACACGTTTTTAGCTTGACTTTGAACAGAGCCTCATTACTGCTGTGTTCTACAAGACCATTTGACAACATTCCCATCCTTCCTGTGGCCATAACCTTCACACTCACCTCTTCCACCGAACCAAGCTGTGATGGTTCTATCTCATAATTGTTTCTAATCTGAGACGCATGCAGTACTTTACCGTGTTTTTTGAAGTGTTTTAAAGGTAATGAGTCTTTGGTCCATGCTGACCTCTAAAAATATTGCAGGAGACATTTGTCCGAGATTAACATTGTTAAGTTATCTGTATTTAGCAGTAATCATAGCAATGCACCGTTCCCTGAGAGGGCACAAGGACTTGAAATGATACTTGTCTAATCACTGGTTGTGTTCATCATTTTCAGTTGGATATCAGGTTTTAAAGTTTTACTGAGAATATGCATTCTTGTGGGAAAATTCCTAGAAAGATTCAGACTAAAAAACTGTGTAAGTTTAGGCACATACATAAACTATCTTGCTCTTGACAGGTAATTTTGTTTGTTCACATTTTCTTTGCTTTTATCTTATGAATTCTCTTATGCTGAGTGACATGCAACACATGATTAAAATATACTATTTTTAGTAATAAAGACATAAGTAACCACTACCAGCACCTAAAAACCGAGAGAGTGCACCTTTTTCCGAGAAATTTCCACAAAAACTTTAACTGAAGATTTGAGGCCAACTCAGTAAACCTCGAAAAAATTTTACCAAGGTATCCCGAATTCTGTGCAGTTTACTTAAGTTTGGACAACACCTCGATGTTCACTTTCTCTCAAGGTGCCCTCTTTTAAAAAATACATTATGCATCTGATTTGTTTGTAAACTGGTGCTTTTGCAGATTGAATATATTCTGAATACAGAACGTGTTTTTGTTGTTCTTCATATAATGGTGGAGGTCTGCCCTTATGCAGCACAGACACAGCAGGCTGAACTACAGTACTGACCAATCCAAAGTTCCCACGAAATTTGGCGAATATTCATTTTTTCATACATCTGAAAATTTTTCAGTTCACCCCGGTAAAATTTTTCTGAGGTTAACCGAGTTGGCCTCAAATCTTTAGTAAACCCCACGTACTCCAAGTTTTTGTAGGAATTTCTAGGAAAAAGGTTTGTAAGTGCTAGTAGTGAAGCTTATAGCAGTGCAATATCCGGAAAATTATCTATTTTCAACCTGTTGCACTGTTAACAAAGGATAGAACTAAATACAAACAACTGGCAGTTCAAGATACTGTCAAACTTATTTTTCAAAAAGGCTGCACTGAATATATTTATGTTTTTAAAAAGTCCACATTTTAAAAACATTTAAGTATGTTCCTTTATCTAAGGGATGAAATAAAATATAAAAATGGAAAATGTACTGTATATTATATTTGATCATTTAAAATGTGGAATTGGTTGAGGAGCCGGTGCAGATGCTGGAGGTTTTGTTTGTGAGATCTGTGTCTGGCCCTCTCTGCCCTCTCTGACTCTGCAGAGGAATCAGATGCAAAGCTGGAGAGAGGAGAGCGAGTGGGCCTCTCTTCTTCTGCATTTTTATGACTCCTTTCACAGCCGCGAAACCCTGTTTATGATACTGCCGTCTCTTTCCTTCACCTTTGGCTCTGATGTGGTGCAGGTGCCAGTGGTACATCAAAGCCAAGATGAAGTCTGTGGAAAAGAGAAGAACTCACTGTCTGAACGGACACAGTAAGTTAAAAAAACTGTACACCGCTGTATAGTAAAAAAAAGTATTAAAATAACGGTCATGTTACAAAAATCTGTACACTGTTATAAACTCACACAAATTTATTTAACTGGCACCTTTTTTGCCTGTTATTTTAAGTGTAATTTTGCAATAAGGTTACAACAGACTTCCATGTATGCTAAGTGTAAACCACAGTAAAATGCACACAGGACTATAGTTAAAATAACCAGGAAAATAATTGAACAGTCAATTTAACTGTTAAATTCTGTCAGTTTATTAACAGTGTATGTGTTACCCATTAAAAGTGTCTCTGTATTTAGTAACAATTCATTTTCTTAGGCCAGTGCAGAACAGGTGCAGTACAGTTATGTGACAGTGAATGCAAGTTCAACTGTACATCCTAGTTTGTGAAATTGTTAGTTCTGTGTCAGTTTTTCCAGAGATTTTTCTAGTAAATACTGCAGAAAAAAATGAAATGAGCAAATATATTTTTTATATTGTTTTTTTGGCACGACAGAATTAGTTTATGTGCAAATTTTCAGGCCTTTTATTTTTAACAACTGTTCTGCTGTACCATAACGAGTCAATCATTGTGATCAATCAACGCTGTCTGCCTGAGTTACTTTTAAACCTCTTTGAATTGCTGTTAAATCCACATTTATTATTGTGGTTTGTAAAGCCAGGCTGGTTTGAAATAAGCAGAATTATAGTGAACAAAAGTACTACCATTAGCCACCGGTTCCCATTTTTTTATGTTCTAATATGCTGTAATTAGACTGGTAGAAATACATCGCAGCATCACTGCTCCCTGACTTCCATCTATTTTTTTTTGCATTTTCATTTTAGCATTTAGCAAACAGTATTATCCAGAATGGTTTACAAATTTTCTCAAAAATTTTTGATTCAGAGCAGAGATGTACTCATTTGTCAGTGCCATGGCTTGCTGTAGGGCTGAGTCTTTCAGACACAGCACATTGTTAAGTGTAATCATAGGCGCAAGAGTCTTTCGTGTTCATCGTATCAAATTGATTTCATAGAGTATATTTTGATATATGATAATGAAGGGCAATTAAGCTAGAATTTAACAGGCCTCTATGGTCTGTATGGCTAAAGGAACAGAGTATCTTTTTCCCCCCCAACCACCTATATAAAAAAAGTTTTAGTCATGTGATCTAAAGAATCGTACAGAGACCTAAGTGGATGTTGGATTGAGAGAAAATTGATTAGGCTTCTGGAAACACTGCCCTCAATCAGAGACATGTCCTGTAGCCATTTTGGCATGTTCAAGCTCACAGTAATGTTGTAAGGCACACATCTCTCTCTTCTCATGATTTCAGTTTTTTTTTCTTTGTCAGTTAAGGGATCTCTTTTCAATGAAAAGCGTGTTTGTTACATTTTAGTTCTGTATCTCTGGTTAATAGAAAATGTGATAGGGAAGTTATCATATTGAGATCTGTAGACCTCGGCCGAATAACGCTTTGGGATGTTCGACACTTTGGGCTCCAGTAGAATTAATACAGAAACCAAACTATTTCAAAATAGGTATATATCATTTTATCAGTATTCCAACCAAAAAAAAAAAAACATATATATATATATATATATATATAAAAAATATTTCTGAAATTGGCTTTTCTTAGGGCTTTTTAAGTTTTGTATATGACCTAGAGACTGTAACCATGAATAAAATCAGAGGCCGACGGCTGAGCTCAGGTCAGTTTTACGTTTAAGCTCATGATGGCTGCAGTTAAACTTTAGACAGGAGAGAACTGATCGTACATCAGCAGTCCTTCTCTGTGGGTCTTCATGAAAGAGTGCCATCGCAGCCTAACCTCTGCCACTTCCCAGCATGTGAATGCTCATGCTGCATATGCTGTGTCTGGGTCCCCACCATGCTAGCTGGAAGCTAACCAGACTGGAGACCGAAGGGCTCACCCCTCTCTGCTTCCTGCTCAGAAAGGCCCATCTTTTCATGTGGAAATGTGCAGTGTTGTCTGTGGCTGCAGCTCCATCTGGAGGAGCCCCATCTATTATGAAGCGCCCATCCGGTCCTCGTTATCTATTCTGTTTGCCAGTCCACACTCCGTCCCTGTCTCAGGCAAGGCCTCCAATCACGGGCTCGCACTCTGTGGCGCTCAGGGCCAACCCTGCCGTGACAGACCATCATTTCAGGAAGCGCAGGATGCAGAGTTCTCCTTTGTAGAGAAAATTTAAGCCAGCACAATGGTTGTTATCATTATACTATATTTCTAAAATATATTTTTCATGATATTGTCACAGATAGTGTTTGTTTGCTTTGAAAATTTGTCATCCTTTGCATGAATGTGTACTGTCTTATTTGAGTGCAAAGACAGTTCGATCAGTGCCCTTTTTAATGGCCTATCCTGCTGTTCTTTTTGCCTTTTTATGGGTATTTTAAGACATGTATTTTGTTGAAGTCTTGCAGAAAAAAACAAAGAACGTAAGAAAGAGAGAAACCTGATTAATGAGAAACCCCTCTGAGGCAAAGTATACATCACTGAAATTGGCCCCTGCCATTTTACATGGGGAAACAATGCAGCTTTTTCTCAACTTGTGCACAAAATGATTTAAAAATAAAAATGTATTCATGCAGTGCCGAAGGCCGAATGAAAAAATAGCAGTTTATTGTTGTTTTTTTATTATTTTTATCTGCCAATGAAAGTGATTGTACAGTTCTAATCCATCTTTAGTGTACTTAAATCACTTTGGAACAGGATAGTATTATGTTACTCTACGTCCTCATATCAGAAAAATTTGCGATGATAAGGTAAACTATATATGCTTTTTCTGATTAAAATGTGTGTGCCTGCAAAGAATTGTCCTACTCCATGAATACTCCTGCGTTGCCTGGGCCAATTTAGAGACATAAATCAATCATAGTCATGGAATAACTTGTGTTTTATATGGAATTTAATCTCAATTAAATTTATTCTCGGGCTGGGCTTAATCTGTGTCTGGGGAACAGGCCCCTATGTGATAACAGGATTACAGTTCATTTTAATTTGGTGAAATGAATGCTATGTAGGTCAGTTGTGCATCTGGTTCATGGTTCAGTTCAGTTTGACTCCCGTGGCTCGGTTCCTGCTCCAGTTCCTTTCCCTGGAATCAAGACCTACATCGACCCCGACACATATGAAGACCCTGCTCAGGCCGTCCACGAGTTCGCCAAGGAGATCGACCCATCCCGAATTCGCATCGAGAGAGTGATTGGGGCTGGTAAGAGCTGTGATTTGAGCCCGGTTTACCTTGTGAGGGTATTTTGAGGATGAACAGTCCCTACCTGAATTGTGCCTGAATGTCAGCCATTCTTGAATTTATATTTACTGCAGTGGACATGAAAGGATAAGTTAAATTAATTGAAAATGTTTGTCCCTTCCCTTTACAAGTGTAGTCATATATGGGGTAATCTCTTTTTTTAATTAGACAGATTCCTTAATCAAATTTTTTTCATGTTTTATTTTGCATAGTGTCTGGTTTAGAATAATTAGGTTCAAGTAAGTCTGTCAGTAAAATGGAATTAAACATGTTTCCAGATTATAATAAAAACAGCTCAAAATTATTTCCAAAGATGGGTTATTTGTTTGCAGGAGAAAGGAAGGAACTTTAGAGTTAAGAATTTAAAGACATAAAAATTAGCCATTTGAACTGCACGTGTCTGACCCCTAGTGGTGCACCGCAACACTGTGAGTTCCTTACCTCCACCCTTGGGAGACCCCTCTGTGAACTGGTTTTTGTTCCGACCACATTTCCCATTGCAAGTTGTCATTGACAGTCTGTTCATTTTTGCCCATGCCCGACGAGGCGGCATGGGTATACAGTTTAGCACCGTCTGTGTGTGTGTGTGTGTGTGTGTGTGTGTGTGTGTGTGTGTGTGTGTGTGCGCGCGCGCGTGTGTGTGCGTGTGTGTGTGTGTCCGCGCGACAGCTCGGCTACCACTGAAGCTAGGGTGACCAAACTTTGTGGGGTAGATGATCCTAGGTTACCCTGTCCAAATTTGCATTTTTAGGTCGAAAGGTCAAAGGTCAAGGTCAACAAGAGGCGTGGGTTAGCATCTCTATAGAGTGCGCATCATCGAGTTTAAACTCAGATTCTTTATTTACCCTATTTGTCCACATCATAAATATTATTTGGCCATTATCGTAAAATTGTGATTGCAAATGTGGTTGGGATGAAGACCAGCAAGTTTGGGAACTTCTGGTCTACTGTGGTGCTCAAACTGCTAAACCCAATGGTGGATCATGGGAATGGCTAAGATGCATTACAGTTTGCTACATAAACTTCTGACACAGTGAGCGAAGCTGTTTTGACTTCTATTCCTATATTTGTGCGTAAACTGTTGTAAACTGGCACCTTTTTGCCAGTTATTTTAAATGGCGCTTTTTTTGCCAGTTATTTGAACTTTAATTTTACAATCAGTTTATAACTGAGGTTCCATGTATGTCGGCTGTAAACCACAGTTAAATGTGCACTAAAGGGCTCTACTTACAGTTAAAAGACCAAGGAGACTATGCTTTAACTTAACTGTTAAATTCAGTCTGTTTACAACAGTGTATTTCACACGTGGGTCAAGTTGGTTATGGCTTAGAGAGTTCTAGAGCTGCACTACAGGCCAGAAGTTTGGAAGCAAGGCCAATACAGGTCAAAAATTTGGAAGCAACTTCTGCTCACAATGCCTTTCTTAAAAACCAGTATTAAATCTATGGATTTTGGAATGTATTTACTGCATGATTAGACTTTTATTTCATGATATGCACCATTTTCCTCTATTTACCTTTAGATGCTGTATACATTGATGTTACCAGACCATTGCTGCATAAATGTTTACAAAAGAAAAGAGGGGCTTAGATTTTGGGTTGAGAAGATTTGCAACAGTCACAACAAATCACAGTTTGCATTATTCGCTTTATGTCATGGTTTACAGCCCACTGGATGCCAACGGTAATCCGGAGGGCACTAGGACCATGGGCCTTGTAATATATAAATATAATTTGAGTAAAAATCTATTCTGATAAGAGAATCTTGATATTATAATCATATTTATTTTGTTGCGAAGTATGCCAATGAAACTATGATTTTTTTATTTATTTATTTTTTTGTACAATTTTGATCTTGCATCAAACTTTAGGCCTGTAGTGTATATATGGAGACTAAGAAGTCAAAGATGAGGGCGAATGCAGATCTGGGAGTTAATTTTTACATCTTTAGTACAATAAAGGTCATTCACCGAAGGATCATTTTTATCAGTGAGTTTTACTTCATGATGCATAAATAACGTTCAGATATGCAGTTGGGTGCTGAATTATTGATTCAGTGAAAAGTTTAAGAAGTACGGTGCAGTTTATATGCTATACATTAGAGTTAACATAAGGTAAAACTGTATACTTTATTTCAATAAATATCAATACGTTTACCCTCATGTTTCTGAATGATAATGAAAACATTTGCATGCAGAAATGGTCAAAAATAGACAAAATTACAGGAAAAGACTCACTTTTGTTGCATTTTGCATTTTGTTTTGTTGAATTTTGCAAATAACTTAAACAGTGGTGTTGATAGTTTAACTGCTGCTGTGGTTCACATAAAAAAATAGTTTACTTGATGGTGGACATTAAACTATGAGATTGCATGAATTGAAATGAAATTTTACGATTTGCTAGCGTGATTTATGCTTTAACATATCATATGAATGTGTCATTGTACTGTTGATTTGTATTGTTTATTTTTTGCAGCCTTTTGCCTGTGCCATAATTGGCTCTTGAGGTGTTTAGATAGTCCTGTAGCTAATTGGAAACTGAATGGTCATGTGACTCAGGTGAATTTGGAGAGGTCTGCAGTGGGAGACTCCGATGCCCCAGTAAGAGAGAGATCGCCGTGGCCATAAAGACCCTGAAGGGGGGGTACGTGGAGCGGCAGAGGCGGGACTTCCTGCGAGAGGCGAGCATCATGGGACAGTTTGACCACCCCAACATCATCCGACTGGAGGGTGTCGTTACCAAAAGTAAGATGGATGAGTACTGGGACTAGCAATGTCGCGTCTTCTATGACATTTTGAGTCCCGTGTTTCATTGGACCTCAAAAATGTCAGTCACCATTCTATGTGATGACCCAACTGTACAAATGCTACGATGCAATGTGTGGCTCGAATAATTTATATAATATTCATAAAAAATTTCTAATATCCAATTACTGGGATATGTCTGTTTTGCCCAATGCGGTGGGGAGATAAGTATGTAAGTTTGATTTCAGAATTGGTAGGAACTAGGATATTGTGAATTTAGGAAGTGCACGAGCTGGAATTTTTTTTTTTTTTTTGTGCTAATTTGAGAGCAAATACTTTTTTTCTGTTTACAGAGATTATCCTGATGACTGATATATTTGATTTATAAAGATGTTCAGACAGGTGAATCTGTAGTTCCCATAGATACAGTAAATGGAATATGCAAATACTTTTTTCACTCTATTATTGATTGACACAAAGTGTTCACTGACTGTTGATTGAGTGCTTTCACAAATAGTGCCTATAAAATTGTCTCTTGTCTTACCTCCTTCTGGCAAGATAACAGCCTCATTTATTTTTATGTTGTTTTTATGCAGCTTTGGCTGTTTTTGTTTTCGAGGTGCTCGATAGATATAATTGCCTTGGCTAATAGTCATGTTCGTATCTACGCTGTATTCGATCCGACCTGAGTGTCTATGCTGCTTTGCTGCCTGCTACTGCCATCAGATGACTGTGCTATTCTTGCTGCCTAAATTGACGTATGAAATGAATTATTAATCTACCCTTTATTCTTTTAATGGTTAAAAATCAGATACTGTGAACTTTTGCAGTGGCATTTTGGCGCTACAAAAACTCCCAAGTGTCTGTGCTGTTGTTTCTTCTTTCAGCCTTTTCTTACATTAGTGTACAAACATGAGACAGCGCGTGGACTCCTTTTTATGAGCCAGGTGTCTGAAATATATCGACTAAAAATCAGCAGTCTGGTAAACGAATCTCTACTTAGCCATTTATTTCCTTGTGCTGATGAGAGACAGGTGAGGGTAACCTGAGCTCATTCCTGTGAAACTGTCCTCATCTAGGCCTCACACAAAACACACTTACACACACTAAATCCCCCACTTCATTCATTCATTCATTCACTCACTGTATCTCACTGACGACAATCGTCAAGAGATACTATGGTTCAGTTCCAGGTCGCCGCCGCTGTGCCCACTGCCACCGCGCCCGCAGAGATTTTCTGTTCTGGGCTCTGGAAGTGACAATTATTTCAGGAATTTTTTCTCATTTTGCACAGGCAAGGATATTTATTTGGCAATGCTCAAGACCGATTTTCGGCAATTTTGGACGTCTAATATGGCTGCCGGCGGCCATTTTGTCCGAAATTTGGGGATCGGGGAGATACACAACTCAGTCCCTGTGGTGACCAAGTTATCAAGTTTACTTTATTGCGTTTGTTCATGCTCATCTGACATTGATAAGTGCTGATTTTACACAGCAGTATTATCAGTAATATCTTCTAGATATTTGTGGTGTTTTGAGTGACTTACTTTTAGCTGCTTTGTTTATTACATCAAATACAGTGCTGCAAGTATGGAGTTGAGTGCAAAAATATTCACACTGGCATGCTAGTGAATTCACCTCAAGTTGCTTTTATCTCTTTCTCTCAAGCATTGTCTTTTTTGCTTGAATAATCTGTAAAGTTAAGTGCTAAGACGAGTTATGCAAGATACAAGCTAATTTAACACCCTCTAGCTTACTCTCAAATTTCCCACCATTAGCCGCGAGCCATGCAGTTGCCGACCATTCTCCACGACCATGGAGTAAATTCACGTTCGGGGGTCTGTTTTCTAGTCTGTTCATATGCTGTGTTCGGTGTTTATTTGCATCTCTGGCTGACTGCTCTCAGATAGGGCAAAGCTGCCCTCCGCACAGGTGCCACAGTGCAGTGGAGTGTGATGATTCTGTGTTTTCCTTAGGAATCCTCATTGACCCAAAGGTGGTTAGGATATTCCAGAAACCTCTGAAAGTAGTTTGGGAAATGTCTCGACCATCCCTACTCAAATCTATGCCCCTGTACAGAGATACGACTATGCATTGTTGTAAGAAGTAGTGCCAGCCTTAGCGTTTCTGGATTGTGTTATTTAGGGATTGTGTTTTTGCATTGCAGTGGTATTATCTTACAGCTATCACACACCTGAATGTTGATTGAAACAAAATGTTTTTAAAAACTTTCTCAAGGCTATAGGAGCAGCATTTGAGATTGAGATCCCTTTGTCATTTTTCTGCTCTACATATAAACAACTTTGTCTTTCACACATCCGCCGATCAGCTATTCAGTGCAGACAGTAAAACCCCACAAAACAATACCAAGGACGGACATCGCAGAGGGCTGAAGGTTTCACGTGTTCTTCTTGGCTGGCTTTAATTCAAGCAACTTCCTGGCTGGTGCAAATCACAATAAAATAGATATTTTTCTCCGTCCAAAGACGGGGCATAAAAACACAACGCTTACGATTAATCTGACTCCATAATACATTTAGAATACCAAATTTAGTTACATCCTCATTAAATATCTGACTCCAAATTAGAATTAGAATTTATAGTTTGGGGACAGCATGCGTGAATCTCAGGGCAGTTACGCAACCAGACTTGGTCTGTGAAAACCATTGTCACTCAGCAAAACGCCCCCAGGGTTAATAAGCGTCGCTGCCGGATCTTAAGTTCGGTGGAAGTTCTAGAGGATGGAGGAAATTACCATGATCGCAGCATCTAGGCATAAAGTAGCACTGAGCATAAACATATCACAAACACAGGTTTAAGTACACCAAAGGGCCCCTTAAGGGGATCGCCCGGGTACCGGCTTAAGCCCAGGGGTACCTTTTGAGGGCCAAATCCCCAGGACCTGTAATACATCAACCCTTAAGGGGTAGAACGTAATTTGCAATCCAACTTAAAACTAACCGCTACCTATACATCAGCTAGCTAGTCTGGAATGGTAAGGGATCGCCCCCTAAGTGCCGGTCGTCACAAGGCTTGAAAGAATGTACAAGTGTTAAGAGTCACGGAGACCACGCAAGCTGTAGGGAGGAACAATAATTTAATCACCAGGTAGGCACAAACTTGGATCATACAAATCAACGTTAAGCCAATTATCAGTTACATACAATTTAGAAAGAGAAAATAAATTCATACCCGGAAAAGATGGAGGCCGCACCACGTGGCCGGGAAGAACTCAGATGCCATCCCTCTCCGCCCACCTAGATCCGTTACTTACACACAGACCCAGGCGGGCGGAGCGAGGTGGAATGTGATTCTCCCAAACCTTTCACGATCTTGAAAAAGAAGAGACCTTCCGGTTAGAATCTCTTGCTTTTACACACTCAAAACCGCGCCTCCGATCAAGGCGGAGGAAGGGAGGGCGGAATCTGGGTTTTCCTCATTGAGGTGCTCGCATAGAGAGGAGAGCAGAATCTGACCTCTTTAAGAGTTTCCCATACAGAATAATTTCATAATTTCAAGGGAAATGAAACGTGCTGCTTTCAACTCCTTGGATTCCCCCGAGAATAACAAGACCAAACATGATAGGAATATGTACTAACATGATGCAGTTGTCATGGAAAAGCCTTATGATGGAGTATTAGGTTATAAGTATATAATTGATTTCTTCACGGGACATTTAACATAAACATATGATGAATTTCCCAGAGATTTATATTATTTTAAACAGATTAATGTAACTGGACTTTAACTTCACTGGGGACAGTGATTTGACGTTTACAGGAGACATGGGACCCGCAGGGCTTTGTGGCTCCGGCCCCCTGCTGAGCAAAGCCAGAGAGGCTGCCCCCTACAGGCAGACTCCAAGAACATCCTAGGTTACAAAAGTTTTACTCCTGGCTCTGGATTGAGCTAATTACCCAAATACTCAGATTCTACACGTGTACTGAGCATGTATTCCAACAATATTATTTTTGACATTTGACATATCTGTTGTCAGCTACATCAACCAAACATTCAGATTCTACAAGACCAATTGGTAAAAAAAAAAAAAACCATAAAGCATGAAGCTAATAAAAAAAGAGCACTAATAAATAAACTACAATTATGCTAAAATAGAATAAAAATTTTAAAATTAAACATATATTTACAGGGGCAGTCTCTTTTGTGCAGTTTACATTCCCTGATAAAGCAGTCTAATTGCTTTGGAAAATAAAACGTTTAAGCCAAGTAGTCCTTGATCTGATGCTGTATCTTTCCCTGGACCGCATGAGTGTGAACTCGCCATGAGAGGGATGAGTGGAGTCCTGAATGACGCTGTTTTCTCTTATTATTGGTTACAGAGGTGGCACGGTGTAGAAATGAAAGTAGCAAATATATCCCTGATCATCACAAAGTATTGACAGCTGAAATTTATTGTGCTACCAAACCTTACAAAATATTGATAAGCCGAATGTATGCCATGAGTTTAGGATTTTATGCCTGCGCAAGCCTCTTCTTACTGCCTACAGAATGGCATACAGCTACTTCTATTGAAATAAGCTTCACTTTGGTCCTTCCTTTGTCCATCTGCACATTCTGTGCCTCCTGCTGAGGATTGTGGGTGGGGCAGGAGTTCGTCACTGTATACATTTGGGCAAGAGCTTGAAATGCATCCCACCCAATTAGTGCAGAAAATGCACACAGTCCACTTATGGGAACATATCCGCTGGCTGTCCGCTACGGTACTGGGCCACCAAACAACTGTCCTCTGTTGAGGGTTGTTGCTTTAGTCTCTGTGTGACATGAGAGTCAAACTGTCTTTGGTAAGTGAAGGTCTGGAATACGGCGGTCAGCACTGTTGTGACCTTTAGAATGTAGCCCCTGCAGCTGTAGCATCAGCCCACTCCTACTGAGAGCTGGTGCTGGGTAAAAATGAACGAGAGACATTTTGAAATAATCTTTTTAGTGTCTGACTGAAATAAACTCAATCAGCTTGTCAAATGTATGGAGTTTAGTGGGATGCGGCAATACATTCAGCTAGCTGGGTTAATGGTTTACAGGCAATCAATGAATGGGCGAGCTCTGATCAAATTGCTTTGTTGAATTGGTGTGAATTAACTGTCCTGTTAGCTGGGACGTCCACACCTGGATGAATGGGAAGACCTTCTGTATAGACTGCTGGACGGAACACAGCAGGACAGGATATACTGAATGAGACTGAATGATTAATTATTTCCAGCGTCAGCTGCAGATTGGTTGAAGACTGGTTGGGCAAAACTCATTGAACGCATTTCCTGTGCTTTTTTGCCCTGAAAACTTTATCTTTGTGTGGCAGCATTTTGAGACCCTTTATATAAGTAGGGTACATGATTGATTAATTTTTATAGTCATTAATGCAAACTTTTATATGATTAACTTCTTATAGAGATTTAAGGGCAACCAGCATTCATTAAATGTGCATTTGCAATAATGGTGGCACAGAGAGACTAGAGAATGTTACTGTCAGTTAAGGAAATATTGGCTTCGGGGGGTGGGGTGGGGCCTGATCGAAAGCACTGTATATACCAAACACCGTCTTCCATCCTGTTAGCATTAAATTTGTGTCTCTCCTCCACTGAAGCTGGAACATTCCAATCTAAAAATCTGTCTAAGAATTCATTAAGGTGCACGTACGAGTAGAATTACTGGTACTGAAATTATACTCTGGAGCTTTCAACCAGACTGTCAGCAGCTTACTAACTTGAACCTCCTATAATTAAGAAGCAGATAGGCTCTGTGACCCATCGAAAAACCTTGCTAATACTATTCAAGATTTTAATTGAGTTTAAGCTGTGCTTTAGGCATTATATATCTATTCGCTGAATGCCTGTTGCTGATCATATCTATTTTTTTTGGCTGGTCAATACTAGTTGAGGATGGTCAAGCAGGTTGCTAAACGGAGTATCCAGTGGTGAGCTAGTTACCAGGTTGCTAAACTGAGTATCCCATGGTGAGCTAGTTACCTTGTGCGCTACCTGGCTCCAGGATGCTCAGCTGGTAAACAGCAAGTCAGTCTGCTGAAACCAGATAAAAATGTCAAACACAGAGGTTCAACCAGCCAGACCTGCTTCAGTGTTTTTTAGATGGAGTTTTCGGTAACACTTTACTTGAAGGTATCGTCATAAGAGCGACATGACACTGTCATGAACGTGTCATAAACATTATGTAAATGTCATAAACGCTGTCATTAAGTGTCATTCGGTTTTTGAGATGACAAGCTGACATTGTTTGGGTTGTCTTGATTATGACGACTTAGTCATAAGAATGACATGACACTGTCATAACTATTACATGACGCATGTCACAGTTATGACAGTGTCATGTCAGTCTCATGACGTTACCTTCAATTAAAGTGTAATCGAGTTTTCTGCTGGGGAACAAGGAAGCAAGAAATGTGGAGGATGTAATGAATCTGTATCTGAAGTCAGAGACTTCCCTGAGTATGTGGTTAAAGCAAATGTGGAGCCAGCAGAATCTGTGATGAGGATGACGGTAATGATGAAGACCAAGATGAGTCACAGTGATAATATTTGTTACTCTGGATCTCCGTTTTCATTAAGTATGCATTCTAAATGGAAAAGCTTATTCTCAAGCACTGCTGAAGCGATGCTAACTCATTTTCTTTATGTCTGTCTCTGAGCTAAATAATTGATGACTTAATTAGGAGGGTGCTCCTGGAAGGACACAGTACTGTGGTGACATCATCTTTTATAACAGGTGAAATTTTGGTCCAAAAATACTGCCTAGACTATCAGGTTGTGAAAAGGTGACTTCAGGCAGCGTATGCAAACGGAGGAGTGACATCTTGGTAAGGGTTAATACGTAAGCAAGTCCCCCATACTTTGGGTAAATCACCTTTCTGAGCTAAACCAATATCTGTCCTGTAATTGATATCAGACCTGTTGAGCAGTTAGAACAAGGAAGGAACGGCAAAAAGCAATCGATGATACTCAGCAGCCGTAATGAGGAACAGCAGTCGTAATGTATCGTTAATACATTTCTACACATAGAAAGGTGACAAGTTAAAAACCTGAATACATGCTTGAACAAACTCAAACAAAACAAAAACTGATGCTTCCATTCATTTGGGTATTTGGGTCCACTCACCCTTTGAAGTCGGATGAGTTACGGCAGATCCATGCTGGACGATATTCTGGATGATACACAATGTGTGTATGTATACGTGTACACGCGCGCGCACACACACACATGCACGCACACACATACATATAATGGATGTATACACGCAGTGGTTTGATTCCACCCCCCCTTCCCAATTTCTTTTTTTGCATATTTGTCACACTTACTTGCATTTTTTATAGAATATTATCCTAATAACTGTAATATTATTCATAGATCACCCAAGTAAGCCCAAAATGCAGTTTTTGAATGACGATTTCATTTATTGAAGGAAAAAAGTTATCTAACCTTACCTGGCCCATTGTGAAAAGATAATTGCTTCCTTAATTACTAAATCAACCACTTAAATAATTGTGATTGATCAACTTCACGAGGCATTCCTGGGCATAACTACCTCCAGCCTCGTTGAATCTAAACATCACAAATAGAGCCTGTCTGGTGACATGAAGACAGCAAAAAGCTGTGTGTGATGCTTCAATCTAATGAAATTTAAGAACAGGTGAGAAACAAAGTTTTTGACCGCTGTCAGTCTGGATAAGGTTAGAAAGCCATTTAAGGCCCCGGGGCTCCAGGGAACCATGGTGAGAGCCATTATCTACAAATGGAGAAAACCTGAAACAGTGGTGAACCTTCCCAGGAGTGGTCAGCCTCCCAGAATTTCTCCAAAAGCACATCAATGACTCATCCTGGAGGTTACGTAAAACCCAGATAACATCCGAAGAACCTCTGGTCTCTTTTTCCTCAGTTAAGGTAGATTCCCCAATAAGACCAAGACTAGGCAAAAATGGCACCCATGAGAAAGCTGAAAGGCAAATAATATCTTGATGACCCCCCTCCTCCAAAAGCATTTGGCATACTATGCAATGGACTGATGCGTCCAAAGTAGATTTTTTTTTGGTTGATATGGGTCATGTTAGATCTGGCATAAGAACATTATCCAGTCAAACACAGTGGGGGAGCTGTGAAGGTCTGGAGCTGCTTTGCTGCTTCAGGACCAGGGGGACTTGCCGTAGTTGTTGATACCATGACATCTGTTCGCTATCAGAAAATCCTAAAGTAAAATGTCCCGCCGCCTGTTTGTAACCTGATGTTCAAGCACAGTTGGGTTATGCAGCAGGACAATGATCTGAAGCATGCAAGCATGTCAACCTCTGAATGGCTCAAAAATGGAGTGGCCTGACTTGAGTCCAATTGAGATGCTGTAGTATAACCTTAAACAGACCTTTAATTTTCAAAAACTCTCCAGTGTGGCTGAATTAAAAGAATTCTACAGAGAAGAGTGGGATAAATTTCCTCCACAGGGATGGAAAAGACTCCATGGCAAATGTTTGATCACCAAAGGGGCCACAACCAATTATTAGATTGGGGGGCAATTTTTTTTTTTTCACATGAGTGACAATAGGTTTTCAGTAACTCTGACCTTCAACAAAAGAAATCATAATGTAAAAACTGCATGTTGTGTTCACTCATGTTGTGTTTGTCTTATATTAAAATTAGTTGTATGATCTGAAACATTTAAATATGACAAATAAGAAAAAAATAGAAGAAATGTATTATTCATTCATTCATTCCCTCACCCATTCGTTGCATATGTGTGCATTTTGTTTGCAGTCTGAGTATAATTCAGTTGCTCATTTGAGACATATCTCAACAAATGTGAAAGCCCACGCATGCCAGGCTAATTGGTGACTGTGAATTGCCCATAAGTGTGATAATGTGTAATTATGTAAAATGTGTGAACAACTTTTAGATAAGAATCCACCACTCTGGCGCTCTTGAAACTTCTGACATTAAAATGCAGTTTCAGTAATTCTACAGAAACGTGCTCCTTTTCAAGACAGATTGTCAGATTGTTTCAGCTTCAGCAGCAGAGTGGCTGGCGCAGACAACGCGTTCGATCTGGGCAGGAGAAACCTGACCCCATCCCACCTCCCCAACTCCATCGGTATGAATGAGAAATGAATGACCGTTGTCTTGATAAGAGTATAGGAATGGCACGAAATATAACCTCAAGAAAGTGCCAAACTCTTGTCAAACATGAAATATATAAACTCACATCCACTTTACCTTTCTCTTGTGTTCGGGTCACTGGCCACCCGTTTTCAGGTTTTAAATGCATAAAAGTATCACATAAATTTGTTTTTAGCATCAAGGCTTTTTGACTTTGTCAGGAACATCTATTTAAACAAAACAAAACCTGACCTGGTTATAAAGATAAGAACAATAATTAGAGTTTAAACTGAAATCATAAGTGCAAAACCAACTTTTCCATGGATAAGGAAGCCTAACAACGTAACCAAGAGATGAGAAACAAATGGAATGATAAATAATTGTTTTAGTGTGTTTTACAGCTGATTTGAACCACGGGTAAAAACTGACCCTAACACCACAGATGGTAGCAGAAACTAACACAAGATGAAGAGCTTACAGTAATGCCTGAACTTAAAGATGTAAAGTGATCAATGAAATCCGATGGTGTAGCAGATACAGTGGCTAAAGTAACTGCTGGCTGCGTGCAGACAGTTTGGCCGAGAAATAAGTAGTGATGTTTTGTCTGGTTGTTTCATTTGATGATAAGCATCATTTTCCAGTCAGATTTGCAAACTCCATTTCTTCTCCCGTTTACTCATGTGGAACTGCCGAACATGAACATTAGCATTCAAAGTCTCCACAGCGCTACGGCTGCATCAACCGAGAGCCCAATCTATGGATGTTAATTTTGCAAATGTAGGTCAGCAAATTAACTCATCATTATATTAATTGAACATTTGTTTGGGTGGATCAACATACTTATGATGCACTGCAAATCTACAGCATGCACATTGTGACCTGGCATTGCGACTTACTTACACACAGGCGGTCTCCAACCCTGTTCCTGGAGACCTACCATCCTGCAGGTTTTTACTCCAACCCTAATTCAGCACAAATGATTCAGCTAATTAGCAGCTTATCAAGATCTCTATCTTTATCTTTGCATAAGTTGGAGTGAAAACCTTCAGGATGGTAGCTCTCCAGAAACAGGGCTGGACTCCACTCCCATACACTGCATACATTGTACATTCACCCAGCTCTTAACCTGCAAAGCCCTTGTGTGCTGTAAACTCGATCCATATACACGGGCTATAGGCGAAATGGTGACTAATAGTTTCCCATCTATATTCGAGTAATGCACATGGTCCCCTTGACATTCTCGAGCAGCAGTTCACTGTCTCACATTTTCAGACCCGTTGAGAGAGGAGGCAAGCGAGTGATTTGAAGTTCAGGCCATTGTTTCTGCTAGATGTCAGCTGTGATAACAGTCTGACATGCCAAGCCCATTGTGGCGCATGACATATTTGTTCTTTTTGTGACGCCTGACTCCATTACTTAGGGGACTTGTCATTCCACTTTCCTACATTTTTCCAGATATATGGGTAATTTTAAAGGTTGCAAGGGATTTTTTTTTTTTTTTTTTTGAGGTGAGAGAATTTGTATGTAA
The DNA here is from genome assembly GCA_029721435.1 of Gymnothorax reevesii. NCBI lineage: Eukaryota > Metazoa > Chordata > Actinopteri > Anguilliformes > Muraenidae > Gymnothorax > Gymnothorax reevesii. The sequence continues at coordinate 31,843,373 of CM056590.1, forward strand.
TGACAAGAGTGAGTTGGAACTTATCCAAAGATGGGGGTGAGTGCACTGGAGGAGCTTTGGCTTTTTAAACCTTAATATTTATTTTCTGCATAGTTCTGGTCATAAGCGTGTTACAGAATTGTGAAAATGCTGTGCAGCAAGCTGTGAGCATCAGAGAGGCCAATGGAGTGAATGCGCACATTATGTACATAAACATTTATCCTTGTGTGGGTCGGTTCTAGTGAGTGAACATGCAGAAGAAACATACTCCATAAAGATAAATCTCTAAGATGGTGAAGAGGAGGTGTTGATGATTTTTGATCAAAGAAGCATGCACTCTATTTGCATGCAAAGCTGCCATTTTTTGGCTCCTATATTGGCTCTGTCGAGTGTGAGTCCTCTAATCAGACACACACTCGCACGCTCACGCACAGATTCACGCTCAGACAAATATGTTTGTTTTTTGATACCCCTTTGCACCAAAATTATATTCCCATAACCCCAAACCCAAAAATCAACTCTTTTCTTAGCCCTAACCTAAAAACTCTCCAAAGTGCCCCAGTTTTTAACCTGAAAGTAACACAATACCTGATTTTCATGACTTTGAATAGAGAGAAATGTAAACAAGACATTATGCAGTTGACGCGCTAAGATTCCATGCCTCACTGATGAAAGATTTTTGAAATTTACTTCCCCAGTTATTTACATTGTGCCAAAGAGTATTGCAGAATATAAGATACTCTTTATTGAACCCCGTGGTGTAATTTGTCCTCTGCATTTGACCCATCCTATTGTCAGGAGCAGTGGGCAATTTAAAAACTAGAGGCACTCGTAGAGTGCAAACCTCCGCCAAGGCAGCACAATCCAAATGTGCATGAGTGGTAGCAAAGTTGAGTTATCACATGTGATAGGATTTCATATTGTTTCACTGATTGCGGTCAAAATCTATGGGGTCTATCCTTGATGTAATAGCAATCCACCCACAAAATTCCAGACAAATCCGTCCATTACTTTTTGAGATATCGCGTGTCATAGAATTTCAAGATGGCTGCTGTGGCGGCCATATTGTTTCACTGATCACGGTCAAAATCTAAAGGGTCCATCCTTGATGTAATGGCAATCCACACACAGAAATAAGCCCTCTTATTATTGAGTGTATAAGCATCATGGTATGTTGGAAACATCGTATTTGAGACGTATTGTGTATGTTCATGTGATTCAATAGATTTTTTTTTTAATGCAAGTGAATGGGGAGGTAAATTTCAGACACCTCCTCTTCCTCAGAGAGACATGGATTCTTGGTGAGTTGAATGCAAATGTATTGCACACATTGGTAACTGCATATTATGAAGCCTTATATTTAAAGTTGTGAAAGTACTGTTTTATCCTAGAGAATGGCCCTTGCCCAGAATTCAGCCTTTTCTTCATGGGGATGCAGAGAAATGTCCATACGGTGCTATTTTTTAAGACTTAACAAGTGGGATTTTAACATCCCCACAAGGCATTTTTAGTCCACAAAAGTATGGGTAAAAATGTACAACGTACATGCACACAGATATACACACAAGCTCACACGTTCACTAAGATATGCACACACATGCCTTTACAAGCATAGACACACTTACATTGGTATAGAATGATGCTGTGGCACACAATTCCACACACAAGCTGCCGAAAACACACACACACACACACACACACACACACACACAAGCCACTGACAGCTGAGGTTGACGTGAAGAAGTGAGTCGTCTGGATGATCTGTCTATCCCTGATAGTAGAGAATGCCGCCCACATTTTCACCCAGGCCGCGTGTCTCAGTACTGCAGGACACTCAAACACCTATACACGCGCACACACACACACAAACACTCTCCCTCCCAGTTTACCTCCACTCTTTCACTCTCTGGCAGTATGGTGCTTCCAGAATGTTCTGCACTTTGCCCTGTTCTGGGAGGAAAGTACAGCAGACAGAGGTGTAAGAATTCATTATGTGCATGCCTGTTGGTGGCAGAGCATTTTAATCTTTGAATTTATATGAAACTATATTCAGTTGAATGCTGGCGAGAAAGGATATCGTTTCTATGACAGCAGACACACATTTTCACATTAAATTACTTAGTCTCGTTTAATCTCTTGTCCACGGAAAGAAAAGGACTCGCTCAATGCAACTGATATGAAGTATTAAATGGCTTTTCATCGCATTAGTAATTTTAATGCTGTCAATTCAAAACCATCTTCTAAACACTGAAAAGATCATTTTAGATTATGAATCGAAAAAAGTTAGAGGGCTTTCAGCCATTTATGCATTTCAGAACATTAGGATATTGAAAGTACTTATTCTGTTTATTTGCTTATGTGGAAAATGTCAGAGGCCATGTCACTGAGACCTTTTTTCTGCAAATTGATTGTGCTGTACTGTAGTCTTTTCCTGAGGTTGAATAACCACCCAGACAACATTTTAGAGATATTCCCCTGAATTTATTCCTCTTTCACTCAGGAGTGGAACAGCAGTATCGCTATTTTTCTCTCAAAAGCACTCAGTAAGACACACAGTCATATTTTTAATATAGTGCTGTCTCTGTCCTCCGGGATTCTGTGCCAAAAAGAAAGGTAGATGCTATCTATAGCAGCTGATTGATAATATAGTCTGGCTCCCATTATGCGAGTCTGGGCATATTCTGCTTTATCACTGTTGACAGTACAATGTCCTCTACAAAAGCTTGACCTGAGAGATTATTCAGGGTCCCGTTTTCTGCAAGAAGAAGGTAAAATTACAAGAATTACTGTAACATTTCTTACATCTGGATTATCAGGTTGGAGACTGTCAAGATGTGGTGCTCATTAAGGCATTATAGAAACTTGGAAAGTGTGTTGCCAATTTTTTTTTTTTCATCCAGTGTATCCAAAGAATGAGAAGACTGTGACTCAGTAAAATATCAAAGGATAATCGTAATTTGGATTGATTGACCATGTTTACCTGGTCCTCTGAATAGTCAGTTTTAGCACACAAGGAATTCTTTTTACTTGAATCAGTAGAATTTATTCACTGACACTCATTCGCATTGAGTAACTGCTGATTTGTATGACGAAAAAGTCATTGCACTTCTAGAGAGCTGCAGTCCTTTGATTTCAGTGACATTAAAGGGGGAATTGCATTCTTTTTGAGAGCTGATTCCACATCACATTTAGGCTACTTGAAGGTGCCCTTTTAAATCGATGGAGTACCCTGTACTTGGGGTTACGGAGGCATTGATTCTTAAGAACCTCAGAGTTGTCATGCCTTGTTCCCTTGGTACACCTCAAAATCTACACAAAAAAAGGTTAATGGACTATGGAATAAAGGTTTTGCAATGCTATGGCCATCACTGTCCACTGACACAAGCAACATAGAAAATATGTGGGATAAACTGAAGAGGAGAGTCCACAAGCCTTGACCTCTGAATAGGAAGGATCTGGAGAGATTCCGTTTGGAGGAATGATCGCAGATCCTGTAACCTCATCACACATTACAGCAGAAGACACTGAGCTGTTGTCTTGGCAAAGTGAGGCTGAACAAAATATGAAACTAGGGGGTCCTCAGATCCTGTGCTCCGGCCACGCATGCGCAGGACAGTTGCGACCCCGACAAGAAGAACGGAGCCGAAACTGAGACTTGTGGCCTACGGGCCAGAGTAACGAAGGGACACCAATAATTTTGGCTCACATGTTTTTGAGAAAAGTATGTTTCATGATAATAATTTAATGTTTCAATTATGTTACTCAGTCACACATTATTTTAAGTGTTGCTCATAAAGGCTTTATACAGCATGTATAATGCCTTCATAAATGAGACCTAACGTCTTCATAAATCATTCATAAGCGAATGTCATGCTTTGTAAAGGGTGAAATAACACGTCCTTATTCAACATGTGATGCCAGATGTGACAATGACAATGTCACTTAGCTGACAATGTCACCCTTTATCGCAATTAGCCACTAGCTAAGTGACATCGTCAGTTATATCACATCTGGCATCACATCCTGAATAAGGATGTGTTATTTCACTATTTACAAAGCGTGACATTAGCACTATACTACCACTGTCGTGCCTTCATTGCTGTTCCTCCTCTCCCTGCTCTGCACAGGTCATCCGGCCATGATTGTGGTGGAGTACATGGAGAATGGAGCCCTGGACTCCTTCTTGAGGGTAAGAACAAGTTCTTTCACAGTGCAGTCTTACCATAAAGCTCTGAGAGTCAGGGGCGTCCAATCTTGTCTGCTAAGGGCCAGTGTGGGGCCTTTATTTTTTTTAAGTCCACTTCTAAAATGTGTGATTTTACTGAAATTAATCATGGTCTCATATAAGGATTACTTGAATCAGGTGTGTCAGTGTGGGCTAAGAGTAAAACCACACATCCCATAATGAAAATGTGATTCATTTCTCTAGCCTCCCATAATCAGTTTTATTTTTATTTATTTTTCAAGTATTTATTTTTTTATTAATTTTTTTAGGGGATGTGTTGACTTTGCTAGCCTGCCTTCTACTATCAGCTGTCCCAGATACTTTTCAGGGATGAAAAAATTGCCACGGATCCTACGTGAACAGGGTTGATGTCATCGCTCCTTAGTCAGAGAACGTGTGGCTTTATTGTAAAGCAAAAGCCTCCACTAGCACCGGGAATTTTCGGATAATATTCAGCGCCCCTGGGATAAGTTAAATAGACCCCGTGGTCCCTTTAAAATGTTTATTGATGTAAACTACTGAACCTTTCACTGCTGGCTCTGCTCTCTGATAAAAAAAAATGAAAAAAAAAACATTGATTGAGCTGATGAGTTGCGCACACATCACTGAATAGCCTATACCGCTGCTTTTCCAGAACAGATGCGGTGCGTGAAGTCACTCCTCTTAATCGCAGCTCTTTCATGTGCGGGTGCGAGCTGTGATTGATGGGGGAACAGCGTACAGAGAAACCTCACTTGTAATGCTCTGGTACTCCTTATAAATTATCTGACTGAAAGTTGAGATAGAGTACAACTTTGGAGTGCAGCTATCTCTACACTCAACACTCGTTCTTTAAGGTGTTATCTGATATGTCTTAATTTTTTTTTTTTTTTTTGCCTTTAAAGTGTTTCCTTTATATCTGTGGTATCGCTGTGGTTGTTATTTCAGGAGTTAGCTACCAATGGACAAGTGCATTTTCTCGAGTTGAGGACACTTCTAGTGAACACATTAACAGTTCTGTTCTTAATGAGGGGAACTATACTTACAAAGTTGGTCAAAAGTGCTGAGGTCAAGATCTTTGTGAGAATAAATGTAAACAAGACAAAATTCTGAGCTCTTATACCTTGTTAATATCGGCCATTTTTCAGGAAAGTGAAGCAATAAGAGCGATGTTTTACTGATGAGCGGTTTTTATGGTTCCATCATATTTTTCAATATGAATGATTTTTAGAAATTTGCATCTAATTAGTGCTTGGTATTTGTAAACTCGAAGCCCCAGTTATAGATAGATGAAACATAGGATTAATGCTGTTACACGTTCCATATGAAAGAAAAAGCATATGAAGATTAATAGTAATCTAATTGCTGCTTGTTCCATATCGTTCCTCATGGACTAGTCATCAGCAGCAGTGAAATTCGCCTAAAACAGTCAATGAGTCAATCAATAATCTGTAGATGCATGATAGTGCTCATGAAGTTATCGCATTATTTTCTCTCTAGTTTTCCTAAAGAATCGCTGCAAAGCATCACCATGATTTTTTTTAGTCCCACTTCATGCTGCACATTGAGGGCACTGAATCTTTGTATAATCAGCAAGGATTAGACTGAGGATGTTGATTGATGGCGGAGTGGCGTAATCGTGATTTGTCAGTCTCCCACGGCGCTGTCACAGCTGCCAATATGAAGCTGTCATGGTTCACAGTTCCTCCTTATCGAACGGTCACAAAGTCAGACCACCTCGCCCGTGCCCCTGCATGCCTGTGCCTCTCTCTCTCTCTCTCTCTCTCTCTCTCTCTCTCCCTCCCTCCCTATGGGTCCATATCTCCCTCTGTCGTTTGCAGTTCAAAATCCCACTAAATCTAAATTCTCTCTCTGTAGAAGCATGACGGCCAGTTCACCGTGATCCAGCTGGTGGGCATGCTGCGTGGCATCGCCTCGGGCATGAAGTACCTCTCGGACATGGGCTACGTCCACCGTGACCTGGCGGCTCGCAACATCCTGGTCAACAGCAACCTTGTGTGCAAGGTGTCCGATTTCGGCCTGTCCAGAGTGCTGGAGGATGACCCTGAGGCTGCTTACACCACCACGGTCAGTGAAGTCGCCATATTCCCCAGAGGGCCCGAGTATGCCCTGATTGGATGGTCACCTTTTCCAGTTGCTACTATCTGGCACAGTTTAAAAACCAATATCGGATGCTTAGGCTGGTAGAGATACAGTATGCATTCTGGAAGGCCTTGGTATGATGACTGGGTATAGGTCACATGAGATTCTAAACACTCAGTCCCAGTCCCTCCCCATATAAAGCACTCCTTGCTTTATTTTTTCTTTTTCTCTTCGGAATTGGTCATATAAATACGGTGTTCATATTCTGCAGTTTTACTTCCTTTCCAGATAAGAATTGTACATTTTATTTTGCACTTAAGTCATTTTGCGTGAATACGCTCTGGCCTGAAAATGTTTTTTTTTTTTTTCTGACTTTGTTTGGCACTCATAAACTTATTGCATTGCCAAAATCAAGTGGACACGCCATAGTCTGAGGCTGTTTTATCATTATTCTGCTTCAGGTTCTGTGTTCAGGTGCTACAGCATACATTGACACTCCAGTTCAGTTAGCATTTCCAAAAGTTTGTAGACAACTCTTCACTGTCCCAACATGAAAATGACCCCATGTACAGAGTGGGTTCATACATGGTTTGTTGAGTGCAGTCTGCAGTCTGTTGCCTGCTACAGAGTACTGACCTCAACCCCAACGAACACCTTAGGGATAATATGGAAACCAACATTTTGGAAGAAGATCTCTGGGACAATGCTCTAATATCTAGAGCAAAGCTTCCTCAACTCATTTTAGATTTGCAAAAAAAGAACAAAGTAATACAATTTATTAGTTCTTATTTTATTTATATTGCATTCATTTATGCAAAACTGACTTCAGCAGGCTTATATTATCCCACTCCTTGTGAATGACATGCATTCAGTAGCCACTTTATTAAGTACTGTATTCTCCTACTGGGCAAGTGGACCATTTGCCCTCATTACAGCATGAATTCTTTGTTGCTTGGTTTCATCAATGCACTGACATGTTTTGCTGTGATTGCAGATCCACAGCAATATTCAATGCTCTTTGTTTTCAGAGATGCCCTTCTGCGTTGCACTGTGGAAGCACATGGTTATTTGGTAAATGTCAAAATAAAGCCTGCAGTACTGCAGGACATGCTCCCTAAAAGTTTATTACCCCCCGTCGTGGGCCGACAGGCCCCGAAAGGGGGGTCTAGTGGAGATCTGCGTACGTATGTACATACGTATGTACGTCCGTCCGTCCAAACATTTTGCACTATATCTCGGAAGCTCCTGGGCCGAATCCAACCAAACTTGGTACCATAATACTTTGGGGTGGGGGAAGGGTGACCATGGTGACCTTGACTTAATTTGCATAATAATTAGGTCATGGGGTTCATAAGTGCAAAAATCACATTTATGGCCATTGTTAGCTGAGTGATGAAGTTAGGTGGCTGAAATCTTTACAGCAGCTAGTCCTACTCCTTGGACATTTGTCAAACTGGCTGATAGGGGGCATGCATGAAGTATTAAATTGTAATTCTACTGAATCAGTGGAGTATGCAGGTGCATGTGACTTTAAAGGTCAAAAAGATGCGATTGGGGGGTTCGCCTCAGCAACGGCTTTCTTGTTCAATATGATTTAACATGAAGTAGGAAGAAAAAATCTTTGAAGTAAAAACACACAAGGTTAACAATTGTAAATTGTAAAGATGTTTTTGCATGGTTATCTAGTATTGAAAAAAAATTGAGTTAAAAGTGATTTTTTTTTTTTAATTTCAGCTTGTCTTTGGTCATCCAGAATCGACAAAATTGAGTTAGAGCTGGGTTATATGGTAGCTTGTCTTCAATTGTCTGCCACTAGAAGGTTCCTGAATCTTTGTGCAGACGATCATCACAACATCTGCTGCACTTTGGGAAGGCTAGTTAAATAGCACAGCTTACTGCTAATTGAACAATGCAGCTGGGAAGGCAGCCTTCTCCCCAGCTGCTCAATCAGCTGATATACGTAATTGTTGTAATACGACCAACAAATTAGTAGATAGCAAAACTGCCCTTATCAATTATTAAACAAATGAAGAAAGTAATGCAAGTGTGGAACAAAAATAATGGTAACTTCAGCAAAACTGTTTGCTCAAAACTACACTGACCGCTGATACTTTGCTTGCTGCAATGCAGATCAGTCCATCACAATCCACATGCAATGAAATAGAAGAAATACCTATAAGACAGAAAGAGGCATTCTCACAAACACTCAAAAAAATGAAATGTTAGATTTACTTAATAATATTATGTCAGCTGGTTCTACAAAAATGAGATAAGTACATTCCACTCAACTGGCCGAAAATGCTAAGATTCAATTAGAACTTACTCAAAGCAATTGTTTGGAAACACTTTTTAATTTTACATTTTTAAGTACTTTTGTAAATGTAACACTTCATTTTTTTTGAGTGATGTTTGGGGATTAGCATCGACCACACTCCTCCACCGTTGTCAGAGAGAAACCGGCACACTCGATGCAGAAAGGAGCTGCGTGTCCTCAACTCTCACCGAGTTTCTGATGTCCTTGCCTGTCTCTGTGCGGTATTCTGTCACTTGGCTCTGTGCTGAATTGGTTTGCTCCGGGCTCGAGAGCAGCTGTCCCGCAGTCTTGTGTGGAGAGAGAGATAGAGCCCTGCAAACAGAGCCGACGCTGCACTGACCCCGGCTTCAACTGCAGCTGCTCTGGGAAGTCTTGCATTCTGGGGCTGTAAGCCCTTTTTCTGCATGACCAAGATACAGTATCAGCACACAGACGATGCTGGCTGGATTTGTCACAGCAAAAATAAATAGACACTGAGGATTTGTGTGGAATTATGTTTTTTTCCCCCCCTTATGCGGAAAGAGCAGAGGCTGGCAAACTCATTGATCTAGCCTCCTGAAAAAGTGACAAGAGGTTTCTCAGCTAGAATGAAAGCACAGGCAATATGTGCCCTTTTCTTCAATTTTATTATGGCATAAAGCATGCACTGTTCACCAGCGGGATTTGCGCAGATGATGTTTTCGAGGCCATCCATTAATACAGCTGGGCATTTCACTGCAGCACTTGTGATATAGTGCCAGGGTAGGCAACCCTAGTCCTGGAGTTCTTGTGCAGTCTCTGATTTTAGTTCTGTCCAAACCTGCGGCTGAATAGCTGCATTGATTTTAATTAATTTCACGTTCATGGATGGTTTATCATGAGCTGAAAAGCTCTCAGAGTGTTACCATTCAGAATATTCAGTAATTCAAGCGCTGGTACTTCAGGATCCAAGTAGCCTACCCCTGGTAGAGTGCCTTGTGTGCTATCTTTACATAACAAGTCTAGTTCCCTAACTGCTAAACTATAATATACTGCCACCCAGATGTTAGCCTGGATGGTACGCAGCAGCATATAGCAGAAGATGGTAAATCTGAATTGGGTTTAAAGCTGATGCAATTCGAATGCCGCCCCTCTTACTAGCCTTGTCATAAATAGAAATTAGTGGTCTAATTTGGCTAGTGGCCGTGTCCTTTGAAAGAATGCAGACCACTCCAGATATAGAGCAGGGCTTGGACAATAATATTGAAAATGTGGCATCGATGTTAAAAGGTACCATTTAGATTTATGACTTGCTTAACACTGGAAAGTCCACAGTCATTACATTGTTCACTCATCTCCCACTATCTCTGAATTATTGTGTGATTAAATTGCAGATAAGCCTAATTGGAATTTTAATAATATGCCACTCTTTATTAATAGCATAATTATGTACTTCAAGAAACCGCAAACTTTTTTGTTATCGAGTTGTTTGGTTCAGGTTCATCGGCCCCTAAGTGTAACTTTCTGTGAACAACATCGCCCTCTAATGGTGTGTGTCATCCTGTACCAGCCCATGCTGCTACATGCTGCAGGAGAATTTCAATGCTGTGGCAGAGACATTTTATGCTTTCTCCTTTCAAAAACCCCTGTATTTCAGTTTGACATTTGCTTTGAGCAGTTGTCACTGGGGCTACCAATGACAATCATAAAAGCCTGTTGAGGTTTTGATGCATTTTTTTCAAACATAATGATCACCTAACAGTCAGTGAAGCATTTTGCCAGGATGACTGAATCACTATGCAAGCTTACAACCAAGCTGTCAATGCAGTTCTGCACCATTTCTCTCCCATTTACAGCTCCAGTCACCAGAGGTATGAATTTTCAAATACCAATTCAGTGATTCACTTTGTGAATTATTATTTTTTTTTTAGTTCTAAAGCACTCAAGCTGCCAGATATTTGGTAATTTTCCGCACACTCTAGCAGCATTGACAACCACTGATTGACATAAGATATACAGCACTTTAAGTTAAAAAAGAAAAAATGGCGATTGTGTTTATTTAATAGGCCCAGAGTTTTTGGCTAGTTATTATATTCTTGTATGTCTATAGCATTCAGACATTCAACAGAGATTTCTAAACTTCATAGCAAGAACCTTTCAAAAATTCAGTTTCTTGGCCAACTGCTGTCTGTCATTCTCTCTCCTAAGAAGAACGGGCTGTTTTTGGAGGGTGTATAACAAGCTCAGCTTGGATTGGTTAACGAGCAGAGTTTCTCGCTTCTTGCACCTTGAGTTAGCAGATACTCGTGGCTAAGTAATACATCAAAATGCTCAAGCTAAACTATCTGCAGTGTCTACACACACGTGAACTGATTTAGTAGTAAACCTCACAATGAGTACAGCAAGGTAATGTGTGCAGGCTGCTAAACAACCCAATTTAAAAAAATTTGGGACAATATAGCAACTACAAATCAGAATTAAAAAAAGAAAAATGTAAACAGTGATTTTTAAATAATTCCTTGGCCTGTATTAAATATAAAACCATGCAAATTAATTGTTATTCCCTCTGTGAATGGTTGTTTTTTGGAGGGAAAAAAAGACCCCTCTAAATTCAAATTGGTCAAAGATGGCCGAGAAATTGCTGCTTTCTTTTTACTTGCATTTCTTTCCTCTTAAATTTTTCTCTAAGTGGGGTTAGGCAAACACAACTGAGCGGGACATGTACTCGTCATACAAGTTTTAACTACGTATAGAATTCAGTTTAAATATTAACATAAATTGAAAATATAGAGTCCAGGTTTTCTCTGTCTTCATGGGTACTTAGAATAGAGCTATTCTTCTGTCTTCTTTTTAGCGATCGAGTGTCCCTCCAGTGTCTCTTGTCCAAAAACAAGTCTAGTATAAAAAGACAAGCACACACAAGCTGATGCAGATTAACTTCTAGCAAAACATCGTCGGCAACGATCGCTAAGGAGTAACAATTTTGCTACAAGGGGGAGAGAGATGGGAAGGTCATGCAAGGCAATGGAAGAGAGCCGTACACACAGACAGAGCTGGTAGGACTGAATTATGCAGAGCTAGTCTGTTTGTAATTCAGAAAGCATTGTTTCATACTCTGAAATGGAAAAGGAGGTCAAACTGCTAAACTGCAAGGTCTTCGAAGTCAACCTTTCCTGGGCTGTAAGCCTTCGTTCAGGTCCTTTAAGCTTAATCATGCACAATAGTTGATACTGACACTGAACTTGTGAAGCTTATAGAATCGGCTGTGGATATCCTGCTTTGTCATATCTTTGTAGTTTGTGGCAAAAACAGGAATTGAACTAAAAAAAACGCTCTCTTACATGGATGCGGCACTTAGCAACTTAGCATCACTTAATAATCGACATTTTCCTCAAATGCCACACAAAATGACCAAAATGCATTTTCTTTCATGATGGTCAAACACTAGTATTGTCAGATACATGAATATTTGGACATTGACAAAGTTACTGCTATTTTAGAGGTCAACCATGATAAATTGGAGAAAAAATGTCTGCTGAATGTCTGCTGAAAGTCCAGGCTTGCAGGTTTAATTTTGGGATATCTACATCCAAATAGGACAAACAGTTTAGGAATTACAGCACTTCTTAATATGTGGTGCTCCTTTTTAATGCAACATGAAAATTGGTTGCTCTGTTGTTCCATGGCGAAGTGTGTGTTATTTCTACACTGTTTATTTGAAAGCAGGCAGATAATGGGTCTCAAGTTGATTTCAAGCATGGCAATTGGAATCTGTTGCTGTTAAGTCTTAATATCAAGTCCAAAGAGCTGGCACTGCCATTGATGGAAGCCATCATTATCCTGGAAAATCAAAACAAACCCATTAGAGTGATATGTGGCCGGGCCAACTATTTCATGCATTCTTAAAAAGAAGATGCAGACCCCTGATCTTCGGAACATCAAATGAACGGAAGACCATAGACAGCATCGACAGTTAAGCCCAGAAGTATTTGAACAGTGATTGCCTCTGCACACAACCACAATGTACTTGAAATGAATCAGTCAGGATCTGATTAAAGTGTCGATTTTCAGCTTCTGTATAATTCAAGGCGTTCCACAAGAATATGTCGTTAAGCATTTAGGAATTTCAGCCATTTTTGTCCATAGTCCTCCATTTTCAGAGGCTCAAAAGTAATTGGACTGACCAACATTATGTTTAATGCTTTGACGAAAATCCTTCACAGTCAATGACTGCCTAAAGTTTGGAACCTATGCACATCACCAAATGTCAAGATTGTGATTCTTTGCCAGGCCTTTACTGCAGCTGCCTTCAGCTGCTGCTTGTGTCTTGTCATGTCTTTCTGCCCTCAGTTTTGTCCTCTCTAAGTAAAAAGCTGCTCAGTTGGGTTGAGGTCAGGTGATTCACTTGGCTATTCAAGATTATTCCATTTTTTGACTTGTGTTGTCTTTGCAGTATGTTTAGGGTGATTATCCATCTGAACTGTGAAGGACTACTCTATCAGTTTTGCAGCATTTGACTGGTTCTGAGCTGATAGTACAGCCTGGTACACTTCATAAATTATCCTACTACCTCTCTCCGCAGTCACATCGTCAATGAACCCCAGTAACCCAGTTCCATTGGCACCCATTCGTGTCCATGCCGTAACACTGCCTCCATCATCATCTCACAGATTATGTGGTGTGCTTTGGATCTTGAGCCGGTCCTTTCATTTTCCTTACTCTTCTGTCTGATACTAGTTGATCTCGGTTTCATCCGTCCAAGGAATCTTGTTTCAAAGGCTGATCAGGCTTTTTTTTACATGGTTTCTGTCAGTGTCTAATTTTGCTTCTTTGTTCTGCAGTAATACCAGCGGTTTGCACCTTGTGGGAAACCCTCTTTATTTACATTTATCATCGTATCTCTGTTTGGTGACTTTGACGATGATATGCCTACCTCCTTGAGAGTGTTATTGATCTGGCTAGATGTTGTGAAGGGGGTTTTTTATTTTCACCAAGGAAAGAATTCTGATTGTCCGCTTTAGTTGTCTTCTGTGGTCTGCCAAAGCCTTCTGGTGTTGCTGAGCATTCCTTCTTCCTTCTGCATTCTTTCTTTTTAAGAATGTACTGGATTGTTGATTTGACCTCCAAAAGTTTGTTATCTGCCTGATTATTGTCCCCCGCCGCCGCGGTAGTGAGCGGAGCGGGGACATAGAATTCAGCTCTGTCCATACGTCCGTCCGTCTGTCACGTCCCATTTGTTGTGTACGCAATATCTCGAGGGCAGTTTGACCAATTTCATCTATCTTTGGCTTCAATGTCTATTGGTGTGACACGCCAATGGTAGTCAATTTCTGTGACCTGGTGGGGGACATGTGGCCATGTTTAGTAGCAACGTTTGTTTTGTTTTGTTTTTGCGGCTGAATGATGACCTCCTTTACCATCATCGACACCTCTTTGGACCACATGTTAAGAGTTCCAGTGAACTGCAGCCAAATGCAAATTCAACACTTGGAATAAACTCCATACCCTTTATTTCCTAACTTTGTTTTGAAATCATGAGAGAACAGGCCATACCTGGCAAAGAAACTTATTGTCATTCAGTTGTCCTGTTACTTTTGAGCCTCAGATGATACAAAATTGTTGTGAAACCTCATGAATTAAAGCTAAAAGTATACACCTCAATCACATCAAGATTGATTTGTTTTGAATTCATTGTGGCGGTATTCTGGGGCAAAATAATGAAAACTGTATCACTGTACAAATACTTCTGGACCTAACTGCATGCTGGATGCCTGAAAAATTATTTCCCTGGCAGAGAAAAACCCCTTCACAACTGGTGACCAGATCTAGACTGCGCTCCAGGAGGCAGCGGCGGTGGCTCGTGAACTGACAATAGGGAAAGCTCAAACAATCCCTTAAAATTAATGACTGGTCATGACCTGTTTTCAATCATTCATTTAAGTTACCATTACAGAAACTCTGAAAACTCTCTACATTATCAGATGTGGCAGTTTTCATTTATAACGCAAACTGATTTCGACTCCAGACTCACGCTTTTATTTACTAAGGGGTTGGGGTTGGAAGCAATGCATTTGTTTCATGATTGTTTAAATAACATAAGGTAATTTGAAACGCCTTTATGCAATTCCGCTGCTTCAAACCCCTCCATACACAAGTACTTAAATTCCACGCGAAAATCTCTTACATACGCGTTGATAGAATAATTGCTGTCTACAGCAGAGGAACGTAAAAATGCCACTTAAACTCATGCCGAATGCATGAGAGTTGACAGGTATGTGTTATTAATGAAAACTGGCCGCATCAGATAATGTTGAGTTTTCGGAGTTTCTGTTATTGTAATTTAAATTAATGATTGAAAACAGGTCATGAACAATCATTAACTTTAAGGGATTGTTTGAGCTTCCCCTGTTGCCAATTCACGAGCCGCCACTGGGAGGCAGGCATATCTGTGTCAGTGTTTACCAAAAAAAGCGAAGACTTTACCGGAGTAATTAGAGAGGGTTCAACTTAACATTTTAGCCATTGGTGGACTGTAAAAAAAAAAGAAAAGAAAAAAAGAAAAGCAACCAGCTGCAAAGGATTTTTTAGCTGGCTTATCTTCAGGTTCCAAGTTGATCACATGAATGAATAAATGTGTGCCAAGACTATGACTTGAAATTGAGCAAGTTCAAAAAAGCTTTGTGGGTGGTTGCCTTACTTTTCTAATTCGCCTTAGTTAGTTAGTTAGTTAGTTCTTAGTCGCCTAAGTCAAGTTTATATTTATTTATTTATTTACTTTTTTTTTAGACAATGTAAGTTCTAAAAACTAAAACTGGTTCCCTTGTATCTATTGATGATATGACTGCTGAGAAAAGCTGAATTCTGATTTATGCGGGGCCATATTATCTGCTCAGGTTCAGTCAAAAGCTTCAAGATAAGTTGAACTTCACAGTGCAGATGGACATTGATGTGAAGCTGAGATACTGACAAAGAAACTCTGGACGTTTTTAAGGCAAAGAAGGGGATGTTATGCACCTGAAATGAATCTATTTGTGCATAAACTTCACTTAGCGAAGGCAAAATATCCCAAGAACAAGAAGGAATACAGCTGCAGTGATGGACTGGCTGTGTCTCACCAGGGAAGAAAACTGGTGATGTCCATGGGTCCCTGACCTCAGTCATTCTGCAAAGGATTTGCAACAAAGTGTTAAAAATTCAACTTATGATTATGTTTGTATGTCCATTTCATTCTGGTTCCCCAAGCATTTGTATGAAGATGGTTGTAATTCCTGTTGGGATCATACAGTATTTTGACAAAAACCTTCACTGAAAGTTGAAAGTTTATCCTTCCAGGAGGTCTTGATTGATTTATTTCAAATGCATCACGGTGGCTTGCAAAGCTGGAAAATGAAATTCACGTCACCATTCGAATTCTCATGAACCTGACTGTTTGTATTGCATATTTAAAGGTTACCAAACCATGGGTCTACTTGTTTTATTTACAGTGGGTGAATAACTGGAAGTCTCCATGTTTTAGGAAGCGCACTGAGGATAATTATGTCTCATTCTATGTACAGGGTGGAAAGATCCCTATTCGATGGACATCTCCAGAGGCCATTGCATACAGGAAGTTTTCTACAGCCAGTGACACATGGAGCTATGGCATTGTCATGTGGGAGGTGATGTCATATGGGGAGCGGCCCTACTGGGAGATGTCAAACCAGGATGTGAGTTCTGACTGACATAAATTTACACTTTCACACGCAAGCACACACATGCACAAGCATGCCAGCTGACAACATGGATAAAGCATTATTTATTTAAATATTTGATGTAGTATTTGTGGTCCAGATGTAAAGAAAGTACGAAAACAAGTCCAGCATAATTCAAGTTAATGATGCTAGCCATTTCAGATATATCAAAAACAAGGTCTGAAATCATTGAATTGTGTTCACAGAATTGTGATTCACTGAAATTATGAGTCACTTCTGTTGGTTGAAGTTGTCTTTTAACTTTCTTTTCTTGTTTTTTGGTTGCCGGCCATAGGCCAGTAACCTATTGTCGTCACTTTGTGTCCGGCGGCGTCGTCGGCCTTGTCCGTTTAAAGCCGTATCTCAAAAACAGTCTAGTGATTTTTTTTTTTTAATTTGGGGATGTGATCAAATCGGTCATCAAGTTAGTGCCCGAGCAAAAATGTTTTTGATTGAATCGTTCGTTTAGACTTGGCGGCCATTTTCATGTTGAAAATGGCCATTTTTGGCACTTAGGTGCAATTATATCAAAAACTGTCATACGATTTTTTTAAATTGCAGCAACGGTCAGTATCATGACCTACTTCAACGGTGTAAACGGCGTTTTGATTGAATTGCACCTTCATAGGCAACCTAGGCAACATGTCTGGACTTCATCATTTTTCGGGGTGTTTTGAGCTATCACTCTCTTAATATAGCATTTAGAGCTTAGGTATGTATAAAGCACCTGCAGGTAATCAGGTTTGCCGAACATTGTGAATCAGTCACTTTTGACCATGGGCCTCAAGGTCAAGGTCAAATGGCAAAAATGTTCTGTAACTCTCTAAATATAGCATTTAGAGCTTAGGTTTGTATGAGGCACCTACTGGGAATCAGATATGCCAAACATTGGGAGTCAGTCACATTTGACCTTAGACCTATAGGTCAAGGTCAAAGGCAAAAATGTGCTATAACTCTCTAAATACAGCATTTAGAGCTTAGGTATGAATGAGGCACCTATAGGGAATCAGGTATGCCGAACATTGTGAGTCGGTCACATTTGACCTTGGGCCTCAAGGTCAAGGCTAAATGGCAAAAATGTGCTTTAAATTGCTTAATGTGACATTTAGAGCTTAGATATGTATGAAGCACCTATAGGGAATCATGTATGCCAAACATTCTTGGTTGTTTGAATTTCACCTTGAGCCTCAAGGTGAAGGTCAAATGGCAGAAATGCGTTATACCAGCTTAATGTGGCATTTAGAGCTTGGGTATGTGTGAGACACCTATAGGGAACGTGTAAGCGAAACATTCTCTGCAAGTTGAATATGACATTGGGCGTCAAGATCAAATGGCAAAATTGCTATAACTTGCTAAATATGGCAGTTAGAGCTCAGGTATGTTTGGGGCATCTATAGGAAACCATGTTTGCAGAACATTCTTAGGCAGTCCGACAAATTTGATGTTGGGCCTCAAGGTCAAGATTATACGACAAAAATGGCCCATGTTTGTCTAATATTTGTAGAGATTAGGTATGTATGGGGCACTAATAGAAAATCATGTATGCTGGTTGTTTTCAACATATTGGATTTGACCTTGGACAACAAGGTCCAGGTAATGACAAAACGGCCTTAAAGTCTGTTAATGTTGGCTTTAGATCTTCGGTATGTATTGGATACTAATGACAAATCATGTATGCTGATCAAACACACCATATTGGATTTTACTTTGGTCTTCAAGGTCAAGGCCATGTGACAAAATCAATCTATGTATTTCCTCATTTAATAATGTCTTTAGAAATTTCTATGTATTAGGCACTAACCTATATATATAATTAAAATTTTTTAGGGGCATTTAATCGCATGGTCGACCTTTTTTCACAATCAATTGCGGCAATAAAAACTGGTCAAAACCCATTTTTTGATGTTTGTTCCTATTGGCATCATGGAATAGAAAGAATAATACTAATTAGACCCACTCGGTGGCAGTGTTGTGTAAAAAACAATATCATTGTCTCAAAGCAGAGCTAGAACCGGAAGTGAATTGAGAAGATGGCTCACTTCATGAATTGACAGTAGACAACAGTGATAGTTCAGGTTACAAAATAATCTAATCGGATTTCATGATGTAAACTTCTTAAAGATTATATTTTTGCTAAATGGCAGAAATGTTGCTGTCCGTCACCCATGGAAAAAGTCTGACTACTCAGTCGAGCTGCCCGATAACGGTAACTAAAACCTCACCGAGCTGCACTGGCCCGCGGAAGTGTGTGGATGAAACCGTTCTATTTGTTCGCAGGGAAGAATTGATTTGAAGAACCGTGAATTGATTTGCAGTGGTACGGGACTATTTGCCATCAACGCTGAAATTTGCAAAAAAATTTTACAAAATACCTTATGCTATGATGAATCTGAGTCCGACTTCCTCCGCCAATGAGTTTCACAATGCCTGAGATCAGATGACCTCCGAGTGCCTTCTAGTTTATATTGTGTTTTCTTTCTTGTCTAGCTTACGGCATGTTTTGATCTTTCCCAAAATTAGGGATACAGTCAGCATCGCCATGCAAGAATACGGCATCTCTCGCAAAGAATCTTGCCTTTTGACGATGACTTTGTTTTCTGTAGGTAATTCTGTCTATAGAGGAGGGCTACCGTCTGCCAGCGCCCATGGGCTGTCCGGTGGCCCTGCATGAGCTCATGCTGCACTGCTGGCAGAAGGAGAGGGGCCTGCGGCCTCGGTTCACAGATGTGGTCAGCTTCCTCGACAAGCTCATCTGCGAGCCCAGCACCCTACTGACCCTGGTGGAGGACATGGAGAGGTGCCAGCGGATATTATCTGTTTAACTGTGACCATACATATATATTGTGAAACCAGTAATTTCGTGAAATGAATAAAAATTTGAAGGCATCTTGTGAAATGACCGAAGATAAGCGCTAGCCATTTCATGAAATTAGTGAATTTTTTTGTCATTTCATGAAAGGACTGGTTTCGCAACCTGACTGTAACATATAAAATAATTCTAAGCAGTGCCGATAGATTTGAAACCAATGGATTTCATTAAAAAAAAAATTTTAAATCTGATTACGGATTAAAAGGCTTTGAAACATGAGATTAACTGCACAGAAATTAAAGGACAGGTTTTTCTGTATGTTTGAACTTAATATGACCTAACTGAACTGTGTTGTTTATAATATTGGGGCTTTCTTCTTACTTATCAGCAAGTGTCAATATACAGTATAATTCTAGTACTGATTGTACTTGAAAGAAAAAAATTAGATGCTTGATTTCTTGTGCCATCTTTTTTAAAGGTCGATAAACAAAAAATGACAGATTTGGTTAAAAGTTTCTTCGATGCAGAACAATTGGGACATGCTAGGACACTGATTGAAATGAATGATGATTTAACTTAAATAATTAAAATGACAAATGTTTTTCTTTAATTCATTTAATCTGTTCTACATGCCAATGAAGTTTGCCAGAATCTCCAGGAGATGTTTGTGACTACCCCTTGTTCATCTCCATTGGTGATTGGCTGGACTCTATTAAAATGAGCCAATACAAGAACAACTTCCTGGCGGCAGGCTTTACCACATTGGATGCTATCACAAGGATGAGTATTGAGTGGGTGAAATATGTTTATATTTCTTTTTTTTTTTTAAATCACAATTTTGGATTGCTAATGGTTGCTTGAATCATTATGAATTAGACGTGTTTGTTTGTGCATCTATATGCGTGCATGTATGCGTTGGGTCATGAGCGTTCGTTTGCACCTGCATACTTTCACGTAACCATTTTTCCACAGAGATGTCAGGCGTATTGGGGTGACTCTGATTGGACACCAGAGGCGGATAGTGAGCAGCATACAGACGCTCCGGCTGCAGCTAGCTCACGTCCAGGATAAAGGCTTTCACGTATGAGACTTCAGTCCGACAGGCCTCGTACCTCAACACTACCCATAGCGAGACTCCACAATGCACGCGCGAGGCCTGACTAGCGTTTCTCAAACTGCAAACTGGTGTCTACAGACTGCCTCAACTATAAAGACTGCTTTTATAAAAAGCCACTCTTTCAGCTAAAGGAGGGGAAACTGGGTTTCTCCATATGAATAGTTTCCAATCTAAGTTAATTGCTAACATAGCTGCAATGAGACTATTTTCGAGAACTGCAAAACTAACTAGCTTAAACAAATGAATGGTTTGTTTGAAAACTTTGGGCCTGATCCCCTGAAGCCTTTAGTTTTTGCACAGTCTTTTAGTGCATGATCAATGACATGAGCAAGTATTGGTTGTGGTCTTTGCTTTCAAAAAAGTGATTGGTCGTTTGATTAGATTTACACGTGCTAAAGGTTTTAGTGAATCAGGCCGATGATGTCTTTCTGTTTGGTGACTATGAAGGTAATATCAAATGTGCAATCAAAGGATTTTACTTGTTATATTTATCATTTTAGCGCACTAGTGGAGAGGATGTCCTTGTTTTGTCAGTCTTCTTCCCAGAATAATACCTGGTATTGCAATACTTGAAAAACTAAAGAGCCAATTATGAGGTCAGTCTCTGAATGTGAACTTGTAAATGTTTTATTCATATAGCAATTATTTTAAAGTGATATTTACACGTGATGTCCTCTAAGTGGAAGGCCTGGTGCAACTTGCCTACAATTATATTGCTTTGTTGACTACAACCTCCTTTAATTCAGCAATATATGCAGGTAATTCCCAAATGAAAAAAAAAAATCTATATATATAAATACATATTTGCAAGTGCAAAAAAATATATATTAATTGTGCACCCACCTCAGACCGTTCATTTGATATTTTCTGTTTCGTAATAAAGGCGTATGTGAAGACCCGTACAGCTGTGGTACATTTTCAGATAAATGTCTACTGTAGGGTCAAATGCATATTCACCTGGAGCAATGCTGGTGCGGTATGTTCACTTGTACTGGATGTGAAAGTGCAGAGTAACAGTGTAAGGATTTTACATAACCACAGGTTTACAAATTGAGAAATGACTTCTGCTGATTTGGATTCATTAGGAACTGAAAATCGGAAGTCATGAAGCTGTGGTGCTATTCCTGTAGGAGGCTGAAAGGTGATGCATGATTTGGCACTGCTGAAAGAAATGACTGCGCTTTTCTAATGGGTAAATGAGAATTCGCTGGCGCCGAAACACGGATAATGCAGGGTAGGCACAAGTTGTGAGATCATAAATGAGGGACAGAGTGATATGGGGGGTCTTATAGGGGGGTCTTCAATTCAAACTTTGACCTTATCAGAGACACAAGCAAAATGATAACAACATACGCTGGAAACCGCACCCACATCGCCGTAAAAATCTCACTTACACACAGCCAAAAAACATCATCCACATATACAACTGAAACCTCTCATTAACATGCCTGAAGCCATAAGCACATGTAAGCAAAAGTAGGCGTAGCATACTGGTGAAACCTCACTCAAGCACAATGGAAAATAGGAACATTCAAGTAAAACCATGCAGATATGTATTACAGCAATCATATACTCTAGTAAATCCAGCCATACATGTCACTGAAAGCTACCACACTTAAAACTATGTGCACAAACTGCTCAAACCATGCACACAGTTCAGTAAAACCATGAGTGCTTCTCATGTCTCTTAAATTGTATCCTCGTTTCCCTCACTTGCATCTCTGTGCCTCCTACTGAGGAAGTATGGAGTGGGGACAGGAGACCATTCGAGGAGAGAAGAAAAAAGGAAATATGTTTCTTTTAGAAATGAGACGTCCATCCCTTTGAATCGTCACAGATCTGTTTCCTACGAAAGTGCGCGGCTGGATCTGCTGGCGTCGTCTGCTGTTAGCGATTGCCATTGTGGCTTTCAGTCGATAGTCTTCCGGGAGGGCTGCTCTCGTATACATATCCTTGCTCATGGCTCCTCCGATATGCTTCCTCACTCCTCGGTCTTTGCAGCAGTAATATGAGCTTTGAGACATATTGCAGGCTGTTGGAGACAGAACAACTTCTAGTTCAAAGCGAGGGTCAAGGAGCACAGAAATATCAAATAACGAAATTTATGTGTTCCCGATGTACAAATACTACTGATATCATGCATTTAATCTAGTAATACCATGGACACCTACTGCTGAAGCCGTACATACATTCAGCTGAAATTATGAACGCATACTTACGAAACCATGCACACATTCTAGCATAACCGTGCACACATTTCATGCAACTGCTGAAACCACTCGCAAACAGTATTAAAACATGCACACTTGCTATTGTAATCTGCTGCTCAGAAAACTCACAACTCTGTTGGCTTATTGCTGCCCCCAGACAAAGTCAGGCAGCTACTAAGGATTCATGGACATGGTGTGCCGCCGCCACTGCGTCTGTGAACATTTTCTTGCGAACGCTCTTCAAGCTGTATATTTCAACTGATTCCTTTGATATCTGCTGTGGGCGTAGGTCATGGTTAGGTCGACACCTATCGATTTTGGTCACCATGGTAACAAATGGTTGAATAAAAAATCAGTTTGACATGTGAAAGGGCCTGTTTCAGTGCATGACTTGTGAATGCTGGAGAGGTCAGAGATGTCAAGATGTCGCAAGCGGGGGGCTACGCTCATGCGGTCGCGGGCGACCGGACTGTCTAGTTTAAAGTGCTATTGCTAAAGGGTTATGAAACTGCGTTAGTGAGGAGGTTCCCACTGGCATGTGCTGTTGTGGTCTCACTAGTGTGTGCACATAATTTCACTAGTGTGTCAGTTAAAGTTTGAATCGTCCCATTTGGCCCCACATAAAGGAGTACTAGTATACACAAATATACACACATTTGCACATATTTGCACACACATGCACAAACAAGCACTTTGTAACATACACCCGACTCACTCCGACTGAAACACATTTCCAGAACCGACAGAGCGCTTGAAAAGCGATCCTTAGCTGGTGTTCAATATGAGACTATTTGACCTTCTCATAAAAGATGGCTGAATGCCCAGAAAGAGGTGTGATGCTATGTAGCATGTTACTGCTGAGCAACAGGAGGCTTCTTTGTACAAAGTACAAGTACTTATAATTCACGTGTTTTATTTTTGTATGGTTTTCAATGAGGCATCATCAGGTCATGGAGACTATTTATGCCTGTTTATGAGTATATTTGTTCAACAATAAAAGTTGAGTTCAGTGCTGTCAGAATTGCTCATTATTTTGTGGAACTACAACTCTGTCCTTTAATATAGCATCGGCTTTTCTTTATCCCGCATTATGACGTAGCAGCAGCTTTTTTTTTTAACGTTTTTAAACTGCTTTTAACATCTTCCCAATTGCGGCAATCAAGTGCACTCTTCCCAGGAAACTTTGAGAGCACAGTGCAGGATGTAGCACATTGACTTGAAGAATGGAGATAAATTGACTTATTGACACAGAGTTAATGTTCAGAATTCAAGGTTTTGTAAGCCGCTGTAGTTGAAACAGGCTGTTTAGCAGCTGCCATTCAAATATTGATGGGGATAACCCATTTAGCACTATAACTGGACGATATCTGCTCTCCAGGAACTGCCTTTTTTTTAGTAGTTTTCCACACTCAAAGTATGATTGTCGCATGTAGCGTGTCCAGTGATAATGGTTTGCTGGTAAGGCTATAGCCTACTGTCTATCTGTAGCGGTTGTCCCTTTTCTCCTAGAGTGAATTTGAGTCAGTCGATTATAATGCTTGAATCCATACAGTGTCTATTTGCGCTGATTAGGATGCGGCCCGTAGCGCGGTGGGAGGGGTTTGGTGCCACCTTAAGGCTGTCAGATCCTTTTGTACCAAATTTCTGCACAAAGCCTTATTCATCAGACCAATTCAGATTGGTGTGCAGGCTGACAAGGCGATGTACTTACGGTGTTTGCTCCGCTGCCCAGTCGTCGCCTCTCCGTCAAACACAGTAATCGCTGTTCACACGGCAACTGCTCCTGTTTTCAATCTTCCCTTTTCTGAATGCGAGCGCTAATGGGTCCACTGTGGGCAAACACGAGGGTTTGCATGGATACCATCTCTTGTTGACAGACCTGGCTGGGATACTGGAGTAACTCGGACCACTGGAGGTGAGGAAGGGTTTGTGCTGGATGTAAGGCAGCGAAATGTTAGAGACAATGGAATTCAATTCATAATAGTGTAATGTAGGTTTTTGCAGTTTAAATGTTTCACTGTAAATTGAATTATCCCTCAAATGCATGTTCTAATTTATTTTATGTTTCTGAATTGATAAGTATTTTAAATGACCTCAATAATTTACAGTACAATTGAAGCAGAACTATTTTCAGACTAGTTGCTGAACAACGTTAAAATAAGAAAAAATTTAAAAAATTTCCACCTCTGGTGGAAGCTACAATGGTTGTGAGATCAACGCAGCGAACAGATGTGGGCTTTTTTCTTCGCAATGTAATAGAAATGCGATTAATCTTATCAGTGTAATGTGCGTTGGAAATATGAGAACAGTGCATAGATCTAAGCTATGCGTGCAACAATTCCTCTCCCTTCGTGGTGTATGTGATCTACAGCAACAGAGGGCCTAAGTTCGTTCTCCTGAACATTGAGAGACTGTAGATAGGATGCATTACAAGGCTTCCGGATGCACTCATTACAAATCTCATGCCAGACTTTTAAAAGTCTCCATTGTGCTTTTTTTCTGAAACCGCTGTGATTGGATTGTGGGTAAATTGTGGATCAGTGACACTAAGTGCTTTGTTGCCCACGAGTACAACAGAGGGCCAGCTATGCAGCAAGCTTGTTTGGCAAATGGCAACTATTCAAACGTTGGTGATCTAGCTAGAACAATGACGGGGCTTTTTGGAAAAGGCCTTGTCATTGTGTTGTGTTTGTGCATGAGTGATGTGCTGCCAAACCTGCCGCCTCCACAAGCAGATTTTTACATCAGTACTCTCAAATATAACTGTTATTGGTTTCTGTGTGGCCGTTACTTGGGTAAATATACCCAAGCTATTTCTACCCGGTCATATGTTATAACTACATGTAAATGCATGTTTGTTACATTAATGTATGTAGTAACTACTGTACATAATCAGCAACACTTGGCTCCTGACAGCGTCTGGAGACTGCCATTTAATATTTTCCATTTGATGTCACAGTAAGTCAGATTCCAGCATCTTCTACTAAGATGAGAACAGGGTCAGTGGCCTTATAACTAAGAACAGACAGTATCCATGCCCTAGAATCACTATCCTGACCTTGTGCAGTTTGTGAGTGAATGCAGTTTTCACAAGTTTTTGACCTGATGCAAAAAATATGGATAGAAAATGAGCAAATTTTGGGATTTTATTGAAATGATTTTGTGGAAAAAAATGTAGCACATTTGAGACCTTGTTGTGAAATTAATTTTCACTTGTCTCCACAGGAGGACGTTGAACTGGGTTACTTCTATGTAGATGAACAAACCAGTACACTGATGTGACAATAGAAAACCATTTATGCCGATAATTGGAATACTTCGACGGGCAATTAACAAGTGCCACTGTTGAACCAGTGAGAATCCTTAACCACTGGTGAAATCACACAATTTTATTGCCACTAAATAGGCTAATCCTGAGCCATCTGGAAGAAAACAATAGAGAAAAATAGAACTGTGATCTAAGCACAGCAGGCGTAACGGAGGACACTGACTATTTACATTGTCTACTAAAGTAAACACAGTTATTACTGTGCTATTATCACAAAAATGCCATATTTGAAATTAAAGGATTCAGAATCCTTGAAGTAAATAGTTTGTGGCGACCATCTTAGACGATTAAGTCTGTATTTTTACTACTGGTGATTGACAGATTCAAAATGGGAAATACGGTTATTCAGCTCCTAGGCTTCTTCCTCGGCCTCCTTGGATTACTGGGGACCGCGGCGGCCATGTTGATGCCGCATTGGCGTCGTACGATGTCGGTGGGCTCCAGCGCCCTCACTGACACGGCCTACATGAAGGGCCTGTGGATGGAGTGTGTGTGGCACAGCACAGGCGTTTACCTGTGTGAGCTGCATCGCTCACTGCTGGACCTCCCCCGAGACCTACAGGCAGCTCGGGCCCTGATGGCGCTCTCTTGCCTGGCCTCCACGACGGCGGCAGCCGTGTCCTCCGCGGGCATGGAGTGCACCAGCTGTGCCCGCGGCTCTCCGACCAAAACATGGCTGGCGGTGGCGGGAGGGGCGTGCTACGTGGTCGCCGGCCTCCTCTGCCTGGTGACCGTGTCCTGGACCACCAACGACATCGTGCGGGACTTCTCCGGCGTCATGCTGCCCGGCGGAGTGAGGTACGAGATCGGCCAGGCCGTCTACCTCGGCTTCGTCTCTGCCGCTTTCAGCATCAGCGGCGGAGTCATCCTCTGCCTGTCCTGCGGAAAGTCCCCGAAAAACTTCCTCTGCCATCATCATCATCATCATCAGACCCAAGATTCACTGCAGCTGATCCCCATGAAGTACCAACCCCCAGTCGTTGAAACAGGGAATGACCTCGGCTCTGGATTGACCGCCTCCATTAATGGATACAAACTGAAAGACTATGTGTGAGCAGGGCTGGAAACGTTCCAGCGTCAGAGGATGTAATAGCTTGAAGCTGCTCTTTGAAGGAATTTGTCTGACTGAAAGTGCTTCTTTAGCACCTCCTGCATGCTTTAATTCAGTACTCTTAGACTTGGACATCGATAGCAATGCATTAATCACCTTATATCTTTAAAGGAGTACTAATGATATTCACAGTGGACATTAAATGCAAAGTCACCCCATCGTGTCATTGCGCTAATGAGTGATTTTAGTTACAAAGAAACCACTTCCATTATAGGAAGAGCTGCTCAAACTAAAAATGTTTTCCTTCAGTTTGTATATTATGTAGTACACTCCTGTTTATGAAGTTTGTTTTAATAATGGCCATTGAACCTTGCCAGTCACTGTCAAGTAGGTTATACAAATTAATGCATTTATGCTAAGATGTGCAGTGCTGTCTTGAAAGTGCAGCATAATATCTTTTTAATTGTCATACAAGTAAAGTGAGAGGTCGACATGCACAACCCTCCGAGAGAAATGGTCCATCATAGTCTCAGTAGTGAAGAAATCACTCTGGCATGATGGCCTTTTGAAAGAAAAGTCAACTTCTGACATTTGCAAACACAAAAAGCAATTAAAATGAGCAGATTATAATCATGATTGGACTTGTGATGACCAAAAATACTCTCGGGGTCAAGTTTTTGCTGTTGCAGACCCTGATGTTTAGCAGGTCTTGTTCATTGAGACTGCTTTCAGAGCATAAACTGTATGAGGCATCTGTAGCTCAAGACTAGAGAATTGTAGCGACTTGTACTCTTGTATGATTTACATGATTGACCTGACTTGATTAGGCTTAATTATTTTGCTATCTGCAATATAGGTGTGCTCATCTTTAGGTAAAATCTACAGTTTTCAGCCTTCTCTTGCACACAATAACTTTAATCTGAAAAAATAGCCATTGACTAGCAATTTCCAAAAGAAAACTGTTTTTTTAAAGCCAATTACAAATGTGTAATTTATAAATGATAGTATATGGAATTGCCTTGTAGCTGGCAGAAATCTGTGTATTCACATCCCCTGCTATTAATACGGAGGGAGTAAGTTTCTCTAGTACTAAATTACCACATTAACATGATTGGTTGAGGTTGGGGTGACACATTTTGTTGTGGCTATAATGGAGGCTGCTAGAAATTGAGACTTGCGGTGACATGTAAAAACTGAAATACGAAACAGTTATTTCCAAGATTTATGCATATTAGCATCATCATTATTGTCTTGGCTTTGTTTTTTGATCAATGTACGGCTACCTTATGAAAGTATCAAGTTGTACCCAAAAAAAAAAAAAAAAATTCTAGATGATTCCAAAGTATTGAGGGTGATTCCGAATTATTGTCTTATCATTCCGTTTTTATTTACAGGGATTGCTTTAGTACGGAAGCCAACACACAATCTTTTTTCACCTGTATTTATTCATTATCAATGGTGGGGAATTTAACTGGAAGAAATATGTGGAAGTGAATGTATTGTGTGATTTATTATTGTGTTTGTTTGCATTTACTGTTTTCATCTTACTTAAAAGATCTCAAATAATATCAAAATTCAATTAATAGCTGGGTTATACTGCTCTGCAAGCTGTACAGTAATTTGCTGATGCCTTTTCTGTGTTGAATTAATGAATGTGAATTGTAATAAATATGCACAACAAGTAAGTATATTTCTGACACATTACAGCTGGTTCTCTAACAGAATCAATCTGATTTGGTGTTTTTGTAAATGCTGTAGATATATAGCGTTATGTCAACAAGAGATTAACATACTCAGTGTACTTCCTGCTATGCTCATTGAAGCCCCCAAACGAAGTCCAGCGGTTACTATGGATTCATGCTCGTCATCTCTGCCGTGGCCGCCATCGCCGCATCTGCGTCGGTGTGTACACCTCAGTGTGGACGCAGCACCGGCTGTAATTTTTGACTGATTACTGTCATATTTGGTATAGACGGGGGGGGGGGGGGGGGGTGCAGTTAGGAAAAAAGGGGAGAAGTGGGTCTTTGGAGGCTAAACCCATGTGGTTGCAGGCGACTGGACTGCCTAGTTTTAACCTAAGACTACCTGCCCCACTGGGGGAAAAATTAAGATATAAATACTTGAGGTAATCTAATGAACTAAAAGGGAAACAGGTGGGCATAATTAACCCTATAATGCGCCTGTAACATGCATGATACTCCAAATTTGAAGGACTATGTCCATCTGGTAAGATGCAGCACAACCACGACTGCTCACTGTATCATATCTGATACACAGTGCTGCCACCTGGAAGGAAGAAGTGAGATTACAGGAGTCTCTACCCTAGTCAGTCACTTGAAGGTAGTAGCTCCCATGTAAATGGGAATTCATGAATTTCCTTGGACTTTGGCAGTGAAGTTCGGCATTCAAAGGTAAATATTACACAAAAACTTATTCTTATACATGTTAAGGGATAGCTATAGATAGTAGAGAGCATATAAATAATTTGAAATTTCGAGTGTTGAGTTCTGGAGGGGTGCTGATTTTTGGCTGTATCAGATATGATACTCCTGGAATTAGAAGAAGTTCTGTTCAGCAATGTATATTTTGCGGTCACAATACCTAACTAGAAAAGCACTCAGAGAGCGCAGACCTCTGCCAGGGGGCAGCAAGACCCAAGAGCACGGCGATTGGAACTCCGGCCCATTGGAAAGACTTGAAATCTTGAACTTTGGCGTATATCTCAGCAGTACTTTGGCCTAGATATGCCAAAATTTAATCAGGTGTTCTTTGACTTAATACCCACCTTCTGTGAAAATTTCATCAAAATCGGTTTATTACTTTCTGAGTTATTTTGGAAACCAACAGACAAACAAACAAACCCAGGCAAAAACATAACCTGCCTGGCAGAGGAAATGATGAACAGTGGATCTGAATTCTACCCTTCAATACTTCAAAAATATTACTGGGTCATATTTTTCCTATAATGATGTCTGTGTCTGGGCATTACAGGGTTAAGGGAACAGAAAATTGGTTAATTAGGTGCAGGGCAGGTAGCCAGGGAAATGGTACGCCAGAGGGAGGGGCATAACTCCAACCGTTCATAAACGACCATCATGCTGCTCATTTTTACTCCAACTCTTATTCAGCACTATGGATTTAGCTCATTAGCAGCTCAGCTAATTAGCAGATCTTGAACTGAAAAATAACATGTGCTCTGCTTTGGTTGGAGTAAAACCTTCTGGATTATGGCTCTCCAGGAGCAGGATCGGAGACGACTGATTGAGTGCACAGCCTATGAAGAAGCATGAAAGCAATAACAGTGGTGAGTCAAGGAGCAAAATAAATAAACTATTAATGCCCAAGATATCTGAATGGGGTATTGGCTGCATGTCCTCTATCACTCTCATCAAGTTGTATAGCTGATTATTGTAAGTCTAATCATACATGAGGGCACCACAAAGAGGATTTTATGGTCTAACTGAGCAATTAACTTTTATTGTACTATCTATTCAGCTTCTGCTTGAACTCATCTGTGTGATATCATGATGAATGAATATTTATTGAAAGTACATTGCAAAGCAAAAAGCTGTTTTGGTTGATGTGAAAGCATTTCTGCAATGCAGTGCAGGAGGGATACCTTCAGTTGGTACATCAGTGTGAAACGACTCACCAAAAGGGCTCAAATGCAGTTATGGGATCCCCAGGCAGGAGAATACTACTTTGCTCCCGTGGCTTTAATGGAGAGTTTGCAACAATGCTGAATTGCGCTCCGACAGATTTCATATATTAAATTGAATTTCAGAGTGTAAAATTACTCCAAATGTTCTTTCATAATCTGCAACACAAGATAGCCAATACAAGTTCTTTTATCAGAACTTACTTACTTTTTTCTACTTTTTTCAGTTTTATGTTGTTCAGAGTATTTCAATTGTATATGTTTTAAATCAGCCAGAAAGGAAAGTTGTTTGTACAAAGATCGTAAACTAGCCACATTAGTGTAACTGGCTGAGATGTTAAGCTGATCAACCTCTGGGGCTCCTCTCTGAAGGTCTGCCTGAGTAGTTACTCACTTCACTGCCAAGCTGCATCCATCCAGAACAACTGGCTGCAGATTGAAATTTAGAGAAGTCCAGGAACTAGTAGTACACAGTATATTATGCATTACAGAACCTGAAAACTTGACCGTTGGTCATTTTAGATTGGTTGTCAAGCATAATCCATTTAACCCCATTAAAGTGTTAAAATTATTTCAATGTGTCTCCAGAAATCCACAACCAATATCAAAACCAATAATTAGGATTCATTTTCTTTTCCCATTTACAGCAAATGTGACTGTGACATTTAGAAAGAATGTCAAAAATGCATTGAATTTTAAATGCCTTCAGTGGCTGGCTTTATGTCATGTAGTCAAATAATTCATGAAATCTTGATGCTTGGCAATTAAAGCCATTTTTCAATCATCCCTGGACACCAAGAGCAGCAAACAGACTTATTTTTGGACCCCGGGCTCCTGTTAGTAGCCCCTGATGTAATGTCTCGCAGACTCATTCCAGCACCTACCCTCACTCAATCCCACAATCCATTTTGGACCTCGATCCGTAGCACAAGATATTGCAACATAGTGCCAAAAGCAGGTTTAACTGACACACCTGAACTGTGGCACATTTGCACAGAATGTGATAATAGTCCGGTACACATTTAGAGAGAACATTCAAACATAGATTAAATATAACCAAGTCAAAGAACATACAACTCATACTCCAATGAGAATCACCCAATTGAAAGTTCTATCCTCCATTACCTGCAAATGCTGTCTAGGCTGAGAGTAGAATACTTTTCCTTCATTGAGCCAATCAGCAGACGGGAAGATCAAGAGCAGGAAACCTTAATGACATGATGGGTGGGGTTTGGGGATTGAGATCACACCAGGGCCCAGATTCAAATGGTCCTGCATGAGAGTCGTGATGAGGCTCTATGCAGTAGAACTTCAGCATAAAGAAAGTGCTTCTTGAGTCTGAAGAACATTAATAGAAAAAATAGTACAGTGTACCTGGTGTTACTTTACAAATGACTTTACAAATGACTAATAAGAAAAGAGTTGCCATTGCTAATTTGAAATCCTACCTTCAATTTGTAAACACTCATTTGAAAATACAAACTTTGATGCAGAGGTCCAAAAAAATCTAACTTGATTAAATTTAGGATAAACTTTTAAAAGGTCAACACATTTGAAGCGTTAAATTCCCTACACATAGAACTGAGAAGTCTTCTCGAAGTGTGAAATCTACAGGCCCATTGAACAGGATGCTCTGAAACCAACTCTGAAAGCAGTAGTCATAAAATATATATTAGGATTATAACAGAATACAACTGATTGGTATTAGTTGTCAAACAGCACCTGGTATCCATGGCAACATGAATAATCTCCCACGCAAAAAAAACTGAACAAAACAAAAAAAAAAAAAAAACAGGAAAACATCAGCAGTCTCCTTCGAGACATGTTGTGACACGAGCATGATCGAGCATTGGGTGGAGTGGCTACAGGGCAGACAAGAGGTACATTGAGACAAGTCCACTCTCACCTGCCGTACAGGAGGCTCCGACTGTTCCTTTTGGGAACTGAACGACTTCATAATTCGCCTCCTCCATCTTCTCTTCCAAAAGACAAGCTGTGCATTTCTATTAGAATAGTTTCACACAAGCAATTCCACAGCGAACAGCTACTGCACTCCAAGGTGTGCATCATGTTGACTGCTGCATCAAAACATTCCAGCAGATAAAGAGTGATCTCCAAATACAGACCCTTGATGGACCACACTTTCTCTACTGCCAATTCTCTCACAAGGACTCGATTTTTCTGTTAAGTTCTTAAATTGAGAATAAATTCACACAGAAACTGTTCTGAACTGCATGTAGGTTTAACTGCATTGTGAGCAGTGTATTCATTTTCAAGTCAGATCATTTATTCAGTTTCACAAATTGCTTGCTGTAGGTGTAATATTAATATTATTAATATTAATAATAATAATATTAATAATAATAATAACAACAAGAGTTTGTCACTAAAGTGACTATATCCCCTGCCGTTAGGTCACCAAAACCGACAGGTGTCTGCGCATTCCCAGTAGGAAGGTTGGTACCAAAAAGAATTTAAATAAGTTGACTCCTTCTTGAGATATCGCGCTGACAATGTTCGGGACGGACGGACAGACGTACGTATGTACGGACGGACATACGGACGGAGCTGAATACTATATCCCCCGCTTCGCGATAAACTTGCGGCGGGGGATAATAATTGTAGTAGTAGTAGCAAATAGTAAAGAGAGAAGTAAATAAGAGCATAATGAGTGTTACAAGTAATAGCTAAAGGTACTTCCTTCCAGAAAGAATGTTGTGCTCAAACAATTTCTAGACTCCAATTTCTTAAAGAACTAATGATAGACTTGAAACTTCTGCATTCCTCATGACAAGCCAGGCAATATGTTCCCATTTGTTAGTTGGTCACAGCACTGCTCTCTTTTTAGCCACTTGGAGCATGTCAGCCCCAAACAATACATTATGGCAGACGTATTAAAAATATTATCCTCTATGGTCACATTGAATCTGTATGATTCATATAATCATAATTTAAAAGGCAAATCATTTGTATCCCAAAAAGGCAAACCCTTTTTCATGAATAACAAAGAAAACCGTAGTTTTATTTCATTTTTAATGAAATTAAAACATTGGAGAAAGCAACTCCCCAATTCGCATTGACTGATGAAGTACATTATAATACATTTCA
The DNA here is from genome assembly GCA_029721435.1 of Gymnothorax reevesii. Classification (NCBI taxonomy): domain Eukaryota; kingdom Metazoa; phylum Chordata; class Actinopteri; order Anguilliformes; family Muraenidae; genus Gymnothorax; species Gymnothorax reevesii. Next base: position 31,876,942 of record CM056590.1, read on the forward strand.
TTTCTATACATTACATCAGCAACTTAGCATTGCCTTTAACAAAAAGAAAACGGGTGAGTCTCCTGGGCGTTCACTTTGGCAGTGAACTTTCCCTCAGGTCATTGAGCACCCGTACACTTCATATTTTAAAAAAGATTCCAAAGGTGCAGACGATCATATCTGGAAAAAAATCCAAGCGATACAGTTTCAAAAAATATGAATAAAGTATATACAACAGTCTGCTCCGCTTCAGGCGGAGATCATAAGGAACGTGTTTAACACACAAACTACTTTCACGCAATTTGCAACAGGAATCGAAAAGTTCCTTTTCACTAACAGTACAAATTCCCTTATTCAAGTGCCAGAAAAAAATTCCCGTATCAGCCTCACAGAAGGTGCTAGAATATGCCATCTTTTCAGTCTGAAATTTGTGAGTTCTGGGCCAAACATGTACCTTCGTTCATAACACCCCCAATATTGTCCAGCATGGAGGGACAGCAAGTTTGCAGACACTGAGAGGATAGCATTCAGGAAGCAGGATCCTGAGCACAAGTCATCAGCTTGACCCCAAACATGGCCTCCCACCGGGTCCTGACCCAGTCCACCAAGGCCTGAGTCAGCTCCGCGCTCCCACAGAGCAGCACCCATGGCTTCTCCGCCTTCTCCACCTGGGGAAGACAGAACATGCATTCAGACACCATGGTTCTTCAACTTTACCAAACAACTGGAGACCAGCACTTATGGGTAAATCATAGAGATGCATCAGAATCATACTGAAGAGGTCACATGGCTACCTGTTGGCCTACACCTATAGACTATGAAAAAAAAAGAGCTTGAGAAGCTAAGGCCTAACAGCAGGTGCAACCAGGCGTCTATGGTTACTATAATAAATGGACTCTACAGCAGGTATGGATGGGTGTCTGGCATACCGGTAATTTTCCCATTGCGCAAATGAGTCTGTGGGCTGGCAAGCAGAGTGGATTTCAACCATTTTACTTTCATTTCTGGGCCCTGGCTGACCTGGCCCATAAAGCAGGAAGAGGTTGTGCAACAGGCCCGCTGGTTAATCTGTCATCTGTTATTGGCCTAATCACATCTTACCCCGCTTCCACCCACCCTCTTTCTACTCTGTAGTGTCTACATCCCATCCTGACAACTCCTGTAAGAACTAAAAGGGTAAATGGCCACAGAACAGATCAATGATCCCATCACTACAAAGGACAGTCTATTGACAAGACCCCTGTGATTGGAGAGGTGGTTCTCCGGCAGTGATAGAACGGTTGTCAATGAGCTGTAGACTCAGGATTGTCCAGTGATGAACTGAAGCAGAGTAACTACCCAATGAGCTCAAAGACACTGAAGAACATGCATAACATGTCAAAGAGATGTCTATATTAAATATATTTGTTCAGTTTGTTGACGGCTACCTTTGGTAATAGCAGCTGCAGAGCACGGAAAATATGCTGGCTATCATGCTAGCATGATTGTGAAGAAATGACAATAATTGTAAACAAAAAATAAGCACTACAAATGCGGTTCTTGACAAAATACAAAGCCTTATAAAGTTTTTAAGGATGTTTCATATTGCTACTGCTGTTGATGAAGGCCGTTGTTGATGTAGTTATTTTATAACCACTGTTATTACGACTATAGTTTTCCATAATTTGGCCAACTAGCCTCTCATAGCCTTCAAATAACATTAATATACTACTACGGATGACCATGCGACCCTCAATCTTCCAGGACTGGAATGTAAAACACTTCAGTATAGCCAATCTATACATCTGAGTGAGCAAATTTTTCCCAGGCTAGACAAATTTACACCCCAAAACCACATCTCACCTCATCATAAATGTTAAAGTTGACGCGGCAGGGATCACAGACAAACAAATGGACCGAGCTCACACAGCTGATTGGCTGGTTCTCCTGAACCACGATCTTCTCACTAGATGGATTATCACTGGTTGTTGCCTCAGGCAAGGTCTTGCGCCATTGATGGTCTTCATTCAGCAAGTATAACGTTTCCTGGGTTGCTAGTACTGTCACAGGACTCAAACTGCCTCCTAAAGGAAGCAAAAATAGCCTTCAGATACCTTTAGGACTTCCTTAAGCAACTTCTAGTGACACGATTGACATTTCATGCAGAAATAAACTAGGCTTATGCCGTTGGAGGCGACGGCTTGGGGTATATCCCCAAACGCCCCCAGTCCTCCAATTCCCCAATGCTTGAATAGACCCAATACAATATAAAGCCCCTCAGGTCATGACCTTTCATTTGAACTTAATTTCAGCTCAATCGGACAAATGGTTCTGAAGATATGGCCAAAATGGTAATTTTCCATCACAAAGTGCCACCTGGTGGCAAAATATTGAACCATACAGGTATAATGTCATCATGTGACACGTTGTGAGGTCATGACCTTGCAGTTGCACATAGTTTCATGTCAATTGGACAAATAGTTCCAAAGATATGGCAAAAATGGTGAATTTTATGTGACAAAGCTCCACCTTGTGTCAAAATCTTGAACCAAACAGGTATAATGTCATCGTGGGACACATCCTCAGGTCATGACCTTTCATTTGCACTTGATTTGAGGTAAATCGGACAAATATTTTCAGAGATATGATAAAAACAACTTTTTTTCAGTTTTTGGCCCCTGGTGGCCAATCTAAAAATTGTGAAATGTCCAAAATCGAATCAGTTCTTCCTCTTTATGATACTTACGTATATGCAAAACTTGGAATTTCTAACTGAAATATTACTGAAGTTATCGCGTTAACACGTAAATCAATTTTTGGCCCCTGGTGGCCAATCTAGACATCGTAAATTGTCCAAAATCGAATCAGTTCTTCTTCTTTATGGTACTTACTTATCTGCAAAACTTGAAATTTCTAATTGAAATATTACTGAAGTTATTGCGTTAACACGTAGGGCGGCGGCGGCGGCGGCCGGACCAAAAACATAATATCCCCGAAATATATCTATAATATATAATTCTAACACCAAAAACCTTTTTTATGATCTGAAAAACCCTGAATGTGCTATACTATATCATATGATGACATACAGGGGTAGAATTGTTGAAATTAAAGACAAATCTACATGTAGACACTATGCCATTAAACCCTTTTACGCCGAACGTGTCGTCGCCGACACAGATTTGCGTGTAATTTTGAAAGTACCGTAATTACTGTAAATTTTCCGCAAAAGAAAAAAATTCCACCTGTTCCTGAAAGCTGAGAAGCTGTGCTTCAGCCCAAATACAGGTTACTATGATAAACACGGCAGCATGATTCTCTGCTGGGATTTTTGCATTAGGGCCTTAAAGGGTTAACTATCCACTTAGTACATAAATTCAAGACAAAGCAAAGCAATGGGCTGAACCTGCCAAAAAAATTATGGCACCAAATCATTGGTTCAAGAACCCCATTTGAGCACAAAACAGGCTGAGACAAAACCCGAAAACACAGAGGTTTCCAGGACAAAGCTTGGGGGCCACAGCCTTAACACGATGAGTCACTCAACACACCATAACCCCCTTTTTTTTTTTTTTTTTTTTTTAAAGCAAACAGAGCCACAGAATGAGAAGTTCAATGGCTACCCAACACAGCTCCACTGTACCTGGAACGAGGAATGCCAGAACGTACAGGAACTGAGGCTGAAAGTCCTCAGCATCACTGGCCTGGCCTTTATCACACAGCAGTGGCCTGCAAAAAACGGATAGTGGAATTATTTTAATTTCATTAACACTTGAGATCCCAACAGGACACTTCAACTGAGAATCTACCCACCACAAGTGATGATCTGGGTTCAGACGGGTACTGGAGATAGACTTGAGTTTGCTGTTAGATCTCGGAGCAAGTTCTCGCACAATCCCTGAAACAAAGAGGGGTATTTCTGAGGTAAGATGTTATGTGAGCCTGAGTACTCTTGCCCTCAAAATATGGATGAAATATTGAAGCTCAACAGGGAAAGGAAGTGACATCACCTAGCAAACAAATCACCAGATTTCCCGACAACAAACATCAGAATAATTCAAAAAAGGCATAAAAAAAATGCCTGGGGTCAAAGGTCAATTTTTCGCACGCCACGGGTAATTCACTAGTAGTGTTAAAATGCACAGTGACAGTGATAGATTTCTCCAACCCCACCACACATCTAAGAAAGCTCGCCGACACCGGATAGCCATTGGTGGTTTCAAGGCCATTGAAGTCTGTACGATCACTACAAAATTAGGTGCCAGTACAGAAAGAAGATGAAAGTTGATTACCATATGGCACAAGCTATTGTTATTAAATAAATGGTTTATTTCCCAGTTAAGGGGCGTAGATAAATGCTGGTTTATAGTTAAATATGAATGTGGGCAGGCAGGGGCATAACTTTGGTTTGCACATAAGGGGTTTGAGATGCGCTGATAAACATTGTCATCTCCATGTTACTTGGGGGAGTCCTACTGCCATCCATTAGATAAATTACATTGTTAAAGGCAAAGAAAACACCTGGTACAGTAGATCCAATACAAGTACACTGCTGTTGTTATTCAAATATATTTAGTAATTAAAACTAAAAAAAAAAATGTAAACAACCAAGTCAGCTCAAGAAGATGAGATGTATGCGTTGTTGGCGGTGCGTCGTGTTTGTTGGAATAGAGGTAGCTCAGCTTGCCACGCCACCTCCACACTGGATCTCTTCTGCACGCAGAGGTTAAAAATACAATGAAAGTTGAGAACTGTAGTACCAGTGTGCATAATGTTTACAATAAATATTGTTTTAAACATTGCTGAGTGTTGTACCAGTACTGGTTTCTACATTCTGGCCTAATGGTTCTTGGTAGAACGATAATGACAAAATATGGGGCACTGGCGGCCCCAGAAGCTCCCGCCATTTTCTCAGGTGAAATTGGTGAAATATGTTTGGTACGAAAAAAAAATACACATGGCTACATACATGGTTAATATTATCAGCCTGTATTGTGTTATTTCAGAGAGGTGATTAAAAACCCTTTCTTGTGTCAAACAAACAGAACTCGTGAACAAACAATTTCACCAAGTTCAGTGTTAGCAAAAATGACATATTTGGTCCTTTAATACAGTGCCGACATTTCCTTGTTAATTCGCTATTCAGAAGGATGAAAATCTCACAGAAATCGTTCGCATATTGAGTGCCTGCAATGTTTCCAGTTCCAAAGACACATCATTTTTAGGCCTTTATAAGATGCATGTCCGGTATATTAAAAAAATGCTTGTCCCATATGAACCAACTAGAAACCTTAGGTCATCAGCCAATGGTCGTCTTGTAGTTCCTCCCATACGCTGTAAAGCTGGAGAAGCTGCTTTCAGCTATTACGCCCCAAGGACATGGAATGTCCTTCCAAGGGATATCAGAGATGCTCCCACACTTAGCTCTTTCAAAAGCGAACTTAAACATAAAAAAAAATATATATATTTATATGTATGCTTATATGTCTACTCTTGTGAAGCACATTGCGTTGCCTTTGGGTATGAAATGTGCCGTATAAATAAAATAACAATAATAATAATAATAATCTTCTTCTGCTTCTTCTAAAATAAGCCTCTGACTGAAATAGTTGAAGAGAAAGCAAAGTGTTGAAGTTTTTGGCAATATTTTTAGCCCAGTGACCTTGAAAAAAATAGGCCAAGGTCACCTTTAGGCATGTCATTTGTAGTTACTTATGAGATGCATGTCCAGTAAGAATTAGGAGCCTGTGACTGAATGAGTTGATGAGATAAAGAAAATGTTGAAGAAGTTTTAGGTGATATTTTTTGGCCAGTGACCATGAAAAATTAGGCCAAAGGTCACCTTTAGGCACGTCATTTGTAAGCCTTTATGAGATGCGTGTCCAGTAAAAATTGGACGTACGCACGGACGGAGCCCGATATATGGTATATATATCCCGTGCCGCGAGCCGCGGAAGCCAATTATAGGCAGACATAAGATTTGGGGAACATACCAGTCCTATCTGTAACTGATGCAGTCGTTTCTCCAGCCTAGCTAAAGTAAGTCGACAGGCGATTGGGTTTGAGGGGCCACTGGCATAGCATCAATTTTCAAGATCTTTTGATATTTATTAGGCGATTTAATTCCATATTTTGTACAAACTTGCTCCGTGAAAAAACTGCATAGAAAGTGTACAGCACATAACTGTTGACTCTCTGTTGGTTGGTCTGAGTTTACAGTTTTATTGGAGCAACCAACAGCCACATACAGCGGCATTATGGCTGATTTGTCGCTCAAGTTCTAATAACGATAGGTAATACTGAACCTTGATCTTCCTGTGAAAAATGAAGTTGCAGCACGAGTGATAATAAAGACTAATTTGTGTACACTTTATATAGATCGGCAGGTTTCTTGGAGTCCATTCATGTCATAACATCCGGGACATTGCCACAAGAAGTAGTTTTTTATTGGCCAAAATATACGGAATGGCAGCATTTATGAACTTGTGCTTATGAGCTGTATTTCAGAGGTTTGACGTTTGATCACTCAGTGCATAAAAATCATAAAAATTTGCAAAAAAAAAAAAAAAAAAAAAAAATTCTGGAACAAGAACACCACGTACTTTTATTGGGTAAGAGCTAAAACAAATGTTTTCTTTGCCTCTAAGTATATATATTTATTCAACTGGGTGGGTCACATTGAGATTAAAATTTCTTTTGCAAGAGACCTGGCCAAGACTAGCGGTAGTACATATAGTATGTCTACATACTCACGACAAGACAAAACAAATCAAACAATACAATACAAAAAAAACATTAAAAAAAAAAAAAAAAAAAAGTGCAGCAGTCACATCACAATTATAATGAACAGCTTTATAATGAATTATAATGAAGACTCTACTTCCATACACTTTATAACAGCTTTTATAATCACTGAGTGTCACTAAATCTCAAATCTTTATCTCCCTCTGCAAGCTATTCCTGATTGAGGGTGCAGAAAACCTTAAGACTTTCTTGGCCAACTCAGTCCGAGTCTTTAGAACATTCATAAGCACAATATCCTATGAACGCAATCCACTTTTCTGGGACATGCAACACCATGAATAACAGGTATATAAGAGTTAAAAGCAGTTAACTTGCACCCGCGCTCACCTGTGATGATTCCATAGAAGTGCTTGCAGCGTTCGCGGTCTCGTATTAGCAGGGTATAGGCTGAGCCCCCATCGTCAAACTCCATGTGGATGCTCTGAGACCCCAGGCCCAACTCCAAGTAGCTGAGCTCGGAGATACGATAACAGTCTCTCTTCACAAATGAATCAGTTGCCTCATTTCTATAAAGGAGAGAGAGAAAAAACTATAAAAATACTTCATCCCAAATAAAATATATCAACACAAACATTTTACAAATATTTCCAAAAAGAAAATGGCCACAAAATGTTGAACTACTGCAATAAGAATTTACAGAGCCCCAATATTATAAGAGCAAAGCATGGGGTACAGGTATTCTGTCCTTTATCAGAGTAGTCCAATTATTGATATCCAGCTAAAAAGTCAAACAACAACCAGCAAATAAATGTGTTGGGTTAAGAAATGATGCCTTCTCTCTAAATGGCCTTATTGGACACCTGACCCGTCTGCAGGACAGGTACAGTTTAACAAGCAGAATGAATGTAAAACGCTCAAATAGACTATGAACTAAACAAACATAACAAAGCATAATTGCAGGAGCAACTATATTAGACATAGAAGAATAAATAACTGCCAAAGAACTGGAACTGTCAACATGAGCTTTTAAAAATCTTCTCCACATTTCCAGAAAAATGCCAATTTTTAAAGACACAAAATGAGGGAGATAAAAAAAGAGAGAAAAAAAAAAAATCAGCAAATCAATACGGCATTGAAAAATACCAATGAAATTTCCTTCCAGTAGCGTAACCATTATTACAGCTGTGCTGCGTCTGGACTGAAGAGCTCAAACTGAGGTCTTCAGTTTTACTTACTGCGCCTCCAGGGTCGTCTCAAGGATGTACATGGACTGATCAGACACAACCAGGAGAGATGGAAATTCTTCAGGATTCCCAAACTTAACAGCTGACATCTGAGAAATGGAGAACAAACACACGAGAAAAGAAAAGCTCAGGAATAAGGAGATGGCGAGTGACCGAGAGAGGACCTCTCGCTCGAGTTAGCACGGATACCGATACTGTCCTTTATTCAACAAGATGAAGCTAAACAAAATTGGAACCAGGAAAAAGTTCTGAAAACAGGGTAAACAACTAGAAACATTTTCCCTAAGGCCAAGTCACTGGAATGGCCATATGAAATTGACCGCGACCTGCTGAAACAGACATCACACACTCGAGTCCCTACTGGGCTTCCGTACCTTAAGCTGGCAGCGGAATTCCTCAGAGTCGTTCTCAAACACCTCCACATCGAGGAAGAGCTTCAGCCGATGATCTACAGTCTCGAAGTCCTCAGAGAGCAGGTTAAACTCAGCTGTAAGACAAGTTCAAAAAAAGTGTGATTTTTTTAACATTGACCAATTTTTGACAACTGCTTCAAGCTAAACTTTTGTCCAATTTATCCTTTTATGTATGGGGAATCTGTGTCCTTGTTCAGTTTTACCATGAACCATCTTTACTACATTACAACTCTAGATCCTCACCTTGTCAGTATTTCCGATACTTGTTCAAAGCAAGAATAAAAAATCCTTCAGAAAAAATACCCCACAATTGTATCAGGTTCCAAAGGAAGGAATGAAAGTTGCTTATGTTTAAATTATTGGGCATCACTGAATGATGAATTTTTAAAAATAACAGTAAAGCCATTTTGAGCTGAAGGTTGCTGTGTTAATTTTCTGCTCCCTTAATCTTGAAACCCAAGCCTCTTACTGGTCAGGACACCAACGTCCCAAACAATCATAAATCATTCTGAGTTAATGCATAGACAGTAAATGTGAACTGATTTTTAATCTCTCCTGCAGCAGACACAGGCCCTCATATTCCACTAGCTCCATGAGCAAATGCAAAACTTCTGTCCAGTTTTTAAAATATGGAATATACAAGTAACAAAACAATTGATTTTTTTCATAGACATGAAATTGTTGAAAACGTTTTAACTGCAAATAGTTTATCATTTACTTTCAGAAATGTGTTGAATTTTTATTAAATGTATCTCACAGAATAAGTTTCTGCAATGCAGAATGTATATATGTTTATTTTGAGAAAGATGGGTGATACCAGTGTTTCACAGGGGAGTAAAGTGTCAGGGTTTAAAGGGTTAATTGTGAATCTTTCAAAACTGTAGCTCGGTTAAAACAGCGCATCTTAATGTCAAACCAGAGGGGCACTCGGTAGAGCGCATACCTCCGCCAAATCAATACGGTCCATCCCTGATGTCACAGCGACCAACCCACAAAATTTCAGATATCCGTTCATTAATTTTTGAGTCATGTTGTACACAAACAGACAGACAAACCAATGCTGGCAAAAACATAACCTCCTTAGCAAAGGTAATATGGCCTCAATAGCGGGAGTTTATCACTTGATTCACACACTAAATTACATGCGGTCAGATACAACCTCCCTGGCTTGCCCACCAACCTCTCCCCACCCAGAGCTCACCAGGGTTGGTCTCCTCTGCGTTCTCCGGTGAGGCCTGGAGGGGTGGGGTTAGCAGGGCGCTGCTGTAGTTGTAGCTGGAGTAAAAGTCCTCATTCCTGGGCCCGCTGGGTGTTTGGAATGCGCTGAGCTGGGAAGGGGGAGTCCTGTCCGTCAGGCTGTTTCCGTCGCCATCACCGATGTAGAAGGTGCTGCTCCTTGCGGTGAGGAAGGTGTCCGTGTTTCCTGTGTCCAAATGGGCGGGGCTGCCACTCGTTAAACAGGCCTCTCCGAACGCAGGATCCTTTTGGTCCAAGAGCATAGCGGGGCACCGCAAGATGGTAAACGTTAGCATTGTTACTGGGCAATTGGGCGTACCGCTGTGCCGAAACTCTCACTAAGAGGACTCACGCAGCTTCAGACCGCAAGCCTTGCTGCAAAGAACACACCTGGATACGGCGTCCCTGGGAGCTGGAGTCGTAGGCGTAGCGGGTGGTGTCGCGGTCCTCGCAGGAACCCTGGACGGGAGTGCTTGTGGAGGGGTCCAATGGCTCAGCCAGCTGGACAACATGGTCACTGCCGCATTCCGGACAGTTCTGCGCACACTCTGCTGGTTCAAACATGTAAATAAAATGTGTAAGAAAATACCAAAAAAACATCCCCTCCCCCAAGGACACACAGCACAGAAAATGGACTGGCGGTCATCTAGACCACAAATAAGCAACCACGGCACTTCATTAGCTTTTCTTTGTCATTAGCCCGGGAAATTCTGTTGGTCATGTCAGTCGTTCAACCTCTGAAAATACGATTGACAAAACCCCAATTAGTCTTTGAATAGGCCGTCAGTAGCTACTTTGATTCTCTCTAGGGGGGCAATCTAATGAAAACCTTGTATAATGGATTACATTAGCACCCATAGCAGGAAATGAAGTTACATGGGCAACAATACTCTGCAGTGAACCGTGACACAAAAACGTAGTGACTGGGTGTTGGGTAATACGACAGCCTGTCAGCCAGGAGCACACAACAATCATACCATTTGCACTGAATAGTTTGCTGTATTCTTCAAGAAGAATACAGGTGAGTCTAATAACCTCATACGAACCTTTCACTGGATGGTGGTCAATTGCTTACATAGTTTGTGTTTACATACACTTTGGGCAAACAGAAATGTCAATCCTGAAAGGTAAACATAAATGATCGGTCGATGCCCCAGGAAAAGGATAATCATTAATGTCAGACAGTGCTACCATTTTCAACACCTGCCTTGCAATCTGCCTTAATATTTGGAAGCACTGAGAGACCCGTTTATATTCAATAAGCATGAGTGATGGTAAACAGCACAGATGTATCATGGAATTACACGAGCAGTGAAGCCCAAAACAAGCTTTTCAAAAACAATAAACAGGAGGATCCAGACAAAAAGTAGCACAGCGCATTGTCAAATGTAAGTTAGAAGCAGCACATTAAATATATGCGCCATCTTTATTCCCAATAACCAGAAAAAATGTCTACATTGAGATTTAAAATAAAAAAAAAAAAAAAAGCTCACCACCATTGTCCTGCTGGCTCTCCTCCTCCTCACCCACACCCCTGCCGACAAGACGCTTGGTGTGCCCTTGCCCCCCCTGCTGGCAAAACTCAGCACAGCACCTCAAACACTGCATGCGCTCAGTCTGCTGAGGGCCTTTGGGGAGCCTGAGCCTGTTCTCCTCTACAACCTGAAACAAGATGTCCGCCAAGGCCTGGAGGGCACATCGGAGATTAACAAAAGCATCCAAAAGACATAAGGAGGCATAAATTTTACAAGGTGTATGTGAAGTCCAAGCTCTAAAATAATGGAGCGTACAATCCAGCCATCCATGCTCCATCTCAAATACGCCCATCAGGGTTGAGGTTAAACATAAGAAATGTGCGCCACAGTGTGAATTTGGCACTACTGTCCATTCTGGCAGAGAAGAGAAAATACAGCTCTTACATTACAGTATCAGGTCAGAGAATTTGGCCGGACATTAAGGAGAGTCCAGGGGTCAGGGGCTACTGTGAACTTGGTTCAGGCCAATTGACTGATTCATCACTTGCTCAATGAAGTTAGTGCCCTGAATCTTACTGAGCATTTGTACTCCTTTACAACATGTGATGATGAAATCAAGAGATAGAGTACATACTATGATAGTACATTGCCATCACCTGAAATTACACAGTGAATTTTGGGCCACATTACCCACACCCACTCACACACTCATACCAATGGACAATTTAGCCTCCAATTAACCCAAAATTTATAGAATTTTTACTGCCGGAGGAAACCTTACAAAATGTACGAGCAAACTATCATACAATGCAACAATTACACATGCTTGAAACCTGCTTCCAATTCACATAAATCAATTTGAAATGTGCATCTGGAGCCCTATGCAGGCATGCCTGACGAGATGAGACCAAACATACATTGAGGACTCGTATCATTCATTGAGCTTCACTTGAGTAATTTCTGGGTGAGCATTTGGGTGCCACTGACCTGCTGCATCTGCTCAGGATTGTCATCCAGCATGACGTAGCGCCGCTGCCGCCGCGTCCGGTTGATGTAGCCGAAGTGCAGCTCCACGGCAGGGAGGTGCGCCGCCTCCTGAGACGGGGAGGAGAAATATGAGCACATAGGACTACGCAGAGAAGGAACATCATAAGCTTCAGGATAACGGTAAAATTTTGTCAGTGATCTCATGATGAGAATCTCAGTATGATTAAGAGGAAGAGGATGGCGTGAAGTTGGCAGGTGTCGGTGAGTTCTATCCACAGCAATTGTCAACTGCACAGTAAACGGCAAAAAATAAGTCTCTCAACAAGTGGTTTAGTGTTATATTTAGACTTCCTTTTTAGAAATTTCAGTGATTACTGTAGGCCGTTTGAAAAATGACAAAAAATATTGCCTATAAGAGGAGTTTGAGACTTTTCAAATCGGGAAAAAGGAAATGTTTTCACTTCTTATGAAACTGATAACAGAGAGACAGAATTCTAAGAATTAAAAAAAAATTAGGGCCATGATCACCATAGCATTTTTTTTTTTACATTTTCTTACTACATAAGATAAAAGTCAGCATTCTGCTGGACCTTGCAAGAACTGCGCAACATTCTGGAAACACCTTTTAATGCATGCATATATTCTCTGGTGTATTAATTCGATATCATTAGTTGAAGATAAAATTGAATTTACCATTTGTCAACATTGGGTTCAATAATTTTTTCTTAGACAGACACTTATATCACGATAATTTTCTTTTCAAAATGCAAAGCGACCAGTGGTCTCCATGAATTTAAAGGTTCCAAGAGAATGGCAACTACAGTGAGACCTTAATTCCACGCCCAGTTTCAACCCTCCACCATGACCCCTGACCTTCTGTGTCCAGGCGGCCTGAGAGGTGGTGACCTCCAGCAGGCTGTCAAGCTCCAGCTTCTTCAGCAAGAGGCCGCTCTGCATGTCCACCTCCAGTGCGTGAGCAGACTTCACCCGGAGGAACAGGGGACCCTGTCCTGCCTTCAGCTCCTGGTCATCCTCTCCCTCGGACAGCACTCCCACCAGCAGGGGGCGGCACAGGTCCACTGTGGGAGATGCCGTATCTACTCACCATTCTAATGCCCAAAACTGCCCAAGGACCATCATACCCCAGTACAATCCAATGTCACTTAAACATCTCATGGTCCATTAGACCTCACATATAAATTGTTTTGGGTGAAATGAAGAAATAAAATGTTGCAATTTGCAGTACTTAACTAAATGAAGTGCAGAACGAATATCACAAACCCTCCAGTGGCAAAGGACTGCATTTACATAACGTTGTTTGGTGGACGGCATTGAGCTAGGAGGTCTAGAGAAACAGCCATGTGACATCTCTCGAGTTGCAGCAAAATTGCCGACAGCAATTCAATGATGAGAGGAACTACAATCACTGTCATTGAGGGAAAAACTACACCTCCCATGCTCACGGTTTCAAACTCCAACTGTTGTAAACACTTATCCCACCACCTCCTCACACTACGCCATACCCACCTACTGTCTTTTAAGTACACTTTGCACGAGCTACGCACATGCACAGACTATTCAACACAAAATGTTCACCATCATACCGCATCAATTAGTTTCGACCAAAGCATAATTGCCTTCACCAAGCCAATCAGGGTGCAACCAAGGAGAGGTGTCCCAACTCACCCCCGAGCTCTTCCTCGTCGTCCTCGTTCTGGAGGGGCGTGTTGCACTTCCCCGGGATCTGGATATCACCCATACTGGTCTCCAGGGTGGAGCCCGTTTCTTCCGTCCCAGCCCCAGGCCACCGCAGGGTGGATTCCGTGTCGAGCTCCGGCTCCAGCCACTCCTGCCTGGGCTCGGAGGTGAGCAAAGGCGCGTCGCGAAGGTCTGCCTGGACCAGCTGCGAGGTCTGGTCAGAGGGAGTGGTGCTCTGTAGAGGGGGAGTGGCGCAGTGGCCGTTCACGGCTCCCGCATGATCCGTCTCTGAACGATCGGCCTTTAGCGACGTTGACTGCTTCTCCAGATGGTGCTGGTAAAGCAGCCAATCTTCACCGAGCTGGTCGCGGAAAGATTCCATCCTCTCGATCTCCTTCTGGTGATGGAGCACGATGTCTGACAGAAAATGAAAATTCTTCAGCAATCGCTTAATAACCCGCTATAGAGGAGGCCAATCCTATGCAAAAGCACACAGAATTAAAAACCAGCAAAGTATATAGCAAATATATTTACATTAACCTTATTTTGCAGGAGCTCATTCAATGAGCAGAAACTCATTGTGCAAAATACAGCATAATAAATGCATATCAAAGGTCACTGGAAAAACAGATGACGGCTCAGATAAGATACGGGTCTCATAAAGCATCAATAATCACAGGCATGAACATATTTAAGCCACTTTCTTGAAAGTAAATACTCAAAAACATACCCTGTTGGCTGGATCGAGTCCTGAGATCACGGTCTGTGTCACTGGGCTCAGAGATGCTGGCTCTCCTAACTCGGACTTTAGACTGAAAGCACAGAATCCACAGGGACACAACCATGCGCTATTCTCCATGTATGTTTCAGACAAGGAAGCTGTGATCACTGATTATGCAATTCCTCATTTCTCAAAGTTTGCAATACAGGAATGATGCCATTTCTATACGTGGCAATAGCTCAGGTAGTGGATGTATACAATTTCAACTCGGAAAAAGTTGGGACGGAATGGAAAATGCACATAAAAACAGAAGACAGTGCTTTATAAATTTACTTTGACTTGTTTCGCAATTCATTTCATGAAGACAAGATATTTAATGTTTTCTCTGGTCAACTTCATTTTATTTGTAAAAAATACATCCATTCCTTCCATTCATACCTGCAAAGCAGTCCAAAAAAGTCGGGACGGGGGAAATTTAGGGCAAGTAATTAGACTGGAAAAAAAAAACATTAAATAATGATGTGATTTTAAACAGCTGATGTAAGCATGTGATTTTTTAAATCATGCTTTGGTGCATGAGCAGCATACAGGAAAGGACCAGTACCTCAGGGGCAAAGCATCACCAATCTGCCCACATAAACGTAAGGAAGGTTGAAAGGCTGAACATTGAACATTAAAAACTCAAGCAATCTGGAGGAATTTCACTTCATAAAGGGCTACGGTAATTTACAAGTCACTGCTTTCATTTTTTTTCATTGCAATTGAACCTTCCCAAGTTATCCCAACTTCCTGATTTGGGGATATCATTTGTACTGTATATCTGATACATACAGTGCAAATACATGATCCACATCCTAAAACAGAATAAAATGAGAGCAGGGTATATTTGTATCGTATGCTGGTACTTTGATTTGAATGTGGGTTGGCAGGGTGCGGTTACCCTGGATTTCTTCCTGTGCGGGGGTTTCACCGCGGGCTCACTGAGATGTACGCTGTCACTCATCTCACCCGCCCCACTGGACACTTCCTGAGGGCCCTTCTCTGATGCCAAGGAAGCCTGGGAGAAGTTCTGTGCTGTCTGGCTGATAACCTGGCCCAGCCGGCGCAGAACCTGGTCCATGCACACAAAACAAAACAAATAAATAAATAAATAAATAAAAATAATGGCATTTATGACATTTGGGCCAATCATCATAGAATCTCAGAGAAATATATGCAAGGGCAGGCAGGCAAGCTGCAACCATGATTGAAAGCCTGGACCCTGACTGACTCCCAGCAAAACAAATGAGGTCTGAGACAAACGAACCACATCGAAAGTGATATGAAATTAACATGGGAGCACTAAATCACTCTTACTCAACCTGTGACCCAGGTCCCATGGCATGATGGTGCTTTTTTCAAAAGAGAAGACCTTTAGTCTCAGAAACAAGAGCAACGCAAGGCGTGGCACATGCCCCCAACTGAAACATTTGAAGAACATGTACAGAAAGCGAGTGTTAGGCATGTATGACCATTCAGGTCACCAAAAAGCAAAAACCTCAGGTGAGTACGCTAAAGGATTTCAAGATGGCTCCCGTGGCAGCCATATTGGTTGGCGAAGCAAGCTGAAAACCGACAGGAATCATCCCCTATGCATGAACATTCACCCCAACAAAAATCATAAACCTCCGTCGAGCAGTATTCACATTAGAGCACGACAAAGGAAAAGTTTACGAAATGATGCCCAAATGGACGGACAGACGGAAGGGGTGAAAACAAAATGCCCCCGACCGACTCCTTCGAGGTCTGGGGCATAAAAAATGTATCAACTACTCATGATATCAATGGGATGAATTAAGGTATTCCCATGGAAATACCACAACATTGACGCCAACGTTCATACCCTGCTATCATGGAAAGTAACCAATTGGTCTAAGATGCTTATTTTCTGTCTCCCACATTAGTGCAACTGTAGAAAAAAGCACCATTGTGTCACAAACTAAAAAAAATGGAGGTTCAAGTGAACCAGAAACTGAACTGGTCTGCCAACCAGACACACCCAATTTGGATTGGGGTACTCTGCTGAAAGGAAATACCAAACTAGTTTATGTTCTTGATGTACGCAGACTTTGATAAAACATGATCAGTATTTGAGATGATAAGAGGTAACAGGTTATTTAAATAGGTGTCTATGGGAGAAGGAATGTCAAACGTCTTTCAGCATGAAATCTTGAAACCCCATCATTCATATGTCCCCTGTTGTATACTACCAACACATCAAGTTCCAGCTCTTTATCCAAATTAGAAAGATCCAAAATTTGAAACTTCAGTTTTCAAACAAGACTACCCAGCCACACCCACTTTTGGGGGTGCATGACCAAAGCGCAAACCCGAAGTAATTTATGTGCTAAAAACGTTGCATACAAAGTTTTGTCAAATTGCTTACGGATGACAGAGGACGACAAAGGACGACAGGGTTCACACCATCTTAACTCAGCTGGTCAATAACCAGTTAAAATTTCAGCATTTCATTGAAAAGAGGAGGCAGGGATAAAGCCTTGAGAGTTCTGACCTCAACATCTTCACGGTTGTCCAAGATTACCAGGAGAGACAAATGGAAGAAAAACAGTACGCCAGAATAGGAACTGTACCAAGTCCAAAATTCTTGGAACAATAAACCGGCTAATTACGCTGAAAAACTACTCAACCTCAGGACAGTGTAGCAAATTTTTAGGCAAAGGTTCGGGACCCCAAATATTGACTTGATGAGCAAGTGATTAAAAGTTAAGAGCTCTTAATAGTACATCCCTTCAAATACTCAGAAACCTTTAATTTTATGATTTTTGGTGGAATTTTCAAACAAAATTGTTTTAAATGTTGCTAAAACTTTTACACAGTACTGCGCATACATGGATTATTACACGCCGCAATAGGCCTTTGAAAGTAGTTTAAAATTACAGCTAATTTGACTCAATTTAAATTTGTCACCTTAACCCGAATTAAAACTTTTTTCCTCCCAAATGAATGGCTCAATATTAATGTTATTCCAGCAATACCAAGTGTAAACACATACACCTTTCAGTAGGGATTTTAAATGCTACACAACATGATAATCTTGAACTAACTGACTTTGAAAACAATTTGAAAAGTTAACATAAAGTTGAACAGTTACAATAATGTTTTACATACCAGCAGGTGAATCAGGTTTAAAATCATTTAAGCGCAGACTTGGCTTAAGAGCACATAAAGTCTGAGAAGGAAAGTATCTAAAAAATAAGCACTCACCTCTAACTCACCAGACGACAGGGGACAGCCATCCAGACTGAGCTGAGATGAGAAAAATATGAGAAATATGCAAAGAAAATGTGGAATATACTAATGAATACATCCCAGTATTATCCAAAAGACGGCTGCCTGGGACCCCCCTGCTGTTGGTAGCTGCCTTTCTTGATCCACAAAACATGCAACGCAGAGCTCAAAGACAAAAATACACATTAAACTCCGGAAACAAACAGTCACAGATGTTTAACTGTTAATAGCCTACTTATGTAGCAATAGAAGTGCATCTTTGGCTCTCATCTACAAGGCAGCTGCCAGTGAAATTGCTATTAATTCATAATGCAGCATATAAAAGTTGTTATTACTTCTCAACTCGCCTTACTTTCATGCAGAACAATGACTAAAACAGAGTGTTTAATGTACCACTGCGTCCTCTTGGTAACATGCTTTGCATTCCTGATCCTGAGCATAATGAAGATGTTCTCCATGACCTTGCTCTGGATAGGAGAGACTGCCAGGCAACTAAAGTAATGTGACTGACCAAACTGAACTTCACATCAATACAGTGCTACTACCTCACTAGTTAAAATGAAACAAAAATACCCAGCTATCCAGCTAACTGGACCTGAATGGCTGTGAGCCCCTCCTCCATATTTAGCAATAACTAACCACAATTTGCCAAGAGGCCCAGTATATAAAGCGTTGAGTAACTTACTCTGCTGAAAGCAGCCTTTGGGGATATGTGACGCACGGCGCAAATACGGTGGTTCTTGTGGAAGTACAGAGGATTTCCCTCTAGTTGAAGCTGGGTTGGACAGAGAACAAAATGGCAGGGTTGGGCCAATCAATGGTTAATCAGCAAATACAATGCTGATCATTACTGCACCTGATCACTACTGCACAGGTAACGTGGTTTTTTTACCCACGCCTGACAAGGGGCGTGGGTATACAGTTTAGCACCGTCTGTCTGAGTGTGTGTGTGTCTGTCCGTGCGACAGCTCAGCCACCACTGAAGTGGGGTAGATGATCCTAGGGTACCCTGTCCAAATTTGCATTTTGAGGTTGAAAAGTCAAAAATCAAGGTCAACAAGAGGCAGGGGTCAGCATCTCTATAGAGTGCGCATCATCTAGTCATTATTGTCATCATTATACATTTATGACAAACTATCATTATGATGAAATATGTACATAGCAGTATCATACCAATACCCTCCAGCAGCGGTGCCCAATCATGTGTCAAGAAGGGCCACGAGTATCCAAATTTTCATTCCAACCAATCACACCTGCTGATGATGCCAATTAGTTCTCTCCTCTCTGCTTGAAGGTGTACTAATCAGTGCACTGATCACTGAAAAACTGCAGACCCTTGGCCCTCCATGCCACATGACTGGGCACCAGTCGTACAGTATTTCACTGCCAAAGTTCGACATGACATACGACAGATTGTCAGATACACTTCTTCCCCGTTAGCTGGCCAGCAAAAAGTAATTTAACTGAGCCAGGTAGCCAATTAAAAAGTGAGCAGAGCACTGGTCCCGTGAGAAGCCCCAGCCTCACCGTGTTGAGCTTGTGGAGCAGAGAGAGCGGGGCGAGCTGGGAGTGCTCCATCAGCATGTTATAGGCAAGGTCAAGGTGCTGCAGACAGCCAAGCAGTTCCACACCTGCAGGGTGTGCGTCATGGGAACACAAGATCATACAAGATCATACATGTTCACATCAACAAACGTTACAAAACTCTATAAGGCCACACCTACCCCACCCCCGTAATCAATTCAATGATGAAATTTAACAGAAGCTTGTTGCCTTTCACCTCAATCCCAAACTATCGGGGATAGAAAAATAAATAAAATTTAAGGCACGGTGGCATAGTGGTTAGCACTGTTGCCTCACAGCAAGAAAGTCGTGGGTTCGATTCCGGCCTGGGGCCTTTCTGTGTGGAGTTTGCATGTTCTCCCCGTGTTTGTGTGGGTTTCCTCTGGATACTCCGATTTCCCCCACCCACAAAAACATGCATCATAGGAAAACTCCACCCAGTACCCCTGACCAAGGAACTGGAGTTGGTCCCTGGGCACTGCTCTGCCCAATGCTCCTAACTATAGGATGGGTCAAATGCAGAGGACTAATTACCCCACGTACTTCAACAAAGTGTATCTTATCTCATCTTACTTCTCCTTGGAATGCCCCTCATACACGCATTTCATGCGGTTCACCTTAGGCAAATTCGCAAGTGATGCAAATTTCCCATTCCAATCCAATTACAGCTGGTTTCCAGGCTTTAAATTAGGTTTACATTTTAAGGTTTAGAAAAGCCCCTTCAGGAAAAACCCTTTCAATACTGGAGAAGCAGGAAAGATTTTAATCCCGGAGATGGAGATGTTACAGCCCATTTCAGTCTTGAACTATCAAAAGAGCGACCAGTCTTGTACATTCCACAATAGAGAAAGTCTTCAAGCCCTGCAATGCCTAGGTTCCTTTGGCAATCATATGCTTCGTAAAATCCTCATCCTGCTTACCGTTAATGGTTTCCAACTCGTTGTTCCGGAGAATCAGTTTGACAAGCGTGGCTCTACAGCTGATTCCCAAAAGAGGCACCCTTTGAAGAAAATTGTACCCCAGGTTCAAATGCTGTAAGTCGCTGAGTGGCTGCAGAAGCAGAAGTAAATGTGTGCATTAAAACACACGGCCTGAAAAAAATTTCAAAATCCCAAACAAGTGTCACGAACTATTAACCCTTAGAGCACTAAATGCAGCTACTCTTGCTCAATGATGCAAGATATCAACATCAAAGCTGTTAAAAACCGACCATGTGACGACTTGTTTAAAAGAGCTCTTTATAGCCAGTCGCTACATGATAGGTTTTCAACAGCACAAGAAAATTAAATTTATGTTTATAAAAAATGTATTTCAGTGCTTCAAGGGATAATTACAGCCATCAAACCAATCAAACAACATGGCAAACATGGATATTTCAGACAACGGCAGCCTTTGAATGGTCGGCTTCACAAGCAACAGATATGCACAGAACACATTTGATGTAGCTGTATAGGTTTAGATGTAGATGTATAGGTCTAAGGAGAGGTTTCAGGGCAACAAGTTAGCGAGCACAAACACTTTATTCCACATTTTATAAGCAAACAAAAGAACGAGCAGTAGTTTTTTTGTCAAATGTTCAATCTATTACACCTTTTGGGGCCACGGTAAATTGAGGCTGAGCATTGTGTAGGGTCTAAGTGTCCGTACAAAATGTAAAGATATAAGGGTGAACAGGAGGATGAAAGACTAGAGTGAGCACTACCAAAATACAGCATCGCTGATACTTTTGTATAATGGCAGAACAATTAACATTAACAAGAGTTCTATGGATAAACCCAAAGCTATCCCACATCCTGTCTTACGCGAAGTAGGAAAGAGGCCCAATTAATGAAGAGCAGGGCAAAGAGACCAGGAGATCGACAGGACATGGCTGCAGGTTGCAAGCAGCACCAACTCACCTGCAGAAATTCCTCACAGTCCTGGATACTGTTATGACTCAAGTCCAAGGACCTCAGCACATTTAGTAGTCTCTGCGAAGAGCACAGGCAGACAAAATCAACAATTATCTGGGGGAAATCTGAACTCACAACTAAGGAAAACTAGGCTTATGCGGTTGGAGGCAACGGCTTGGGGTATATCCCCGAACCCCCCAATCCTCCAATTCCCCAATCCTTGAATAGACCTTGAATAGACTTTCATTTGAACTTAATTTCAGGTCAATCGGACAAATGGTTCTGACGATTTGGCCAAAATGGTAATTTTCCATCACAAAGAGCCAACTGGTGGCAAAATATTGAACCATACAAGTATGATGTCATCATGTGACACGTTGTGAGGTCATGACCTTGCAGTTGCACATAGTTTCATGTCAATTGGACAAATAAGTCCGAAGATATGGCTAAAATGGTGAATTTTAAGTGACAAAGCTCCACCTTGTGTCAAAATTACCAAACAGGTATAATGTCATCATGGGACACATCCTCAGGTCATGACCTTTCATTTGCACTTGATTTGAGGTCAATCGAACAAATATTTCCAGAGATATGATAAAAACAGTGATTTTTTCAGTTTTTGGCCCCAGGTGGCCAATCCAGAAGTTGTAAATTGTCCAAAATCAAATCAGATCTTCCTCTTTATGATACTTACTTATATGCAAAACTTGGAATTTCTAATTGAAATATTACTGAAGTTATCACGTTAACACATAAATCAGTTTTTGGCCCCTGGTGGCCAATCTAGAAATTGTAAATTGTCCAAAATCGAATCAGTTCTTCCTCTTTATGATACTTACCTATATGCAAAAATTGAAATTTCTAATTGTAATACTACTGAAGTTATTGTGTTGTCATGTAGTGCGGCGGGCAAAAAGCCAAATACATATGTTAGAGCCAAGGATAAATTGATGTTTGCATTTTGTGCCTTATTAGTTCATATCTATTTTGCTTTAGTCTATAGTGACTGGTCATAATTGATATTTGGTTTTATCTTACTATAATTAATGTCTATTCAGTAAATATTATTTTTATTATGCTCTTATTTTGTCCTGTTACCACGAATTGATACTGTCGTAAAGCACAGTTTACGGTTGTGAATTTGTTGTAATTAGCCATGTGAGCACCTGCCGGCTTCTCGCCTTGTTTCCTAAAATGTTCGCAGCAGGACGGGAGCTACACTTTTTCTGACCATAGCTTATTATAGGCATAAGAACCTCACATTTTCTGTCAGTTAGTTTAAGGTGACAGACTGGATACCCAGGATTTGCTTGGAAACGTTTGTCTTTTTTTGTTTTTCAATGTGGATTATATGTGGTAAATATACCGCAGCATTTTCCCTTTTTACATCGGCCTCGTTTCCCTCTAGGATTTTCTCTGGAGTTTATTGCCTACCGACAAGCACGAGTACAGAAACTTTACGTCCTGCAAGAATGGCGAATAGGTTACCATTACAACATAATACCCCCGGAATGCCATTTGACGTTCGGGGATATAATAATCACAGCAGCTCACAGAATAGGCAAACTCCTGTTGCTCTGACAGAAAGGCCTTTGGGAACAGGGAGTGTGTGACTCACCAGAGACTCATCCAGGCAGCGGATTGAGTTGTAGCTGAAGTTTAGGGTGTGCAGCTCAAGCCATGGCAACGCTGAACTGAGATCCCCTCCACACAGAGAGAGGAGTTCCTAACACACACACGCACACACGCACACACGCACACACGCACACACGCACACACGCACACACGCACACACACACACACGCACACACACACACACACACACACACACACACACACACACACACACACACACACACACACACACACAGGTATGCATAAAATGGTCATCAAAAACATTGGGAATTTTCGCAAAACTAAACCACATAAGCAATTCAGGGAAAAGTTCACCCAAAAATGAAAATTTACTCATCATCTACTCACCCCAAATTCTTTATTCCTCAAAACACTTTTGGAGTTACAAAGAAAAACAGCATTGAAGACAAATCCAAATCAATTGGAGACCACTTTAAGCGTAAACAACAATTTAAAAACTACAAAATGCCTCCATACTGCTTGTGCAGCGTAGTCCAAGTGTCTGTAAGCCACAACATTCAAAATTGATTTGTAAAGACATCTTTTCACAATATTTTTAGCCATAATGTCCATTGTAGCCACTTAGCTGGGAACCTTGTTCATTTTCATGGAAGAGGTTTAAAATTCAAGACCTCTTGCTACGGTGGCTAATGAGGGCGTATAATGCTGCAATGGCCCTAAACATCTCCAATTTGAGAAACGCGCTGCAGTTTTGAAGTCTCCAATGACTTCAATTGATTTATATTTCTCTTCAATGCTGTTGTTCTTTGTAACTGCAATAGTGTTTCAAGGAATAAAGAAATTCATGGACCCTTCGATTAGCCTTAGGGCGAGTAGATGAGTGAATTTTAATTTTCGGGTGAACTTTTCCTTTAATCCTCAATAAACTAGGGCACTCGGCTGGCAGAACGTTTTAAGTACAAATGTATCCTCCTACTCGCACCCTTCTCTCTTTCAGCGACCCCTCTTTCCTTCCTCAACAAAAGCCCAACAACGTGCCTGATTGACAGGCTCGCAAGAGCCATTTTTTGTGGCACCGCTTTATAGCAAGTGTTCGCGAGATCACCAAAAAAAGAGCCAGCTATAATGAGAAATTAATTTTTTGTTTATTTTTGGGACAACTTAGGCCTCCATAAGCCCAACAGAAGACTCAAAACATCCAGATTATCAAACGGGTTCTGGTAAAGGTTACCATCGAGCCATGTGCGAACCATGAAAGAAATTTATAAATCATTTCTTGAGCTCTTGCAACGACACCAAAATCTCTGAGTCAAATGTGGTAGGGGGTTTCTTTAAAACCCATAGTATCCCCAAGTAAATGTTTTTGAAAAGCTGTCTATTATACCTGTAAAGAGCTGACACTTCTGGAACAGATGAAGACCTGCAGCTCGGAGTAAACGGACCGCAGGCCCTCCAGACAGTGAGGAGGGATGCGTTTCAACTGACGAGAGAGAGCGAGAGCGAGAGAGAGAGATTGTGTCACTCAGCACATTATACGCAGGCACATTGTACACAATGTGAAAATAACCTTGACACAACATTACAAATGGTGCATATTGCACTCAAAATGTATAAGACAAGCAGTACATTGCATCAGTTACAAATTACTCACCATATTACACCCTGGACACACACACTGCACAAGTGTACAAAGGAAAACACGCTATATAAAAATTTTGAAAAAGATGAATGGTCACAACTATTCATACTCATATTCATATTCATACATACCTCCAAGACTCTGAGTGATTTGAAGGGGAAGATTTTCACCACTGACTGAAGTTTGGGACCAGGAGGATTAACAAGCTGTATGAGCAGAATTGGGAGGAAAAAATGAACACAAGTACCATTTAAAGACTCCAGAAAAACAAAACACACTGATGTATACAGAGCTTTTTTCTGGTTTTACTTCCTGTTCATCTTGCTTATTGCTAGCACATCTAGTTGCATGGTACAGCCATGAGAAGTATTAGTTCAGGCAGTAGAGTACCTTGAGAGAGATGGTTTTTTGCAGCATGTCAAACAGGAACTGGACTTGGAGCATAGAGGGCGTGTCAGCAGGGTGGGAGGGCAAGGCCAAAAAGCCATGCTGACTGGCTCGTGATTGGAGGAACTGCTGGAAGAGGCGGGTCAGATGCTGCAGACAGCCAACCTGCAGAGTCAAGGTGCTGCTCCCATCCAGTACAGAGTCACCTTCACCAGAGAAGGAACACAAAACAGATGTCATGACAGGGACAACACTCTATACAAGAGGAACTTTGTCACAGGACTGATACACTGAGTCACTAGTGAGTAATAAAGTCAAGCTACTGGTATGGCCCTTCGCAAAAGGTACATTTGGCAGAAATTTTTCAATTATAGTGGACATAAAGCAAAGGCAGAATCTCTCGGAGTTCTGAGACCAGGCTTGAAACAGTGCTAGATACCATCTAGTCCTCAAGTATCCTGAATGCAAGTGGAAGGAAAGTGGCTAGCCTTGTTGGGCTGATGTTATATTGCATTTCAAACAATGCCAGGACTGGAGAGGTGACCTGACGAGAGGACCTGAGCCACTGTGAAACGGCTACGCTGCTCCTTTAACTTTTTGACTCTGCATACATTAAACTGCCTCTTGACCAGATATAGCAAGTCTGAATTCTTCCATATAAAGGCTTGACACAACCAAACACAACAATGCATGTCAAAAAGAGTCACAAATGCACATACAATAATGTTTTCCTTGGCCATTATGTGTGATTGAATTCTGGTGGCACTGGGTTCAGTACCTTTGGTAGTCTACCCTACTGCAAAAAAGAGCAACTTGTACATCATTTTGGGGGGGGGGGGGAGGTGGTGGTAAGGATTACGACATGGACATATGATGCTTTGAAATTTAACTGTCTACTTAAATTATGTTTTAAAGAATTAAAAAGCACCATTCCAACTTAACCCGCATAGATGTTCAGGCTAAACTGCCGGATATCAAGGAGCTCTGTTTGTTGGAGCGGTATAAAAGCCTTAAAGTAGAACAGAGAAATGAGGCACCATTATTCCGCAGCAGTGTTGCGAGGGACCGCACAAGGTTCAGCTGACCACATGAGGGTGAAGACATCCTGTGTGTCTGTGACAAAAAGAAACAATTTCATTTTCCTTTACATTTTAATTTACTCAGATATTTCCACAACTAGAGGCAACGGTAGTGAATATTGTTTACCAGACGACAAACATATTTGAACGACTACACAGGATTTTACAAGAATATGGCTAATGGTTTGCAAAAGAATGACAAGAATACAACCTTTATATAAATTCAAGGAATGAATAAATGAGAGAGAGAGAGAGAGAGAGAGAGAGAGAGAGAGAGAGAGAGAGAGAGAATATGCACGTGAGAGTGACTGCAAAACACAGCTTTCTGAGCCTGCGCACATCATCCGCTACCGGAAATGTAATACTGAGGCATTACAGCTCCCTGAAAATAAACATCGGCCAAGCTATTATGATGGCGAGTGTCACCAAATGACCTCGGGTATACAACACTACTAAGATTATGTGAGGCAAGAAGATGCATAGCTGCAACTGCCGAAGTACAACTTCACGCCATCCGACAGTTTTAAAGCAATGGGGGTCAATTTTAATTCTATGCCCATCGTCTGTGGAAGAACCGTTGTGCAGCCAATATTAGCCCGCCGGGAAATTATTCAAATATTAATGTTCAATTGGCTTACATGCATCTGTGCACGTATGAGCTAAAATAAGAACTAACGCTAGCTACCTAACTATTTGGCTGATTACCGTAGTATAATGTCGACAGTCTGATGTCTTGCCAACAGTTTATATTACTGACGTACCTTATCAGCTTGGATACCAGCAAGCTGGAAAAGTGAATTGATTGTATTCACATCCCCTTCAAAATCATTTTCAGAGTCGATAAGCTGCACATAGTCCCGTCACTACCCCGATCATTTCAGGGCTCTTGGTGCTGTTGACAGTTGAAGCCAACGAAGTCACGTGGTTTATACACTTCCTGAAACTATGGCGGCCGTGAAGTAGGAGACGCCGTCCTTTACTGCTTCTTACCTAACTGTGAAGCTGCTGTCGCAACGGACGCGAAACGATTTTTTTTTTCGCACGACAGATTACATTCAAAGTCACACGCGTTTCGCGTGTATTCGCGTCTTCGCATTGACTTTGAAGGTAATCTGTCGTGCGAAAAAATCGTTTCGCGTCCAGTGTGAAAGCGGCTTTAGTCTCAAAATCGGGTTATTATGATCGAATTTTACCAATGTACCCTAAGGAAATATAGTATGCAGTACGCGACTGCGGTCTTTGACCGCAGTAATATGCGGCTGTCGTATCAGCAACTTCTGTGTCTCAGTATTTTTTTTCTCTCTCTCTCTTTATTTATTTATCCACGAAAGTTTTAGGACTTCCGGGTTCCCATTGCCAATGACATTACACACATTATAGCCACGTTCTTCACCACATCAAAGTCTATTTCGTCCCTGATCGCTTTTCTTACTCTTTATCGCAAGTGCAGGTCCTGCATACGGATATATCGCGCCATAACAATAGGTATGCTTCACTGCCACCTCGCGAACTCGCTGTGAAAACGTCTGTGCTGAATAAATGACAGAAGAGTCATGATCCCTTGTTCCGGTCAAACGAAAATTCAATCAATAATTTTGAAATTTGGTTTTATTATTATTATGATTATTGATGTAGCTTGTTCTTTGCTTTAGCTACTACAATGAACTTAAATAAGTAGTTTAACACCTCATATGTAGAAAAAAGAGGGGCTGACATCTTAGCCAAATTCTCCATTTCACTTATTATGATATGTTTCAGATGCAGCTTTCAGGATCAGCCTGTCAGCCTTGGTGATTCCGGTGCAGAATGAGGAATGAAACTAAAAAAATGAGCTGAATGGACATAAAAGTGGCATTGCTATTTGACATGACGTGAGTGAATAGGTGAACTGACAGTGTTTCCACAAAAGATTGGCAAATTTATATGCTGCAAAAAGATGATGTCAAGGAGACATTGCCTCATGACAATGTAAATTTACTGCTCTGCTCTGATGATTTCCTTGTCATTTCTGTTCTGTGCCTGTTTATTTTCATTGTGGCAAAGACAGAATTGCTGTACAATCTAAATACAAGGTAATGCATTTGAGGAAGGTTGTTGTGTATCAAATAACAAACATACTCAAAAAGTAAGCAAAGACTTGCAAGTTGATGAAGGTGTTTATTCGGTTAGGTTTGGCCGCAGCTAACACATCAATGTCCATTTCTTCTCCAATACAGAACATTTGGACAGGATTCCAGGTCGCTGAACTCAGTTTTAGAATGTGTGCATGTAAAAGAAGTGTATAATATACACACTATAGTGATCTATCCTTTGTGATCCTTTATCATCAATGCAACTTCATATTTGCTTTTTTTTTTTTTTTTTTTTGGCCAAAAATAACCTGAGAGCCCCTTAATCAATAGCCCAAGAGATAATGACAAATTCCAGTGGACATGAACAGTGAGCAGTGAGGGCTAAGGAAACAGAATAAGAAAAAGTTGGTATAAACAGTGAAGTGCAGTATTTGAACTCTGAGAGAGGAGAGTTATTATTTGTGACTTAATTGACGTCCACTCGAGCAAACGACTGGTCGACTCCAAGATTGTTCTCGACAAAAACCTCATATTTGCCTGCATCCGATGCCTGTGCCTTTTTGATTGTGAGGGTTGTGTTTGTGTCCCCAATGTCATAAAATACTCTGAAAAAGAAGAAGACATTGAAATGAGTACAACTACAGTGCATTTTTCAAGCGAATTCAGTAGCCATGCTATGTGTAACTGATCCCAGTCCTGAAATAGTACAGAAAGTCTTAAACACATTCTCCATTTATGATATGCACACTCACAATACGCATTCCATAGTATATTTCCCATTAAAAATGTCCTACTTTTACTAATAGTGCATGTTTTTTTAGCAACATGCTGAAAAAGGAGCAGCTGGATACAAATACAGTATGCACTGCTGAATATGTCTGCCTTTTTTTATTAAAAGCTGCCATCAAATTCAATTTTAACATTCATTTGATAAATAGGAATTAAAAAACTATTTTTGAGGTAATGATATTCTTACACAGCCCAGAGATAAAGGATACGACATTGGATGTTGAAAACAATCCTTCTGGTGTCTAACTGACTCATTTATTTATGATCTCTTGCTTTCTTCACCAATCAGTGGCAATGTAGACCTGGATTATTGCATGTGCCTTATCTGTTGAGCAAACAATTGCTCACCAACAGACTGCCCAAGAAGCAGCGTAAGTCACTTACAGGATCACCTAGCATATTCATAATATTAGCAGGCAGGTAAAAATGTTTGAGTCATGTCTTACAAATATCTTGGTGTCCATTTGGACAATAAGCTCAACTGGAAGGAAAACACTGGGGTCTTATTGAGGAAGGCTCAGTATAGGCTCTTTTTTCGAAGGAACCTTAGATCCTTTGACATTAGCCCAAGGCTGCTGGGCATCTTCTACCAGGGCATCCTGGCTAGTGTCTTATTTTATGCTGTTAAGTGCTGGGAGGGGCAGTATATCTATTGATGACAAGAACAGGATTAATAAAGTGATCAAGAGGGCTGGCTCAGTGATTGGTTTTAACCCAGACATGCTTGAGGTAATAGTGGAAAAGAGAACAAGGACTAAGTTGAAAGCAGTCCTTCTCTATGAAAACCACCCGCTCTACAATATATTTAAGGAGCTCAGTAGCTCATTCAGTGAGCGGCTAGTGATGCCTCAGTGTTCTACTGAACGATTCAGACGCTCCTTTGTTCCTGCAGCAGTCAGATTTTTTTAACAACAATCATTAACTATTGTTTTTTAACCTTCTGGAGGTGTATATTTATTTATTTATCCTTCCCGCATCAATTAAATTCACTTGTTTAGAGTACTCTGTCATCTGAAGTAACCAATCATGTCGATGCAGCTGTTGTTGTGCAATGGTATGGATTTGTTTGTATTGTCTGTTAAGTGAATGGATGTATGTGTTTTTTTATTGGGTGGCAAAACAGTTTCCCCTTGGGGATTAATAAAGTTTTCTTTCTATCTATCTATCTATCTATCTATCTATCTATCTATGTATGTACATGATTTTGCATGAGAAGAAGTACATCCTCGATCAGATGGAACAATTTGCTTTTTGGCTGGTTAGAATTGCTACAGAAATACCAGCTGATAGTCAAAGTGAGTGAAAAGGTCTCACCTGTCATCCTCTTCGATATCCTGCCCGTCCTTCATCCAGCCAACGTCAGGAGGAGGCTCCCCACTGATATCAGCCTTCAGAACAACAGTTGATCCTTTTTTGGCCTTCACGTTGTCTGGCCCTTTGGTAATTTTGGCAGGAACTGCATAACCAGATACCAAATAATTAATGTTCTGCCCCTCGCACTGCCTGAACAAAATACAATACATGAAATCAGAACCTCAGAAAAAAGTTTACTTTGGGGCTGTTGAGTTTGCTCACACGGTATATACGCTGCTCTACAGTGCAGGAGTGACCACCTTGACATCGCATTGACCCTTAGCCAAGTCAGTGCTGACTTTAGGCTGCAGCTTTTTGACAGCAGCACATAACTGGCTTTGTGCTGCTCAAGGATGTGAGCGGGATTCAGTCAGTTTGGGTGAACACTGTTTGTTGCTCAAGCGCCCTCTGCTGGCCATATTGGCACTCATCAGTAAAATTCTACGCAAGAAAATGTTCAAGTTTCCTCTGGCCGCATTCTTAGCTTGCAGGGTTTCAAGCTGCGAGTTTAAAGCGCCGGTTGTCCGGTGCATTTTTCAGAGGAAAAGTGCAAACTGTGCTTTCCCGAAGTGGCAGCATGAGTTGCGTACAAGCATGCTTGTACATAGTTTGCTGATTGCCCATTCCAGATCCAGGTGGGACTGGAGGTGCCAAATAAAAAAAATTTAAAAAATCAGTAAAAAAGTCTGCTGTGGGCCCTTGCCAAGGTTTATGAGGATTTCTACCAGGGTGCACTCTAGAGTGTATTAAATAATCAAATTAAATCATTATTGAAAATGTTGTTATTATTTTCAGATAGGTTTGTTGGTGGTTGTTTCAAAGTATACATTTTGAATTACTTTCATGATGTAAGGCTTAGTGTTAAAAAATACATGGGGGTCCTACTTGAAAAAAACATCTGGATGGATCACTGGCACTTAAGGTCAGGAGTAAAAAATTACAATTTTACTCTTAGCTGAACAATCCTTTGAAGGCCCCAACTTGGCTGAAAACAAAACCTCAGAGGTTTGGGCACATTTATAGTCATTGCCTAACACATACTTTCTGATTGCAGTAGTAATGGACTCATGCCATATTACTCACCCTCCACTTTGATGGATGCTGAGTCAGAGGTCTCCCCAAAAGGGTTTTTGATTTTGACCGTGTATTTGCCCAGATCTGCCAGCACACCATCCCGCACGACCAGCGCCACAAAATCTGGGTCCTCAAAGACGTATCGGTACTTGGGCCCGTCCTTCAGCTCCTTGCCATCCTTGTACCAAACAATGAACGGGTCTGGAAAAGCGCTGACTCGACACTCCAGCTTTGCAGCGCTGCCTTCTAGTAGCACCACATCCTTCAGCTGCTCGAGAACTTTGGGTGGACCCTTCTCTCGCAGTTCTTTCCGTGACCTGAAAAATAAAATACTCGTTTCTAGAACGGCTCAGACTAGATTCTCAATATCTCAGGTGGCGCTGGACGCCGCTCTGAATTATTTTTAACACAATTTGAAAAATTTATGTGGAGGAAAAATAAAATGGCGAAACTGACAGAATGTTTCGTGGTGCTATTCAAGTGCCTGCGGTTTGTTCAGCCTCGTAAGTTAGCAACTTTGACGAGAAAACAATTAATATTCGTCACAGATCGTCTTGAAAAAAAGGAAAAAGAATGACTTTCCTGGGTGTGGGGTGAAAATGGATAGAGAAAATAATCATTGACTTTTGACAGTGACATGATTTGCCTGTGTGGCTAAAATGGCATGGGGAGGAAAACTGGGAAAGAAGTTTCAGGATTAAGATGAAGTAGAGAGTGAAATGACTGGGAAATTGGGTGTTACTTGGTGAGAATTATGAGATCTGACCATCTTTTCATGGAGGATCCCATTCAATAAACCAGAAAGATCTACCTAAAGATCTAAAGATCTAAGTGTAAGGTCAGGGCAGGATATGGGGTAAATGTAGAGGTGCAGTACCGATGTCCTCTGTATGATGCCTGGATACGAATTGCTGCCTCTTGAACTTTCGGATCGTTGATGTCAAGAGTGCATCCAGGAGGAGGCGCAGCTGGCTTAACCTTGGACATCTGGAAAATAAATATGGGATCAACTCGCTCTATTGGTCCTGAGAGGCACATCCTCTGGGTTGAGTTAGTTATAGTGGGTCAGCTGTCGGTAGTAATGGATCCATTCAACCTTGTATAGGCTACTCGGCATTTACGGAATCCATTCTACTCAAGGCTATGGGTCAAGGGTATGCTGAACTGGCAGTGTATATTCCTGTAATGTATTATATTAAGGGTCCACTCTATCCCTTCACTGGGAGTTCATTACCTCCTCCACAGAGGTTTTCACCTGTGTCTGTCTGTTTGTTTCTTTGTCCAGACAATATCTCTCAAATTTTGCAATGAATTTTATTGATGTTTTGTGAAAATATAGGTCTTGGCCCCAGGAATAATCCATTGGATTTTGATGGTGATCGAGATCGATCATAATCCCGAGCCAGGAATGTTTTAAAGGATTCTTCACCACTGCAGGAATACAACATTGGAATAAATGTCTAACATCTTGAAACCCCCTGGATGGTAACAAAGATCCATATGTGTTAGCAGAGGTTTGCACTCTCTGAGTGCTTGTAGTTATGTGTAATGAGGGTCCAGCCTACTCCATGGTATGGTCTGCTATATCCTTAAAATATGATAGCAATTTTAGGAGCTCTGGGAAGAGGTCTTTATTCAGGAAGTGGATTGGATGCCATGCTTTGTACGTCTTGCCATCATATTCATTATTTTAATAAACAAGATGCAATTAGGTCGGTGCTCATTGAGTCATTTTTTTGTTCCACCATTTCCCAAAAGACCAGCCTGATCACCAAACAAGCTAGGGAATAATTTTCCATAGTTTGATATTCATTCCATGTGAATTGCTACGTATCAAATTGCTTGCGAGTAGCGAGAAATTCTGTGCTTGTTCAAGTAGAATTTACCTCTATGTGAATTAATTCTGCTCAAAAATTTTATATAAAAATTGTATAAATTTGATGTTGTGCTCTAATTCCATTCATTGCATCTGTAGAGACATTTCTGTTTTAATGAAAGCAAACGACAATAAAATAAGCATCCTCGACAAATACGCAAAATGTCTAATTTTCAGGTTCTCATGCTCAAAATCATTACTTTTAGCTGTGTATATTTATTTAAAGGAATAAAACACTCACCCTGGAGGTGTCCACCTACAGCAAAGTACAGGCTGATGTTGGCCACCCCCTGGATCTGGTCTTATAACCACGGCATCAGAGGGACTTCCTGTTGCCAGGAGGGCTAAGAGAGGAACAGAAGGAGATGGACAGGCATTCCAAGAGAACGTCTGCCCTTTTTTGGACCATGGAGGCCACTGCCCGGTGAGTAGCAGATGAAGGCCTGGCTCCCGCCTTCGTTCTCAAGAAGTGGTCGCGCCTTATATAGACCTCACATCAAATGCCCCAGAGGAGACCAAGGGATTTGGGGCAAGTTAAATATTGTGAATCGGGGGCAGGGGGTTGGGGTAAGATGAAATGTGAGTGCTCCCCAGTGACACATAAGCAGGTGGGCCACAGTGTGTTTTGGGATAGTACTGCCTCACCCCGGATTACCCCTCCGGCTAATGTACTGCAACTGCTCAAACAAATGTACTGGCCACTATCTCAACACATTCTACCATATCAAGGCCAGCGTTCATTACGATTGTGGTCAGATTCAATTTGAAGCTGGATCTAATCTAATGGTGATTAAATTTATGTATTCTGGACCCTACGTGAGACTATTCACGACAATACTTCATTTTATCATTTTCTTTTGTGTTATTATTCAGTTGAAAGAGTGCAGTTATTACTTTACTATATTGTATATGTCACATCTTGACAAACTGACTTCACTTAATGATACTTTAATTAATCCACTGTTTTTCTCAGAGTTGCAGCCCAGAATCAATTTGGGGTGTGTCCCCTGTTTATCAGTAGGCTGTTGATGTTTCAAACTCATATATATATATATATATTTTTTTTTCCTAGAGGGGTGGGGGTGGGGAGAGGGGGTGGGGCTTCGGGTGATGTTGGGCGTAGTACCCTCCAGTCTATGTCCTTAACTTCTGCATACATGCATATCTCTGCCATTGCAGGGGTGGAGCTGCCACGCACTGACAGTGAAGTACAGTATTTGCTTGAACAAATGGAAGTCTTTGTACTCTATGGTATGGAGCCGGGACTGTGTCATGCATAGCACATGACTCTTGCATTCTTTTGTTTGAAAGCAGTTGCATTTTTGAAAACGAAGGTTTTCTTTTGAAATGAAGATAATAAACAGCAATATTTTGTTATAGCCCCAATTTGTTATTACAATTTACAACACAACAGCAACAGCAAGGGATGACAGACACAATTTAAAACTTAAACACATTTAATTAAACAGACAAAGACTAACACTAACCTACAGACCAAGACCGATTGGAAAAAAACTGAAATATTTACAGTCCTTGTGGGTTTCCTGGTGATGTGCTGGGTGATGAAAAAAAAAATGCTCTAACACAGGCAAAAATCCACAAAAGAAACTTCCCAGGTCTTGAACAGAAATGACAGGTCTGGCCACATGTATCCTTCTCCTTGCAATTTCTCCTACTACTCTACTGTCTCAATTCTTTTCCTTATATACTCTTTTGCAGACCCCACCCACATTTAGACCTCTTTTTTTTAATTTTCGGGGACTTTCCCCAGACATGCCCAGGACATGTCTAAACATAACTCCAGTCTGGGCTTAACAAAAAAAAGGTAAATACTGCCATCTAGTGGCCTCTATTCTCATTACAATTTGTACACAAAAACGTGACATTTTGCGATCATGTAATAGTTATAGAAAATTTTCACTTTAATGCTTTCATACAGTAATCATCCATCCATCCATCCATTTTATATACCCGCTTATTCCTCGCTAGGGTCACGGGGCGAGCTGGAGCCTATACAGTAATCAACAGTATAACATTAACATTACTCATTTCAACCCACGCATGTTATCAACCTGCACTGGAGTATTTGTAGTGCATTGACGCTACACTTTTGGATATTCCATCAATGCGTGTATCATAATTTTCCGCACATCCAGTCATTACGTAAACCACGTCTTCCTAGTCAGGGTTGCTGGCAGAGCTGGAGCCTATCTCAGCTGACTATGGATAAAAGACAGGTACACATCATGGACAGTTCATCAATACATTGCAAGGCTCAAACGCCATTCACTCACACACCAAGACTTCATACTTATAGGCAATTTAGTGTACAGTTAACCTAGCATGCATGCTTTTTAGGCAGTGGGAGGAAACTTGAGTCCCTGGAAGAAACCCATATGAACACAAGGAGAACATGCATCTCCACACGGAAAACTGCTGATGAAA
Organism: Gymnothorax reevesii; assembly: GCA_029721435.1. Lineage (NCBI taxonomy): Eukaryota > Metazoa > Chordata > Actinopteri > Anguilliformes > Muraenidae > Gymnothorax > Gymnothorax reevesii. The sequence goes on from CM056590.1 coordinate 31,912,471, forward strand.
TTGTATCTCATGTTAGCAACCAGCTATGGTTCTTCAAAAATAGTGGTCAATGCAGGCCCTAGACCTCTAATTTTTTGTTTAAACAGAACATTCAATGATCTTTCATTCTATTCTTGGACTAATTTTGCCTTCATTAGTCTCGTTTGAAGTGCTCAGATGCCTTTTACGCCATAGGTTACACAGCTTTTCATGGCCACCCACCCGCAGAAGATATTTCTTAATTCCCTTGCTCATTTTTGAAGTGGCCCTTGGTTTGCATTGGAAATGCTTTCTAATTGTTCCAAAGGGAGGCTAGGAGATACTGTATGTGGCCTGGATCCCAGGTACAAGTAGAGTATGTAAGAATTTTGGACATCCTCTGAAAATTACCTGCATTTCTAAAGGAGCTCATTATAGATACCTTCAAATTGATGCTTAACCAATTATGTCTGATTCATAGTATCCCCGATAGCATACTACCTTCACTTTCTGTCAAGTGGTTGGGTAGCCGAGTTCTGTTGGTTTGAGAAGAAACTCATACAGTGACTGATCAGGGGTGGATGTAACATCACGTCCAATTAAAGCAGTAGTTTAATGTAACAGTTTTGCAACCGAGTGAAACAAACAATTCCCTTTGACCGGCATAATGCTTCTGTTGCTTGGAGTGGCCACCTTCTTTTAGCGCAACCGCAGAAGACGAGTAAATTTCACCGCACTTCCTCTGACTAAGTTTAATCAGGCGCGCATCACATCCAGTGTCGCACATTGCTTGAAGTGAATTGATGGAGGAGGCTGCAGTGACTTCACTCCTGCAGTGAACATGTGATTAGCATTAAGCTACAGTAGGCTGCTTCATCTCCACTGCACTCCGCGGTGAAACTTCCGAGGGGTCTGAGGAATAAACGACCGTACATCGCGGCTGGAGGTAAAGCTGAAACCGTCATTATATTGTGGAAAAAGTTGTATATTATCGACTGTGTGGAATGCATCATGTTGTGTAGCTTTCAAAATCTGATGTTCATGTGGTTGTTTTGCTCATACTTTGACTTAAGGCATCATGGACTCAAAATCTAGACCGAAAATGTTTATTGTTTAATCATGGCAGATGGTGTACGTAGGCTGCCGTGTTCCATCTCAATGCATATTTTTTCTATGCACAAAGTAGGCTGTACAGTGCTTACTTTAAAGACAGTTTAACAGTATTTATGGCGAAGTGAATCAACGCTTCCATGAATTATGGGGATCCCTTAATACATTCGATGAGTGTTACCCCTATTCATTTAAATAAAATAATAATTATTATAAGGCTATCCGCGGCGTGCTCAATTTAACAGAGACAAAACGTCTACTGGGCAATAATCTCTGGAGCAAAAGTCGTGAGCCTGGTTGATTTAAAATGAGAAAAAGATGCATAAACTTAGTATGATTTCCCTGGAAGACTTTTAAATCTCTGAGAACCCGAGTCAGTCTAACTCATTAATACAACATCTGAGAATAATTAGCCAACATGAATCCGTGAGTGGAGGCTACTGTAAACTGGAATGTAACTTCACTGGTCATGGGTTCATTACACCATTTTTTTAATTTTAAAAATCTTTTAGCCATGATTTTCCTGCTGAAATTTCCAGGTAGAACCAGTTTCATTATAGTCTTGTTGGGTTGGCTTGGTCAAGCACTTTTACTTGTAGCTCAGCTGGTAGACCAGTTGCTGGTTAATGAGAGGTGAGCAGACAGATTGGTCATGCTGTTGTAACTGTTTAGTTGATGGCAGACCAGCATGGCCATGCTGGTGTAACTGGTCTGGTGGCTTCAGACCAGCACATGCTGATGTCTCTGGTCAGATGGTTACAGCTGCTGTACATGTTCTGGTCTGCAGTAACCAACAAGGTGGGGATGAAAGGATAGTACTAGTAATTAAGTAAATATTTTACTATTTTTGTTGTCATATAATGTAAAGCATGGTTGGACTTCAATCACAAGAAAGTAAAGTAAATGTACTCTGGGGTCTACAGGGAATTGAACTTCAGGTCATTAAAAAAAGAATCAATTTCTAAAAGCAGGTGAATTTTAGCTGGTGCAATATGAGCTGGTAACTGACAAGAAACAGATGGTAACTGTAAGAATCTGAGCTGGTTGCTGGAAAGAAAAGGAACTGGCAGCTGGTGAAAGTAGATGGTTACCTGCTGTCAGGGCTTTCTCATACTGCTCAAGGGTGCCTTTCCCTAAAGCGTAGTTGCTAACTAGGTTAGCAACTTACATAGTTTGTTCATTCACAGTCACTGGGTCCAACCATGTAACTTAGCATCTGTGATTTTGGGAAACGCACCCTAGGCTGGTTACCAGCTTCTAGCTAAAGCTGGATTTGCCAGCAGGGAAGGTAAATGAGTTGCCTTGCTGAAGTGAATGGTAGGACTGTACATAATCAAACTGTAATTGATATTGCATGTGAGGATATTGCAATAAGCTTATCACTGGCATTTAATAATATGTGAGTGTTTTGAATTTACTTCATCTTAAAGAATGGAAACATGGGAGTGCAGAGAACTACAGGCATGTGATTCTCCCTCATTGCCAGTTTGTGTGCACAGTTAATGCCTGAAGGCCGATTTATGCCTGACTGTAAAGCTTCTCTCAACACAGCTTGTCTATGTTAATCCAATAATTACAATTTATCCTCTCCTCAATGTGAGGTTGCAATAATGTTTTTACATTTTAGCAGCAAGAGCAAGGACCATAGGCTACTTGGATGTCATGTAATGGGCAGCACGGTGACACAGTGATTAGCATTGCAACGAATATGTTCTGTGATTGAGTCTGAGCTGGCCAAGACCTCTCTGCGTAGAGTTTGAATGTTCTCCATGTTTTCGCATGGCTTGCCTGTGGGCTCTCTAGTTGCCCCTGCCCACAAAAACATGCTCTATAGGAGTACTCCTAACAGTGGTCCTGACCAAGGCTCTTGCCGTAGAACTGTATTTGGTTCCTGGGCACAACACTGTGCTATCCACTGCTCCTAAGTAACTAGGTAGGGTCTAATGCAGAGAACAGATTACCCCAGGGGTGTCCATAAAATATATCTTACTTTCTGTTTAAGAGATAATTGCTATCACATTATCCAATTAGTTAAACAAGTATTATGTTTTTTCTCCATATCTTGCAGCAGTAGAGCATGGATATTTCTGTCAGAATGTGGTTTAGGAGGGTAAATAGCTGCTTTGAATGTGAAATTCTCCTAATTAAGACAAATTAACATATTGTTAAAATTCTACGATTGCAATTGTGGTTTGAACAAAAATCAGCATATGCAGGGGAGCCCCTGGACTGACTTTGGGAGCCGCTGAAATAAGTAATGGCAAGACGAATCTATATGGATGAAACATTATCAGCTACATTTCTGTACTATTTTCGCATGAATGTTTTTTTTTTTCTGTTGAAAAACTGCATTTGTGCTTTAAAAAAATCTGACCGAACTGTTGTAAAGAGGATGTTGAAAGGCTGTTGGCCCACATTTACTCAGTCCACATGCTCTGAAGTTAATTTGATTTTTCTTGTAACTGTATATTCTTCATTGAGATGATTGTAGACTACTGGCCATTCCGTGCTATGAACAGCTTTAAAAATACATTTTACAGACCTTAGTAATTTCAACCCTTCAGCCTGTCAGAAAACACCATCAGATGCTTTGAGTTTGCTCTCATTTGCATTACGGACAATACAGTCTACTGTACTGACCTTCTGCCATCCTTACTGCCCTACAATGGTAGACAGTATCTGCAATAGGGTAACATATCCAGATACCGCAGTCTTCCAATGTAGGGCAGAGTGGCGAACATCGGAAAAAGTCTCACTTTAATGTATTTTATACCACAGCCTAATAAAAGGAGTGCTCAATTTACATTTACATATTATATTCCAAATAACTTTTACAAGAAAATTTGGACCATTTTTTTTATTTTGCTCATAAAAATGAATTTAAATTTTAATTGAAGACATTGAAATGTTATTAATTGCTCAACTTGTTTTCCTTTGAGACTGATAGGTGTCATGTTTTATTCAAGTAAGTCAGCAGAACAAGCATGTTGCCTGCATCTTCTGTCAACAATAAGTTGGATCTGTCCCGGCTGACGGACGACGAGGCCAAACACGTGTTGGAGGTCATTCAGAGGGACTTCGATCTACGGAAGAAAGAGGAGAATAGACTCGGGTGAGCACCATTTCACTGAGGCTCATATCACTGGAGGTCCAGCAGATGAAGGTATATTCTGTGGTATCCTCCTGGTATTTCTTTTTGCAACAGGGCTTTGTATCAGTCCATGATTGACTGAGTAGTCTACTGGCTTTATTCTAAAGGCCTTGGCTGTTATGTACATTTTAGACCTGCGAGATTTGAGTTTGAAAACCTGATTTATTTCATATTATGTTGGTATGCAGGCAGCAAAGCTATCTGCTGGCAAGAGAAAAGTCACTTTGAGCTAAGAGAGACTGTTGACCTCATGCTTTAGCTGGCAGAGAAGGGAAATGACAGAAATGGACTCCGCATTCACACAAAATTACCAGAACAAAGCTTCAAGCACTGAAGAAATGGAGACTTTGGATCAAAGTAAAAGAATTGCGTCAACTTGTTACAGCTAATTTTTTTAGTTTTTTTGAATTGAAAAACTTTCATACATGCAGTGCGATATCAAGGGAACAGAAATACAAACCCCAAACTTATTAGTACGTGTGTAAAGCGTACCTTCGTCGCTATTTTAAATACAGAAGATGGCCTGCAAACGCAAAATTGCGAGAGTAACCACATTTATTTTTGCCGAAACCCACGAAGAATAAATTATACTAGCCATCCATATCCATTTCTTTTGGCGAAAACACATTGAAAGTGCAAAGTAAGGTAAACCGGTGAATTCGTGGTGGAGTTTCAATCTGTTTGCATCGCGTTCATCCTTGAGAAGTTTGGGGAAATTTTTATCAAGTAACTATTTAATGTTCGCTGAACCTGTTGGTGGCAACGTTTTGTCTGACATGCAGCTGTCATAGATCCTTTTGCGACCGTGTCCAGTCCAACGGCCACCATGGGACATAACAATCAACATAGGCTAACTTAGAAGCCAGATTAAAGCTACAAAAACCCAAGCTATGTCAAAATGATGCTACGAACAGGCTTTACGATCAATAAAGATAATTTTAACCAAAATATGTCATAAAACTTCTCGAGGATGAACGCGATATAAACCGATTGAAAAATGCGTACACAAAATCTCAGATGAACTTGAAATAGTTGTACCAACGTTCTCAAGAAGTTTTGCTTCATCACGCGCATGTGCCCTGGCTGACATGGTCCCTTTAAGCTGCAGGGGTTGCTGAAGTATGGTTTCGTTGCTTGCTTCTTTTATGAACATTGTTGCAGGTTTAGCCGAGGTCATGTGCTGTGGCAGGTGTAGGACTTATCTGTGGCATGGGTCAAGGTCTGTGACAAGATCTTCGACAAGGGCCAAATTTTTAAGGCCAGACAACTGTTTTGGAAGATCTCTGAAGTGGCAAGGTATTGTGGGGTGCTGTCAGTCAGCAGATTAGAGTGCCTGCTGACAGTGGTCCAAGAAAGTACAAATCACAGAATGGACACGGGGCCTAATTCGACAACCTAATCGCAGCTGAAAAATGCAAATTGTGAAGATATTGCAGATCAAAACTCGGTCTGTTCCATTCCTTCCTGGTAATTCTGTTCCAGGAGCTGCTGGCGCACATGTGGCTCTGTTGTCAAAAGTCTTGGTTTAAGACAGATTAATTGCCTGGGGGTGTTGTGGAGATTTGATTCCCAGGGTTTCCTCCAGGATTTTTTGAAACTGTGGCGGAGGGCTTCAGCATCGGGTCAAAACTCAGCATTATCAGGTGTGGCCAGTTTTCAGTAATTAGCGCGTTGGCGACGTAATAATTTAAGTCTATGTGCACTGAGGTTTATCAGTTTCACATGCGTCATGGTGGATTTCACATAGTATAATATGAAAACTGATTATGACTCCGGACTCCAGAATTGGAATTAAGTAATCATGAAAATACAATTAGGTAGAGCAGGATGTGCTTTCAGCAAACACAGAAGTTAACTTCATCGTTTATCGTTTTTCGAAGTGAACAAAATATTTTTTCTCTAATCATTGCACACATTGCATTAAGAAGAAAGCAGCGCGTGTTACTGCAGATGACTAATTTTTATTCATTGGAAAACGCGTTCATCAAGCAAAATGATTGACAACAGGTCAAGAATTATTATCGCTCATTTTAACTTAACAAGGAGAACTTACGACACCTGATTGTCCTTAGGATTTTTGGAGTTAATGTAAAGTCATTTTACATAGGCGTGGCGGCTTTTATTTTGCCGTGGGGGTGCGCCACGATCAATTACATGTAATTGAAACCCTTATTCCATTTACATCAATGAGATCGGCCGCTATCATTCCCTTTAAAACCAGCGTGTTAATTCTGTACCGAACTGGCAATTTTGTCAGGTGAAGGACAAGCACCTGGCCTGAGTTACTGCTGCCACTTTTGGTCGTGTGAGAACCTGCTCTCCAATGCAGTAAGTGGGTCTAAGGAATGTGAAAACTAGCGTCAAGCCAGTGGACCAGTTTCACTATAAGGTGGCATCGAGCGATGAGCCCCTCATGCCAATGGAGGACATAGCTGCCTCTACCCTCTCCATGCTAGTTGTGGAGGGATTGGGTGATAAAGATCCATTCACTGGGTGGTGCTTTTTGCACAAAAAGATGGAGATCATTTATTACACAGACATAAACCTATGTGAACACAACATGCAGTTTTTAAAATATGATTTCATTTATTACCGGAAAGAAAGCTGTTCAAAGAAAGAAAGAAAAGTACAAGGTAATTGCCCCCTTAGTTACTATCAATCAATCAAACAAATGTAATCGAAAATTTGAGTTCAATTTCTCTAGACACACCCAGGCATGACTACTGCCAGCCCTGTTTAAATAGAACCTGTCTGGTAATGCTGAGTAGGCAAAGAGTTGCATATTATGCTGCGACCTAAAGAAACTCAACAACAGATGAGAAACAAAATTTTTAACATCCAGCACTCTGGAAAGGGTTTCTAAGCCATATTTAAGGGTTTTGGCATCCAGCGTACCATAGTGAGAGCCATTATCTACCTAGAGAGATAACTTGGAAGAGTGGGTAGCCTTCCCAGGAGTGGTCGGCCGACCAAAAGTCCTCCAGTTGCATTTACGACTCTTCCAGGAGGTTGCAAAATAACCCAGACTAACATCTAAAGAACTGCAGGCCTCACTTGCTTCTGTTAAGGTCAGTGTTCACAATTCGACAAGAAGTAAGAAACTGGGCAAAAATGGCTTCCATAGGAGAACTGTATTGGCGAAAACCTCTGCTGTCATAAAAGAACACCAAGGCTCATCAAGCATTTTTACTAAAAAAAATCTTGATGACTCCCAATAGTTTTGGGATAATATTATGTTGACTGATGAGTCAATAATAGAACTTTTTGGTAGACACGAGTGCCGTTACACGGGTCCCCCGGGGCATTTTGTTGCACTAAGAATTTGCTTAAGTGAGACATATTTCCCACTTAAGTAGGCAAGTTAAGGGGGATGCCTTACATGCCTTACAAGAGCCTTCCATAGTTTAGGACCTGCCACAGAGAAGGCTCTGTCACCTCTAGTTTTCAATTTAGAGCGTGGAACATCTAAGAGCAGCTTATTAGTGGACCTTATTTTTCTGGGTGGGTTGTAATTGCTTAGTAACTCTGACAAATAAGGAGCCAGACCATTAAGAGATTTAAAATCCAATAATAAAATTTTAAACTGGATTCTGTAAACGAACTAACAGACGTGCGGCCGCATTTTGGACCATCTGCAGACGGCTTATTAAAGCTGGTCCAAGCCAAGATAAAAAAAGTCGCAATAGTCAAGCCTTGATGAAATGACTAAGTTCAAAATCATAAACTGGCTTGACTTTGGCCAGGGTCCTCTGCTGAAAAAACTAGTTTTGTCTACCTCATCGATTTGCTTATCCAATTTGAAAGAATTGGCAAATTGAACTCCCAAGATTTCTGATACAAGGGCAAATGAAGAAAGATAAAAGACCAAGTGCACTGTCGACACCATCTAAAATATCTTGATTACCAAATAAAACTATTTCTGTTTTTGGTCATTAAGAGAAAGGAAATTAAGAGGCAACCAGTCTTTAATGTCTTTGAGACAGTTTAACAGGGCTAGAAATAAAACGCTGCTGGACTAAAGAGGTTGATATATTTGTAAATCATCAGCAAAGCAATGAAAGCAAATGCCATGCTTTTTAAAAATGGACCCTAGAGGGAGAAGATACAAGGAGAAAAGGTCTGGGCCTAAGATGGAGCCTTGTGGCACACCACAGCAGAGTGGAGCCACTTCTGAATGGTAAGTGTCAAGATAAACAGAGAAGGTCCTCCCTGACAAGTATGAAGTGAACCATTAATGAAAAATACCTTTTATGCAAACACAAGCAAGTCCACCTCTGAATGGATGAAGGGAAAAAAATGAAGATTCTTGAGTGGCTTAGTCAAAGTCCTGACTCAGATCCGATCGAGGTGCTGTGGCATGGCCTTAAACAGGCAGGTCATACTTGAAAGCCCTTCAATGTGGCTGAAACAGAACAATTCTGCCAAGAAGAGTGGGACAAAATTCCTCCTTAGCGATTTCACAGACTCCTTGCAGGTTATTACAAATGTTTGATTGCAGTTGTTGCTGCCAAGGGTTATTAGGTTTAGGTTTAGGGAGGCAATAACTTTTTCGCATGGGTGATGATAGGTTTTGAAAAAGTCAACAGATAAATTTCGTTTTTTAAGCTGCATTTTTTTGTGTAATCATGTTGTCTTTGTATCATTTTAAAATTAGTTGCATGATCTGAAACATTAAAACAACACATACGCAAAAATAGAAGAAATTGTGAAGGAGGCAAATGCTTTTCTATGGCGCTGTATGTGAACCCTCTAGCTGGCTGATCACATATGGTTATTCACAGAACATAGAGTGAACAGGGGTTTACGTAGGCGTGTGAAAGCTGGTTATTGTGAAGTTATTTATTGGAGCGATCTTGGAACTATCACAAGACCTGGATATTTTTTAGGGAAAAAAGGCAACATGTCTCAACACAAAAAAGGCCCCTTTATCAAAGGTTACTCTATTCCAACAGAGCTGATTTCATTCACCCACATACCATACTGCAAATGTTTACTCTGCAATGACATAAAACTCCCTTGTCAAGTTTTGCTCAGTTTAAATAGTCACGTCATATTTTATTCCACTATCACTGTTTGGACTATGACTATGATATTGTAAACATTATGTTGTATTTACATGATGCAAGTAGTGGTGCCACTTTACAAGCTCCATTGTTTGGTAAAATAGGTTATTAAATCTTCATTTAAATGGCCTGAAACGTTTATTAAAAGCCAGTCTAATTATTCAGCATAGTAGATGGAAATCTTGTCTGCAGTCACCCTGATTATATTTATAAGATTTATTGGGTTATTAGATTAATGAATTTCCAGATTGTCATGAGGCCATCCTTGGCTGAATTCTTTTTATTTGGTAGTTCTCTAAAGCCTGGGCCACACTACAGGAAAATTCAGCTGATTTTAGGTCTGGCTGTTGCCAGGTTTGTTTTATTTAAAGGCTCTGTTATGCCCAAGTTATTTTTCTAGATTTGTGGTTTTGAGCGTTGAGATCGTGGTTAACCTGGAATTGATGCCTTACAATGACACCATCCATCTGTATATAGTATGACACTCAATGAAATTTTTCCACGATAAGTTGTTATGTATGGGGTATGTAATGTTTTCAACGTCTGGTTGAGTTAAAAAACTTCAAGTGTGGCCCACCCCAGCAGTCATCGTCTTAGGTAAATCTGAGGAACCATCTATGGTTATAGTTTTTACATGTCTGTACAATCTCTTCCCTAAAAAAATTGATCAAATTTGGCCCTCTGAATGGGTTTTTGATAAATTAGTGTTGGTTTTTCAAAATATTTTGCATTACAGAGGTCAAGATGCAAGTTATTTTCAATGGTAGATGTTTGTTTTCTCTTCATGATGCAGTTGAATTCTGATCTCTCATTCTTTTTCATTTCCTATACAGAATGGCTCAGTTGTCAGTTATTAGTTTTGGCACTCACAATGGACAATGTGAATGTTCAGATCAGAGGAGCTATTTCAGTTCACATTAAACATGGTTCATGAGATGAGTCAGCACAAGGAGCACATTTACAGGCGAATGCATCACCCTGTGGTTGTTCTCACAGTTTAGAAACATTCCATTCCTTGATAAGCCTAATTGCTTGGCTTGCATGAAATAACGGGGCTGTTTTTGAGACACAAACATCCTTATTTTGTTAGCCCAATGTATCTCCCTCAGTGACTCAGTTATCACAGGAATGTAGCTCACTTTGAGAACCAGTTACATAAAATTCACCGATGAGCAGACTTGCTGCCCAACTGTAGCAGTGGTTAGTTTGATTAAAATTTCCCATAGAGCATCTGCCTGTGTGGAGTGGCAGGAAGTTGGGCCTGATCTAGCAGGACAGGTGTCGTTAAGAATGCACAATATCATTTTGAAGGGTCATTCTGCATGAATTCAACCAAAGTTAAGGAATCTTCCACAGATACTGACTATCATTTGGCTGATTTTTATTTTATTTATTTATTTATTTATTTATTTTGAGAGTACCTCTAAGTGAATAATGCACAGAGGCAAAAAATTTCGGCTTTAAGTCCTAGAAGTTTCTGAGCTAAGCCTCTCCAGAGTCGGGGGGGTGCATACTGACGTTTTGCAAATGTTCATTTGTAAATCGTGTTTGAGGACGATATCTTGGAATTAAATCAAAACTTTGAGCTGAAAATTGCTTCCCAGGGTAATTGGGTCCCCGGGTTTCAGAATCAAAATTGGTCTACCACATCTCATTTCAGTGTTACTGGCCTCTCAAATTTGAATCTTTTCGCGGGGTGAAATCAAAAATTATATTTTCAAGGACCCTCTGTCAGCCCAGGATATTACAGGGGGTTAATCATGCTGGATATCTTTTACTTGGGGACAGGTCTGTCTGCAATAACAATATGCACTATATTTAAGGCTTAAAGTGGAAGTTGAGTGCCTCTGAAAAGTGTCCTGGCTTAAAAAAAATACTTTTTTTAAACCAATTTTTGGTGGGCAAGTTAACCACCTGGGCACTTACATGTGGTAATGAAATTATTTTTCTACATAATTTTATGTATCTTGCCTGTATTTGTTCAAAATTTCAACTTTCCAAATAATTTGTTTTAACGCAATATTATTTGCATGGCAGAAAACAGGTTTGGCGTCTTCATTTGCGTGTCAAATAAATTGTTAGATTTTGCATGGTTTCACTCGTCAGGAGCCCGATTGTTTGTTTTATTGGTTATATTTTTAGACTCTTTTTTATGCTGTTTATAGTATTTCTCAACGTTGGGCAAAACATTTTTTTTCCTTCATGACATGTATAGATATCTGTCAAAATGTGTCTTAACACCTTTGCGCAGATATATACGGCGGTGTCCGTAAATTTCGAAATTTAATTCCTAAATAATTATGTAATTAAATTTTCAAATGTCTTGCCTCACTTGAATAATTTTCCACAGTCTCTGTGACGCAGATAGATTGTTATAAAGCCTAAATAGGCTCATGCGAAACAGGAAAAATCTGTAATATTTGCATTCTGCGCATAGGGCTTCAGAGGATAAATAACTGCTCTAAGCATAAATGCACCTAATTAAGAAAGAGAAATTAATAGCCGCCTGTTAAAATGTTACAACTGCAATTGTAGCCATATAAAGGATGGCCAGGGGACTGAGTTTGGGAGCCATTGCTCTTTTACACTTGAGCAGCTATTAAACTGGGGTCCATTTACTGAATTTAACTGGATTCACTGCATTGCATTTTGTTCCTTGGGTATCTCCCAAGCATAGAGTATTGTGGGTCAATACAGTGCATAAACTCCCTGGCTGGGTGAAGACAATATGAATCACATTTTTCTTGCACTTTTTTTTTGGCTTCCAAAGTTATGAAGCATAGTTACCACCACCAGGAGGTATTGTGATCACTTGCACGTGCGCCTGCGTGTTTGTCAGCAGGATCACTCAAGAACTAATTTCAACTATTCATATCACTGGATTTAATGGGAAGTTGGACAGTATGAAAGGGAAAAAGTGATTTAATTTCCAAATCAATCTGGATGCAGTTCAGGATTCTGCATCTTATTATAAGTGCTAGTCGATCAAAACCCTCTGGCAGAGATTTCTGTTCTCTGAATGCCCTCTAGTTACCGTTTGCGACTGGCCAATGTCTCTCTCCTTGTCGTGACAGGGAGCTTAAGACGAGAATTGAGATTGAAGGCTCCAGAATACAGCTACTGGCCGCACAGAGCAACCTGACAGCCTCCCACTGCATCCGCTGTCTGCAGCCTTTCAAATTCCTGCTCAACAGTAAGCACCAGTGTCTGGACTGTCAGCTCTACACCTGCAAGGGCTGCAGTCGCTACAACAAGAAGGAGCGGGGCTGGGTGTGTGACTCGTGCCGCGCGGCCAGGTGAGCTCCTGAGACGCCTGGAGTCACTCATGAGCTGCTAAACTTACCGCACATTTTATACCCGTGTAAATGAACTTCTCACACACACCTGAGCAGCTTGAGCAAGAAACATACTCTGCTTGTCCAAAAAAAAATAAAGTCGCACACTCATATATTTAGTTGGAACCCCTGTAGCTTCGATTACAGCGCAAATTCATTGTGTCATGATTTTGACAGCCATATGCAATATGAGAACATTTATTTTCAGTCAGAGTTGCATTCATTCTTTGCTCGAGGTCTTGTATTGACGACAGGATATTTGAACCACTGTGGTTTCTACAGCACATCCCACAGATGTTCAGTGCGGTCAGGACTTTGCTGTGGCCAATAACATGTGTGATAATTCTTCCTCTCGCTTATTTTCCTCATTTATTGTTTTCTTTTCTAGATTCTGGACAGTAATTTGTTCTCTCTGAAATGCTGCAATATCTTTTGCGCCACCATGGGCTTTGTCTTCCGACATGATTTTTTAAGAAATGAGAAGCTGTGCATTGCATCAGTTAGGAATAAAGTAATTATTGCCAGCTGAAATAAATTAATCGCTGCAATAATAATCCAGTCATTGTATATTTAGTTACATCCGAATGGTGACTTTTGTTTTTTTTTTATTATTCTTTTTGTCTATTACACGCTTTAGATCACAAACCTTTCTCCTTAGCAGGAAAGTTTCATGCCTTTGCTTTTACAACCCCAAATCCGAAATAGTTGGGACAAAGTGCAAATTGTGAATAAAATCAAAATGCAGTGACTTTCAGATCACATGAGCCAATATGTTATTTACAATACAGTGCCTGACAAAAGTCTTGTCGCATAAAGACATAGTAACTAAAAATAGCATATAACTTTATTTCTAACCAATCAATTGTTATAATAAATGGTCCATTTTAATGTCAAGGGATTTCACATTAATAATTTGGTGCAAAATGAAACCGTCAAAAAAGGGTTCTGATGTTCACAGCCTGGCAAAGCCCATAACAAGTGTTTTTGCTGGGACAAAAGTCTTTTCGTCTCTTCAGATGATGCGACAAATCACAGATTAGAGTTTAACGTATGACAAATACTGTAATTTACACATTCCCAGATGTGTACAGAAATAACTGCAGCGCACCAGACTTTCATATGAGGTGCGACTAGACCTCTGACAACATGCCAAAGATCCAACCACAGACCAAAGTGTTGATCATCAAGAGCCTGAAGACTGAGTCTGCTGCTGAGGTGGCAGACATCTTTAATGTATCCAAATGTCAAGTGGAGGGGATAAAAAAAGTATTTGAAGAAACAGGTGATGTTCATGGCAAGTGCAGGTCAGACAGACCCTGGTATGACAACTGTTTGAAAGCACCGTTGGTTGCTTCAACTGTACAAGGCAAACCCTTCTTCAACTACAGCAAAGCTACATTAGGAAATGTCACCAAAAATCTATCTACAAGAAGAGTTTGTCAAATTCTCTCCCAAAGTGGTTTTCATGGCCGAATAAGTACACAGAAGCCTGCATTAAACAGAAAACAAATAACCTGCATTGCATTTGCCAAGGCCCACAGCTTGCAGAAAGGATTGATTCTGGAAAAGTGGCTGAAAGTTTATTTTTCTGATGAATCATCCATTTTATCTGCATCCCAGTCACCGTACAACACCTGTTGGAACCCTCATGGACCCAAGATTCTCCCAGAAAACAATCATGTTTGGTGGAGGAAAAATCATGGTTTGTTGTTACAGCCAGTATGGGGGGGGTGAGACAGATCTGCAGAGTGGACGGCAACATCAACAGCCTGAAATATGAAGAAGTTCTTGCGGCCCGCCTCATACTGCTGCTCCTTCTCATACTTCTGTCTCCACATCACAGTTCCTCAAAGCGAAGAAGATGAAGGTACTCCAGGATTGGCCGACCCAGTCACCTGACATGAACATTATTGAGCATTTCAGGGGTAAGATGAAGGAAGAGGCTTGGAAGATGAAACCATAGAATCTTGATGAACTCTGGGAGTCCTGTAAGACTGCTTTCTTTGCTATTCCAGATGATTTCATCATCAAGTTACTTCAGTCATTGCCAAGATGTATGGATACAGTCCTCCAAGCTCATGGGAGTCTATGCAATATTCATTCTTTTTTCCAAGGCACCATGAATTTATGTTCTAATATTATGGTGGCATATTTGTGTATTCAAAATAAAGTTATGTATAATTTCCACTTTTGTTTTCAATGCGACAAGACTTTTGTCAAAGGAAAATCTGACCTTTCTGTACTAATTAAATAATAAAACTCAATGAATGACATAAAACTCTATTTTGGTATATTTCTCATAATCTAGAGGGCTTTGCCTTTCATATAAGCCAATTTTTGATTCCAATTGATCAACTACAAGTCAGGTTATTATTTGTTGTTCTTACAACTTGGATAAGTGTCAAGACTTTTGTCAGGCACTGTAGAGCATAGATAACATTTCAAATGTTGAAACTGAAACTGAGACATTTTTATCCACAAAATGAGCTTATTTCAAAATTTCTAGCTGATACAGGTCTCAAAAAAGTTGGGACACAGGCAAAAAAAGGGCTGAAAAAGCAATTAATATTTTAGACAATCAACTGAAAGAACATTTCGCAAGTAATTAAGTTAACTGGTGTCAGGTGTGTAACATGATTGGCTATAAAAGGGATGTCTTAGAGAGGCTGAGTCTGTCTGAAGTAAAGATGGCCAGAGGCTCTCCAACCTGTGAAACCTTGCATAAAGAAATTGTGGAATACTTTAAAAGCAATGTTCCTCAATGTCAAATTGCAAAGGCTTTGAAGGTCTCATCATTGACAGTGCATAACATCATCAAAAGATTCAGAGAAACTGGAAAAATCTTCAGACGCCACTGCATCACTCACCGGTATGATTCTATCATTGACATTATTAAATGGGCCCAGGAATACTTCATGAAACCACTGTCTGTAAACGCAGTCCACCGTGCCATCCATAGATGCCACCTGAAACTCTAAAATGCAAAAAGGAAGCCATTGTTGAGCATGATCCAGAAGCGCCACCGTGTTCTGTGGGCCGAGGCTCATTTCAAATGGACTGTAGCAAAGTGGCAAAGTGTCCTGTGGTCAGACGAGTCCAAATTTGACATTCTTGTTGGAAATCATGGGCGTTGTGTCCTCCAGGCTAAAGAGGAGAAAGACCACCCTTCCTGTTATCAGCATTCAGTTCAAAAGCCAGCATCTCTGATGGTATAGGAATGCATTGGTGCATATTGTGTGGGACCCTTGCATGTTTTAAAAAGCATCATGAACGCTGAAAGGTATATAAAGGTTTTAGAGCAACATATGCTCCTCTCCAGAGGACATCTATTCCAGGGAAGGCCTTGTGTATTTCAGCAGGACAATGCAAAACCACATACTGCAGCTATTACAACAGCATGGCTTCGTAGTCGAAGAGTCCGTGTGCTGAACTGACCTGCCTGCAGTCCTGATCTTTCACCGATTGAGAACATTTGGCTCATAATTAAACGAAAAGTCCGTCAAAGGAGACCCAAAACTCTCCAGCAGCTGGAAGCCTGAATTAAACAAGAGTGGAAAAATTCCAATGGCTAAACTCAAGAAACTTGTCTCCTCAATGCCCAGGCGCCTCTACCCTGTGTTAAAAAGAAGACGGGATGCTACACCATGGTAAACAGGCCCCTTTTTTGAGACCTGTAGCAGCCATCAAATTTGAAATGAGCTCATTTTGTGGATAAAATTGTAAACTTTCTCAGTTTCAACATTGGCTGTGTTATCTCTGTTCTATTGTGAATAAAATACTGGCTGGTGTGATTTGAAAGTCATTGCATTTTGATTTTATTCACAATTTACACTTTGTCCTAACTATTTCGGAAATGGGGTTGTATTTAGTGGACTTCTCTAAGTTTGCAGCTAATATTTCCGAGTTCAACATAACGTGTGCTTGCTCTAAATTGGTCCTTGGTCTTGAACATAGAAACCCAAGCATTACCCTGGCCCATGAAGTCCTTGAAGTTTCATCTTTTGTGATTAGTAAATTTTCTCTGTTTTGTCAGAGTTCTCAAAATTGGTACCTTGGACTGGTACCATGAAAATGTGCGCTCACGTTTCAAGCACTTTGGGAGTGCCAAGGTGATGCGTTCTCTGTACAAGAGACTGGATGAAGAACACGCCTCCCCGCTACATCTCAAAGGTTAGTACTGCACTCTGTGAACCCACTCCTTTAGGTTTTGGGCACCAGTGCGGTCAGTGTCTCTCACCCAAATGTAAAATGTTCCATATTGAAATGTTTTGCATTTATATTCTTGTTGACAAAAGGAATGTACATAATGACACGTAAATGCATGTGCTGTGATTACAAATTGCACATCTACTCACATTTGGAATTATTTTTTACACACTGTGGAATAAAGGCCTTGAGATTTAAAAGAAGCTTATAGACACTTTTTTTTATTTAAAAAAAAATTTAACACAAATTTTAGACAAGTTACACTATGATTTATTTTTATGATATAGATAGATGGTTTTGATAGATGTGATAGATAGATGGTTTTGCCCCCGCCGGCAGAGACATGAAGCCGGCGGGCACTGGGACCATGTACCCAAACACCAGAAAAAGGGACCCACACGCACAGGCTGAGTAAAAATATAAATAAAGATTTAATTAAAACAAAACCAGGGGCGCAGCGGCTACAGACAGGACTCCATCACACAGAATAAAAACCAGAATGCAGCTGCACTGCCAGTTTGGCAGTGCAGCTCTTTTATACTCTCAATAGCACCTCCACCTCAACGAGCAGCAGCTGTAGCTCATTGAGGTGGAGATGCAAGCAGGAGAGGGGAGGGCCTGCAGGGCAGAACCATCACAATAGATGATGTTGAAGCTGTATAATTGTGCTGGTTTTTCCCCTAGGTATCAGTGATGTTCATGAAGAAGATGGCTTGGACAGTCAGAGAACCAAACTGGTAAAATATCCTTCAATTTTGGTGGTCTTGTGCACAAGCTTTGCTTAGGGGTTTTATGCGCTCTAGACATACTGTTCAATTTTGATGAGAACATTGTGGCTTTCGTGTGCTGTTCTGAGTCATGAACCCCATCTCAGGCTAAGTGAAGACTGGTGCTTCTCATCTGATCTCTTGCTGTAAGATTACATTTCGGAACCAACTCAATTACAATAAGTCTTGAGCCCTTCAATGAGAACAGCCTGGCGAAACATTAGCCTCTGCTGTGCCTTCAGTCTTTAGTTCATTGCCACACATAAAGATAATTTGAACTGAAGAATTCTTACCATGCGTGAATTACAGGTGTATCCTTTTCGTTAAGGCAAATATCATTAAAAAATGTCATGTTTTTCAAAATACCACTGTACAAAAATGCTAAAATTGCGAAAGTAAATGGCAAATTAATTGCATTACTATGTCTCAATAATAGTATTAGCATACTCTTCTCATGTAATGTAAGTAATTCAATATAGAGCTGAAAACACAACTGCTTGATTCATATCTAAAATTCAAAGGGTCTAAAGTTGTCCTTATGAGTCTAACTGCTCTTCAATCGGAGCGGCGTCTTCTGCTTTGTGGCTGATAACACTGCTCTACCTCAGACTGTGCCTCTGTCTGGTGAGCGTTCCTTCTCTATGGGATGGTTTGTCAGGCTTGAGGAGGATGTTCCCTGTTATGATTTGTCAGTGCAGTGATTGCCTTTGTTTTGATAACTGTTTCAGGGTCAGAATTCCAAGCGTCTGCTCCCAGTCCACCCTCCTGATTTTGATTTGACCAAGGAAACCTCCCCTCAGTCTCCATTTACCCCTTCCCAGGTACTACCATAGTGTACACATCCTGTCCCTTACCCTACCTGTGATGGGTGTGGAGTATTAGACGTCAAACGCAGTGGCCAGAATTAAAAGGCAAAACAGCAGAGAAAGGAGAGACAGGAATAGAATAATAATGCGAGACTCGCGCTACCAACGGACCTAGAAGTAGTCCGAGGTAGAAAGCAGAGCGAGCTCGAAGGGACAAAAAGAAATGGGAAAATAAAACAAAGATTCCCTTGCTCACTAAAACTTAACCTCAATTATGCAGCTAAAGTCCCTAACAATTCTCTTTCTCGAGACCTTACTGGCTAAAGCGCAAATGAAACACTGACACTCTAGTCACAGAGGCGAGGCGTAAATGGAGTTTAAATAAAGTCTGGGAAACGCCCCCAGTTGATGCCAGCTGGCCCAGGAATCCGGTTGGGAGCAAAACGATATCGTCTCAGACGAGAGCAACAAAAAAAGCTCTCAACGCCTCCAAACCATGACACTACCTCACACTCAGGTCAGTGCAGTTCCAAATTTGTGTGCTAAGATTGATTTATGCAGTTGATTTATTCATTTTTAAATCATTTTAAATCTGGCCTCAAACCAAAGATTTGCCCCATGTGCAGCTGAACTCTACATTGAGGCTTCCTGTCCCTGCACTGGAGGTTTATTTATGTACTCCATTTTTCTTCAAGCTGTGATGGTGTTCCTAGTTTTACCACTAGGTGGCGCCTGGATTTTAACTGTCAGTGGTAAAATATGAACAGTACACTGGCTGCTGTATTCATAGCTTCCACGAAAGGCTTTGAAATTGATGTAGATTCAAAGCTTTGAATATAAAATTTACAATTTGAATTTAGGATTCTAAAATGTATGTCCCAAGTATAAAGGTTTGTCAGCTGATCTGTCTTTAGCTGAGATATGGAAACTCGTCCCATGGATTTCATGGCAATGTCTGAGTGTGCCGGCACATTGTAGGATGGAGATCTGCTGCTTGTAAAGCCTGAATGGCTCGATTAGACATGCATTGACTGGGGCGTCTGCTGTCATCCAGCAGATTCTGGAAGATCAGGGTGAGAAGGCGAAGGATTTTGAGGTCACCGCAAATGCTCGGAAGAGCTTGGAAACGCCCACTCGCTCTGGTGAGTCCCACCTCTTTTTCGGATGTGGAGCTGGGAATGTTCATGGATGGAAACATTTTTAATGGGTTTTAAGTGTAATATATTTGCGTTAAGTGATTAATGTATAAAATATGAATATGCACGCAGGCACAAGTGTGTATCCTGTGTTCTCCAGATGAAGGGGGACATCAGCTGCAGAAGACGACAGGAAAATTCTCACTGTCCAAGACCGGAAATTCCAGTGTCCCCGGGGACCTCACAGGGAATGAGATGAGCACTTCAGATGAGGAGACCTTTGCGCGCGCTCGATACAAGCTGGGTGCGCGTCGCCACTCTCGAGCCGTACTCCAGAGCACTGCAGGGTCGGCCTCGCCGCCGGTGAGTGCCCTTTAGGCTCCTTCGCAGAGCAGTTTGAGGTCTGAATTATAACCGGATTACGGAGACAAACTGCTCAAAGGTCTGTCTTTTTCCTTGGCCCCTCAAACTTTCAGCATTTATTTTTCCTAGGGATTAGAGTCCAGTTTATTGCAAAAAAGAATCCAGGATTATTTTACACAACTGCATTCTGAATGAATAAAGAACAAGATCTAGGCTGAAGGCACTAAACTATTTCCAGGATTGATACACAAACCCAGATCTAATTCCTTGGGTTGAGTTACTAAATACCCCGAACGTCATATTCATATTTCATACAAATATGATTCAAATCATATTTATAAAGAAAATGCACTTTACCCTCTGATTAGATGCTGTATTCTTGATGGAATTAAATATGGTTTGGCAGGGAAGACCAGCTAACACAGTAAATATTACCTGCAGTATAGTTTGTTCCTACCAATAATGTCCCAACAGGAACCCCCTCTATTAAACTATTTTGTGCTATGGTTACTCTGATCAGATTGCAATTTGAATACTATTTAGTTGGAGTATGTATGCTTAAATATGTACATTGAAAGCATACGTCATCTCTTCTGATGGCGGTGTTTTAGCTTTATGTTGTCCCTTCCTGCGGTATCGTCTCTGGTTCAGATCACAGAACTTAACAAGCGCATGTCAGACCTTGAGAGTCTACTGAACCACCTGGAGGATAAAATGACTGAACCTCCTCAGGAGACTGAAGCTCAGACTGAGGTAATTGAGAAAGTATTTGCTCTGCATGTTTTGTCTTGCTATAGGCTTACGATTAGTGGCTGTTTTTGTGACCCTCTCCCACTACTGCAGCATCTATAGAGTTCCTGTGTTACGTCAGTATTTAATATTTACTCTATTGCGTCATTGTGCTTGTTATGACCAGTTCTTTTGTTTGTTCTGGAGTGTGTTTGAAGACCTGGGTGCTCAGGGGCCTGTAACTTTTCCCCCCACAAAAAATGGCTCTTTAATTTTAGACTTCGGTTTTTTTTAGAACAGACATATGAAATGCTATAGGCTCAGAAGCATTCAGGAAGCAAAACTGTTTCACTCATGTAGGTTCGTGATTTAACAATTTATTCTTCGCTCTGACTGAAAATGTGCACATATCACCAATCCTGGAGGTCGAAAAAAGGTGTCAGGGAGTTGTACTTTCTGAACCTGGATTGAACTTTACTGCACTTTCATTTTCTCAAGTATTAATGTGCAATCAGAATGGCAGCACAAATACATGGAATGTAATTGGAAAATTGTTCATCGAATTGTTTGCTTTGCGTCGTATGTCACAAATAGGTGCTAATTTGCGTTACATGGTCAAAAAAAATGACAAATTTTTGATACTTTGATATTTTATTAGAATGCAAAAGTACTTTCAGGAAATACAATCAAAACACCAATAAGCAGTTTAGAACCAGAGTTATGAGGGACCAAACACTTCAGCTTAATAGGAAAATGCATTAGAATTTGAAAACGTTTTGTTCGTTTTCTCAAAATAGGGTGTAAGATAATAAGAGGTCATAGCTCACTTAATACTGAACATAACTCTGTCTGGTTTTTTTGCAAAAGGAAGAAGAAAGATTCCTCTTCAACATAAAACCATCAAATTTCCAAATTGTTTACTTGAAGGTCCATGCCCCAAGCATTGAAAATCAACTAAAATTTCAACCCTTTTCACAGGTGGAAATTGCTAAATCAATCAATGGGACATTTAAGGTCTCTGATAACCCTCAGTAGACTCAGTTTAGTATGTTGCCAGGTCAGTTCGTTGTCCCTGAGATAGAGTTGTGACCAAGTCATCATGTTCAAGTCAAATCAAGTCACTGGTCATTAGCTCAAACTCAAAGCTGACGAGGGAGAGCAATGAGGAGTGAAAGGGGGTAGGGGAACAAATTAGACAATGAGCTAACTGATGAACAAGCAGAGCTGGGAAAGCTGAAAGCATGTGGAGTAAGAAGTAGTCACTGAGTAACTCAAAAATGGTCTGCCCTAACAAATGTCTTTCCACACCTGTCACAGTTAAATTTTTTCTCAGACATCTTGAACCTGAAAGGATACTAGGAAAATTGTCAGTACCAGCACTCCAAGCTTGTGTGCAGAACATTTTTGGTTGGGCGAGTTGACCTTTCAGTAAAGTTGTTACAGCTGGGATGCTTACTTCCATCAGAACCAGAGGCTGGAGACTCAGAACTTTGGCCAACCACATGGTCCATCCACTCAATGCACCCCTCTGATGAACCTGGCCATTGATTTAGACTTGACTTCTGACTTATTTACTTTTTCAATCTTTTCATCTCATTTACCTGATGTTGAGGAGTTAATTCGTCAAATGATACACTGAAGTACAACTTAGATTGGGCTGATATCATCCAGCGTGCTCTTCCAGGCCAAAGCACATGGTTTCACCTTGATTAAAAATGGCTTCCTTTTGTTTCTACTGGATCATTTCCTGTCACCAGAGACACCTGGGGGCTAATCCATGAACCAAACCTAGGTTTCAAGCTGTCTGCAATACATTGTGTTATTACCCCCTCCACCGCCTCCTCCACCGCCTCCGCTCCACCCCTGACTTCCGTTTAGTTTATGTGCCCTAGCTCTGCAGCTCTTGCCTCAGATGGTGAATGAAGGGTATCAAATGAAAGCTAAGGAACAAATTGGTACTAGATTTATTCAGATGTATTCACCACAGCCCGAGAAAAATCAAAAGTGAATGCTGAAAAAAATATCGGATTGTAACAACTCCACCCTTTTGTATACACCTATTTCTGACGTACGACCTTTGACCAGTGTTGCAATGGGTGATGTTTTTCTGTGTCTTGTTCGGTTCAAGCCCCCGACGCTCATCCAGCTGGAGGAGGAGAACCTGCGGAGGAGGCTCGGAGAGCTGAGGAGCGTTAATGACAGGGGCCTGTCCTCAGAGGACGAGGAGGTCAGGAGACCCCTGGCCCGCAGGAGGAGCATGATGGTCCATGTGAACACTCCTCCCTTTCAGAAGCCGCTGAATACTTGTGGGAATGAAGGTCCTACAGATGAACAGAAGGTGTGTATACGCTCAAAAATACACAAACACACTCCCTGACTCGTGAGTACACAGAGAACATCTATGAAGCACAAGTGCAGAGCACAGTGCATTTACACTGACACAGAGCCGGTTCTCAAACCTAATTCGAACCGTTCCGTGCATTTCCACCGAAAATGAATAGGTTTGGAACCCGAGAAGTTGGTCCTTTGCCAGAACCAAAAAAAATAGCATGTTCTTTAAGCAAACCGTGACGACGTCACCTTTGTGTGCAGTGCCAAACCACGCACCCCGTTCATGACGCATCCTTGTTAACGGTGGTTCCGCTCAAAACTGGTGGAAACATGGGCCTGTTCAATGAGGGTTCGCTACAAATAACCAAGTATCTTGAACCGAACTGGTTCTGAACCAGAACCATTGTCTGTCAGAATGCACTATTGGATAACTTTGCTAATCAAGCATCAAAATACAAACCTCAGTACATGCATAACTATATTGTTAACTACATCAGAGAGGAGAAATAGAAACAGTCACCTAAAATACAACAAAATACAACAGTGCTGTAATCCAGTTGAAAGAAGTGGGCTTTCAGTTTGTCTAATGGACACAGATGACCGGTTCGGCTGTCCTGACCATAGT
Source organism: Gymnothorax reevesii (assembly GCA_029721435.1). Lineage (NCBI taxonomy): Eukaryota > Metazoa > Chordata > Actinopteri > Anguilliformes > Muraenidae > Gymnothorax > Gymnothorax reevesii. Next base: position 31,936,051 of record CM056590.1, read on the forward strand.
GTCGTCTTCAAGTGAACATTCAGTCATTACACTGGTGATGCACCGGAAATATGATTCCTCTTTGTCAGACTGCAGCTCGAAATGGTGCAGGTGTGGTGAAAATGGAGTTACAGTCATAATGAAATTTGATATTCTGGTCATTGATGTGTACATGTGTAACCTTGTTCCCAACGAATGGCTCTAAATTGAAATGCAATTCTATTCACTCTGACTCGTAATCCTTTTGGTAAAATGCTAATTGGTTAGGGCTCTTGCAACTTGTGCTCTGCAATGATTTGCAGGAGATCAGAGGTACAGACCAGACATAATTTTATTACACTAAAGTGCTTTAGCAGGGTTAGGCGTCCAACAAACATTTTCTCACAATCAAAACTCCTGCTGCTTTACTGCTTGTGAAAGTCAGGCTAATATTCACAGAATCAATCTGTTGCTGCCCCATTCAGGCTGAAAGGCTGTGTCTTTATGAGACGTGTCCATGAGTCTCCCCTCTATCCTAATGCGTCTCTTCAACCAACTCCTCCCTGTTCCTTTCCCTCACTTCCAGAGATCCATGGCAGCAGCCCTTTGTGACATCACGGCTGAGTTTCTTAGAACCATCAACGCCACTGAAAAGGCACTGACCCAGTTTTCTGCGCAAAATCCTAAAGTTTCAAACCTGTCAACAGGGATAGATACCACAAAAACTCATGAGACTCTGAGAAATCTTGAAGAAAATGTAAGTAGTCCTCTACCCATCTTCCAGCCAGTATAAAAAACTATGTTTGCCATAGTAGGAAATGTCAGTCCAATGTGGAAAGATTTTATTATTTACACTACCTGACAAAAGTATTAGGACGTCACTATTTATGTGTGTGATTTTCTTACAGTGCAGTTGAAAATAGTGAATGTATCATTTTTGGAAATAGTTGTTTATTCAAATAAAAATACAGACCCCATTTTGGATACACCAAACTGAATTATTCTAAGTCTTGACCCTCCTTTTATAGAGAATCAAAATCACCCCATGTGCCTCACCTGATCATATTGATTGAACTAATAGTAGCCGTGGTCTTCCATTATAACAAAGACACAATTCCAAACTTGTTCATTTGAAGATTACCATCTTGCAAGCACTATTTATTATAATATCTCTTATTTATTACAGACCCAAAGTGAGAGTTTTTTATGCAGAGAAAAAATATGCCAATTTGTATATCTGTAGCATCCCCAAATGTTCAAATAATGTTCTGTGATGTTTACATGTACATTTTAGGACACCATTAAATTCCTACAACGCTCACATGTGTAATATAGCACGTACATCAAAGGTTGAGTGAGAATGAGGATCGTCCTAATACTTTTGTCAGGTAGTGTATATCGTCACAGTTGGGTAGAATTAAAATAGTAATTGTGTTTTATGGGATATAGTATATATAGCATATTGCATTGCATTGGTATTGTGCAGGTTGGCACAAGTTCAGCGAACTATTTAGTATACAGTAGAATTTATGAAGAAGTACTGTACTGTGTATGTGTCTTCTATAAGAGAAATGTCTGTCATCTAGGGTGTATCATCAGAGGTGTAAAATCCCTGCAGTAACCTCACCTTTTAAGGCGTAATTACTCCCAACCTTATCTGGTGAATGTCCTCCTAATACATAGTCAAACTGTTAACTGAATGATTGAAACCAACATGTAGCCTACAATGATTAAGAAATTAGATTGCCTATCGGCCATATTTACATATTATACTTGTGATATCGTAAGCATCGCAATAATCTGAATAATTACTTGGAGATAATTCAAGTGTTCTCTGAAATCCATCACCCATTTTAGCACTTTCTAGCATTGAAGGATGGAACTTGAATGATTCAAAATGATAGCAGCGTGAAAAACAATTCATTTAAAGTGGAAAACATCTTATTAGGTGTTTTGAATCACAACAAACAATGTGGCAGAATGGCTTTACTTTTAATAAGCTTTGCATAGACGTTTACGCATATATGTGCATTCACGGGTACCATATCTTTAAAAGACATTGCTTCTTTTTGTTATTAATGTGGATGGAAAAAGGTATCATATCTATTTCATGCAATGAACAATAAAGTTATCTAAACATGAATTGTGCGTTCGTTCTGCTGATTAGTCTGAATAACTGAGTGAATCAATGTTTGGTTTCTAATTAGACAGAATGAACTACTACTTGACAGATTACTGCTTATCGCTCAAATCAATAGTAATGACCTGTATTGATGTTTTTGCATTCATGGTTTAATGACTGCAAAGTTACAGCCATTTTTCTGGGGTGCATACCATAATTTGTCCATCCCATGTGCAAACCAGTCTTGCAGTGGTTGTTGCATCGCTCATGGTAATTGCACAAGACCTTTAAACCTGCATGAACCCTATAATTAGTTTTAGAGGCTATTAGCGCTTGGTGACCCTAAATATGCTAGTTCTTCTATACTTGAGTTTGAGTGAGGCATTTTATGGGTTTGTTGGAGTCTGACCTTGCTGTTAATGGCTTACGTGTTGCTACAGGTCTACATCACTGCAGGTAAATCTTACGACCTTGAGAAAAATCTACAGGACCTGGAACAGACTGCCAGGAGTCGTTACTGCTGCAACACTGACTCTGAGCTAACGGAACTGGAGGATAAGGTAGCCAAAGCTGCAATGAGAGTGCAGACCGCAGAAAGTGAGGTAATGACACACTGCGTCTGGTAAGAGAACCCGTGTTACATACACTGCTGTGAAAAAGTATTTCCCCCTCCAGTTTTCTAATATCTTAGTTGTATATTTGTCTCAGATCTTCAAGTTAAATTTAAATCAAGACAAAGATGACCTGAATTAACATAAAATGCATTCTGTTTATAGTTGGAAGTGGTAAAAAAAAGTAATCATTCCCTTTGTTACTTACAAATGTAACTGATATTGATAATTGCATTGTATTAGACTAAAAACACCCAGGATTGATTAATATCAGTCCTGTTCAATCTGATCATCTCTTATTAAATAGATTCTGCTTGTGACAGCTAGCTGTATTAAAAAATACAGCAATCCTTAGAAATTTATTGTAGTTTATCAATCTCTGCGGGGGTAACAAAGCTGTTTCTTAAGGATCTGGGACTACAGTGAATCTCAGTGAGAGAAATTATCCCCAAAAGGAAGAAACTTGAAACAATGGTGAATTTTCCCAGGAGTGGCCAGCCGACTTAATCTCCTTCATGCGTGCAGTTCCAGACTGATCAGTTGATGGCACAAAAGAATGCAGATAATCTAAGGTTTTAGATGGCATAGATGGGAGAGCTGCAAGGCCAAAACCACTGTTAGCCGAAACACAAAGGCTTGTCTCACATTTGCCAAAAAAAATATTAATGACCCCCCAAGACTTTAGGAATAATATTCTGTGGACTGTTGACTCGTCGTAAGTTGAACTTTCTGGAGGACGTGAATCCCGTCACATCTGGTATAAAGCTAACATAGCATTCAACAGCAAGCACATCATATCCACAGTCAAATACAGTAATAGTAATGTGATGGTTTGGGACTGCTTTGCTGCTGCAGGACCGCCAATCGCCATAATTGATAGAACCGTAAATTCTGCTCTATACCAGAAAATCCTGTTGGATGTTGTCCAGCCAAAAGTGGGCCAAAATTCCATCATAGCGATGTCAAACCCTCAATGCCAGTTAAATGATCATTTAAAAGCTGCATTTTGTATGTGTTTACTCAAGTTGTTGGATGATCTGAAACATGTAAATGTGACCAGCAAAAATGGAAGAAATTGGTAGGGGGGTCCAATATGTACTTTTCCCAGCACTGTATGATTCAAAGTACTGTACACACGAATTGTTAAGGCCTTAAATGATTTAGAAATGGGCATTTATATACCACAGCTGTAGAGCCATAGCCGTCATCCACATAACCCACTGATAACCTGAATTTCAGAAAAATGTGGATTTGGGGACTTTTTGTTGATTCAACTGAGATCTTGTCTGTTTGAGTACATTTTACAACGCTGATGTTTCCTCTCTCTAGGTCTCTGAGATAGAAAACAAGATTGCTGCATTGAGTATCGGGATGTCCGTGGACAGGACCAAGAGAAAGGTAAAAGGCACTCAATGTCGTCATCTACACCACCAGCACCTTCATTTCAGACCTCAGTGGGCTGCATTGCCTCCTGGTTTTTGTTTTTGGAGAGAATTGAACCGATGAATTAAAGCAATTGATTGTGCTCAGAATCTTCTAGATTTGGTTTCTTGCATCTCAATTCGTTGCTGTTTTGGAGGCAAAAACAAGAAGGCCATATGCCTCTCTTAGACCAGGAATAAAGAAGACTGATATGAAGTATTAAACTGTTTTCAAATGCACTTGGATATCACGTGACTGTTTGCTCACACGTATGTTTTCACTGGCTTTATTTTATTCAAGACATAATCGAATAACGAGGCTCTTATACATTCTGTTCTTTTAGGCACCAATCGCAGCCCAGAGGAGGAGACTATCCCTCGACTGTATATCAAGTAAGACCATGCTAAAAACTTCCTCTCAATCAGGACTGCAACCCATTGCCCTCCAAACCTAAATGGAAATTGTCTTTTCTATTCATTGCTTGGACTAGTACATTATGGTCCGGGTCATGCATCAGCTGTATCTCAAATCTGCCCCAAATTTGCATTGACATCACCATATATTTGTTTCAAAGATCAAGTTAATAATAGACTTTAATCTGTAGTTCAGTATCATTTAAAAGTTTAGCACACGTTTAAAATACCTCTGTATGAATAAGATGTTTCTTAAAAAAAAACGAAAAGTACAATTCCTGAATATCAAATCTGCCCAAGTGCTATGAACAGCGGTGAGCTGTTGACAATAATAAACATTTGAGGTGATGACATTTCATGCTAAAATAGGCGCAGTGTCCTTTGCTTTTGTAGTTCCGTAAGATAATTGGCAGGTGGCTTGTTCCAAGCATATCGAAGAACTTGCTACAGGACATACAGTCTCACTTACTTCGGTCTACTCAGATGTCTCAGATGTTGAGATTAGGGCTCTACTTTGATAATACCATCAGTTTCTTTCTCGCAAAAATTTTAAATTCCATGGAGGAAATGCTATACATGCATGCTGGACAAAATACAGCGAACCCCTGTAGAATTGGAAATTCTTTCCATAAAAGTCTACCTCTGGTTTTGAGTCGATGATGTCCGGCCAACAGAGAATGATTTATGTCCTAACTGAAGACCTACCTTGAGGGGACTGGCAAACTGCACTATCATTTTCATTTTCAGGTTAACTCCAAAAGACGGTAGTGACATGCGAACGAACTCGATTTGGGGCACTGTTTCACGTATTGTATGTGAATATTGTCTGCTGTGCAGCAGATTAAGTTATTCAAAACTGAAATCTCAAATGCCAGTTTCATTACCATTTTTAAATAGTTGGAAAATTGTTTTTTTTTTTAATTGTGACATTTATATTGCTTAGGTCAGTGGAAAATCAAGTCACATTATGTTTATAGCACTTTCATTTTCAAATGTGAATAAGCATTTGAATACTGTTCACTGTAGAGCGAGGTGCAACTTTGAAAATGAAATGTCAAACAGCTTTTTCATTTTTATTTTGATATGGTCATGGAATGCACATGCAAGTGTGTGAAAATGAAAGTTCAAACTATGTTGGAATTTTCATGACACATGCTGTTGTGAAATTTCATTTTAAAGTTTGAATTACCATTTTTATATATTTCGTTATACGCTTCCATACTGATCAGTTAGGCAGTTTGTGTGAGGAATTTGCTCAAAGGTCTATTGATGTGCGGTCTGTTTCTTTTCCATTGTCTCCTCCAGCCAGAAAAAATGGATTCGGATTTGCCTAGATGTCCGGTGCCATGTGACGGCCTTCAGCTGTGCTACGGTTCCCTGATCTCTGTGCAGGTTCTCCTCTCGGTTCTGGGCTGCAATCCTGCTGGAGCTAAGTGGCCACCTCTGTTGGTGTCAATCAGTGGTGTTAGGCTCCTTCTCTTATGCAAATATCACCATGTCCAGTGAAACGTGATGAAGTGAAGACAGTTTTTACCTGATAAAAACTCCTATATGGTGCATGTATGTCATTTATAGCGCACAGTCAAGGTAACTTATAATTAAAATGTCTTCAGGAATACTATTCTAATGATGGTCATATTGAAATTGAAAAAAAGCATATATGATGACTATGGTGTCTGAATCAACAATTTTGCTTTTCAGTTATTTCAAAAAGTATAGACAGCCTTGGTATTTCGTACATGCATAAAGAAATGAGCCTGCCTCCAATTTTTTTTTTTTTTTTTAAACGATAATGGTACGACAAAGTAATGAACGTGTCTGGGGGAGGATTTTGTCCTTTCTAATGGCATCCTGCCTTCTCTGTTGAGCTGATTATAACCTCTATTACTGCACATTAAGGAGTGCATGGCACAAGCCTTTGGTTTAATGAATGGTAGTGTCATTATGATAGTGTTCAGTTTATACTAAACATTCATGTTCTTATTCTATTTATACCATTTTATAACTGCTTATTTTTTATCTGTTACATGTCTATGCTCATTATGTGCTGCCTCCATTTAGCATTGTATATTGTTTCCAGGCTTATGCCATGACAGAATTGTGTGCGGGTGTAGCATGGTCTGAACTCTACCTAAGTCCAAACCAAACTTTAAATATGCAAAGACCCTAAATATTTGTTACCCCTCAGCCCTCAAGGCTGACGGGGTATTGCTATCCTTCGTGCGGTTGGGCGGGCGGACGGGCGTCTCCAAAAACTTCGACATCGGGCTGAGGGGTATTCCGTGCATTGCACGCCTATTTTTTTATTTTAAGCAGTCCTTTGCAAGCCCTCACACTGAAGTGAACCTGTACGGTGAACATGGCCAACCCATAGACAGTGTCATACAGTGATCATTTGTACATATTTATATAAATACAGCTTACACAGGCAACATTTAAATCTTACAATAAAGCATAAATATTAATGTCCCACTGCAATACAGGCTAGTCATAAAACTAACTTATATGTATTCTGCAAAGTGCCCCAATGAAGTACAACCTTAATACCAGAGGGATTGGGACAATATCTAAAATGTAATCAAAAGGACAAGCACTAACTTGCAAATCAAATCTATTTTGACTTGTGCTGAAAAAGTACGAGGACCAAATAAGTTCACCCAGTAAACTTGCATATCAAAAATGAGCCATTTATCGTACCCCCAAAACAAAGTGTTTGGGGATATTCTGGATTCTTCTTGGATGTCATTGCCACCGCTGCTGCTGCAGGTCGTCTGTCTCATAGCATTAACTCATGCAGGGTTTATGGGAATCACACAGAGATGTTTGTGTTAATTCCTGGTTCATAGAGGATAAAATCAGTATTTTTAGTGACCTTACAATCTTTCCTGTGGCATCTCCACAAGGTCAAACTGTCCATTTCAAATGCAATAACTTGAACAGTTTTGCTGGGAATCAAGTCGCATTTCTTGTGACTGTTTCTGGTGCAGGGAGAATGGCTGTCACTACTATTTATGGCCCTGTGAGTTTGCTTTAGTGCCACCACCAGGCCCTGTTGTTTTCATTTTTAAAAATTGCAATAGCTCTAACAGCTTTATTGGAAATCATGCCAGATATTCTTTGAACAGTCCTGGTGAATAGAAGAGGAAGTTACTGATTGTGGTGGCTCTTTAATGCTTTTCTAGCGGCACCACTCAGTCAAAATTAACATTTCCAAACTTTGTAACTTAGAAGATTTAGAATGCGCATTATATTCCATGTGTCAGTGCAGTGCAAGTTAAAGCTATTTGGCTGTGAGATATAACCCCTAACCCCTTCCTTTCTCTGCCTTCCTCTGTTTTTCTGTCTTTTTCTCTGAAAGCCTGTTAACCCGGCTTGTTCCAAAACTATGATCTGTAGCAGACAAACAAACACTAGTTCCAGTTCATTAGTGAGACCAAAAGTGTAATAGATATTTAAGGATATTAGTCCTAAAAATAATACATTTTATTTTTAAAGGACTTTTCAAGGAACTTAAGGACACTTAAATTAAAATGATGATACAGAACAACACACTAGACAGTATACAGCGCCCTCCATAATTAATTGCACCCCTGGTTAAGATGTGTTAAAAGCCTTAAAATAAATTCAATTTTTATTGTAGAAGCATACTCTCACACTGAAAATTGTAGAAAAATGTAACCTTCAACTCAAATGAATTTTGTGGGAAAAAAATCCCTGACTGGATTTTCCTCTTTTTCCATTGTAGCCCCATATTATTTAGAAAAAAAACTTAATTTATTAGAAGCTAAAGAACACATCTTAACCAGGGGTGCCAATAATTATTGAGGGCGCTGTATCACAAACAACATTAATCACACATTTGACTACCAAGATGGGACAGTTGGCTACCAACTGTACATAGGATTGTGTCTTTGAACATTAAAAAATAGTTGTTGCGCATCACCAGGGAACAGAATTTACTGATATACAAGCACTAAATATTTACTGTGATGAATTACCCACTTCAGAACAGCTACAAATTGTAGTGAAACTATGTTTGCAATATTCCGAAGTATTAGACATGCACTTAAGAGTAAAGTTGTACTCTACTCATCTATGAAACCCTGTTAACACCGGACTTGCGAGCAGGTTGTGACCGAAAAATGGACAAAAATCACCATCACTCTCACTGACTCTTGATGAGGTTGCAAGTAACTCTCAATAAACTCTCAATGGTCTCAAATTCAATCTCTCTGATCTCTTTCACTCTCTATCGATCTTGAAGGGGTTTACGATTGTTTTGAGCTGTTCAAAAAGATTGCATAACTTTTGCGAGTGTGTGCGAGTGGTCAGAAATAAATGCAGATCTCAAAAACAATCGTAATGAGCTCTCTGAACGCTCAAGTCACTCTTAACTCGGTCTCACAGTTCTCGATGGACTCTTGATGGATTCTCAAACAGGTTGCATAAATAATCTCCAAATATCGGAATATTTTTCATTATGCGACTATGGCGATCGTTTTTGCGAGCTGAACAAGAGCCCATTGCAATGCCTTCAAGAGCAAAAAAGTCATGGCGAGTGAAATTGCGAGAGCATCAGTGATGGATGGGATCGAAATTTGACCAATGGCGATCAGTGAGAGTGAAATTGCGACCAATGACGAGCTTCCATGCGACTCTTTCTGAGAGTGGGTTTCCTATATAAAGCCATTGTTTTAATCGGTTCATCACTTGCTGCAACGATCGCATCAACAACACAAGACCAAGAGAGACCAAACAAGAGAAAGGAGAGTCATCGTAAATTATGTCGCATGGATCGCCTAATTTTTATTAATATATCTCAAATGTGGTCTCACTGGAAGCTTGGCATGAACGCAAATTAGCAATAGATTGGAGAATATACAACAGTATACAAGACTTGTGCGAGTTCATCAAATCCTTGTGATCTCACAGTCGCAGCAGTCGCCATTTCAGTCTTATTTAGGTGTAAACAGGGCATTAATACTGATACATTCATACTCAAACAGCCAGCAGGAACCTTTATGCGAAAAGGGAGGAGTATAAGGATGAAAGCCATTGAACTCACTATCTGTATCTGAACCCCCATCCTCACTGCAGGGGTCAAGTCTCTTTTTGGGGAGAACAGGTCAGAACTTCCATCTGAAAAGCTTGAGCAAAAGAGTGACAAAAGTGACTGCTCATACTGTGCTGTACAGGAAATGATACTGAAAGCATAAAACCGCATCTGCGAGTTGATAACTTAGCGATGACACGTTTAAAATGAGCTGCGAGTTTAGCTTTAAAAAAATGCTCCATCATCCACCTCTCTACCTCATTTCCTTTCTATTTTGGGCCAGCCTCAGAGGTCCTTTAGGAATTTTCATCTGTGAAAGATAACAGAGGCCAAATATTAGCGCTCTAATCTTCAAGTACAAAGACTGCTGTTGATTAAAAGAGCTTCAGTAATGAGGTTGTATAAATGTTATATAAACACCATCGCTGAAAAGTGTTGTACTGATGGGGAATTAAGTCAGGGAATTAGATTGTAATTGTCATTTCATGAGAGCAATGAATATCTCCTGGTCATAAAAAGTTTTGAAGTGGATCTCTGGTTTGCCTGAGAATATTTTTCTTTTAAATGATATTGGCATCATGTACAATGGGATAAGTGTGAGAAATATGAAAGTCAGTGGCCTTTTCTTTAGAAATCCTTGGGTTTTGAATGCTTGCATATTCTTTTTCAATGACACTGAAAAAAGCAAGATGAAACAAGATTTGTTACTGAGCTTACATACCACTGACAGAAAGATCAGTTGTGTTGATTCCTCCTTTCTAGGTCAATGGCTTTGCTTTATTGCAAACAGAACTTTACTTCTCCTGGGGATTTCAAAGGTTTTTTTTTCTGTCAGTATAAGTCTGCTGTGAACTGTAATGTCATGCCCTGTGAACCTTGTGACTTGTTCCAGCTCTTCTTCTCTAAGATCCAGGAGTTTGCGAAAGTGTGCCAACTTGTTTTCTTACTTTGGTTGATCTCAGAAGTTTGGAGTCATCTGGTTTGCCTTTCTGTCTGCATTTTTGAAGAAAGTCCATCCATGTATGTTTGTCATCTCACCTGGTCTTTCAAAGGGATAAGGGTTTTGAGCAGGTATTCCTGCTCATCTCTCTCTTTAAATCTCAAATTGATTGACTCCTTCTCCATCAAAAAAAATGGTACCTTCCCGCCTCTTTTTCCCCAGTCTTGCTCAGCTTTTTTTTCTAATGGGGTTTCATAAGTGTCCTCATTTGTGGGATTTCCGCTTGCTTTTTTGTAGGTTTCAAGGGTCAAGCGTGACGCTGCCCCTTTACTACGCTTGTTAAAGACGATGATCGGGCCAGAACCATCTCATCTGAGCTGTTGAGTCCGATCTCCCCGTGCTTTATCTTCCACCTTTCTAAGATGGTTCCTCAGAGCCATCGCGTTCTTGATGTGGGGGATATCATCTTGTTTATTCCATCTCTTGTATAGTTTGGGGAGCACTGAGAGAAAGATGGTTCTTCCAGTAACTTTCGAGTGGTTGCTAGAATTTTTTTAAATCTTTCTCTTGCCAGGTCATGGTCATTCGTAAGTGTCTGTCCAGTCGGGATGCCCAGTGCACCTTTACGACATAATCCATTTTGACTGCTATGGACAGCGTGCTCGTTTTTTTCCTGGACTAAACTCTGTTAGCCTTTTGGTCACATTGACAGCTAGCTGAAATTTTGATAGTGCACTTAGGCCTTTACAGTCTTGTCCAAATCTTTAGCAACCAATATGAATGGGCCAAGCGGCCTCATTCTTTGAGCAATGTACTGCTGCCTTGACGTCACACGCCCATGTTTTACATCATACAGTGATTCACCATATCTGCAAATTAAATAATCGTGTGGATGGTCACATCATTTTGTCACGTTATGAATGACCTCCTGACATCATCTGGAGGAAGCTGCTATTAGGAGCCAGCATGCGGCACGACTTTATACTGTTCTTCTTGTCTTCTGAAATCATGATTTCTGTACTTCTGCATGACGACTGATGTCTCCACAAATCCCTTTAAGCAGACATCTCATAACAATATGCGCGATATTCAACAGAGGCTTTATCTGAGGGCTGCTTCCATGTCACTAGTTGTCCCATGGCTTTTTTTTAGGACCTTGGTATTGTGCTTGGAACCTCTTTGTGCAGTTGTTTCAGAAGAGCCTTTCTTTCTATTGGACCTTACGGAAGTTAGAAGGCATATGGTACATTGTTATTTTTCATATGCCTCATCATCTTTTAGTTTGACTGTCCACTGCTGGAGACGGTAATGCCTTTTGCCCCATGAATGTTTGCCATCATCCCTGTTTGTACAAATTTTTATGGCTGCAGTTGATTTCAGTCCATCTGTCATGTTCATCTTTTGTTTTTGTTCTTTTTTTCCATTTCACATTTGTCCTGGTTCTTATGTTTTTGAATGCTGCACTTGCCTCTTCACTGGTCTTGATCTCTTCTCTCCTGGACCTTTTAAGATCTTCATCACCAGGCAAATTCTCACATGATGAAAGCTCTGTCTGGGCTTTTCAAATCTTCCTCATCACTGCGCATTGATGCACTCTGAGTTGGATAATTCCTCTCAACACGAGCTAGCAGTTAAACAGTACAGCTGGATATTGGATATTTTCAGATTCATTCTCGTGTTTTTAATGTATAAATGAATGTGAAAAAACTGAATTGGCCACCCTATCACGAGCATATGAGGCTCACATTCTGTAGTCCATATCGGTGGTGTCGCCTGCCCTGGGCATTCGGGCTTTAACCCCAAATATTTTTTTTTTGTTTAGACCAGAATTGTATATCACTTCAGTTTGCCGCTGAGTAACTAGACATTAGTAAAACAAGACGATAGCGTTGTCTTCTCTATCTTCAATGAAAGGAGGCAGGAAAGACTGGTGAACATTTTCTGGGAATTATGTCAAAATATTGTCGTATGGCCTGACAGGTCTCTGAGAGGTGTGTGTAATTTTTTGTCCACCCTTTTTAACTTATATGAGGAGTTGGCATAGAAACACCTCTGAATGTAACGCAATCCAGTACTGCACCACTGCAGACTATGACATACCATTAAGTTAACACCTCCTATGACAGCGTTTACAAAAATGTTTCAAGTAGAAATTATGTCAGAACAGTGTTTTTTTTTTTTTTTTTTTGATTATACAGTTGCGCTGTTATAAATGCAGTCTGGGAATCTGAGGCTTTGTTCTCAGCGGCGACTTTGTGAAGTCAGCTGCAGGCTGCTGGCAAAATGTTTCGAATTTCTGAAGCAACCTGTAATCAGCTTGAAAGTTTAACTGAAAGATGAGACGTTCCTCTATGTCAGGTCTTAAACTTCAGAACATTTTTTCTATGGTGGCGAATGTTATTTCTATACACCAGAATGTCAGTTTACCCAATAAATTATTCACACAACGAGCAAAGAGAGCAGAGCTGATTTGGGCCGGTGTGCATCTATTTCAGACACTTCTTTTCTCAAGTGTGACAAACATCTACAGAGCTGTTGGTGTCTTACTAGCATCTTTTAATGCCTTATTCACCATTGAGGCTAAACTTCATTGCCACACTATAACACTTTTCCCCACAGTTTTAAATGCATATCGAAGAGTCAAACTTCCAAAAAGACATCGGATTGCATGTTATTCGAGACACTGAAGGACACCAGACTAAACACAACAGGAGGCATTGAGACTGAATATGCCAATCCAAAAACTTGTAAACTATAAAACAAAGCCAAACAATGGGACTCAGACTCTGAAAAGATCATATGAAACAGAGCAAAAAGTTGCCAAGAAAACCGTGATAAGAAACTGAGGGAAACGGTATATATAGGAGGAGAGTTCATTTGGGAAAGAGGGACAGGTGGACTGGAAATAGGAGGGGGCACATAGGGACATGGTTACAAACAAGCTAACAATACAATGAGGGAAAAATAACAGGGGGCAGGACGCACTGAAGAGGGCAGGTAAACACCTGGAGACACGTGGAAAAGGAGAAAAGTAGAAAAAGAATAAACATGAAGTATAACATCTAATAAAAAAACCTAATATAATGAAGAAACTCCGAAAACCTGCTGAATGTTCCGAAGGGGCGTTTTTCTGAGCAATTCACTACTTTTCCAGTCTTTCCATTCCACTGTTCTTTGTTTGGGGACGTGTTGCAGGCATCAAATGAGATATTCAATTCGCAAATATATTCAATACAGTTGAGAAGGCAAGACTTTAAATATTTTGCATTTTAGATTCTGTCCCAATTCAAGTGGAATTGAGGTTGTGTTAAATAAAACGGTTTGCCAGTTTTTTTTTTTTTTTTTGGGGGGGGGGGTTCCAGAAATTGTTTAGCTCATAAATTGCAGTCCCATCCTGGCATTTCTTTTTATACCACTGGTGTCGCTGCTTCAGTTTTGCAGTTTGCCCCGGCTTTCTACCATTTTCTGAGTTGATTTAACCAAGACCACCTCTGGGCTTCCAAAACTTGTCGAAATTTTCTAAAAAATGCCTGATAATGCCTGAAATCAGTTTTATTTATTTTATTTGCTGCATGTTTTAAAAAGTATTCCTCAAAATTTAACTCTTGTATAATCTCAGAATGCAGGAAATGTTTCTCTGTTGTTTCTCATTGCTGTAAACTTTTGGTATTTTAGTGCTAAATATCAGTTATGTCCAAATGCAAAATATACATGGAGTTTGTTCTTTCTGTGACTCCACTAACTGTTGGGACTGCAACTAGTGTGGTATTTGCTTTAATCAAGGACTATTTTTCATGTGTTAAATGTGCTTTGTTTGCTTCTACTTGCAAAAGAACCACAATTACTTGTCTTCATTAAACAGTTTTGATGAATATTAAGACAAACTGCTTGTTTTTCATTTTATATTTATATTGGGCTTTTTATATTGGCTGTTCTACTGAATGTATATACAGTCCTATAACTGCTCATTGTTTATACAGGTGACTTCAAGTTTGTTTATGTGCTAAAAACGGGAGGTTCCCTGAAGCCAGGATATTGAGTGATCATTAGTATGAGTAAAAACGGTCTGTTCGTGTGGGCTGAGGTAGTAAGAGTTCGATTTCATACAGAAATAGTTTGTGATGTAATGTCTGGTCAGGGACAGGCCTATGATTTTATTACTCTTAAAGAGTCAGGCCTTTGATTCTGTTCTGATAGTCAGGCCTGTAATTCCATGGCTGGTAAGAATCCACTGAAAAAAGGTCTATATTTTTAGGTGGTTAGCAAGGAAGGAAGGAGAAAGCTAGCAGTGCTGATAGAAAAGTCCTTGAAAAGAACATAATCTTTGTTCTTGTCTCTGTGATTTATGTGGTCACAGGGCTGTGTCCTGTAATATTTCTTGATGTTTGTATAGTGGTTGCGGGAGTGAAAACCAACACCCAACTTTTATGACCTATTCAATGGCTCTAGTGACCCCCATGGGTCAAGTCTCGTTTGATGTGTGAGGAGCTGAGAGTAGCACTATTGACAGAACAGACAGGATTCCTATTGTTAAGAGGGGATACAAAACTTTATTGAATGCGGGGGAGTGAACAAGTCATCGCCTATCACATTATTCAGTCTGCCTGGCTGTGCTTCAGTCAAACTATGAAAACTAAAAACTAGTTGTTCAACAACTGCTGGGTCTGTGGGTTGTATGGGCATTGAATGTAAGTGTACATTGTTGGCGTAGCTAGTGGATTTCAGAGCTGTTCGATGAAGGAATCACAGCATTTAACTTCCCTTTTGAAGTGAACAAGTGCAGGTCACAGTGAATCAGCAGCAGTATGACAGCACAAACTTATCAGCCCCAGTACATCTGTAATGTGTGAGGCACATGTTCAGTTCACTTTCCCTGCTTTAGGCTTAATATGCAAGTCTGGTCAAAAGAGCGGAAAGCTGCGTGGTACAGGAAGTGGCACTTCTTCTTTTATACCCGGCATAAACATGAGATCGCTGAAAGCAGAAGTGGTCTGGTCTGGAACACAGTCATGGCACGTGGCAGACATGCGATGTCGTCATATATGACACAGTGGTTAAGGGTCTGTACTAGGTCTCATTAGCGCAAGCAAAAAAAATATTGGTTTTAAACCTAATGTCTTTGTCAGGCTGTTGTACAGTGACACAATTTCCCATTTCTTGAACAGTTTTTTTATTGTATGGACTATTATTACTTTCATTTCTTTGTATTTAGTCCATTCGAATTTCGAGTCAAGATCTTGAGGCAGTTATGAGGCTTTGGGAACAAGTCCTAGCTGAAGGTGATGAGCAGGTCAGTATTTACCTTTGTTCCTCCTGGCTGATCCGCACTCCACAGAAAAGAGTTTGATGCAAATCTGCAATGACCCTCCCTTCTTTAATAACATGCAAGACAAGAGTTGCTAACCAGCACCCGGGGATTTCTGGGATTCCCAAAATGTGACTGCAACATGGAGTCAATTATGGGGCCTTATTCAGTGTGCATATTAGGCTGTCCAGAATTTCACTCCTCAGTCGACTTTGTTCTCCATGCAAACATGCAGAGGCCACAGATTGTGTAGGCTACGCATCATTCAAATCCTGTTGCTAAAGTGTAATTAATTTATTTTTTTGTTGCCAATTGTAAATGTCTTACTTTTTTCACTGTGCTCTGATTATCAGTCCCACTTCGAATGTTAAGTGCGAATGTTATTTATGCGTGTGTGCCCTATTATATGTAATGGTGATAAACCCCTTTGTGAAGAATACAAATGATGCCATTTTTTCCTGTTATGCATGAGCCAGTTTAGGCTTTATAACTCAGTTTTTGTGTCACACAAACTGTGGAAAATTATTCCAGTGAAGCAAGACATTTGGAAATTCAATTACAGAATTATTTAGGAATTAAATTTTGGAATTCACGGACGCCGGTGTCTATATCTTCACAAAGAAGTTAAAGGGCCACTAAGTCATTTTCCCAGAATCTCTTCCACTTATTAAGAAACACCCTGCTCTTGATTTCTCTCTTTTTTTAATTTAATCTTTATTTTAAAGTCTCACTGAGATGAAGAATCTCTTTTTCACGGACACCTGGCCAATACAGGCAGCAGTATAAATCTGTATACAGAGATCTCTATACTGACACCTACCGACACAGATGAGGGCACATCGCCCTCATTTCATGCCAAAAAAGTTGGAATGATTCAATTACTATTGTTATCTAATGCAAGTGATGCCAGAATCACATTTAGTTTTCTTTATTTTTGCCCCATTATAGTTTGTGTAGTAGTTGAATACAACAAGCATGGATGCTGTTATCATTTTGGAAACCTTTTCTGACTTCTCTTTGTTTGCCTTATGTTATTATTCACTATTTACGGACCCATGCCCCATATTTTGCCTCTGGGCTTTGTTGTTTATCATCTTTCTGTGACAGTCAAAAAAATACCAAGAATAATGAGCAATAAAATTGTGAATACCGTGCTTTCAAATGTTGCAATTGAAGTTAAAAAAGCAGAAAAATGAAACCAAAACATGCTAAAGTTAGGTTTTTTTGTTCAAAGTCTATGGTTCTGTAAACATGGGGGTTACCATGAAGAGAGACCTGTGTGTTGTAGAATTAAATTACATTTTCATCATACAAAGCAATTTGATTCCTCATCTTATGCAAGTGTATAATAATTTTTGAAACACACTGATGTAAGTAATTATTGATTTTTATTAGTTTAGTTGTATATTTTCCGTCTAAAGATGACATAGTGGACCTTTACGTTATTTTGGATTTGATTGGTATTTTGAGTTAACCCTCCTCTCAGAAGTGCAATATGATGATTGATTGAAGCCAAATGGCTGCAAGAGTGATGCCCAGTTTTGGTTTCATTCACTCAGAATCTCATGATTTATACTAGATGTTTACGGTGTTTTTGTCTTGAGATCCTCGTGTCCCTTATCTTTGGCTTATTGAACTTGCTTACTGTATATCCTTCATCTCTAACTTCCTGTTGAGTAACCTCTGCTTAGGGTCTGTTTTATTTTAATTAATTATTTATTTTTTACTGGCCAGCGGTTTTCTGCGACATGGAACTCACGGGTTTTCTGGGGATACCTGGGGGATTCGGATATCCGCGACATCCCGCTCATCACTACTGGCCGGCCAGCTGGACCCCTGTGCGCGGAGTTTACATGTTCTCCCCATGTGGGTCTCCTCTGGCGTGGCGTGGCGTGGGCGTGTATAGTTGCCTGTAGAATTGGTTCCTGTCTATCCAGTAATGATGAACCTGCTGATGACGGCAGCAGGGTGAATACTGAATTGTATGTGGCTGAGAAAGCCAGCCCTGCTCCCGGGGGGCCCTAAGGTGTGTTGGTTTGTGGTGTTACCCTGTACTTAATTGATCAGTTAAAGCAGTTAATTACACAGTTGACTCACAGAACTTGGTGTCTTTGGTCTAAAGTAGTGGGTGAGAACAAAAACCAGCAAGCCCCCTGGGGCTCCGCAGAACAAGTTTAAACCTGGTGTGGGGCCAGTTTGTCTTCACCGATTTGGCCATATCCTTTTAAACTGAACATGACCGTGCTGATGGACAATGACCTGAAGCGCACTGCGAAAGCAACCCAAGATATTTTTAAATCAAATAAGTAAATGCCTAAGTCAATCATCTAAGCTTAATTCAATTGGGAATGTATTTTACTACCTCCTGAAGATACAACTGATGCCAAAATGCCCCAAGAACAAACAGGAACCGAATACAGCTGCAGGAAAGACCTGGCAGAACAATCGCTGAGGAATAAACCCAGCTCCTGCTGAGGTCTGTGGCTTCCAGACTTCAGACAGTCACTGAATTCAATGGATTCACAACCAATTATTAATTGCGTAGACATATGAGGAGATGCACAGAATGCAGGGGAGCCACACTATGGAAAAGGGATGCAAGGAAGCTAAATGGGAGTAGAATGTCATTGTCAAGGAGCTGAGCTCAGTCTAAAGGAATGTCAAGCTCAGCTTAATTTGAGAAAAGCCAAACTAGAAGCAGCCCTGGAAGCCTCAAACACTACTGTAGTGGCCCATCTTTCCAGACTTGAGGCTGGGTTCATGGACGAGAGCCACAAGGCGGTGTATGCCACATGGCCACGGCAAACCTGACACTACATTCATCCCCGAGCTGTCGACCTATGTAGTTGAGGCCAGAGGAGCCCTTTTTTCTTTTATCCCCACTCCTTCCGCTCATGAAAGATGGGAATGTCCTCCCCCAGCTTTCCTGGGTCTTCCTACTCAGTGAGTAATGATTTGAACGATCCAAAAAAAAAAAAAAATGCTGCTGATTGGCCACTAGGCGACACTGTAATATACAAATGTAAAACCAGCAATTACCAAAAGAACTGTTGGACTAATTGAAATTAATATTTTTGTGTCTACTTTGCATGCACAAGTAGACACCATGCTAGTGTGTTGTAAGTCCATAAGTAAAACTTCTTGGCCTGCTGTGAACTAACAATCCACAGCAGGTGCATACTCATCAAGTACCTATTTTTTTAGTTGACTCCAGACATCCAGCCACATGTCATTATGAAAATTGATTAGAGTCATCTTTCCCTTGGCTGTCATTTTAAGCAGTCTGAAAAGCTGATATTTTATGTTGCTCCTAGACCGTTCAGCACATTAATTTGGTATGTATATCTGGAAGGCATCTCAGAAAAATATGGGGTTAATTGGACAAGGCATATGTATGAGTCATTTTAACAAATTCACCAACAAAGATGACATGCTGCAAGTCTGAAGTACAGTAAATTCTGATTTTTTTTTTTTTTCATATTGTAGTTGAAAATTCACTACAAGTGTTAAGAATCATTCTTTTATCAAGATTTGGTATTTGCTTAGACTGTGGACAGCTGGCTTGGCCTGGCCCAGACATCACTGCTTGCGGCTGTATTTTTCGTTTGTTTTCGTAATACTTTAGAGTTTGCTTCTTGGCTCTTGCCATACTTTCACAAACAGTCCACTGCTTACAATGATGATGTTTTTGTCATATACCTTTGTGGAGGAATTGGGCAAGTCAACTGAGATGACTGCTGCTGATAACTTTATGATCAAACAATTTCCTGGAATTGTAGCTCTATTGGCTGCTTATTGGTGGTGGACTGAAATACTTGCGAATAAATAACAGTATAGAGAAAATAAATTCTGGTAATAATCGTTTAATCACATTTTTTTTCTGTTTTGTACCAATACATGCTACACTGCTAGATACCAGCCACATGGAGGCAGTGAAATACCGTCTGACTCAGAATGTTCACGACAGGAATATAAACTGAATCTGCTGATCTGAAATCACATTCCTGAGCAGTCGTAAACTCATCTCATTATGTCACTCTTTATCTTGATATTCACTCTCTGGAGAATATGTTTTGCATACATTTAAACAAGAATAAAAATAAGTTGTTATTCAACACAGCTGTAATACATCAAGAATATTATTCAAGCGATACATTCTGCCTTTCGTCTGGTGTAATATTGCACCCCTCTGCGTGAATCAATTCTGACAACAGCTGAGTCATTGTTGAGAGGCAAAGCTCTTATAGATTGGAACAGCAGTGATATTGTGTGACAGATGTAACAGCAGCATTTGATTTGTCAACTAATCAAAAATGGCTGTTGGTAGATCTCCTCAGCCCTGAATCACAAATCAGAATTATTGAGTTATCTGGACCCTGCAAACACGCCCACCGCACTTTCAAATCTGGGACGTGAACTGAGGCACAAATGGGTGTTACAGGTTGTACTTAGAGCAGTTATACCACAGAAATTACAGTCACAGGAAGGTGGAGGTGTTTTCTGAAGACTGTGAGGCATGCTGGCCACTCAGAGATGGCCGGACACGCTCCACAGCTTTGTTCTTATGGAGCAAATGTCGAAGGTTCCTCCTGAACTTCTTCCCGATGAAGGCATAGAGTATGGGGTTGATGCAACAGTGCAGTAGACCGATGCTATGAGTGGAGAACAGGGCCAGGTACACGGAGGTCCGCGCCGAACACCCGTAGGGCAGGAGCCCTGCCCTCAGCAACGTGTCCGCCATGAGCGACAGGTGGTACGGAGTCCAGCAAATCAGGAAGGCTGCCAGCACCGCCACAATCATTTTCATGGCCCTCTGCTTCTGGGCGCCCTTCGTGCGGAGCAGTCGGGCCACCGTCCGACCGTAGCAGGTTAGCATGAAGGCTAGCGGCAGCACGAAGCCCAGCGAGTGCCTGAGCACGCGGGTGGCCAACCGCCACCACTCAGCACTGTCGGGGTCGTAGTACTCCGTGCACACCGCCCACTTCGAGCCGTGGGGATGGAACGACTCATTAAAAAGAGCGGGAAGGGAGAGGACCACTCCCACTGTCCACACAGCTGCGCACACCACCCAGCAGTGTGCCTGTCTCTGCTCCCTCCTGCTCTCCACCGCTCGTACAATCACCAGGTAGCGGTCAACGCTAATGCAGGCCAAGAACAGGATACTGCTGTAAAACGTTGCCTCCTGGACCAGACTGACCAGCTTGCAGACGGAGTTGCCGAACACCCAGCCGGCCACGCCCGCTGTGGCCCAGAAGGGTAGAGTCAGTGCCAGCAGGGCGTCGGCCACTGCCAGGTGGATCAGAAAGAGGTCAAAGGGCAAAAAGGGTCGCTTTCCTGAGCCGATGACCAATCCCACAATGCAGTTCCCAGGGATGGCCAGCAGGAAGACTAGCGCATAGAACGCCGACATGGCTGCGCCAACATGGCTGCTCCAGCCCGTGGCTTCGCAGGTGATAGTTCTGCGATCCAGCTCAAAGGTTTCGTTGTTAAAGTCTGAATCATGGAATAAATTGTAAAATTCATCCTCATAGAGTGAGAGGTTTAGTTCCGTCAGGTCTAAAAAACAAATACATGGAAATCATGCCGTGTATCACAACTTAATATCTATATATTTCAAATATGTGCACTTAAACACGCTGTCATAGTCATGTGCTCTTGATTTACTTACATACAATACGCACATGTATGAATGGGATATACTTCTTTTCTGGCTATCGATGTAAAGGTGGTAATACTATGGACTACTCAAATATATTTTTTGGGGGCATTTAGTTTGATGTTTTCATTAAATTAGTCACATGCATATGGAGCTTGAATTCTTACCTTGCATTGCAAGCCTCCTTTTCTTGCTGTGATATGGGGAGAGTTTCACCGAAAATGATCGCCGTCACCAGAAAGATTGCTTACGTTTTTTTCTGCCAATTCTGCCAATTCCCGTCTTCCCTGCTTTTAATGCTGGCATATTTGTAATCAGCAGAGGATGTGGGGGTGCATGTATTTCTTGACCAGTGTCTCCTCTGTGGTTCCATTTAGAATGACTGCGGCCTCTACCTGTGGTGAGTCAGGTGAGTTCCTTCTCATGTCTTTACCGGCGAGTCTCTGCTTTCAAAGTGGCCTCCTTAGATTTGATACGTAGATTTTTGGCCGTTCTAAAGGAATGATGCTTATAGAAACACAAAGAACCCTGAGCTAAAATAGGAAAGATGCTGGAACTGTCTGGCTTTATATTGAGGAAAAAGCAGAAGATGGTCATTTGAGCCTGGAAAATACCCATGTCACAAGATAGTCATTACTGCAAGCTCACGGGTTGTAAACATTGTTTTCCTCATCTTGACAACAACAGAGCTGGTCAACGAAAAAAATGGAAATGACTCACAAAGATTATAAATAAAACTTCCTGCATTGCAAAAATTAGCAGACAATGTTTGCTCTCCAGGTCGAAATCTCTCTGTGATCCTAACAAGCTGATCATGTGCACTGAAGCAAGAATAGAGTTTTAGTGAAAATACAGTATTGTATCATAACTGTTCTGGGAGATTATTTTCATACAAGTGGGACAGAATTATGTGAGATGCTCTGTTTGGTCCTATTCTAATGCATGCTGCAAAGAAATGCCTATGCTTTACATGGGCTGTTCAGTGTTATTCTCGCAAGGTGGAGACCAAGACTGCTGGAAAAACCTCATTTTTGGTTACATGTATAAACATTAGCCTTTAATATAATGGCATACGTACATTGAGGATTATACTTAAAGGGCGGCACGGTGGTGCAGTGATTAGCATTGCTGCCTTACAGCAAGAAGGTTGTGGGTTCGTATCTGGCCTTGGGGCCTTTCTGTGGGGAATTGGCATGTTCATGTGGGTTTTCTCCGGGTACTCTGGTTTCCTCCAAAGACATGCACATCAGGTTAATTGGAGACACTAAATTACCCAAAGGTATGAGTGTGAGAGTAAATGGTGTGTGCGCCCAGCAATGGATTGGCAACCTGTCCAGGGTGGGTCCCTGCCTTTCGCCCGTAGTCAGCTGGGATAGGCTCCAGCTTGCCCCGTGACCCTAGTGAGGGATAAGCGGGTATAGAAAATGAATACTTAAAGATTGATTTTTTTAATGATAATTTCGCACTTGTGTCTAAATTTATGTTTGGGCTGTAGTTTATCACAATTTAGGGTTATGTAATTTCCTGCATGTATCACCGAATGCTGCCTTAAAGAATTTTTTTCAAACACATGCTGTATATTTTTCATGGACACGTGTGCTGTTTCTCTTTTTCATCTCAAGCCAGATTTATGGGAAAAGCTGCAGTGCTCAGTGACTCAATCAGAACTTCAGAAAGTCAGTCACAGCAGAATCAGAAAGGGAAGGCTGGGGGTTTCCTCTCACATACAGGAAAAAGGAAATGAAGTCACATTTGAGACATTTCTCAGTTGAGTGTTTATTTTGGTTCCCTTGGTTTAAATGCTAGAACTTATTATTTTCCCACACTTTCAATATCCTCTCTACAACTATTGAGTGTCATGGGAGCATTTGTTTCATGGCCTGTATTACAGCAAGCTATTTTTTTTTTTTAAGCAATGAAAGAAAACAGCAGTCGAGTATGGGCCTTATCCACACTAGAACAATCTGTGAACAGGTATCATGCCATTGGGTTCATTCATACACTGAAACGCTCCTGCAATAAATATGAGTCTTTTGGGCCAATTCACACTCTACATTAATCACTTAAAAGATACCATACAAAATAGAGCCCAGTCCACCCTCAGACAATACTTTAACAGTGACCAAACTGTGGGGTCTGTCTACACTGCAGTAGTCACTCAGCAGTTGCCCAGCTATGGGGCCAGTCCACACACTTTAACAGCCACTCAGCAGAGACTATCCTTGAGGCCCACCCACTCTCTGGAAGAGCACATACCAGGATATGTGGTAAATCCACACACTAGAGCAAAGCCATTACAGATTCTAGACTATGGTGCAGAGCCACGCACACAAACAATGCTTTCACAGAAGGCAAACCATCAATATTTTATTTATGTGTGTGTGTGTCTCTGCACGGGGTTCGTTGTTCTATGGAGCGGTCTCATACATTCATATTCACTCATACAAGTTAGCACATAGACTGAATGCTCAATATTGCAAATTGACCCAGATACAGTCTCACAATTTGGCATGTTAGTGTTTTATTTAAACATTAATTTATTTTTTCACGATCTGACAATTTACGATTTTTTTATGCTTTGCCCAAATTATTGTAATGCACTTTTGCATAATCATAGTATGTTGACGTCTGGAGCAGTGCTCATGAAAATTTTAATTTTGCGTCCTTTCAGTTAAAAAAAAAAATAATAATAATATGATGATGAAAAAACCGTGCGTATTTAGTATGTATTCTTTTACAAGGTAGTAGACATGACTTGACCTGCATCAAAAAGCCAAAGGTTTATAGGCCCAAAAAGACGGACCGCTTGCACCCTTAACTTTGTCAACTACATAAGCCACCAGCCCTCTATGGGTGCGGAGGTCACTCATCCCTGAGGTGGTGTAACCAGGGTTGGACTACATAAGGCTTTATGAAATATGGGTGGAGTTATTCGAGTCTTGCTTAAAAACCTTTAAAAATATAAACCTTGATTGTTTCTATGCTTCTTTGATCCTCTTTAAACAACAGTAAAATGCTGTATGCCATCTTAGCTCTGGAAACTACCACTTTATGGCCCCGAAGGCTGGGCTTATTGACAATAGCTAGTTCTCATTACTGAAGTTTGATGATCAAACCAGGAATGTCTTGCTTGTATAACTGCTCCGTAATTGGGTGGACCTGGACAGTAATAGCTACTCTCACAGTATCATCAGTTGAAAAGGACATTCCAGGAGGATTGCCACATATCCGTTTCAACTTGAGAGGCCAGTTGTAACATTTGCTTTCTTTTAAACCCAGAATGTTTGGTTTTTAAATAAAGTAAAATATGTGAGGAATCATAAACATAGTGAAGTCAATCAAATCTGAAAAAAAAAACTTAATTGCGAATACACTTCATATTTTCCATTAATGTTAATTATGACATCAGAAAAGATCTATAAACTTCCCAATGTGAACTCTATATTACTTACAGCATTACAATGTATTTATATAAAACTGTGTTCTGGTTCCAGATGAATTGGAGCAGTGGTTCTCAAATCAAGGCCTGTTGGACCACCGTAATCGCTGCTTTTTGTCCCAACCACTATTGCAATTCAAGAATTGTGAAGCTTAATTTTTTATACCATGAACCTGTTGAATTCTCAATTACTATTGGTTGTGTGACATTCTAACTACAGTGTCCATTATTTTCCCATAACTGCACACCTATGAAGGAGTTACAACTGTGTTAGCCTTTTGGCGCTTTGTATTCACGTTTGAATTCCCCGCTAGATTTATCCATAGACTATAAAAAGATGGACGAAGCAACCGTGACTTCACCCATTGGTTTCAGCATACCATTCAGGAAGCCTCAATTTTGGCAATTTGAACACCGCCACTTTGACATTTTGAAACAGATTGTGATTCCTATTGGACGAGAGTGTGAATTGAAGTTCCAGGGAGGAGCGCGGGGTGGATCTGCGGGTGGAGCTGACCGTATCTGACGAGGGCAAGAGGATAGCCACGCCCCTAAAGCATCTCTGGCTTTGTCCTTTATTCTAGTCTATTTGGGACCATAATTTACAGAAATGAACATAGTATATTGAAGGAGACTTGAAACTTGCGATAGATACCTTAAAATAATGTGGCAAATCATTATTGAAATAACAAATCAGGTTGGAAAGTAGGGTCATTTTCGCATGGACTTCTATGGCATTGAACTTCTTTCTGCAACCACTGATATCACCATCTGCTGGCCATTAAATAGAATTCAATTTTCAAAGATTTCCCCATAGGCTTCACTTCTCAAACCCGGGTGCTGCGTCCATCTTTTTATACAGCCAATGGATTTAACTCTCTTTGTGTTACGAAGTTGCAAACTTCAGGAGTGATGCAGACAGCATGTCTTAGTTCTCCAATATAACTGATAATATAATTGGTGACTGTGGTGATTATTACAAATTGGAGAGAGCACAATGCAGCAGTGACGTTGAATAACTTGACTGTAACAATGACGCAGTGGTACTTGCGACCGCTGCCACTTTATTGCAATGAAACAAAATAGAACTAAAAAAAGGCTCTCTTGCACATTGCTACAATAGCCTCAGCTGCATCTGTGGAACATAAGTTAAAGGTGCATTTGCTGATTTTAGCCATTCTCATTAACTCATTAAATTGACATGAAAATTCCATCAGAAATAATTTTTTTTGAAGTATGGAAACTATGAGGTGAGTCACTAAAATTGCCATCACTAAAATAGTGACTTAACCTGACTTTACTTGTCTTTTAAAACAGGAGCATAGAACTTATGTAGATGAGAATTATTTTGAAAGTGTTTTTTAATTGCAATCCCGATACCAATGGCAGTGATATTCATGATCCTAAACACAAATGTGTGCAAACTTACTTTATTTGAAAACGTTCAGTATGTACTCTACTTGCTTGAATGTATAATCAGGCACCTTATAAATGTTTTCGTACATGCAAAAATGTGGTATGAATATGAAAAAAACATCCCCACACTTTGAACTTTGAAATCCAAATGAATTAAAGCATTTGTAAATGGAAGTAAAAATATACATTTCTTTGCACTTTGTCTTTTTTTTTTTACTTTTTGCAGCTTGTTGTAAATACCTATGAAATATTTGGTGTCAAAACAAATATGTATATATAGTGTGAGCCACCTTTAAGTTTCAATGGAATCATGTAAGAAGTAAACTGTTATCGCAGATCGAGTAAAAAGTGCCCAACTTTAACACCCTTTATCACAAAATTACAAATTCTCACAAAATATCCACTTTTACTCGATGCATTCACATTTGTGGTAACATGTATGCAGTATTTTAAAGGTGAATATTGAAATATTGAACCCCAGAATAGAAGCAATTCAATCACATTTTACAAAAAATGGGTGATGTAGCTTCTCACGAACCGCCCTGACAAGATAAACTGGCCTTCAGTAGAACATGATGAATTGCCGCATCCATGTAGCCAGTAACTCTGAGCATCACCTGAGACACTTGTCAAAGTCTAATCATTTTTTGCATACCTCCTATGATTTCCATTGTCAGAAGTCGTTTCCACTTAAAACCAAATGTGAGCAGACTGGCCTCGAAAGGGACAAAGGCCCACGAAAAATAAAAGGGACCATATTTCACATCTGCACTTGTAATGAGTTGGTATTTATAAAAATAAGAGAGGAAAATTGCCAAAGGTCATATGCTAATACTTTGGTATTCGTTATAAACTTGTTCACGAACATTTAACCACTGAATATTTTTTATTCTCTATGGCCATAAATGCTCTCTGTCTGAGGCTGAACAACTGTGAAGATCAGTTGTACTGGATATTTTAAAGTCATAGTGAGTCTTTGAGAAAAGAATTTCA
The DNA here is from genome assembly GCA_029721435.1 of Gymnothorax reevesii. NCBI lineage: Eukaryota > Metazoa > Chordata > Actinopteri > Anguilliformes > Muraenidae > Gymnothorax > Gymnothorax reevesii. Next base: position 31,963,379 of record CM056590.1, read on the forward strand.
CTTTGGAGTAACGCATGCCAAGCATAATACCGACTTCCAGATTTTAGTTTTAAACAGTTGTCAAGCTTTTCCAAAAATATTTTGTTTAATGCTGTTCTGACCATACCAATAAAATATTCATTAAACATTTAATGAAATACAAACCCCAATTCCAATGACTTTGGGACGTTGTGTAAAATGTGAATAAAAACGTGTTGCAGGCATCAAATTCAAAAAGAGTGAATATTTCAAAAAAAAAAAGAACAAAGTTTATCAGTTTGAAGATGAAGCCTGTTCGACTGTTTTCTTCCATTGAAGATAGACAACAGTCTTTATTTGGTCTTTCTTTTGAAAATTAGTCAGATGGATCGAACAGATTCACGCTTTTTTTCCACAGCAGAGATAAAATATTGCGTAAGCAAATCAATTCCATGACCATTGACAGTGTGAATAAATTATCGCATGCACGATCAAGACTATCCGACGCGAAATGCAAAACCGGCAACCAGCAAAAAGTAAAAGTATTGATATGAGAACAGATATATAACGAAATAAAGAATAAAAGTATATCACCAACAAACGGAACATCCAAAAAAGATGACCCGCAAATAAATAAATTGCAGTGTTCATTGGATATTCTGTTGTTCTCTTCTTAGTCTTTATTTCGTCATCAATCTGTTCTAATTGTCCTTTTTTTTTTTTTTTTTTGGCTGTCAGACTTGGAGGCATTGTACATTGTCTCTCGCCAATGTTGACTCACTTTATTGAGCAGAGCTTAAACGGAAACATTGATTGAAATTCTCGGTACTCATCTTGAAGAACTGAGCCCTCTTATCAAAACATTCACGTTTAATATCTACAAACCCAAAACCAGTGAAGTTGGCGCGTTATGTAAATCGTAGATAAAAACAGAATACAATGATTTGCAAATCCTTTTCAACTTATATTCAATTGAATACATCGCAAAGACAAGATGTTTCATGTTCAAACTGAGAAACTTTTTTTTTTTTTTTTTTGCAAATAATCATTAACTTAGAATTTAAAGGCAGCAACACATTACAAAAAAGTTGGCACAGGGGCCTTTTTACCAGTGTGTTACATCGCCTTTCCTTTTAACGACACTCAGTAAACATTTGGGAACTGAGGAGACCAATTTTTGAAGCTTTTAAGCTGGAACTCTTTCCCATTCTTGCTTGATGTACAGCTTAAGTTGTTCAACAGTCCGGGGTCTCCATTGCCATATTTTACGCTTCATAATGCGCCACACATTTTCAATGGGAGACAGGTCTGGACTACAGACAGGCCAGTTTAGTACCCGCACTCTTTTACTTCGGAGCCATGCTGTTGTAACACATGCAGAATGTGGCTTGGCATTGTCTTGCTGAAATAAGCAGGGGCGTCCATGAAAAAGACGTTGCTTGGATGGCAACATATGTTGCTCCAAAACCTGTATGTACCTTTCAGCATTAATAGTGCCTTCACATATGTGTTAGTTGCCCATGCCTTGGGCACTAATACACCCCCATACCATCACAGATGCTGGCTTTTGAACTTTGCGCCTATAACAGTCCGGATGGTTCTTTTTCTCTTTGGTCCGAAGGACACGACGTCCACAGTTTCCAAAAACAATTTGAAATGTGGACTCGTCAGACCACAGAACACTTTTCCACTTTGCATCAGTCCATCTTTGATGAGCTTGGGCCCAGCGAAGCTGGCGGCGTTTCTGGGTGCTGCTGTTAAATGGCTTACGCTTTGCATTGTAGAGTTTTAACTTGCACTTGCAGATGTAGCGATGAACTGTAGTTACTGACAGTGGTTTTCTGAAGTGTTCCTGAGCCCATGTGGTGATGTCCTTTACACACCGATGTCAGTTTTTGATGCTGTACCGCCTGAGGGATCGAAGGTCACGTGCATTCAATGTTGGTTTTCGGCCTTTTCGCTTGCGTGCAGTGATTTCTCCAGATTCTCTGAACCTTTTGACGATATTACGGACCGTAGATGATGAAATTCCTAAATTTCTTGCAATAGCTCGTTGAGGAATGTTGTTTTTTAAACTATTTGACAATCAGCTCATGCATTTGTTCACTAAGTGGTGACCCTCGCCCCATCCTTGTTTGTGAATGACTGAGCATTTCAGGGAAGCTGCTTTTATACCCAATCATGGCACCCACCTGTTCCCAATTAGCCCGTTCACCTGTGGGATGTTCCAAATAAGTGTTTGATGAGCATTCCTTAACTCACTCAGTCTTTTTTGCGACTTGTGCCAGCTTTTTTGAAACATGTTGCAGGCATCAAATTTTAAATGAGCTAATATTTGCAAAAAATTACAAAGTTTACCTGTTCGAACATTAAGTAACTTGTCTTTGCAGTGTATTCAATTGAATATAGGTTGAAAAGGATTTGCAAATCATTGTATTCTGTTTTTATTTACGATTTACACAACGTGCCAACTTCACTGGTTTTGGGTTTTGTAAAAGATTCAGTAGATTTGAAGAAATTACAAACAATAATCGACTTTCGCACATGGAGTTATATTGAAACCATGCGACTGTCGAAAGCAGAGATATATTAAAACCCTGTCAGACTTTCGGACACGTAGACACTGTGTTCAACGCAATCTGTCGTGTGAAAAATTCGTTTCGCGTTCAGTGTGCAAGCAGCTTAATACTAGGGTACTATTATTGTCACTTAGGTTTTATCGTTTTCAGTGGGGGAAAGGAATGCAGCCTGATTGCTATGATCTCGTACTGAGTTAAGAGTACATATTGAAAATTAATTTGAAACGTAGCTATCTTGCATTGTTGTCCATGCATATTAATCCCAACATTTTAAGCAGCAACAGGGTGTAATAATAGGAATACGCTATCCATCGTTTCTCTTTCCAATGAGCAAATGTTGTATTTCATTCCATCCTCAGAAGTTTGAATGATCTGACGTAGTTTCGTTTTGAAATTCCATTCATGTTTGCTTATGGTAATAATTCGCAAATGCCCTAGCTAGCCAGCTAACTCATATTCGTAATGCTTAATATAGATGTAAGTGGTGCAGAAAACATGCCTGAAGCAGCAATGGAACAATAATGCATCATGCAGCTATAGGACAGAGGCTTCTATATTCCTACACATTAAAGGTGAGGAGAGGAGCTCATTTGACTGGTGAAGATTTGAATCGACGGTGTTATACCCAAACACGCCTTCTTTGCCACTTGCGCTGGAAGAGGCGGACAGAGGAGTACTTGGGCCTGGCTACGCCAGGCATTGCAACATACGCCTGGACACACCTCTTTGGCGTGGCGCACCCCCCATTCGCTGCACCTGCACCGTGCCTGCACCTGGTCTTCGAATTTAGAGCCCCTTGTCTTTGCAGTGTACTCAACTGAATATAGGTCGAAACGGATTTGCAAATCATTGTAGGGGAGACCGGATCTAATTGTTACACGTCCATGTTGTTACATTCTAAATAGTTCCGATAATAAAACACAGACGGCACTCTAATTTTTCCTGTTGCTCCGCGAAGGTGACCCGCGTCTTTACCTGACAGAAAGACGTACATCGAAAGTCGTATGTTAGTGTTTCAGAAAAATGCTCAAAAAAGTAACTTTCTTGGTGTTTGGGAGATTTCGATTCACATCAAGTGTAATTGATACATACCCGAGATTTTCTGGATTACTCAAGAGGTTTCCTACTGCAGCTTTGTGAAATAATAGTAGTAAGGCATCCCCTTAACTTACCTACTTAAGTGGGCAACACGTCTGACTTAAGCAAATTCTTAGTGTAACAAAATGCCCCACAACCTGCAACAAACTACCCCTCCTGTAACAAACAACCCCATATATGGGGTAGTTTGTTACAGGTGACAAGGGTTTATTTTTTCCTCACCAGCATTACACATGCGCAGAATATAGGGGTTGCTGCAGATCAGTCATGTAGTCTAATAAACTTTCTATCTTTACAGTGCATATTGATAACAAACACCGGATAATGTCAATTCTACAACCGTTAAAAGAAAAAGTGTAAAAACTAGACCCGGTCTCCCCTATTCTGTTTTATTCACATTTTACACAATGTCCCAACTTCATAGGAATTGGGGTTTTTAATCCCAACACAAACAATAGTCACACATCCAGGTAGGCATACAAATTGTACGAAATACAGATTTACCATTTATTAGTAGGGAAACTGTAAACAAAATGTCAATGTGTTTCAGCTGCATCAAGCCTTTGTCAGCACAAGGGGGACCCTCACTCTTCGGCTTGAGGTTTTAATCTCATTGCTGTTTGGCGTGTGTGTGTGTGTGTGTGTGTGTGTGTGTGTGTGTGTGTGTTTGTGTGCGTGTGTGTGTGTGTGTCTGTGTGTATATACAACAAAAGAAACGCAAGTTAGCCTAATTAAAGGCAGACTGGGAAATAAGTTTGCTTATAATTATTTTAGAAAATTTATTACTAGCACGTGCACATTTACACTAGTTTCATCAAACATTTCTTTTTGTCACTTCGACTGAGTAACCATGAGAGTACATTAACTAACTAGCTAGCTTGCGTTTCTTTTGTTGCTCAGTATATATATATATACATATATATATATATATTGCATTCGGTTATCTGAGGTCATTTTGACTAACTTTCTGAAATTAGGTTTCTTGATATTTTGAAACCTGAGGTTTCTTGTTCCAGTGCCAAGAAGGTTCTGTAGGACTGAAGTTGCCTACTGAAGACAGCCTTACCATGTTACACAGATCACTGACATTCGTTTAACCTCTCAAATGCAGATCTATATGCCGGGATTCTCAAAATAAATTGACAATACAGTGGGAATAAAAATGGTCATGCCAAACAAAACAAACAAGCAAACAAATAAATAAGTGCAATGTAAATCAATTGAGCAGTCAGAAATACTGTAGTGTAAGTGTTGCATGTGCATCATTTTAAGTCCTGCTGAAAAGGGAGTCATTGTTTGAAGAGTAAGAAACTCTCTTCAGGATCCTTGTCCTGCCTCTCAAATTTTGTTCGCTCAGATGTTGGTTCTCTCTCACAGAATTTGTCAGCAAAGTTGCTCTTTACTATTGATCTTCACACTTTTTTGGCCAATGTTTTTTTGTGCTAAATTGTGCTAAAAATTGTGTTTTTTCTTGTTTTCCGAAAACGGTCAAATAGGACTTAGGCAACTATGCTATTAGGCTAACGATATGACAGCAGAGAGAGTAAGTCCATACAAACATAACTTATAAATAGGGGTCTTTGGTGGGCAGTTTATTTTCATAAGTACTCATTATTTTGTCAGGAAAAAAACTGTATGACTTTGTGCCATAACCACCTGTTAAAAAATGCCTGTCAACAAAACCAAAAGAATTTGAGAGCAATTCCACGGGCTTTACGTGGTCTTAAAATATTTGAGACACCATTCTGTTTCCTGCCTCCTTTTGTCAGAATGTTCAGTCGTGAAACACCATTAATTACAGGGGTCAAGACAGCGGAATGTCACCATTCTGGAGCTCATCAATAAACAGCAGGCCAGCCATTTCCTGCCCGGGGCCTGGAGTCATGCAAAGATATTTATATGCCTCCGCTTGTAAGGTCTGTTTGCAAAAAATAAGAGTATTACATAACCAGGAGAAAGCTGTGAATTCTTCTAAATCTGTCCGCTATATATGACCGAGTGCAAGGTGTTATGAATTCAGTGAGGTGCGTTTTTTTTGGCAGTGACATGATATGAGGGACTGTTATTCTTACACAGTGCAATAAATGTGAATGTATATTTAAGAGCAGATATTTATGTTTATATTTACTTCTGGTAAACTGTATAGGAATCAAGGCCCTTTAAAACTTGCTGACTGCCCATATTCTTTATAGATGACTTTCTAAAATGTTCATTTTTTTCAGTGTCAGACAATAATGCAGAAAAACTATTTAAATGATAATGACTGAAGAGCCTCCACCACCACATATTAGATAATCAGTGCTTGTCTACTCTTTTTGTGTTCACTAAAACCACTTTAAGTCATCTGTTCTTCCAAACGACAGCTGTGTTGTGACATAAAGTGCTGTAAGAAGTGTCTCTGGAAATAACTTAGAGCCCTTTGCCCTCTCAAGTGATTCTACGTTTGCAACAAACATCTCCCTGAAAACACCTCAGCTGCATTGCAGATATGCAATCAAATGCATCAGTTTGAGGAGCGTCATAAATAGTGCCATAAGTGCTGTAGCTCATCTGGACATTAACATTTTAGACATGACTTGATAAATGTTTGCAGGACCCTGCAAGGACTGTGCAACATTGTACAACTGTAGAAATGACTGATAATGCATGTATACATTCTACTGTGTATTAATGTAATATCATTTAGGTGACATTGAATTTACTATTTCTGAACATGAGGTTTAATATTGTTTTTTTTTATTTTTGGTCAGAAACTGATCAAAATAATGAAAGGTTGTCTGCTGATGAATTTTCGTAATGTCTCTTCCTCATTGGTCGAAAGATGTCTACACAGTTTCAGCGTCCTTGTGCAAGTAGTTTTTCATGAGACTTTTAAAGCTATTCAGGGGTATGTTCTGATATCAGAGGTCAACTCAAGGTCAAAATGCTCTATAGAGAAAATCCTGGAATATATGTGTTGAGTGCTTATTACTGACATACCAAATTTCAGTTGAAATGCTGCATACATTATTGGGAAATGGGTGAAACTGGCATTTTTGAAATGTATATTGTGGTGGCCATGTTTGAAAAGGGATTGCAACAATTTATGTCAACTTTGGTTGATTAATTACCAACTTTGTCATTGGTAATTCAATTTAATTTTATTTGTATAACGCTTTTCTCAGAGAGACTGTCACAAAGATGCTTTACAGTGAGAAAATACTTAAATAAACAAAGACAAGGGGCAGTGCTCAGCATAATCCCCACTATAGCAGATGAGGCAAAAAAAAAAAAACTTCCAATAGGGAGAAAAATCCTCAAACAGTGGTGAGAAAAAACTCCCCCAGTGGGAAGAAATCTCAGAAGGAACCCGGCTATAGTGGGGACGCCCGTCCTCCACTAGCCAGCTAATAATAATAAAATAAAGGAATAATAAAATAAAATAGTAGTAAAGTTCCATTAAAGTCCATTAAAACTGATTGAAACATCCAAGCTGTGGCAGGTGTAGCTCCAGGAAGTGGCATGGCAAGGATGGAGCTGAACTGGATCAGGACCGGATCAGGACAGCAGCAGCCAGCGCTCATGGTTGGTAGGAATATTTTTTGCCCTATCAGTCCAATAGTTTTGGAGAAGATTTTTAAAGCTATTAATGAAATTTAGGGGTGAGGTCTGATGCTTGAGGTCAAATCAAGGTCAAAATGTAACATACTCATTACATATGTGTTGAGCCATACTGCGTAGTACCTACGTATCAAATTTCGGTTGAATTACGGAAATTACGGAGAAAAGGGTCAAACTGGATTATTGAAGATTAGTGCCTTGATGGCCGTATTAGAATTTGGATTACGATAATTTCTGTGAACTTTGGTTTCATTGTTGGTTGGGAAATGTTTGCAAAGTTTCAGCTTCTTTTGCCATACAGTTACAAAGAGAATGTGTTCGAAAGACAACGAATGACTACAAACGACAAAGACAGGGAGGACAACAGATGACAGACAACCAGACATGACATCTGTCCGTTGGTGTCAACAAGTTAAAGAAAAAGGATTAAAATAGAGGATGACTGTAGAGCCTAATTTCTGAAAAGGTTGGAACAGCATGGACCATAGAAGTAACAAAGGAAGCACTCATTTATAAATCGTGTAATGGCATGTGTTGAATTCAAAACTGAATAATTGTGCTAGCATTGTGGAACTAAACTGCTTTTGTGTATGATTTGATCACTTTTTTTTCTTATGACAGATTCTCATTTATATTAAGAATGTATTTTTAAAACACATTTAAATACGGTCTCCTGTTGTTTTAGCCTAAATATGATAAGTTCAAACAGAAATGTGAACAGAACTTTCAAGTATTCACCATCTTTAAAAAAAGCCATGCTCTGACAGAGATTAGCATCCTTTTGACTAACTTTGAATTAGTTTTTATTGAAAAAAGAAAAAATCATTTGTTTATGGTCATCATCTGCAGAGAGGATGTTGATTGGACATATAGTCATTGGAGAATTACAGCTGTTAAAAATGCAGTAACTTCAGGCTATAATGGAAGGGTGTGACTGTGCAAGTGTCACCTGCAAATATAAACATTGCCATTTTTTAAGATTATCTCCAAGTAGTTAAAAGGACAGTGGATAGTTTTCAAAGCATGGCTTTTAATTCATTGCTCAAGGAACAACTACAGCTGATAAATACTACTGTCAAACCATAAATAATGCTTTCCTACTGAAAAGCCATAATTTTCTTCTTTCTTCTGATGTTAATTGTTTCGAGGACCATGCTTTGTCATTACAAAACCTGTTTGACCTCAACATTTTTTCACCATTTGTAATTGTCATCAAATGTTCAAATATGACAGGTTATGCAATTCTTGTTTATAAATTTAATGTGGGTCACATTACACCTCAGCCAGTTGTTTAATTAATAATATTTTCTCATGATCACTGATTGAGGTTCATCGTTGTTCCTCCTTTCAGAGTGTATGGATTCCACAGACATTTCAGGATATTACCTGCTCCATGTGCTTTAGAGGAACATCTGTTCTCCTAAAAAGATTTGGTCAGTGGGTACAGAGGATGGAGACTGTCTGTGCATGCTGTAATAATGAAAAGACATATATCAACTGTACTTTGTTGGATTGTTGTCATTTGTATTTAATGCCAGAGTTGAAATTATATCATGTCATACAAGATAGAAAAGCCACTCACTCAGGAAAGCCAATACTTTTTTTTATTATTTGACAATAAGTGCAAATCTTAGTTAGCAGTCATGTTTCATGAAAATAAAAGTACAAAATTATGATTTTATCACCAAAAAATACAAAAGCTCTCATTTCTCTCAAGCTCTATACCCCAATGTTTGGCATCAGACCTTTGTCAAAATATTTTTCTAACTAGACTTATATTAATCAAAAAGGGACTTTTTAGATTTCTAGATATGCCAAAATGTATAATTGTGACATTAAATGATAGCATGGAATACTGGCCTTCCCTTGTTTCAGTGGTCTAGTCTATTGCAAAAGTCTTCCATAACCAAGTTCAGGAGATTGTAAATGTCTCTCCTTGTGCCTGTGAGTCAGGGATGTCGGGCTAAGGTCTTGATTTTGTGGTATTAGCCAGAGGTTTCATTTCCACAACGATACTGACTGGTACAGTAAAAGCTATGCCCACACTTTGTTAAAAAATAACCTCTACAGATTTAAAATGAGGCCTTTCTACTCCACTGCATTCTAGTTAATAAATACATCGTCACTGGCTTTACAGGTTGTGCGTTGTTTAAAGAGGGCGGTGGAAAATTGCTTTTGCCTCACTTTACTGGCTTTAGTCACCAGGTACAAGATTCCTTTCGAGCAGTGACTTGTGCATCCTAAATAGTAATGTTTATATTCTAATATTGTTCAAATATTTGTTTTAAAATGTTACAGGATTGATTTTTAAGTTTTTTTTTTTTTTTAACCCTGTCATGCTCAGTCATGGTCGTGCAGTATTGGTGAACAGTCTTACTGGACACAAGCGTATATTTACGCTCAGAGACACAGGATGGCAGCCATTATTGGTCACTGCTCAGGCTTGCACATACACATGTCCGAGGAGGACAATCCTCATGCTGCTCAGTTGTTGGTCTAGCAATCATCAAACTACTTCTCATCAGCACTCTGCTTTGGTCAGGAAGAGGGAATGGTAACATTATGTATGCCACATACAAAACACCCCTCCAGCCCCACAAAAGCCTATCAGGGTATTCTTAACTGATAACAGAGGAGGGGATCAATAATTATCATGGCACTGAAAGTGGTCCATGACCCCCCCCCCCCAAAAAAAAAAGATTAAAAATAACATGCTGATATTGCTCCAGTGTCTACAATTTTTGTTCTCTTGTCAAGTTTATGCAAATTGAAAGAAATAAGCCTAGCTTTGAGTTGGACGGTCAACTCACACCATTTATATTGGTAGACTTGCTTTTGGCAGTATGCAAGTTTTTGAATCATTTTTTGTAAGTTCATGCCCACTGTTCGTTTATCTTTGTTGTTCATTTGTTGTTTTTTGGTATGCATACCAATGTTTAGGTCAGTTTTTACAGCTAACGGGGGTATAGCTATACTATTTGAAGGCTCTCAAGCAAGTGTCATATTTTAGGAGGTTTAGCATGAGCCAGATAGTGCTTATGGGGTTACAGATGACGAATTCATGCCCAGAAAAATTTACCTTTTTTTCAAATTAAGACACTTGGGCAATGCTGTGGGAATTCCAAAATGAAAAAGATAGAACACTAAAGTTCTGAGGTGAAAGCAATTCTTTATTGACGAGAACACATGACCACATATTCTATAGAGGACAGCCACAAACATGCACTGGCTTTGGGGGAAAGTAATTCTAGAGCAGAAGGGACAGGGTGGATGGTTGGGTCACTTCAGCATTTCCTTTAGATGAATATTCTCCATGCCGTCTCTTGTGACTGCTTGGCTCAAGGGCACCACCCTCTGGCTGTTACCGGACCTGCTCAATTTTCATCCTCTTTTGGTTTGGAACTGGGAACAAGAAAGGAAGATGGATGGGATTACTCTTGGCAATGCTACTGCGATTGACAAAAACCTAGTGAGTTTCAGTGGCAAAGATCCCGCAATTGAACAAAAATTTTTGGATTCTGGACTTTTCCTAACCGAAAAAAATAAGAAACATGATTTTGACAGTTCAAATAACACTAATAACTAGTGTTTCAAGATTTTTGCTGCACTTAATTACTGCAAATCCGGGTCAAACTCAGTTTCTACCCAGAATGAAGTATTACTAGGTTTTTCCAGATCATAGGAGAATGTATGTACGTATATCCATGCGACTATTTACAGTCTATGTTCACGCATATGCAGGCATTACATGTGAATGTATGTGAGCGTGCATGCATGTGTGAGTGTGTGTGTGTGTGTGTGTGTGCATGTGCCCGTGTGTTTGTCAGTGCATAGAAGTGGGGAGTGCAGTCAAGGCCTGGGACTGAAATGCAGTGATGTTCTCCACTCACCTCTCGTCAGAAAAGAGACCCTCCAGCAGATGTCTGTATTTTGCAATCTCTTCCTCCAGCCTGATCTTCACATTCAGGAGGGTCTGGTAGTCGACAGCCTTCCGCTCCATCTGTGTCCGTACCTGGCTCAACTCCCCCTCCAGCTTCAGGATTCGCTCGTTCACCTGGCTCATCAGAAGCCCGTTACGTTTCTCTGTCTCATTCATTGTGATCTCCAAGGTATGGACCTGAAGCGACAGAAAGTAAAACCGGGCGTGGCACCCATAAGTACTTTCATATGCACTCTTAAGTGTATAATAGTACTGTGGCCACATGTGCATGACTACATTGTTCCCTAACATATCTGTGAATTAGCCTAGCCTATATTCTTGGCCAACAGGAGGGTCACCATGCTGTAGGAAGCCTGCAGTTCGATCTCCATGGACTGCTTCTGCCGGCGAAGTTCATTTAGCAAACTTCTCTCCTTTTGAAGGGCCTCGTGGCTCTCAATAACCTCAGCCTTCACATGGTCAAACTGTCAATAAGAGTGACAGAGGTAGCCTATTATTCAGTGTCTCATTTTCATTCATTAGCCAAAAGAATGAAAACTACTGGAAGTAGGAAATAATCAAATTGAATTAAATATTTGTATGTCTTTGCATAGGCACGCAATTTACCTTGCCCTGGTACCAAACTTCTGTCTCCTCCCGGTTCTTTTCGGCCACTTTCTCATACTGCGCGCGGATCTTGGCAATGATGTCGCTCAGATCATTCTCCTTTCCTGCGTCTGTTTGCACCACGACCTTGGATTCCTTGATCAGCACATTCAGTTCGGCAACTTCCTGCAAGACCGATCATAGCATCAGCGTTCATAAACATTTTGTATGAAGATCACATTATATTTAATGGAAGGGTAGACAAGGGACGTGATGCCGTGCGCAACCTCAACATGAGTCTTTTTCAGAAATGCCATCTCCTCCTTTAAAGACTCGATCTGGCCCTCCACTTGCAGACGGTTAAGGCTGGAGTCATCGATTATTTTGCGCATGCCGGCGATATCCTTCTCAACACCCAGCCGAGTCGCCTGCTCGGCGTCAGCCCTACCGGAAAAATGCCGCTCCGTTACACAATTCGAGATTGAAATAACTTCAAGGCTCGATGTGCCAAAATATAAATTATGCAGCCATATGAAGACAAAAGTTACCAGTTCGACACGGAGTTGCATCATTTATTTGTCATCATTTTGTGATCGCAGCATTTACATAAATCAGTGTATGGAGAGAAATGCTTTTCATTAAAATTTCTGCCATCGTTCATCAAAGAGGTGCGCTCATTACTTTTTTTAGCTTCAATTTCCACGCCACAATAAATTAACGAACCAAAGCTCAAATATCTCACTTTACTCTGAAGTCATCGGAAGCAAGTCTTGCGTTGTCAACCCTCAGCAAGAGACGGGCATTTTCCAGAGTCATTTCCCGAATCTGAAAAGGCAAAAATAGTTTAACTACGGTCCACGATATAGAGAAATGGCTATTACCACCACATTAACGCGTGTGATTTGCACTTAGGACAAACTATAATTAATGTTCAATCATTCATATTCTAACTGTAAAGATAGGAAGATGTGACATCAATATGAATATTCCACAGAAAGGTAACATTTAACTAAGCCAGTAAGCCAACGAACACTTTAGCATAATTCAAGCAGACCATACAGCTGTGACTTTCCTGATTCATGAATAGACTTCTCCAAATGAATAAATACATGTTCTATGCGTCAACCTGCTTCCTGAGTTCCGCCAGCGGCTTCTCGATTGCGTCCCAATCTCGTTCTTGAGCCATTCCTCTCTCCTGCAAAATCGCCTTAATTTGGTCCTCCATCTCTTTGTTCGACTTTTCCAGCATTCGCACTCTGGACATATACTTGTCCAGCCGCTCGTTCAAGCCCTTCATGGTTTGTTTGCCGCATGGCGGTGCCAGCTGGGCCGGTGGCGCGCTCATCTGCTGATTATTGGGGCGCAGCGCGTTCTCGAGACCTCGAAGAGTGGAGACGGAGGCCCGGGCGCCTCTCCCTCCTGCACCCCCAAACATGCTGCCAGCACTTGCACGTGCCCCCTTTTTGGACCCCGAGTCTGAGGAGCTCGCACTGGAGAAGTTGCGGGGAGGTGGTGTAGACCGGGCGAGTGACATTTTGCAGCGTTATAAGCGGAGCAGATGCACAGCTGGCATGAGCGGATGCGCAGGTGACATGAGGGGAGTTCAGAGGCCCTATTTATACTGCTGTTTGCAACATTACAACATAAAGCAGGTGTGGAATAGGTAACACCCCTACCCCGAAGGCTTCCTGAACTGAGTCCTGCGCACTAGAAATCTATTTACAATTTGATTTGTCATGTTATCTTGCACACTAAAAATATGTTTTCATTTGCATTTTATTTGGTATATATTTAAATACTTATTAATTAGATTTATTTACAGACCCCCCCCCTTCATGAGAATATTCTCATATTCAAAATGTGATTTGTTTTTGGGTAGAGGTTTCACCTACGCAAATGGACAGAGCAGTGGGGATCATTTTAAAACTTTTCCACGAAAACATGAATCTTATTGAAATTTATAAACACAGACAATAACGAGTTCAAATTCACCTAAATTTTGTTTTAAGTGCCTTAGTGCCTGTGTACAGCACTTTGGCCAACTTTGTTGTATTTTAAATGCTTTATAAATAAAGTTGGATTGCATTGGATTAAGGGAACTTTATTGGATTGGATGCTGGAGTATCTCGTCAACTTTACTGTGAGCCGTCTTGAGTTTGTAAGTATCGGTGTACAGCAGTTGATGGATGGAACGCATTAATCACAAATTCTGGCTGCGGGAAATTTTCTCTGCCATATTGGACCCAGGCACATTCCAGGTGGCCAGGGGGTTGTCCACTTAACTGAATAATTCATGAGAGGAGGTCCGAACAGGACCTTATAAACCACTTTTACGCGCTCAGTGGCGCTCACTGATTGTGTAGACCTAGTGTCTTGTCGCCGTACCTGCAAGCCGGGGACATCGAGCCTTGCCAGTGAGATGGCTAGCACTCCTCGCAGCGAGAAAGAGTCTGACCCTACCCTCAAGGAAAATTTCGCCTGCAACGGCATAGACTCAGCGCACCACCAGGCCAAGGCCCGCGAGAGAGACCAGATTGTTGGTCTGAACAACAAATTCGTTGATTTCATCGAGAAGGTCAGTACGCGCATGATTTGCTAAGTATATCGCGCAAATCTTTGCTAGGCGAACTATTTGTAAGTGTATCTCAACCCCTGTTCCCGGGGAACCCCTGCCCTGCACATTTTATTTGTCTTTCTAACCTTAGAGACCCAGATAAGCTCATTAAAAATTTCAATAAATCGGGAAGACTGAATGAGCTTAAATGAGCTGCACAGGAGTACTTTTTTGGACTGACTGCTAAATGCGACTTGAAACGAAAAAAATAAAAAAATAAAATAAATTAAATAATAATAATAAGAATAATAATAGAGACAGCATTGACAATTTACAGATCCATAATGTCTTTGACGAAACATATACCGGCTACGCATATTTGTTGGAATTGTAAGCAAGAATATTTAGGCTACTTCTGGGTTTCTTGATTATTTTTTAGCAACTCGTTTGGTTAAAATTTTTGACAAAATGTGGAGGAGACTGGGGTTACCTCTTCATGATTTGGCTTCATAACTCTTTGTTGCTAAAACTTAGAGAAATACCTTTATGGTCTATGTGTAGTGCAGAATATCGCCAACAAAAGTTGTGTTGATACAATTTTAATAAAACATATATTTTCGTCACAATATTCAATTTTCGATATGTCACAAACATGCCGAAGTAACCCCATACCTGGGGTTACTTTGTCAGATGGGTGGGGTAAAATTGTCATCGTTGGCAATCAGCTGAAAAAGACAGTCCAATATTCTCATAACAGAAATGGTGAGAACTGTTTTATTTTTACAACGAACCAACACAAGCTATGATTTATGCATGATCACCATCAGAGTGGCGGTTATGACATATGAAGGCCAGCACACTGACATTACAGTCCTCATGTGCCCACCCTTAACATGAGAAGCATTGGACCCACTCCTCTCCACCTTTGGATGATGAGTAAGGCCCACGGCACCAAAGAGGAGCAGCAAACATCACCACTGACAAAAAAATGGAATGAAATGCAGAGGCCCCAGGGCTGGCACCTGCCAACCCTAAATACTCTGCCAACACCTCCACTTTAAAGGGCCCCACTTCTGGCCCATTAAGGTGGAGGTGAAAGAATGAGAGAGGGGAGGGGCTGCAAGGAGCGAACCCTTACAAACCCATACTTGTGTCCTTCAAACAACGGCCCTATCAGGTCCTCTATCATAAACATAAAATAAATGCAAATATTAGAATTATTAAGACACTATAGGTGTCTGAAAAACAATAAATCGGCTCCTATATTTGACTTTGGAATATTTTAATATAAGCCTAACACAGAACCAACAAGCAGGGCAACATCAGCACCCTGAAAAACTAACTCCATGCTGCTTGGGTTTGGAAATCAGGCCGCTTTTCTTATCTCATGATCGCAGCAGGCCTTTATCTTTTGTGTTGTTAATAACTCTAGTTACATACAATTATGAAACAGTTAAAACACCGTTGAAATCTTTGTCTTCAAAGAAGCTAGATGCATTTCTTTTTTAATTTGGGCCAAAATTCAGTTATTTAGGCAGAAAACACTTACATGACACTACAAGTCCTTCTTTTTTCCAAGAGATAACGTGGCTGGGATGTGACACAATTTGTACATTTTCGTTTTCCCATCAGTGCGTTTGCAATGAAAAAAACTGGGGTGACACGCCTAACCCCGAGACCGAAGTAACCCCGGTCTCCCCTATTCATTCGAGGGTTTATTTTAGATAGTTCTTATCGTCAATCCAGAAAGAATTTGGAGAATCAATTTGAAGATTGTATGAAGAATGTTACTTTTCATCTGCAAAATTCATATTCAGGATGACAGCTTGGTGGTCAAGGTTGTGCTTGGTATAGGCTGCGCCTCTTACACGCGCCAACCCGAGCCCTCCGCTCAGTTACTGTACCTATTTTGCTGGAGGATGAATAGTTGAAGTGGTTGTTTTATGGTTTCAGACATCTGTTATCCATGAACACAAAAATATGGAATAGTATTGATTTTTAATGTTCTTGACTGGCTTTTAATTTCCAATACGGTGTAATACCATTCGGAATGCCTTTGTTTCGGACATGTTACACCTCAAACTCCAAGCCCAGTTGTCTGATTTAAAACCCATTGAGCTATTGAGCTCTCGTATTTGGGAAGAGTGCCCACAGTCAAAGACATCCTTTGGGGATCTATTGCAGTCCACGTGGAAAACCATTTAGAGTGAAACTGAGTAAAATTAATTTGTCAGATTCCAAAACATTGCTGTGATTGAATCTCACAGGGGATTGGCCAGATTTAATGAGAAGTCATTAAATTGATAATAGACTTATTTCTCATTAATCATTTTTTAAGTTCTGATTGAATCATCTTAAAATATGGATTTGGTACATTGCATATTTTGGCGTCTGAGCAGAATCATTATTGGTTACGGACAGGATGTCGCCTTCCAATCAGTGTTTGCTATGTTGCTTCAAATAACTCACTGTCATAAAAAGTTACTTTTATTGAATGAAATAGCAAGAATTAGTTGAGCACATGACAATTGATGTTAAACTTTTGAACAGTTGGCCTAGTTGTATTTTTCATCAAAATCATTAAGCTAAATTCACAAGGCTATTTAAACAGTAAAGGCCAGTATAGGTAAAACTCTAGAAAGCACAGGAAAATATGTTAGATAGCCAGTTCACAAGTTGGGCCTATATGAAATACTACCAATACAAATTAGTTGAACACCGTAGTCACTCATATAAGCCTATTTGCCATTCTGTTATACCTAACGAGGATTAATTAATTCAACACACCTTAGGACGGTTTCGACTTTTTAAGATTCAGCTTCTTTTTAAAGTAAAATACTCCTGCCACCTCTTGAGGTGCGTCTCAATTCTCGTAAAATGCATCCCCGTTTCCCTACGTTGCGTTTTTTCCATTGCGTCCCACCCACTGAGTGTGCATAGAGAGACGTAAGAGGTGCATCTCAGTTCTTCCAAATTGCATCCTCTTTTCTTTGCGTCTCCCTTGGTCCCTTCTTTGTCTTCTAAAGAGAAGAATCAAGTTTTTGGAGAAATGAGACTTTGCTTCCTCTGAAGCGTCATGTTAGGTGACGTTTGTTTCTGATGATGGTGCGTAGCTGTATCTGGGATAATGTGTTGCTGGGATGCAAATCCGGACCTCCGTATTGCGAGGAGTCAGTGCGACCTACTCTGCCACTGAGCCACTTGTAGGACCAGGAAGGTTGTTTATCCATTGTTGTCCTTGTCCGCCAGAGTAACCCTGACATCTCGGTTCCAGGTCCGTTGCCTGGAGCGGGAGAACAAGGTTCTAGAGACGCGTTTGAAGATTCTCCTCGAACAGGACTCGTATAAAGGCAACATCAAAGACATCATTGATGAACTGAAAAATGACTTGCTGCGGCAGATCGACGGGCTGGCTGTGGACCGACAGAAGCTGCTGTCAGAACTCGATAAGACTGAGAATGATGTGGAGTTCAACAAGAAACGGTGAATGATAAATTTATGTAGAGAGGCGCATGGACTGGGTGTGCATGGAGAATACACCACTAAAAACAAAATGGCAGATCAGAACAATGTCCTTTGATGGTATTGGTCTATTTTACTGGCTCATGAGTTGATGTTTCTATGGACAGAGTATTGTATATGTTACAGCATGTGTTACAGCAAGAGGAATAAATATTCTCTCCATGGGCATCTATAGCAGTGCCTGCTCATGTCCTTCTCCTCAGTCCTCCCAGTCTTTTCATTGACAGTATACTGTATGTTGGTTGTTCTCAACCCTACTCCTTGAGGTCCTGTGTGTAAGTTGGATCAGGTTCCAGTCACAAAGACAGTCTCAGCATTTTATCATTTGTTAATTTGTTCTTAACTTGAGGCCTTTGTTAAGTTGAGCCTCAATCACATTGTGTCAGTAATAGCTATGATCCGCACGAAGAATCACGTTTCTATAAAGTCAATCCAAATAAGAATAACATATGCTTATTGGTCAATTTTGCAGTCAATGCATTCATTTTTTTTTTTTTTTAATAAATTTGGCATCTCCAATCCCACCTGAATCTGGAATGCCCAATTAGTGAACTATGTACAAAGCTTGCTCGTATGCGACCCCTTGCTGCCAACTCAGGATAGTGAAGACAGCTCACGGCTCTCCTCCGAAGCACGTGTCCGTCAGCCACTGATTCTTATTCACTCATTGGTCGAATCCTCGTAATCCTCGAGGGCGGAGGATACCCGGACGTGAACAAACCCAGAGTCTTCCTGACGAGCGCCCGTCTGGCCAACAGGAGGCGCTGGAGCAACGAACAAAGCTGATATTCTTAACCCAAATCCGGCAGTCCCTTCCCAATTTGAAACCCTGTAGCGCGATCGTCAATTGTGCGCTACTCTGAAAAGGCTGCAGACCCCTGCCGGTGGGTACGCCGAGGCTCGAACCCGCGACGTGATAGGCACCTCTGCACTGCAGCGCAGTGCCTTAACCGAGTGAGCTATCCGGCAGCCCTAATACATTCATTTTAGTGTACATAGTATACATAAAATGTGATAAATTATCATTACCGTTCAAATTATGGATCAGGCGAATCTTAATTTGTGAGAATAGACACCTGGTCATCAAAGTGAATCGTCTGAAAGCTGATGAAGAAATCAGAGACAAAGCAAATGACAGCAAGGGAAACTGGCATTATTTTGAGTTTTAAGGGAAAAAGTTACTGATAAAATTATCACATGCTGTCCTCATCATCCAAATAAGGACCACTTTTACCTCAATTTCTATTTTTGACCTCTGAAGTTATCATTGGCAAGTTTCACGGTCACTGCTGTCTGTTACCACATTGCTTTAAATGGAAGACCGCCTGCAAGCTTTGCTCATCATCTAACCTAATCAATTGGCTAGAATATGAAAAAGGAAAATTCATTCATTCATTCATGATGGTTGAGGTGTAAACTGGTAGATTGTATTTTGCTTGTGTCAGTTACTGAACATGTTTCTCTCCAGTAAAATGGTAATAAAGAAAACACCTCAGCTACCCTTGTTTGGCCTTTGACCCCCTTGGTATCTCCATTTGACAGATATCAAGATGAACTCAATGGAAAGACAGAGGCAGAGAATGAATTTGTAATCATCAAGAAGGTACAACAGTTCCATTTTAAATTACATTAAGTAAATTTGTATCTTTGGATTATTTGTATTTTCTGGAGTTTCCGTCAAATCACAACATTAATCACTTTGAAAATTAATTTTACTCATGGCGGTGTGAGCCTGGACTTCACATGCATGATGCATTTGTGTTGCTGAAATACTTTCCCTATTTAGCTGAAACCTGGTGTCATCAATTTTACTCTAAGTTGTCTGCATAAGAAGTGTCATTTGCTGACCTACCTTCCTTTGTCCATGCAGACTTTTGATTAAAGGCTTAGTTGTAGCCTTTAGCTGTTGTCTGTACCATTAACCTGTCCTTGACAAAAGGCCATAAACCCTTCTCCTGTGTACACCTCAGTTTGTTGCTATTAACTCCAGACATTTAACTCAGGACTGTTTCATCCAGAATGATGCAACATTAGTACTTGAAACAGTATTTGAGTTTGCTGTTAAGTTAGTGACAGCTTAAGCCACATTTGCTGTTTCATATGACACCTTTAGAACTTGGTTGAAATGATGTATTCACTGTTCAATTTCACGAAATGAAGGATGATGATATGTTCTGTAGTCTGTGCAGTAGTGCTTAGTGCTGTGTACAGTCCCTGTTTTTTGAGAGGAGAGTGAGAAGGAACTATGTTTTAATCTTGGCTTTCAGGACGTGGATGACGTGTATCTGCAAAAGGTGGACCTGGAGTTGGAGCTGGAAGACCTGATGAGTGAGCTGGACTTTCTGAAGCGTGGCTATGATGAGGTGCGACATTAGTTTGATGGCAACTTTATATTTGGTCCAATGATTTTTGTGTTTCTTTGCGCAGATATAGACACGACATCTGTAAATTCCGAAATTTAATTCCCAAATAATTTTGTAATAGAATTTCCAAATGTCTTGCTTCACTGGAATAATTTTCCGCAGTCTCTGTGACACAAACACTGAGTTATAAAGCTGAAATATGCTCATGCATGGAAAAAAATGACATTATTTGTATTCAGGGCAAAGGGGGTAATTAAGGACATGGAGCTTCCATCCTGATCAACCTTGTTCTCTCTGATCAGGAAATCCGAGAGTTACAGTCCCAGGTGCAGAATAACACAGTGATCCTAGAGGTGGAAAAGACACAGGCCGTGGATTTTAATGAAATAGTTCGGGAGGTGAAGGCCCAATATGACGAGATGGCAGCCCGTGGCCGAGAGGAGGCTGAACAATGGCACAAGAAGAGGGTCAGCAACACGAACTTCTCACTGATGCTCACTTCTGTAACTTTTGTGTTCTGTTCAGGTTTTGGACATTAATGTGTCTTACTAATGTATGTGTTTTTATTCATCTTCTTTAAAGATAAACAGCCATGTCCATGGGATTTTAGACACAATTACTCAATTAATAATATGACGTCTTTATTCATTCAGTGATTTTATTTTATTTTTTTAATTGAAGTAGTCATTTTGATCCAAGTACACCATGCAGGTTAACACAGGAAATCATGTTTCTGATACATCTAGAAAATACAAATACGTGTACTCAAACAAGTGACAAACATGACTAAATGAAACATTGCATTCTTTACCTTGACTGATAAGTTAACTGCAGACACCATACTGAAATATGAACAAAAGTGGCCCAACTGATTTTTTTTTTTAATTTCTCATTTAGGACCACAAAATACTGAACACTTAGGGCTCTAATTTCTTGACGCAGCCCAGGGTGGCGCAGCCCACGCAGTAGTAATTTCGTCCGGTGCAGCCCACGCAGTGGTAATTTCATCCGGTGCAGCCCGCGCCGTGGTAATTTTCTGTGGTGCAACACCGTAGCCACATTGGCAATTTGGAAGATGGACGTACGCCCAGATGAGTGTTGCGGCATAGTAGGGGGAGGTGTCGCATATTCATCAAGACGCAGTGACAATTTCGTGTGTTTATATATATATATATATATATATATATATGTATATAATGTAATGCTTGCGTTCCATGCTCAGTAAAGCCGCTTGCACACTGGACGTGAAACAAATTTTTCGCGCGTCTGATTACGTTCAAAGTCAATGCAAAGACGCGAATGCATGTGTGTGTTTGCGTCATTGCATTGACTTAAAATGTAATCTGTTGTGAGAAAAATTTGTTTTGCGTCCAGTGTGCAAGTGGCTTAAATCTACTATTATTGTCACTTAGGTTTTATCATTTTTAGTGGGGGAAAGGAATACAGCCTGATTGCTATGATCTCGTACTGAGTTTACATAATGAAAACATAATGAAGATTACATAATGAAAATAAATGTGTAACGTATCTTGCATTGTTGTCCATGCATGTTAATCATAAAGTTTTAAGCAACAACAGGGTGTAACAATAGGAACATGCTATCCATCGTTTATCTTCCCAATGATGCAGGGAGAAGAAATAAATGAGCAACCGTCATATTTCATTCCAACTTCATAAGTTTGATCTGACATAGTTTTGTTTTGAAATTCCATTCAAGTTCGCTAATGGTAATAATTTGCAAATGCCCTTGCTAGCCAGCTTACTCATATTCGTAATGCTTAATATAGATGCAAACGGGGCATAAAACATGCCTGAAGTAGCAAAGTAAAATGCAACATTAATGCATCATGCAGATATAGGACAGAGGCTTCTTTATTCCAATATTTAAAGGTGAGGAGCTCGTTTGATTGGTGAATATTTGACTCGGCTGTGTTAAACCTACTCAGGCCTTCTCTCCTCCCTCTTTGCCACTTTGGCCGGCAGGAGGGACAGAGGCGGGACAGAGGTGTACCTGCGCCTGGCACGAAATAGCTGAATACGCCTGGATATACCCCGTTGGCGCGGGGCTCCCCCCATTCACCGCGCCCGTGCCTGGTCAACGAATTCAGAGCCCTTAAAGTGTTAATTGTGGAACACATGACCCGCCTATTGTATAGTTCTGGAACTACACTGAGTTAATCCATTATTGCACTAAACAGACTGACCACTTTAGAATCATTTTAAGATTATAACTGAAAAAAACAAATATGAATTTAGACCACTTTTGTTGTCAGGGGCTAATTTGTGCTGTGTATGAGTGCTGAGCCCATTCCTCATCCTGCTGCAGATTGATGACATCACTCTGGAGGCGGGGAGACACGAGCAAGACCTGCGGGACCTGAGGAAGGAGATTGCGGAGTTACAGCGCCTCATCCAAAGGCTGAACACAGAGATGGAAGCCGTGAAGAGGCAGGTTAGTCAAGTAGGAGAATGGCCACCCAGAGCTCCCTTTCCTGTCCCTCATCACCCCCTCTCTCCTTTTTATCTAAATCCCACTGTCTACATCTGAATCATCGAGTTTCCAAAGGGCCCAACTCCTGTGAATTAAGAGGTCTGCATATCTTATAACAAAAAGGGAAACTTTCTTGTAATTTCATCCAAAAGTATCCCAATGACACTCTCTTGTGAGGAAATTAACCATAAATGTATGGGTTATAACGTATGGGCAAAAAAAAAAAAGATTAACTTTTCCTTTTCCTGAAAAAGAGTGTTCCTTGGAGTTGGGCCCTTTGCAAACTCAAGGATTCATTTATTTAGCGGACAGTATTGTCTAAAGCAACAAGTGCTTGCCACAGGTCATAAGAATAGGTCATAGGTCAAACATAGGTCAAAAAAAGTAAAATAAACATTAAGTTTTAGTTCACCCATAGCGATGAACGCAACTTACGTGGTCCAATCACCGCTAGCTCTGTGGCTTCCTTGTGTTTGCCCTCCTCCCTGTTGTTTGACTGCTTCCTCTTCCTGTTTGCTTCTGGTGCTCTCCACCCATCCATGACTGCCATGCACTCCAGAGAGAAAACATGGAGAAAGCAATAGTGGACATGGAGCAGCAGGGAGAGAGTGCGCGAGAGGAGGGCTTGAAACAAGGCCGCCTTCTAGATGCGGCACTAAAGAAGGCTAAACAGGACATGGCGCGTCAGGTCCGCGACTACCAGGAGCTCATGAACCTCAAGCTGGCCTTGGATATTGAGATTGCCACCTACAAGAAGCTTCTGGAGGGCGAGGAGATGAGGTAAAAAGCAGACAGACGAGTCTCCTGGCTCCTGGGTGGGTTTTGTTACTGAAACAAACATTCTCTTGCGTTTTTTTTCAGACTTGCTACCCAGTAGAAAACCCCATCTCGGCGTAACCCAATTGATATGTTGGGTAAGTAAATTGCTTATTTTATGGCAGTATTGTCATTGATACTTTGTTTGCGGTAATGTAAAAGCACTATAAAATCTCCAGTAATTTATCTATTGATGGTCTTGGTAAATGGACCCACACCATAACCTGATCATTATGCATGTTCAGTGAACTTTCCATTCAGAATTTACATTTGCATTTTTTTCCACAGTAAACATTCTTGTCAGGACTGCCAGGTTTAATACGTTCAGGATTTAAGGCAGGGTAGGTGAGATTTTTTAGAGGCATTTCTTGTTAGGGCTGTTGGAATTCTCTTAACAGCCCTATTGTAATCAATGCATTGAATGGTTTAAAACAGAAACAAAGAAAATCAGTTCTCTTTAGCGGTCGCCGGACTGTAGTAAGCCCGTCCAATCAGTTCATTTGGTGCAAATTAAATGAGTAGATGGCCTCCCGCATTTTTTTCTGACCTATCTATCTGTGTGCACTCGAGTGCCCTGTTTGTGCACTTATTGCATTTGTGTTGACAACGTTAGTGAAGCCAAATTCTTTACAGGTGCCTCTGGTAAAGCTTGGGAGCTCGTTGCATGAAAATGGCTAAAAAACTCCAGCCAAAATTTGTATTTTCAGCCATACCTTCATTTTTTAACAAAGCCAGAAAAGAAAGACAAAAGCAGAAAAGATGACACCTAAGGCTACGTTCAGACAGCAGGTCTTGATGCACAATTTGGATTTTTTGGAGAAATCCGGTTTTTTTATATGCGACTTTCTATCAGTTTTGAGTATGAACTGAATGCAACCCTGAAGTGACCCGCATGTGCACAAGAGGTCCTGAGGTAATACGTGACCACGCAGGCACACACTGTTTGTTTACGGAAGTAAATATTGAGGCATCTCGTCGCGGCATTTCAATAGCGTAAAGGTCGGATAAATGCGACCTGGCCGTTCAGACAGCAGTCGCATTGCAAAATATCAGATACGTATCGGATTTAGAACCACATATATGAAAGTGGCCTGGGTGTGATTTAAAAAAATCGGATTTGTGCTGTTCAACCTGTCTTTAACAGATTGGATACAGGTCACATATGGGCAAAAAAAATTGGAATTGCCTGCTGTCTGAATGTTGCCTAAGCATAGACGGATTAAGAGACATTGGGCCCCTGGGCACGGACATGTGAAATCAAGTGCATATTTTATACACATTTCCCTGTTATTCACATGGACATATTTGGGATTGTCAGAAACCTTCGGACCTCCACTAGAATTTAAAATGGGCCTGAAGTTTCACAAGCTTGAAAATCGCCGCTGCATTTGATGGACTCCAACTGGGGGCCTCTCGGGCTTAAAAGGTTAAAGGAGCCTATAGTCAAGTGACAGAAATAATAAATAAAACTATAAATTAATGAATCAATCAGGAAATCTCTCTCTCTCACGCACACACACATATATATGCAGGCCCATGTTATATGATTGAGGGGCCTTTATGGGTCCTTATGAACCTTGACTTTCCAGAAATTCCACATAAACAGCTCATTTGTGTGTGTGTGTGTGTGTGTGTGTGTGTGTGTGTGTGTGTGCGTGTGTTTGTGTGTGTGTGTGTGTGTGTGTGTGTGTGTGTGTGTGTGTGTGTGCGTGTGTGTGTGTGGCGGAGGGTCCATATCCATGACCATATGAGAGGCCCCTTGAAGAGAACTTGATCACACTTGATTTGAACTTGGTCTTTGGATTTCTCCCCACAGAGTTGAAGGGCCCATATTACATGGTGTAACCTCTAAAGTCCTGTGGATAAACCAAGGCGATAAACACCCACTTAAAATGCAACATGATGGTTTATTTCTTGTAATGTCTTCAAAGTGAATTTTCAGGCTATTCCTTCAGTTTGCCTGTAGGACTTTAATTATTGACAGGAACGATTAGGCCCCTTGACTATGCAACAAGAAGTACAAAGTGAATAGCGGTGACTTTGCGCAGAGGCTCAGGGCGCCCAAGGGCCCCCTGAGCCTCTGCGCAAATTCACCGCTATTCACTTTGTATTTCTTGTTGCATGATGGTTTATTTCTTGTAATGTCTTCAAAGTGAATTTTCAGGCCATTCCTTCAGTTTGCCTGTAGGACTTTAGTTATTGACAGGAACGATTAGGCCCTTTGACTATGCAACAAGAAATACAAAGTGAATAGCGGTGACTTTGCGCAGAGGCTTAGGGTGCCCAAGGGCCCCCTGAGCCCTTGGGCCCCTGGGCCTGGGCCCAGTAGGCCCGTTCATTAATCCATCCCTGAACCTAAGTATATTTTGGGTAGCTAAATCCCCTGCCTGTTGCATGCCCTCCTTGGACACTTGGTAACACTACCTATCAGTGATCTGCCAGTAGGAAGTAATAGACTGGGGCAGAATTTTCACCTTGTAAATGACAATAACTCTCAACCCTGTAATTACTCCCATTCACTTTGTTCGGTTTATTTGAAGTGAAAACAATTGTTTCGCTCAATCACAAGGACTAAGCAATAGCCTGGGCAATTTGTATTCAGATAACATAAAGGTTTGTTGCTTTCTGAACCTTAAATGCCATTGAAACAGCACAGATATGCATAAATGTGTATGCTTGTCTTGTCCAAATTTGCTTGGTTAGTTTTGCTATTTTGTTTGCTTGGCTGGTGGCCACTTAGCGCTAAATAAAATAACAGATCCATCATGACGTTGTTTCAATATGCTGGAAATGCTTTCCACTGCAATTATACTGTATGCTTCCAGAAGGTTAAATCGTCTTAAAATATATCTTACTTTTTAATGGATCTTTCATTCAAAAAAATCCTACAAGCGGAGATTTCTCTCTAATTATTCTCATTATTGTCACCCTATCAATCTCACATTCTGTAGTAGCCTAGTTTAGTCTGTCTGCTTCTCATTATCACTGCATAATCATTATAGGGTGCCTATTGGTTTTGATGTGTTGGTGTGTAGGTAGCTTGACAGTTGTTCAAGCAAAGTACATGGGAACAGATGTAGAGTAATCGTGCATTAAAAGGTGATAGGAGCTGCATAACCTTACTGGTGACTAGGTGACTTCTCAACACATTCTTTTCCTGGAAGTATTTAGCATAGCCTCTGATGTTTGGTTTCTGATTTTTTTAAACCACACCATGTTTAAACATATTTTCTAAGAAAAGGAAAATGCAGAAGATTGCACCTAAATGCCTTGAAAGGGCAGTAAGTTGTTTTATGCTTAAAAATATTTCACAGTTTAACATTGTACGCCACTAGCTTTTTTTTTTTTTTTTACCGGACTAGCTGATACTGAGCTGATACCAATCATGACACCTTACTCATCTAATATGTTGCAGTGGCTTTAATACATGCTGATGTCATATCCTCTTGGATGATATCATGAATATGATGTGGGAGCAGGATATGCTTGAGTTACAGCCTGCTAAAACTAACCTGTCTCATTTTTACCCAGATTTCTGAAAAATCCCCCTGCCTTGCTTGTGCAGATGACCAGCCATCATCACACAGATGCACGGAATCCCAAATGGCCACACAACCTATCTACCCTAAAAAGACCACAAAGAAAACAATCTTGGTGAAAGCCATTGA
The DNA here is from genome assembly GCA_029721435.1 of Gymnothorax reevesii. Classification (NCBI taxonomy): domain Eukaryota; kingdom Metazoa; phylum Chordata; class Actinopteri; order Anguilliformes; family Muraenidae; genus Gymnothorax; species Gymnothorax reevesii. The sequence continues at coordinate 31,990,553 of CM056590.1, forward strand.
GATCAAGGATGGAAAGATTATTTCAGAGAGCAATCACTCCTCTGAGGAGTAGCAAATATCTTAAATGACCTTTTTTGCCATTTGTGTAACATATTTCTCATCTTATAGGGGCCCCTATGTCAGTCTGTATGGGATCAATTGCTCAAAACAATAAATATTTGTCATTCTGGAGAACACTGTTTGACTGTTCAGACTACTTGACTCTCTATTTTAGTTTTATAGTTTTGCTGACAGTGTCTCTTGGAAGTGTTGCAGAATGAAATGGACAGAATTTTTGACTTGTGATGGGCTTTTATTTCTCGGATGTTGCCTGAGATTTTCGGCACAACTGGGCAGTTCTTGAAAAATAAAAAGATCTGCTGGTGACAGAAACGTGTTGCGACTTTTGTGAGTCATTACTGTGTCTGTGTGTGGGTATGCAGGCACAGTATGTGTGAACTTGCATATTCAAGATAAAGGGCAAGGAAATTATTTATGCCATGAAATGAGTTTTCCCAGAAATCATGTAAAATCAACCACTCCAGGGCTGAGACACCCGAAAAAGTTGACCCTCAAATTTTTGGAGATTTTGGCTGAAATTAATCAGAAATTATATTATTATGAAAACATAAAAAGGGCAGGGAAATAATTTTATGCTAAGACACGTTTCCCCAGAAATCATGCAAAATAGACTGCTCTTGGATAAGAAACCCAAAAAAGTGGACTGAACAAAGCTTTCTGGTCTTTTGGCTGGAATTAATCACAATTGACCTAACTACTATGACAACATTCATAAAAGGGCAGGGAAATGATTTCATGTCAAGAGATGAGTTTACCCAGAGGTCAAGCAAAATTGATCACGCCAGAGAGATATGAACAAACTATTATGAAAACACTCAAATTAGGGCTTGTTGAAGAGTTTGTGTCAAGATATGAGTTTCCCTAGAAATCATGCAAAATCGCCCACTTGGGGCGAAAAAAGTGGCCAACACAAAATTTTTCGCGATTTTAGCTGAAATTAATGAGGAATGACAAAACTATAATGTAAACATTAAAAAGGGGGCAGGGAAATGATGTTATACCCAGAAAAAAGCTTCTATGAAAATCATAACAAATCGGCAGTTTTGGGGCTTGAAAGTCAAAATTCGGGACTCAAGAAAATTTTCCAGGACTTAAGCTGAAATGACACAAAAATGATCAAATTGTCATGAAAACATTAATTAAAGGGCAAGGAAATGATTTCATGCCATGAAACAGGTTTGCTTGGAAATCATGCAAAATCAACAACTTCAGGGCTTCAAAAACAAAACAAAAAAATGGACCAAGACAAAATTGTCTTGTATTTTGGCTGAAATTAATCAGAAAAGACAACTGTCATGAAAACATTAATGAACTGGCAGAGAAATGATTTATAGAAAGAAACAGGTTTCTGCAGAAATCATGTAAAATCAACCAATCCAGAACTGAGAAACCCAACAAACCCAACATTACATTTTCTGGGATTTTTGCTGAAAATCAAACAGGTAATGTAAACATTATGGGCATATTAGTTCAGTTATTTTTAATTTATTTAGCCAAAATCCAAAAAATTTTGTCAGGTCAAATTTTTTTGGGTTTTGAAGTCCCGGAGTGGTTGATTTAGAATGATATCTGGGCATAAAATCATAATCATTCTCTTTTATTGATGTCTTCACAATATTTGAGTTATTACTGATTATTGTCAACCAAAATCCAAGAAAATTTAGTTTGATCTTTTGTTGGGGTTTTGAAGCCTCGGAGTGGCGAATGTCAAATGATTTTCAAGAAAACATTTTTCTCAGCATAAAATCATTTTCCTCCTCTTTATTGATTTAGTCATAATATGTGAGTCGTTTTTGATTAATTGTGTTGCCAAAATTCAGGGGAATTTGCTTGGTATTTTTTTTTAAATTCACCGCCTTGGAGTGGTAAATTTTGCACGATTTCTAGGAATATGCTTTTTTTTGCATGAATACATTCCCCTGCTCTTTTAGTAAAGTGTGAAATATATTTTCGATGTTTCTTACTCTTATTCATTTCAGTCAAAATCTTGGGGGGGGGGGGGGGGGTTAAGCCCCGGGGTTGCTAAATTCCAGTTCTTGGCATAAAATTATTATCCTACCTTTTTTTAGTAATGTTTTCATGATATTTGGATCATTACTGATTATTTTCAACCAAAATCCAAGAAAAGGTTGCCTGGGCAAAGCCTTGGAGTGACTGATTTAGCATGATTTCTGGGGGGAAACTCATTTCTGGGTATAAAATCATTTCACTGCTTTTATATGTGTTCATATCATTTAGGATTTTGGTTATTTCTAATTAATTTCAACTAAAGTCTTACAAAATTTTGATCGGTCGTTTTTTACATTTCTTTTTATCTCTAAGCACCAGAGTAATTAATTTTGCCAGATTTCTCGGATAATTTGTTTAATGGCTAAAATTTCCAGGCCCTTTCCAGTTCATATCTTCATCATTTCAATTTCATTTCAGCTTAAATCTCAGACATTTAGTTTCATCAGTTCCTTCAGGTTTTGAAACCCTGAAGTGATAGATTTTACATAATTACTGGGGAATCCTATTGCTTGACGTACAATCATTTCCCAGCTCGTTTATTGAACTTTTTATTCTATTTAGCTCACCTCTGATTAATATCTGCGAACACTCAAGAAAAATTGGTTTTGACCTTTTTTTTTTTGGGTTTCCCAATCCCCAGATTTGTCAACTTTGCATGGTCTTTGAAGGAACTTGTTTCTTGGCCCAAAATCATTTCCTTGCTCTTTTTAATTAAAGCTTTTATTTTGTTAAGATTTGTACATTCCATTTTTGGGGTTTCCAAGGTACAAAATAATTGACTTTGCATATTTTCTGGTGAAACTTCCTGGCAGACAATAATTTCCCTGTCTGTTTACTGAAGTTTTGAATGAAGTTAGGTCATATCTGAATAATTTCAGCCAAAATCTCAAAAACATTTTTGTTTGATACACCTTTTTAGGTTCTTTTTTTTCCCAAGCCCCAAAGTGTAAGCTCCTCATGATTTCTGGGTAAACACGTTTCTTGGCATGCAATCTCATTCCTTTTATATCTTGTGATTATAGTACAAATCCATATAACAATATAATCACCATTTTGAGGGCACAGTTTGGATTTTATATGAAACCTTCAAAATTTAAGTAATAAGAAAATCACCTAATTTCATTTACTTTTCTTAACATTTTTCTTGATTATTTGATTGGTGAGCTGTAAAACTTATTGCATACATGGAAAAGTGCCAAACTTTTAAATCTGTCAAATGGAATATTTTGATACAGTGAAACATTCTGTTTGGAACACAATAAAAAACACTTTTTTTCAAATCACTTTTTATGAAATATTTAGATTGAATCTGAATGTCTAGATTCCAAGTATTCCAAAAATATAACCTTTGCTTTTGTTTGACAAACAATTACTGAGCTATTGAGCTTTGAAAATGTTCCAAATACCTCTAAAACATTCCAAATGTCACCAAAACGTTCCAAATGCTCTAAATCGTGGTAATTTGGAACATTTCAAATATTTTTTTTTAGAATTTCAGAGGCAAATAATCCCTATGAAAACATCTCCACTGTTTTTATTATGTTTGGAATATTTTATTAGGCTTTTTCCATCGCAAAATTATCTCTAAAAAAGTCCTGCTCAGGGGTCCATTAGACCCCAAAGCCTTTTTCATGGCTACTGAAGGAACCACTCTGTCGAATTCACTGTTTTTTTCGGTGAAAGTGTGAAATGAGTTGCCTGAAGATTACATGAAAGAAAAACTTGGTATATTCTCATCCAACAAAGATATGCCAATTTAAAGTCTTCCAGGGTCCATTGGACCCCAAAACACGGGAATGGGGTTAAAATAGTTGACTAACAAACATTTTCCAGCGCCCCCTGTCGGTTTTACTCCTGAACCTCCATCAGTCTCGGTGGCCCACAATGCACCGCGCTCGTGACAAAACAAAACATCGCCATTTCCAGCTTTCGCAGCTTCTTATCCGCGCCGAACTCCGCAAATAGGTCACGGACGGCTGGAGAAAAGGCGAGCTTGTATCATCTTGAAAACGACTAAATTGAAGCATTAGGCGATCATTTGTCGTCAACTTAGGTTTCTAATCCGCTATTAAACCTCAAAGAAAAAGAAGAACAAGAGAAAGAGAAGAAGAATAGAATCTTTCATCCATTAGCACTCTTAGTAGCGTTGGTTACTACCTGATGTCCTGGCCTCCGCTCGAATGGGATTTCTCAGTCGCGCTGGCCCTGGTTGATGTGAAAGTAGCATCTCTCTGCCACGGTGACTGATCGTAAACACAGCTAGCGAGCCAACAAGCTTTCGTTAACCAGGTAAGTTAGGTTTAGGGGAATGAAATGGCGTAATGCCCCTGTTTCAGTCAGGAACAGATATTTCCACCTGTCACCAGTTTAAATAGTTCTTGTTTTAACTTAGCTAAGTTGGCTTGGTAGTTAGGTACAGTAGCGATAGCCATGTTTGTTTTCTAACGCTGCTTTCACACTGGAGGCGAAACGAATTTTCCGCACGACAGATTACATTCAAAGTCAGTGCAAAGACGCGAGTACAGGCGAACGTGTATTCGCGTCTTTGAATTGACTTTAAATGTAATCTGTCGGGCGGAAAATTCGTTTCGCGTCCGGTGTGAAAGCGGATTAAGTTACTGTAGCTAGTTAGCTAGTGCTATAACATGTACAGGGGCCTTATTAGCCGTGCAAGTTGCCTAACAGTTATCCAGTAAGCCAGTATTTGTAATGTTCATTTACTAGTTAGCTGTTTTAAATTTGCGTCTCGATTCCAATTAGCTAGCTAGTTATGTTATAGTCGTTGGTACGAACTAAGTAATGGCTTGCTGTTCGATAGTCTGGCCAAATGATCTTGGATGAGTTAACGTTAACTTAGTGGCTTGTGTACAGGTTGGTTAGCTGGCCAGCTCGCACACATCTTTCACATTTAAGTTACATTTCTTTTGTTACTAAGCTGTCAAGTTGTCTCACCACCTTGGCTTTTGCTAAACTCATGATCTTGTAAACCAAGTTTAGATGTCGCCAATCGCTAATTATGCTGTGGTGCAGTTAGTTGTGGAGTTCCCTGTCGCATAATGAATTTGCTATGCTTATGCCACTTTTAGTTACTTAATTTAGTCGTATGTAAACCAGTTGTGGATTAGTTTTATAGACCAGTTGACTGGTTAGTTATTATTTGCGGGATTCAAAAGCTTGTTCATAGGGTAGGGCTAATCTTCTGTAAACATTCGGCTGAAAAACTAGAACCATCTATACTTTTCTCCATAATTTCTCTATTTCTTAATGTATCGGGATGAAATTTTCACCAGTTATTCGAGATGCGCGGTATATCTATCAATAAGAAATTATGAAGGAAAGTATAGATGGTTGTAGTTTTTCAGCAGAATGTTTTCAGCAGATTAGCTCTATCCTTGTAAATAACAGATTTGAACCATTTTGGGGAGTTCTGGGTCACCCCTCTTGCTGCCACTGCGAGCCTCTGAAACTGCTAAACCTCAAGCTAATCAAATTATCTTTCTTCATTTACCACATAATTATTTGAATTGTGATCATTAATGGAAATAAAGTATTGAGCGGCCTTTATAGGCACCCTTTGTACGTCTGCTGTTTACCTGTCTGTCAACTTAATTCAAGCTGAAAGACCATTGTATGCAGCGGACCATATAAATATGTCAAAGGAAAATCTAAACAATGTCTTCGCCTTAAAAGTGTTTATAAAATAGTCCAAATCCCCATTTCTTTGTTACCAAATCTATTTTTATACATCTCCTTATGTCAGCATTTGGATGAAAATCTTTCCATCCCATTTGAGAAAATCGGTCCAAATGATTTTGATGCTAAAATGTTGGTATAAATGTGTAAACGCATATTCCCAGAGTTCAACTCGTAAAAAACTGCACTAATTGTGGACAAAAAAAAATTGAGAACTAATTCGTATTAGGCTACCATTGTATAAACATTAACCACATGATCTGTCCATACCAGGAGCACCAAAACTTGGTCTTGGTGCCTTCTGTGCATGCTGGTTTTCTTTCCGATCTTTATTGCCACTGTAGGATTTCAATAAGCAGTTAATTTTATCTGATTGGGTACATTTTGTGTTTAATGAAATTTTTTGCTGCCTTAAGCCTAATTTTTGTTGAAAGATCCATTGGCGCCACGAGGAATAAAATGCCCTTGAAAGCATTATTGTTATTCCCCCATGTAGCAAGGAATTTCAAGTAACAACTTTTACGGACGTGTCAAATTAGACACTGAGAAAATTCGTAAGCTCCAAATCAGGTTGTTGGACACAGGTGTTTGGAGTTCTTTCTGAGTAATTAGCTTGCACTTAATAACTAAAAGATAATGCAAAATAGGTATGACTTTGTCATGTGCCTGTCATATATAGTTAACTTTTTCAACCAAGTGTCCATAGTTCCTCCGATTAGGAACCTATTTTGGATAATTTCCTTTTGAAGCAGTTGTTACTCATTTCACAATGTGGAGATGGAATTTGACCTTCTCTGCATGTTTGCATATCTGTGAAAATATGTCTTAAGAGGATAAATTACTGCTCTAAAGATAAATGCACCACATTTAGACAAATGAACAGCTTGTTGGACTCCATGATTGCAATTATGGTTGAAATACAGGCTAGAATACACACGGAGGCCATTGGACTCAGTTTGGGAACTGGTGGTCTAGACCTGGGGTGGGAACTTTATTCAGGAAGGGTTGCTCTGTGTGTTGGCTTTCATTCTAACCTAGCAGGTACACACCTGGTTCTACTAATCAACTTCTGGAATCTTTGCTAAGGACCTTGGCTGTGTCAGAAATCACTCACTACTCACTATATAGTGCACTATATAGTGGGTTCGCCATTTTGTAGAGTTGTCTGAATTGTTTAAGAATTTTTATCCCCTATATAGTGAACTCATTACATCCCACAATCCACCGCGAAATGTAGTGAACATTGGTCCGATGGTCACTAACCAAGCTATACGTCCCATCATGCACTGCACACAAACAGAAAAGCTCAGAAAAGGCTGCGATTAGTCAACGAAGTTTAAAAACAGGCGCAAGATATTTATTAGCTTCAGGCGTGAAAATGTTTTTTTTCTTTTTCTTTTGAATTGAAAACCAAGCAGCGCAGGAGACCCATTTGTTATACAGGATATAAACAAACATTTAGGTACAATGAAAACGAATAATGATGAGTTTGAGGACAAAAAATAGATGATGATATAAAAAATGTATGGCAAATTTTATTATTTAAATGATAATGGTAATCACAAACACGGTGGGAAATATACTCCGTTCGGTAAGTACAAAAATACATCCAAATCCTTCAACTGAAGGTAGCCTACTATTTAATTTAGCGACAGCAATGACACTATTAACAGCTGGACAAAACGAGCCAGGTAGTGTACGAAAGCGTTTCTTCCCTCTGCTAATGAGCTCACTACATAGTGAGTCCCTTTATAGTGAGTAGGGAATAGTGAATGAGTGAGTGATTTCAGATACAGCCCTTGATTAGCAGAATCAGGTGTATAACTTCCTGGTTGGACTGAAAGCCTGCACCGAAACCAGGGGCATGTTCAAGATCGTGGGGTTGAGCGAGAGTCTGCGAGTTCCTGACTCTTGAATGAATAAATAAATTTGCAGAATATCTGCGAACAGTCTCGCCTTGTTTTTCAACATGGCGTTCAGTATTGTCACTGCTTGTTCAATTGAATTTGATGCAAACCTGTGCTGGCAGCCATTTTGGAAAACATGCAAGAACTCACAAGACGTTCAAAACTTTGGCGTCTTCCCTCACAAGACCTAGGCGCGAGACCCTTCGATTTTGAACATGCCGCAGCTCTCTCTGGATGAGGGTCCCCACCCTTTTCTAGAGCAATCACGGCCCAGCATGTAAACAATATGGCGTCCATCGTGATTGCAAACATGTCAGGGAAAGAAGTCAAATTAAAATGCCATTTGCACCTTAATTTTGTGAAAAATGAAGGATCGGCTCCTGTGGCAGCATTGGGGTAGACTGAGGTTATGAACTGCCATAATATCTCTTGATTACATTAAGGCGGTCAGAGTCAAGAAATCTCTGAGGACATTTACCAGGTCAAGTCATACCAATTGCAAAACAATTTATTGGCCTAGTGTCAGTGTAATGTAACCTGACTTGGGGTATATTCGGTGAGACACTCTTTGATAGAAAAGAACTGCCTTCCTACTTTATGGCTTATGTACTGCCAAATGCCTTTTGGCAGGCGAAAGATGCTGATCCGAAGTGCCCTGATCAACAGTACATTTATATCTGTTAATTGCGGAGACGTGCCTTTATTAGAGCCAACCATGATTTAGTACTTGATGGAACAGATTATGACTTTACGATAATTAACAACTGATTTCACACAATGCAGCCAATGACATTAATGGATAAATCCAATCAAACTTGCTTCTGGTGTGTTCGCACCAAGTTCATCCCTCTCACGAATCTAACGCATGTGTGTGTCATGGCTTGTTGTATGACATTTTTCTTTCTAAATGCCATTTTGATTCGGTACTGTCCATGACCGGGGACTGCCTAACTAATCGTAAGATGTCTGGGATTAACTTTAAAAGCAGACATCCTGGAAAAGTGTGTGTTCACCGCAAGTTTAACAATACTAGCTAGCTAACCTTATCATTGTTCTGAAAGTGATTGTTCAGTTCCAGTGAGCTATCTAACATTAGCCCTGTTTTGATAATTGAGGTTATGCATTGACTACTAGCTAGCTAGGTGCCTAATTGTAACTAATAGCTGGTTAGCCAACTTGCTCACTACAGTCCAACATCTAAAATGGACTAATCCTCAGTCATTTGGTGTACGATCAACTTCGTTCCATTTTACTAACTAGACAAAACATGGATGGACTGCAGCTTTGTTATTAGAAAGTAATCCAGGTTGTTACATTTAAGATTGTAATTATTAATAGCTAGCGGCTGATTTCGTTTGTTGGAAGTCGGTTATATGGAGTTTTCTTATCAATGGAAAAACTGATAAAATTACTGAAAATAATATGTATCATTCTCACAGAATGAAGAGAGGACTAAAATGTGATGAGGAAGACGGCAGTACATCTGTGGAGGGATGGGCGGAGACTGGCAAGAGGATGCGGAGTGTAGATGAGGAGCCTGAGGAATCTGTTTCTAATTGGGGCTGCCTGCCCCAGGAGATTCTGTTGCACATCTTCCAGTATCTACCCCTACTCGACCGCGCCTACGCCTCCCAGGTGTGCCGCGGCTGGAACCACGCCTTCCACATGCCCGAGCTGTGGAGGTGCTTCGAGTTTGAGCTCAACCAACCTGCCACCTCTTACCTGAAGGCCACCCACCCAGATCTCATCAAGCAGATAATCAAGAGGCACTCTAACCACCTCCAGTACGTCAGCTTCAAGGTGAGGGCATCCAGTGTTTTCAACTTTTTATTTTTTGTTTAATTTATATTGTATGAATTTCTCATTTTCTGTTCTCTTGCTTTGAAAGTTTTATGTCCACGATTTAGTACGGCTATTCAAAATCAGTGCAGCATTTTTCAGACTTGCAGACCTATGTGTATTAAAGGAAGGAGGCACTGTAAAGTCCTGTTTGGTGATAACAAGGATATATGTATGGTTTCTGTGTAAGTGCTCTGAAGTGTCAGATTTTAACCAACGATTTTGCTTCAGTGCAAACTCACAGCTGCACTGTGGGCACCAGTTTTCATGAACTATTTTGAAATTTTCATTTTATCCAAATGAACATCTTTCACCATCATTACGAGTGGAAAATTACCTAAATATATGCAGTTTAGTTGCTCCTTGAAAGTATTAGTAGGAGGTTAACAATATTTCCTGGCTAGTCCTTCAGTGTCCTGTATGTGGGATGTGGATCTGTAAATGCACATTTTCACGTCATGTCAATTCATTTAGGTTTCATGCAACCTTCAAGCTTGCTCTGCTGCTGTAACTTTTGTCTGCTTATTATGTTAAATTAGTGGCAGGAGGAATCACATCAGGGATGAAACATAGGTCTTTGTACATTAATGAGCAGCACTGAATAAAATGTAAATGATTAAAAATATTCTGTATAATATTTTGTACAGACATTTCAGCACATTCCATCTTTGTTGCTGTTGATCTTGACAGAAAAACAAGAAGTCCGGCTGGACTATATGGCAAAAAATTAATTTGGATTTTTACCCCTCAGCCCTCAAGGCTGACGGGGTTTTGCTATCCTTCGTGTGGTTGGGCGGGCGGGCGTCTCCAAAAACTTCGACATCGGGCTGAGGGGTATTCCGTGCATTGCACGCCTATTTATTTTTTATTTTTTCCTGTACCGTATGAGTCACTATCGATGGATATCACAATATCAGAGGTGCAAACCTGTTAGTCTTCGGCAAAAATCAGTTTTTAACTCAAAGTGGGTCATCCAAGAGCATTTTGTCGATTTGCATTAAAAATATTTGGGGGGATTTTACGTCTCATCCAAGTCATCTGCGAGTTGGTACCATAGAACTCAGCCAGAAGGTAATATGTTATCAGTGGCATCTTGTCTGTTGTGTTTTTTTGTCTATTTGTTTGTTCTTTAGTTGACAGGATATTTTAAAAAGTACTGTACGGTTGTCTGTTAAATTCTGTTTGTTGATGGAGTAAGTGCCATGGAGGACGTGAACACATTTTGGTGAAGGTATGACTCATTCTTGATCCGCCAGCTGAAAGAATTTCTCTGCGCATTAAGATGGCACTGTACAGACTCGTCTAGCTTTCGTCTTGAACGATCGTCAAGGATTTTTGACAAGGCGGAGGTAATGCACTTTACCAGTGCCTATTTGTCTGTCATAAACCCACTTCACTTTTTTTTTTCTTTTTTCTTTTCCTAGGATGGTAAATGCATTAGTTATCTTTCTTGGAGTCACTGGCTTACCCTGGTAGTATTACTCTAACCTTAACCAGTGTCAATTCTCATGTCTAAACCTAACCAAGCCAACCAATCAACCTAGGGCAATGAGTACTCGCCATTTTGAGTATCTGCGTATCTCAGGAAAAAAGTAACAAAAATTTGGCCACCCCGTGTCATCACATTCATGTGCAAGCTAACATTTTCCTGTGTGCTCTGTTGGCTTAGCTCCGCTGTTAGCGGATAGGCAGACTTTTGCTGCAAACGTGAGATAAGATTTAGCTGCTCAGGCCGCAGGATATACTTCCAGGCAGCGTGGAACACACTCGTAAGCGACTTGTTTTCTGAGTAATTATGCTGGCGGTAAGGCTTGCTTTTCAACTTTGGTTTCTTGTAGCTTGCCATGGTAGCTAGCGAAGTTTGCCTTGGCGTTTCTTGATTGACTGGCGTAGCGCGGCATTGGACGGTTCAACATTTGTATCTATCCTGTGCTGACTGCCTGTAGTGCTCCGTTAAACAACAAATTGGAAACAAATCAGGAACAGCGACGCACATCTGACTGTTTCAGTTCTTGCACCATTACCTGGATATTGGCCGATACAGAGTACTGATTGGACACCAGTGTTTCCTTAATAAGCAGCATGCCTCACTGTGTAAGAGACCTTTTTTTTGCATTCTTTTATGGGTCAGGCTGCATCAGGCTTGACTTCCAACGCTTTCATAACTTTGTGAAACGAATTGATGTAAATGTACTCTATTATTAAAAGTATTCGAACTGAGAATGTGAGCGGAGTGTAGCAGTGATCATTACCTGTGTGATTTTTAAATGCTGTTCTGCTGCTGTTCTCTGCTGTTCATTTGATTTAAAGCTAATTTAATGACATGGAACAGACACTAGCCGGTGCGAGACATTATCGGCAACAAAAGCATCTTGAAAAAGACACCGCAATGTGCACGGCAACCTTCAGTGCAATCCAGAAAACCAAGTATACTTTCAGGTTCAAGGGGTCAGTTGGCCATTCTTGTGCTCGAGGGAGAAGATGTGAGGCTCAGTTAGCAAGGTTCTCTGTAAGAATATCCACACTGCAGGCACAAAGGAGAAGGTTTGTTGACAACTGACCCTGTTGAAGAAAGGGGGGCAGGAAGAGTTTGGTTGCCAGCTAACAACCAGTGTCAAACAAATCTGCTGAGGTGGAGGGCAGGCAGGGCAAACTGGGGCATATTGCTGCTCAAATGAAGAGAAGGCTCAGGAAATATTGTTACTGACAAAGGCTAAAGAGCAGTAGTCATGTGCTTTTGTGGGTGGGTGGGTGGGAGGCTACTGGGGAATAAATCTCTTCATACTCATATATTTGACTGTGTTTATGTTATTGTTAGTACTGGTTCACATACTATAGTAGGTGTGAATATCACTGACACTCGCTTTTATGTGTGCACTGAAAAGAGCTCCCGTGGAAAAATGTAGCTCGCACCACGGGTAGGGGCCTGGGTGCCGCACATTGATGAATTGAATCATCTTTTTGGGCCATTTCTAGTTTTCACCCCTAAAAATAAATTAAGACATGTTAATCTAAGGATTCAATTCTGCACCTGAATGACAGTTTAAAATTGCCAAAAGTTAGTGTTGTTAAAGTATTACTCAGGGCATTAAAAATTACAAATGACTATGGGCTGCAAAGGGTTGTTACTACCTGCGACAGAGATGCTGGTATTGTTTTCACTTGGTCTGCCTTTATCATTTGGGAAAATTTCAAAAAGAATAGTCTGAAATCACTATACAATGGCTATGAAAGATTTTTTAGTATTTTTCGCATATCTGAGTTTCTGTTTGAGGAAAATCCTTTTGAATGCAATAGCATTGCAACCTTTCAGGATGCAGTCACAAAGCACTGCTGGTGTGCAGTTGATATAAAAAAGGGTGTTTGAGTTTGAAGATAGAGGTCGGAGTACGCTCTCACTGAACACATTATAATGAGGCCAGCTATGCAAAAAGAGCATCACTGTCTTAGCTGGTGTGATCCCAGACGGTCTCTAGTTTGAAACTGAGATTAAAAAGATGCTGATATAGTTAGCTATGCTTTGACCATGCTCAAAAGCGTAATGCCATTGAACGCAGATGAACTGTTCGGATGTCTACATACACTGCTGATTCCTTTTAATATTGTTGTATATTGTAGACTGTAACAGTGGTCCTGGAGTGCGCGGCTGGTTTTGTGGTGTTACATTCTCTGTACGGTGTGCTGCTCACTCTCAGGTGGACAGCAGTACGGAGTCGGCAGAGGCAGCCTGTGATATCCTGTCCCAGCTGGTGAACTGCTCACTGAAGACCCTCGGCCTCATCTCTACGGCGAGGCCCAGTTTCATGGAATTACCCAAGGTACTGTGCATGACCTGGCCCATCATATCTGAACTGTCGCTTGTGTTCAACATTATATTTGATCTTTTATTAGATTTTGTTCCGGCAGAATTTCTTATTGTGTATCCATTGCTGAATTTTTCTTTCTTGGGTTTTATTGCACAGAAGCGTAACATAACCCAATGGAAGCTTTGGAATGGTTGGATTTATTCAGCAATCACGCACACAGGATGCTTTTCATCTGCTGCCACTGGTGTGATGACTTGCATTCAGGCTAGGAAATCTTTCATGTGTATATGCAGTGAAGCAACACGATCCATTTCACTGTTAACTAAACATGTCAACTTTTTGTTAACCCCCCCAGTCTCATTTCATTTCTGCCCTGACGGTGGTGTTCGTCAACTCCAAGTCGCTGTCGTCTCTGAAGATCGATGACACGCCGGTGGACGACCCGTCGCTGAAGGTTTTGGTGGCCAATAATAGCGACACACTCAAGCTGCTGAAGATGAGCAGCTGCCCTCATGTTTCTCCTGCTGGTGAGACCTATAGGCTAATCCTTACCACTACCCCTTCACTTATCTCAAATTCTCCTAAGCCATAATTATCAGTCATGTTGGGGGACCTCTAACCCACTCCAAGAGGGCTTTGGTTGCAGACAGATGGCGGATTGGTTAGTCATCAGGTGCGCTTGGCCTTGGGTGCTGTGAGGGCTCTTAAGCCAATAAGTTAGGCGATGAAGTGCCTGTAACCAGCAGATACTCCGTCACTATTGATCTTTTGAGAGACCCGTTTGCAGCAAACCCCACAGCAGTCTGCAAATTCTGCTGCACTCTATTGCTAAACCAGAGGCTGTTCAAAACTGAGCATCTGTTGCCAACTGGAGAACAAACTTGCTTCTAGCAGGATAAACAATGCATTGATTGTAGAAATGAAAGGTCAGAGGTCATGTTTTCTAATTGAGTAATTATACAGTTATAACTTTCCTAATTTTAAATGATTCCTTTGATCAATGATCTCTAATCTTAACAATTTTATGGTTAGCAGTCATTTAGTTAAATGGCACAAACTTCAGATTTAGATGAAAAGCCAAAGGAAGCTTAATATAGCTGCTGCCTGCTCCCCTGAAAATGTTTATTAGATTGACACGCGTTGCCTGAGGCTGTATTGTTCAAGTGTGATGATAATACCATATACATATACTTCTGTGCAAATGCAAAGCAATCTGGTCATTTAATCCCATTGATGGGTAATTATTTTGAGCCACTTAAAGGGCACAGGAAAAGCAAATTGAATATAGTCACGAATGTTTGAGACTGTGCTAAAAATATCTTGTTCCCATGTTATGATGATAAAATATACCGCGCCATCTTGACCGAACAGGCCTGGCAGTAGCACCCTCCCAGAAATTAAGTGTGGAAAGTATTTTTTTCCTGAAATAGATTTCATGACCTGTGAATGTGAAGGGTTTTTCATTGTAGTGTCCGCTTGTTCAGTTGGTTGCATGCGCAGCTGAAGCACAATGCGAGACAATGTCAGGGACATTTGAGTCACGTGCTGGGAGGTGACAGGTGCCAAGGTAATAATGGAATGGAATTACTCGTCCACTAATTAATGAGGTTTCCACCAGAGACGTGGTTTAATTATCGGGTTTTGCTCACAGGAGGAAAGCACGTTGATTGCTGAAACCCGTCCATCTCTGTTACTGTCCATTCGCTAGCTCTCGGCTTCTTCATCGTTATTAAAGATGCAAATGGAATAATTGGCGTAATCGTGCCTTGCCTCCTCCCAGGGATCTTGTGCGTGGCCGACCAGTGCCACGGCTTGCGCGAGCTGGCCCTCAACTACCACCTGCTGAGCGATGAGCTGCTCCTGGCGCTTTCCTCAGAGAAGCACGTGCACCTGGAGCACCTGCGCATCGACGTGGTGAGCGAGAACCCCGGTCAGACGCACTTCCACACCATCAAGAAGAGCAGCTGGGACGCTATGGTGCGCCATTCGCCCAAGTTCAACCTGGTCATGTACTTCTTCCTGTACGAGGACGAGTTCGGCCCTTTCTTCCGCTACGAGATCCCCGTCACCCACCTCTACTTCGGGCGCTCGGTCAGCAAGGACGTTCTGGGCCGGGTGGGGCTGAACTGCCCGAGGCTCGTGGAGCTGGTGGTGTGCGCCAACGGGCTGCGGCCGCTCGACGAGGAGCTCATTCGCATCGCCGAGCGCTGCCAGCAGCTGTCCGCCATCGGGCTGGGCGAGTGCGAGGTGTCGTGCGGCGCCTTCGTGGAGTTCGTCAAGATGTGCGGCGGGAGGCTGTCCCAGCTGTCAATCATGGAGGAAGTGCTGGTGCCCGACCACAGGTACAGCCTGGACGACATCCACTGGGAGGTGTCCAAACACCTGGGCCGGGTCTGGTTCCCTGACATGATGCCTACTTGGTGAACCCCCCCCCCCAGTACAAGCCCAAGCACTATGACTAGAGTTTGAACATTTGTGAAATTTTAGTCTCCCTCTTTTCCTTGCCCTGACTTCTTGTCTCATCCCCTGAGGACTGCTCATTCTCTCAGGCTCGGGGGGGAAATAAACGATGGGCTCTTCAGCTCTCGTAACGATCACTACACGGACCGCTCTAGGGGTTTTTATACCCTGGTAAATGTGGCCCATGGCCCTTTGTGGCCTGGTAGATGCTTTGACCTCCTCATGCTCAAGCCGGGAGGCATGTTTGTTTCTGAATGTGTGTGTGTATGGTTTGCCTGTGTGTGCGTAAGCATGCGTGTGTACATGTCTGTGTGTGTTGAACATGGTGCAGGTCGCTAAGCTAAGTGTGTCTGGATGTCCCCATTTCTGGTGGCATAGAGAATATTATCGTATGTTTGTCTAACTCAATGTCGGGTGTAAATAACAGCAAATGATTACATTGCAAAATTTGATATTCTGGTGATGCGACTCGGTTGTGTTCGAAATGTACAGTAAAATATGTCATTAAATAATTAAATCAAGCTGACCGTAACTAGTAACTTGTAAAACCAGGTGAAACTTCTGATTAATCTACCTTTTTTTTCACCATTACACAGGTGTTTAGCCTAACCTTTTATTTTTGTTTAAAGATCAACTCTTTATCTTTCAGGGTTCGTTAGGACTTTGCTAATTAGTTTTAAAAGGGGACCTGGACACATTACTCTGTTTTCTGTCTGTGCAGAGAGAGCCGTTTGGCTTGCGCGGTGCTCCACTCACCTGCATATTTAAACTGTTTGTCCTTCTCGTATCCTGAGCGACTGCCTTGGGTTTTGTAAATCCCATCAGTTTATCCTGCTGGATATTCACTGAAGATATTCAACCACTTTGTTTTTGGATACTGTGACGGTCCCACCTGAGAAACAAACCTGCAGTATCTGCTTACACTATACGGCATAAACACGGCTCTTTGTGCTACTCGCCCTCTGTCTTGAGGACTGAGGTGAAGGCGGGTTGGCCTCATACATGTCATTAGTGTTTCACGCACGTGTCCCCAGTGTCTCTCAGTGCTGTACTGCTTGAACATTGATGTCTGTGATTGATCCGCAATACTTATGATGGGTTTATGAAGCATACCGTTGTAGTATATGTATTTAGTATATGTTTGTCTTTGTATAAATGTAAAGATGTATTTTTTCATTAGAACGATGATGCACCTTATCTGTACTGAATTGTAACTCTTAACCGCGGGACATGGGATATTATTATTATCATTATTATTATTATTATTATTATTGGTATTGAAGTTGGACATTTACAAAGTAAAAACAGTAGAATTTCATCATCAAAAGCAAGGGCTCACTGAATTTCTCTTTACAATCCACGAAAGACTACAAGTCCCGTTTGCAGTGATAAGTTGTAATCGTTAGTAAGTGTCAAAAACAATAGCTCTAACTTGGCAATGATCAAGTGAACTTTTTTTCTGAAGCCTGTATGGAACATTAAAAATGCATTTCAAAATGAAATGGTCATGGATATCGTGCAGTGAATTCCTTCCAGTGAGGTGTTTTTGCTTCACTGTTCTCTTCTGATAAGGAAACTTAATGCTTATGGTTAGTTATGGTGGTTATAGAACCTGGTTATAGTGAAATGTAGGGCTGTTGACGACAGCCAGTCCAAAACATATGTCCGTAATGACATACAGTGGCGCTTGAAAGTTTGAACCCTTTAAAATTTTCTGCATAAATATGACCTAAAACATAATCGGATTTTCACACAAGTCCTAAAAGTAGATAAATTAAACCCAGATAAACTAAAGAGGCAAAAATATCATACTTGGTCATTTATTTATTGAGAAAAATGATCCAATATTACATATCTGTGGGGCAAAAGTATGTGAACCTCTAGGATTAGTGATTCATTTGAAGGTGAAATGAGTCAGGTGTTTTCAATCAATGGGATAATAATCAGGTGTGAGTGGGCACCCTGTTTTATTTAAAGGACAGGGATCTATCAAGGTCTGATCTTTGCAACACGTTTGTGGAAGTGTATCATGGCACGAACAAAGGAGATTTCTGAGGACCTCAGAAAAATGGTTGTTGATGCTCATCAGGCTGGAAAAGGTTACAAAACCATCTCTAAAGAGTTTGGACTCCACCAGTCCACAGTCAGACAGATTGTGTACAAATGGAGAAAATTCAGACCATTGTTACCCTCCCCAGGAGTGATTAACCAACAAAGATCACTCCAAGAGCGAGGCGTGTAATAGTCAGCGGGGTCACAAAGGACCCCAGGGTAACTTCTAAGCAACTGAAGGCCTCTCTCACACTGGCTAATGTTAATGTTCATGAGTCCACCATCAGGAGAACACTGAACAACAATGGTGTGCATGGCAGGGTTGCAAGGAGAAAGCCACTGCTCTCCAAAAAGAACATTGCTGCTCATCTGCAGTTTGCTAAAGATCACATGGACAAGCCAGAAGGCTATTGGAAAAATGTTTTGTGGACGGATGAGACCAAAATCGAACCTTTTAGTTTAAATGAGAAGTGTGATGTTTGGAGAAAGGAAATACTGCAATCCAGCATCAGAACCTCATCCCATCTGTGAAACATGGTGGAGGTAGTTTCATGGTTTAAGCCTGTTTTGCTGCATCTGGGCCAGGACAGCTTACCATCATTGATGGAACAATGAATTCTGAATTTTACAATGCAAATTCTAAAGGAAAATGTCAGGACATCTGTCCATGAACTGAATCTCAAGAGAAGGAGGGTCATGCAACAAGACAACGACCCTAAGCACACAAGTCATTCTACCAAAGAATGGTTAAAGAAGAATAAAGTTAATGTTCTGGAATGGCCAAGTCAAAGTCCTGACCTTAATCCAATCGAAATGTTGAGGAAGGACCAGAAGCGAGCAGTTCATGTGAGGAAAACCACCAACATCCCAGAGTTGAAGCTGTTCTGTACTGAGGAATGGGCTAAAATTCCTCCCAGCCGATGTGCAGGACTCATCAACAGTCACGGGAAGCGTTTACTTGCAGCTATTGCAGCACAAGGGGGTCACATCAGATACTGAAAGCAAAGGTTCACATACTTTTGCCACTCACAGATATGTAATATTGGATCATTTTCCTCTATAAATAAATGACCAGGTATAATATTTTTGTCTCATTTGTTTAACTGGGTTCTCTTCATCTACGTTTAAGACTTGTGTGAAAATCTGAAGATGTTTTAGGTCATATTTATGCAGAAATTTAGAAAATTCTAAAGGGTTCACAAACTTTCAAGCGCCACTGTAGTTAAGTTTCAAGATAATGCTGTCATTAAGCTCCATTTCATGACACTAAGATAAATATAATGCAGCTCTCAATTTTTTTTTTTTCCGCAGGCAAATGGAGGTGTTGAGTCGGCATAAAAACTGGTTTGCGGGGTTTGTGTTGCGGCATTTTTGGTTAGTTGTCACATTTAAGTGCTTAAAGGAGCTATATGTAAGTTTGTGGCCAAAACTGGTAGTGCAATCACATTCAAAGTAGTGCAGAGGGCAGTATCCCCTCCTCCTCTCCCCCAGACGAGAGGTTGCCGGATCCAGCAAAAACGTCTACTACACGGAACTACCATGGCTATGTTTCAACATCACCTATGATTTGCTCTGACCGGGTTGTGTTCATTTCAGAAAAGATTGAGACTAATGATTAACTAACTAGCAATGGTCATATTGGTCAACTTGTTCGTCACTCTTCTGTCTGGATAGCCCACTAAAGTCCATACTGTAAAATGCGTAAAGAATGAATGAGGACTCATTTGACCGATGTACTGTCTCAATTACATTTCATATTGCCATAATGGCTGTGCTAATGTTGGAACGGTTTGCACAGCATCTCAACATAAAGCCAGAGAAACGGACTAACAATGCATTGCTAATGTTAGCAATGAAGAGCCACGGTTTTTATTTCTCAAACAACTTGTTACCTAGTCAATTCGATGACCCTCCTGCATATGCTCTAACGTACCATGAACAAACATGCATAACTTTATTCGACAGTAGAGAATATTTGAAATGTCCGTGTCTATATTAAATAGAATTAAGTTAGCCAAGCTTAGCTGAATCTTACCTGCCCAGGAGAAAATTAGCAACTTCGGCGATGGTCTTGAATTACTTCTCTGCTTTCAGCCGTCTCCATCTTTCACAGGCATGCCCTATACAAATCCTTGTTTTGTTTCTGACTTTGTCATGACGTATTTCAGAATCATAACGAGGCCTTTTAGGTTCAGTAATGTCAGACATTTGTGCTCGGAAACGCTGGTAGCTGCCGCTCCGTAGTACCCGACAACCTGGATGCTGAAATGCTATTGGCTTCGTGATTGGGAGATAGGTGGAGGGGCGGCACAACAGGCCAAAATACAAAAAGTCTACATAAACATTAGTTGTGGGCTGCAACTTTGGTTTTGTAATGAGAATATTCTGGCAAGACTACTGTTGTCAGTGATACAAGTATTTGAAATTAACATCATTCCTTAATGTCTGGTGATATATCAGGGCCATTTCATGATTAATCAACATATATTTCTTACATATTGCCCCTTTAAATCTGTATGTGTGGCTCGAACTGAATTGGCTGGCTATTGACACTACATATTTAAAAAAAAAAAAAAACTTCATTGCTTGTAATGAATTATTAGCATTTTGACGCCCCTGGGGCTATAACCCTAAAGCATTTTTTTATTATAATTATTATTATGTTGAACTGTCATTGGTTTAGTAAACAAGACTGTTGACCTGGACAGTGTCGGAGAGACGTTGGATTACCAGTCTGATAGATGTAATACTTCCACAGACTGTTAGTGATAACGCACGCGTGTTTGTGTTCTTAATCTCTGGCCCCTAGAATCTGAACCTTTCATTTGGCTTCTTGCCACTAAATACCATCCGTGAAACTGACCGACCCTCTAAATGAGCAGCAGCAGAAGAAGGAGAAAGAATTTCTTTGTGAATGAAATTGAGTCCGTTGCTTCATTCCATGTCATGCTGACTCGGTGCTCAGCTTTGAGAATAATGTCCAACTCATAACGAGCAAGAAATTACCTTGTAGGTGGAGACCATCTGTGTTTTGTTTGGAAAATGCTTTGTGTTCAGACATTTTTATGGTGAAGTATGTATTTGTCGGCCTGATATTAGGTTTGAAGTGTGTCAAAATGGCCGACAAACTGAATAAGAGCATCTACCGTTTTTTTTTTTTTTTTAATTAATGTTCACTCTGCCTCTCGCCCCTCGACCTGTTTATGAAAATTACATGACCGTTGTTATTTTGCTGATAGAAGAGGTTGCTGCTCTTGAATCCGCAGTGCCCGTTGGGTTTGCAATCATTATGAGCTACCGTATATAAGTCATGCTGGCATAGATATGACTTCTGACATCTAGGCCTATGGGAGTTATTAAATATTCTGCTAGATATACACTCACAAACAGGCACACACAAGCAGAGCTTTGAACTATTTTTTTTATTTTTTTTTTATTTTTGGTTTTATATAGAGTTCTAATTTCTGCGGCTAGCAATCGTAATTTGCCTGTTACTATTGATATCTGTTGCTGGTTAATAAATTCACAAATTCTCCTAGAGTTTCGATCCTCAGAGTTCACAATACCATCGGTTTGTACATGGAAGAGAGTGATGGATTACACAACTAATGGTCCTAAATAATACTCCGATCATAAGAGGGGACATGCATAGATTAATTCTTTTTTTTTTGGTGATTTTTCCCTTCAGTCTTTGCACTTTATTTAGATTCTATTCCTAACTGAATATTCTACCCAAATCAGTGAAAAGTTGGGACGGTATGTTCAATAAAAATTGAAACTGAAAGCAGTTATTTGTTAGTTATACCCCCCGCAACAAAGTTTAAGGGGGTATACTGGATTTGCTTTGTCCGTCCGTCCGTCCGTGTGTGTGTGTGTCTGTGTGTGTGTGCATGCATGCGTCTGGACCTAGATCTCATAACCTAAATCCGATTTCGAAAAATTTTTTCTCTTGGTGGAAGGTCTATTGACTGTTATACTGCCCGACTACTTGTTGCGGGGGGTATCCTGTAAGCCATGCTTACTGACTAAATCTAGTTTGAGCTGTATTGCATTGAAAACTACAAACGCTTATATTTTCATATTTTGAACATATGAATTTGATTTTTCAAAATAAACACATTTCAATTTGTATTTTTGCAACATATTTCTATAAAACTTGGGACAGTAAGTACTCACTATTTAGTAATACTGCAATTCCTTTTCAGAACTCCTGGACAGTTTAGGCCTGATGTCATCAAGTGATTAAGTGTTTCAGGTGTAATTTTGTTGTCCTGTCTTTCCCACAAACAAATCTTAAGTTGCGCAGCAGTGTGGGGTCTTTGTCACGTGATACAGTTTCTGTGGTACATTTTATGTTTCAAAATGCGTCAGGGAGTTGCTACTGCTGGCAGGCCATTCAACCACCTGCACCGTCTTCTATCAGCCTTACCTTTGTAATCTATAGAATGCAGCTTTGTAATTTCTAGTTGGAATGTGAATTGGGTGTCCTTGCAAAAGAGGTCTTGAAGGTAGCATATATTTCTCCAAAATCTCTGCGTACTTGTAGGCGTTGATTGTTCTTTCACAGAGGAGCACAGTACATGTATCCACCGTGTGATGGTCCTTCACTGATGCCTCTGAGTCCAGCGAAGTCGGCAGCACTTTTGGACATTTATTATGAGGCTTCCTTTTTGCATAGTTAAGTTTTATGTGGCATTTGAGGATGCTGCCACATAATGTAGTACCTCATAAGTAGGGCTGGGCGATATGGACAAAATCTAATATCCCGATATCTATCTATTTATATCTATTTTGCCGATTTTATCGGGACAAATGTTGGTGCTTTTGCAAAATATTTACACAATAATATTTTTCATAACCATTTATTAGTAATGTTGACATAACGATGAAACGGGTGCAGGCAACAGCTTCAACAGTCTTGCAAGTGCAGAAAAATGCAACCCATTACTGTAATTCAGCTTTTAAAACCAGAAAAGCCAACACTTATTTCATATCACGATATTACAATAATCAAAATTCGTGACGATATTTTACTTTGCATCAAGATATCGATATAATATCGATATATCGCCCAGCCCTACTCATAAGGGTTTGCCTAAGTAATCTGGAGCCCATGTGGTCATACCACTTATAGATTAATAACTGTCATTGGTGGAGTACCATCTGAGTCCAACACCATTTAAAACCTTTAAATGATTTTCTCCTGTATTTGGGAGCTACTGTAATTTGCCATGCTCAGTCCATATTGAATCCTGAGGTAGTAGACCTTTCCTGGATGCTGTTCCAGATCATGATTGCAATCTTTTTTTTTTTTCAAAATTTTTACCTCATCATTTTACCAGTCCTAAATTATTATTATTTTTGTTTATGTGTGGCATACCTGAATGGCAGGAATGGTTGTATGTTTGCAAATAAAATGAAGCTGACTAGACAAAGTGTATTCTCATACTGTCCATACAACGAAATGCAAGATACAAGTCAAAATAACTTTCAAAATGACTGCCTTCTGTTTTTACATGCATTTTTCATACCGTCACAGCTTTTTCAGGTTTGCGGTTGTTGCCATCAAAGAACTCATGTTATTCTTCTTTGATTTCCCAGATTTAAGACATTTGGTTAGGCTTATTGGTGAAGCTCTGTAATAGGCTTTTTTTTTGTACACAGTACAACATCTGCTCCATGTATTTTGATAAATCGTGTCCAGTGTTGTGGAAATCCGTTTTGGAATAAATTTAGTGAACTTCAATAACTTGCTTGTCGTGTTTCTCGCAATATGGTTATATTTAATTACCTGCAGGATCATTGTGTTTTGCTTTTGCTCTTGCAACTAAATGCCAGACATGAAATGCTTCATTCTAAAGATGATATTTTCATTTTGCTCAGAGGTTCGAAATGGCCGAACTTTAAAACTAAAGATGTCTCCCCATATATACACTGCTCAAAAAAATAAAGGGAACACTTAAATGACACAATGTAACTCCAAGACAGTCAGTCACACTTCTGTGAAATCAAACTGTCCACTTAGGAAGCAACACTGATTGACAATCAATTTCACATGTTGTACAAATGGAATAGACAACAGGTGGAAATTATAGGCAATTAACAAAAGGAGTGGTTTTTATGTGATTTTGTTGTCAGCACATTCAACTATGTGAAGAAAGTATATAATAATAATATTTCATTCATTCAGATCTGGGATGTGTTTATTTTCTGAGCAGTGTGTGTAATACATATTTTTTTTTCCATTATTTGACGTTAGGATTCGTGATCCGTGATCTGTCCTGTAAACAGTGATATTCTCCGCGCGAGAGGTGAGTTTAACAATCCGACAACCTCGGTCTAAAAATGGATTAGGCTTCCCCGCTGGAGCTCCTGGCTGTGTCCGTATTACGTGTCGCTTCGTCCCTGCGAGGAGCTTTACCGCAGAGCTGTCGCCCCTCTCCATGGTGCAACTGATATCCACACGATGACTCCATACACGGGATAAAACATATTTTCAAGTCGGGTCATTAAATACAACAAATATTGACTTCAGTTATCGATGAATCCAATGATTTGTCCACCTTTGGAAACTTGTCCAATGTGGATAAATCATAAGATTCACCTCATCTGAAGTCAATAATTGTATAATCTTAAATATTGTTTTTCTTTTTTTTTTGGGCTATGGGTGATCATTTCCCTCGAAGTCCACCAGATGTCGCCACTTGTGTTTTTCCTTGAAATATTCTCAATACAAAGCAAGACGGCTAACGTATTAGACAGGTCTACCCTTTAATGCACTTACTATCGCATCATTATAAAATTTGCGTGAATGATGCTTCAGTATTTGAACTGTCTTTACAATAATTTTTAAGAATAATTCACCTCGACATTTATTGACACGATTAATATTGAACGCACAGAAGATTTGTTTTATTTTTTATTTTTTGCAACGACGAAAACACATAAGGTAGGCTACTACCAGCTAATCCGAATGTGGATATATACCCGACCGGATTGCTGTAATATTCATTGCAATATACTGCGTGGACATGTGGTGATAAAATGGTTAACTGCACATATCACGTCTTCTCCTGCGCGCCTCTTAGTCCAGCCTACTTAAGCTAGACATCACACCTGCATTTCACACTCACGCTTCTCATCTCTCACGCGGAACGTCAGCCCTTGAGCAGCGCAGAGATGGCTCTCGTTGACAAGGCATGTTCAAATAACTGCAAGGACCCAGAGTCCAAGTTCCCTGAAATAATTGAGCTGAATGTTGGGGGGCAGGTTTATGTCACTCGACACACGACATTAACGGCAGTTCCAGAAACGCTTCTTTGGAACATGTTCAGCAAGAAAACGCCGCAGGATCTCGCCCGAGACAGCAAAGGGCGCTACTTTCTGGACAGAGATGGATTCCTATTCCGTTACATATTAGATTACTTGCGGGATTTGAACCTTGTTCTGCCGGATTACTTTCCGGAAAAATCCAGGTTGCAGAGGGAAGCGGAGTTCTTTCAGCTTCATGATCTCTCTAGGCACCTATGCCCAAAAGTGTGCAAGGAAGACTCAATCGGTGAGGACATCTCTCAAGGCGACCCGGAGGATGCTGCGTTTTTGAGCTCAGCTGGGGGATCCATCACAAGCATAGAAACTTTACGTCTTGCACCGTCAGTAAGAAGCTCAAACCTTCGTTCCCCGTCGCTTGAGTCTCGAAGATCTGGCTATATCACCATTGGATACAGAGGCTCATACACAATTGGAAGAGACATTCAGACTGATGCCAAATTCAGGAGGGTTGCCAGGATTACCGTGTGTGGGAAGACGTCCCTGGCAAAAGAAGTTTTCGGAGATACGCTAAACGAGAGCAGGGACCCAGATCGACCTCCGGAGAGATACACGTCGAGATATTATCTAAAGTATAATTTCCTGGAACAAGCATTTGATAAACTTACCGAGGTCGGTTTCCATATGGTTGCATGCAGCTCCACGGGTACATGCGCTTATGCCAACAATGATCCAAGCGAGGACAAAGTCTGGACAAGCTACACTGAGTATGTGTTCTGTCGGGAGTAGTTCAACTGAAGTCAAATGACAGCTGTTAGCTGGCGAGAAACCCTCACAAGAAACGTGTTCTTCGTCTTTTTGACTAGCTGTATTTGATATTCATACACTTTCCACAGTTATCATCCGAGCACTCATTTAGCGCACCGTAAATATTTTTCAAAAATAGATCAATAGTTCAATGCGCTTTGGCACGTAGGAAAACCATTGTTGCGATTAAATCCAATGTAATATTAGGACAAGAGATTAAGCACATCTGCTGTATATTAAAAGCTTATTTATTATGCTTTGATTTAACTTTAATTGTGTTCTAAAACGGAGGCCAGAGGGAGGGTCATGATGTACTCACATGCTTTCCATTTTATCTTGATGGTTCATATTTTTTAAACCGTTTTATGTACTAAATGTTTCAAAATAAAGACTGGACCTGACTTACCTGTAAATGGTCGGAAACGTTCCAATTTGCTTGCGTTGAGAGCGGGTCTTGAGAGAGAGCACGCCCCCCTCACCCTGTGCAAAATGAAAAGTGTTACGCACTCAAACTTAAAGACTGAGCACGTTAGGGTGGGGACGGGTTTTATCTAAAGTAGCAATACTGTCAGATGAGTCGTTATGCATTACTCAGTAAAATTTAAATAAAAATACAATTTACAAGATTTAATTTGACCACTGTTGTACATAAAATGTGCATATTTCTCAGTTCACTCTTTTTCCAAAATAAGAAGGTCTATTTTGGGGGCTGAGCCAGAATACTCGTAATTATAAGAATTTCAGCCTCAGATGTTCTTAAAATGCGAGAAAGCTTTGTTTACTAAATGTTAAATAATGGCTGCAGGAATTTGTTTTATTGCGTAATTGGCATTTTAAGCAATAGATAATGCACTCTCATCAACATTAAAGTTTAGTTCTTTAGTTCTATGATCTTGATACAAGTTCCTTAATTCGGTAGGCCTATCTGTTTTCAGGCCCATGATGCTTTTTACGTGGTCTTAATTTTTGGGCACTTTTCAGCCCTGACCTTCTGATCAAAAAGATTTTTGTGAAAAAGGTGTGTAAGCAATCGTTCAGCATTTGTATTAATGCATTGAACTTATTATGACAATAAGAAAAAAATTGAACCATAGTGACTAAAATTTTTTACTTTAAGTTTTGTTAAAATTTCAGATGTTCTAATAAACTTAATAAATACTAAAGTCTGTGTTTCTTGAGTAATTGTCGTGTGTGTTTTTTTTTTTTTTTTTTTTTTTTTCAAAACATTGGAGGGTTTATCCAATAAAAATAAAGTTTTCTGTGAGGAAAATATATTTTTAAAATTTTGTCTAACTCACCAGAATCTGGAACACTGCCCTTCGCCATTTACTGTTTTATATATATATATATATATACACACACACACACACACACACACACACACACAGCGCCCTCTATAATTATTGGCACCCCTGGTTAAGATGTGTTCTTTAGCTTCTAATAAATTCGGTTTTTTTTTTCTCAATAATATAGGACCACAATGAAAAAAAGAGGAAAATCCAACCTTTAATTCAAGAGCATTTATTAAGTGGGAAAAAAATCCCACATTAAGAAATCATTCTTTTACATCAAATCATGTGTGCCACAATTATTAGCACTCCTGATGCCAATACTTTACTTTATACAACTCCCTTTTGCCAACAAAACAGCTCCTAATCTTCTTCTATAATGTTTCGCAAGATGGGAGAATACAGAAAGAGGGATCTTCGACCATTCCTCTTTGCACAATCTCTTTAAATCATCCAGTGACCTGGGTCCTCTCCTCTGCACTCTCCTCTTCAGCTCACTCCACAGGTTTTCAATGGGGTTGAGGTCTGGGGACTGAGATGGCCATGGGAGGAGCTTGGTTCTGTGTCTGGTGAACCATTTCTTTGTAGATTTGGCCTGATGTTTAGGGTCATTATCTTGCTGAAAGACCCAATGACGACCCATCTTCAGCTTTCAGACAGAGGCCACCAGATTTTGATTTGAAATGTCCTGGTATTTCAAAGCCTTCATGATGCTATGCACCCTGACAAGGTTCCCAGGGCCTCTGGAAGAGAAACAGGCCCACAGCATCACCGATCCTTCCCCTTACTTCACAGTGGGCATGAGGTGCTTTTCTGCGTACTTATCTTTTGTGTTCCGCCAAACCCACGTAGAGCGTTTTGGCAACAAACACTCTATCTTGGTCTCATCTGTCCAAAGCTCACGGTCCCAGTTGAAGTCCCAGTACCACTTGGTGAACTCCTGTCGTTTGCATTTATGATTGTGAGTGAGGAATGGTTTTTTCCGTGCATGCCTCCCAAACAGCTTGTTGGCATGCCTGATGGTTGTTTTAGAGACTTTGTGACCCCACGATGGTACCATTTGTTGCAATTCTTTAACAGTGAGTTTTGGAGAACTTTTTATTTCTCTTACCATCCTCCTCACTGTGCGTGGTGGCAAAATAACCTTGCGTCCTCATCCAGGCTTGTTTACCACTGTTCCAGTTGTTTTAAACTTCTTAATGATTCCTCTGACAGTAGATATGGGCAGGTGCAGGCGAGTGGCTATTTTCTTGCAGCCATTGCCTGACTTGCGAAGGTCGACACACATCTACCTTACTTGAATGGTGTGTTCTTTTGTCTTTCCCATGTTGAAGAGTGGATAAGAGAAATAACCTCTGTGTCACATCATATTTATACCCCAGGGAAGCAGGAAGTGATAAATTACTAATTAAATGTTACTAGACACTCTGATCAACTTTGTAAACTACTGTAGAAATGACAGAAATACTTCAATTACATTTATTTCCTAAGAATTGTTAGAGGTGCCAGTAATTGTGTAACATGTGATTTTATGAAAAATTATTATTTCTTTGGGATTTTTTTTCACTCGAGTTTAAGGTTACATTTTTCTATAATTTTCAGTGTGAGAGTATGCTTCTGCAATAAAAATTGAATTTATTTTAAAGCTTTTAACACATCTTAACCAGCGGTGCCAAAAATTATCGAGGGCGCTGTATATAGGTATGAATGGAAAAATACCATTGAGCAATAATCTTAGAGCTTCTGAAGTTCAGAGGGGTGGCAATTTCACTGGAAGAGGATGCACGTGTATTCTACCGAGACACTCTGCAAAGAGTATGGTTTGGGTGGTAAAGAAAAAGCCAGAAATCATTGCTTCAGAACTACACAATGCTGTGCACTCGTGGGGTCTGGGGTTATCAAGAAACTCAATCAACTCCATCTCCATGTTAACAAGTTATTCGGAATGGTAACATCATTTTACCGAGACAATGACCACAGTCGTGCGTTGAAATCACTGAAAAATTGGTTGTGGGGACACAAATGAAAATTTTGCAATGGCCTTATCAGTCTCCAACTTTGAACCCAATTGAATACCTGTGGTTTGGATTTAAAAGGGCTGGAAGTGGAAAACTAGGAACATCAAAGATTTTGAAATGCTCTGCTTTGAGGAATGATCCAAGATGCTATATTTCGAAAAACATGTTTTTAAATTCTCTAAAAAGCAAGGAACTTTCCTCCCTAACATGAGCTGTGAAATTGTTTGGCAGGTAACTTTGACAAGAGGCATGCATATTGTCAATTACATTAAGGAAAGGAGGCAACTGGTTTCTTTGTTGCTACCTACTGGCAAGGAAACGCAGGTCTAACCTTGGAAGAGAGGAAAGATTAATTATGGGCGACAATCATTTGCTTCAGTAGCAACTGTATCAGTCATTTGTGTCAAAAAGTTTTCCAGTAGACTACTTTGGCTTCCTTCACCCTCCAGCTCATCATGCATTAAGGAAAGGATATCCAATTTTCTCAAACAAGATAGCTTAAAATCTTCCTGCAAGTTTGACCCAAGTGATATCTTGCAAGATGAAGGAAATAAAGGTTGGAATAGAAAAAAGGCCACCTGTTTTAGACTATCTGCATGCACCTAAAGTGCGCCAACCTCGAAAGACAGTGCAGAAAGAGGCAGTGCAGTTGTCCACTCAAAGGGAAGTTCCACAAAATATTATTTAAAAGGGCGTCAATTATTTTGAAAAGAAATGACTCAATACAATTCTGCTTTCATTGATTTTTTTTTTTTTTTTTTGATGAGGATGATGATGATGATGACGATGACTATAATGATGATTTTTTTTTTTATGTTGACATGGAAGTAAACACAGTGCCTTCCTCATGTATGATCCCAAAATATGATTAATTTTGTTTCCTGTTTATTTTACACAGTCAATGTAGCCCCCGGAAAAAGTCGGGGCTACTATGGATTTGGCCTCGTCACGCGTCATTCACAACAGCCGCCATGGAGATTTCCTTGTGGACGCTCAACAGGCCACAAATATTTACATTTGGTGTGTGAATGGGCAGGGGTTAGGACACAGCATCTATATATTTTAGTAACCGTGTGAAAATACTTCATTTAATTAAACGAGTATGCATGCTCATCTCGGGTTTTGCTAAAGAGTAACGGGGTGCTGTCCCAAAAAGTTGACAAAAATATAAAAAGAAAACGTCAACATTCACATTGCAAAATATAAATATTTATTACTGCACAAAGGCAGAAAACATAATTCACTAAATTATAGACAATTTTGTGTCAAAAGTAGGCCAAAATGAAAAATGTGGGTGTTTGGGGGCTACAGGCTACCAACCTTTCAAGATTTCACTCATTTTTATGAAGGTTGCCAGAATTCCCTGACTTGTCTGTACTTTTATTTATTTTTTTTTTTGTTTCAAGTAGGCAGCTTTTTGAGTCAGTGTAGTGAGACATCAATATTATCTTGACAGTTAGTGATCCAGACGTCTTAAAGATGTGTTGTCAACCCAGTACTTGCAAAATAGACCCACAGTGGGTAAGAGAGGCTGTATTGGTTACTGCGTCTAGTGCTAAAAAAAGCATCTGACATTTTCCTACGTGGTTAAAACATTACAACATGACATATTTTCTGTGATCAAATCTATGAGTAGCCTTGTTTTCATGTTTACGGTGAATTTTGTAATGCAGCTAAGGTACGGGGGGGGGCATGCAGTGGGGGTTTCAATCCAGAGATTTGATCATGCTGACAGGGCCTGCTAGTATTAATATTATTCTGAAATGTTGACTCAACATAAAATTACATAACACGCTGTCGTGGCTCATCGTTCTAAATGTTATTCCAAAGCTTTTTTCTCGGACCAACCAAACTGTGGATCCAGTCCAGTACTTTCAGAAGTTCAGCTCCCCCACATACCTCCTTTACAAGCAGCCACTCGGAATGCAGAGGAAGAGGAAGAACAGGGAGGCCATTTTTTTGTACAGCTATTTAAGGAACTAGCTTGAAAAAGCCATGACGACAATGTGAATGTATTTATTTAATTCCTGAATTAATTTTGGCCTTCCTGCTCAAGTTGTAAAGGATAGAAACTTGGTAAGGGTAATGGTCGTAATTGGTAATGAGAGTCACACTGCTTGGAACACTACGCATTGTACATATTAATCTGGAAGTATAACTGAATATTACAAACAAGGTCTTGTGAATAACAGCAAAAATAATATTGGAATAAACAAAATGGAAACATAACATTAAAAGGCTTTCTGGTAAGCAAAGTATATTTTACCTTCTCCCAGCTTGAGGTGGGTGGTGGAGCCTTGCCTTCTGAATTTTGTGTTGTGTGACGTGAGCTTGTGAGAATTGATGGCGTGGTCGTGTCTCTGTAAAATGTAGAACATAGTTCTTTGAAGCACCACGGGGGGGGGGGGACTAAGAAAACCTAATTAATGTGATGTTATAACTAATATTTAAACAAGTTAACTGAATGGGATTTGAGTTTCATTACTACAGCCTCAGAGGTGCAGCTGTTGTCACAGTCTGCTCTGCTGCTGCCGTCTCTCCCTCTGTCTGGCCACACCCCTCCCTCTGCCTGGCCACACCCCTTCCACTGCAACTGCTCACAGCCGAGTCTCGTTTACCAGCCAGTATTTAAGCAGCTCTGTTTTACTCACTCTTTGCCACATTATCATTGCAGCATGCACTACTGTCCAGCCTTTGTCTTCAGTTTGACTTCCTGGAATTGACTCTGCCTGCCTCTGATTACGTCCTCTCGTTCTTTCCCTGATAAACCTGAAAACCTTCTGCCTCTGACTAGGAGTTCTGCCTGTATGTCTCTTGGTTCCTGTCTGCTGTCTCCTGTGCCCCCAACCTCATACCAGCCTGCCCTGGTAGCCCAGTGGTAACTCTCCTGCCTGCTGTGTGGGTGACCTGGGTTTGAGTCCCGCCATCAGCGCCTGCTCCCTCGAGCTCCTGGGAAGGCTCCACTCAAGATCCACATGTTCCTGATCCTGATCTACACCAAACTACCCTGCTTTGCATTCTGTTTACTCCTGCCCAGAAATCATTAAAAGCCAGTAAAGATTCATCTGTGTTGATTGTATTGCATTTGGGTCCTGCCACCCCCAGTGACAGCTGTTGCTATTGGCTGTGATGGCAATGATTCATGCTCACTGTGGTGCATTCTTCCTCCTTTTATAACTGTAAGAGACAATGCAACAATACAGCGGGAGGGTTATGAGAACTAGAAGCCAAATAGTTGTACACTTGGGTTACCATTAACCTAGATGGAAACGGGTAGTGACCTTGTGCGTACCCTCGTTCTCATGACGCAACGCCCATACACTTCTGGGTAATTTCCAATTCTCTACATAGAGATGGATGGATGGATAGGTTGACGCATGGTATAGTGGACCTTGACCTGGACTATCCCGTGTAATGATCCAAGTGAAAATGAATGGGGTCAAATTACTATGTCTGACTCTCTCATCCTCAATTTAAATGAAGTCTTTTGGCTTTATCCACTGCTGTTTATATATTCTAATTCTGGTTTCAACTGCAGTATCAGCTGAGAGGCAGAAATAACTATGATGTGTCTCAACCTGTGAGTGTCATAAATTGGCTCCTCCCATTTCAGAAATCCGTTTGTATTTTTGGAGTTCTTCTCTTTAAATAATTTGTCACATCTCCTCTCTTGCGCCCCAGTATTGTCATTTTTATACCTCGCCCCTTTTTGTGAATGTCCCATCTATATAAATACTTTGCGATGTCAGTGTGGTTGCTGGATTGTCAAGATTTAGACCCTACTAAGCCTTCTAGTTGGTGTTTGTCTTCTGTTATTGAGCTAAGTTCTCCTTCTGTGTGTTTCACTATATTAATGATGAAGAATTCATTCATTCATTTTCTATAACCGCTTATTCCTCACTAGGGTCGCGGGGCGAGCTGGAGTCTATTCCAGCTGACTACAGGCAAAGGCAGGGACCCACCCTGGACAGGTTGCCAATCCATCGCAGGGCGCACACACCATTCACTCTCACACTCATACCTTTTGGAGTCTAATTGATAGGAACAAGCACCCAAGCTTTTAATCAGTCTCCAAGATTGAGACCACATTCCTGTTGACCCTTTGCTCCTGCCTGTTCCATTGAATCAGTTCACGAGGAACACCTCCCGAGCCCTAATCGGTCTCCAGGATTGGGACAGCATTCTTGTCAGCACTTTGTTCCTGCCCCTTCCTCTGAGTCAGTTTATTAGGAACACCTCCCATGCATTTATCGGTCTCCAGGATTGGGACTGCATTCCTGTCAGCCCTTTTTTCCTGCCCATTCCTCTGAGTCAGTTTATTAGAAACACCTCTCAAGCTCTTATTGCTCTCCAGGATTGGGTTGACATTCCTGCTAAACCCTTCAATCCTGTTGACAAGCTGTCCAGCCTCTGCAAGGAGGATTCTCCACCTGGCTTCTGCCCCCGCACAGCCACTGGCTTGGGCACGGACACCCTCTCTGGTCATTACTAACTAAGCTGGACTGTCTCTCTCTTCTGGGCTATGGCCTTTCGCTCTTATAGTGCCGTATTCCTTTAAATAACGTCTCCCTTGAGGATTGTGTCCTGAATCTGTGTTTGGTTTCTTGTCTGGATCATAACGATAGTGCATCAATATATGTGAAAATTCCAGTCATTTCTAGAGTGCAAGTATGATTATGGAAAATACAAGGAGCAGAATATTTACAGATTTTCTTTCTGATAATAAAAATGAATGAAATGAAATGAAATGTGCACAGTGCCATGATTTATCTTTATATGATTTATTGATGTACATATAGAACTGTATACAAAAAAAGTCTGTTTCTCCAATAATTTTTATTTTAAATGAACATGCACACTTTTTGACCTGTGGAATATCTCGGTTGAAACTAGATTTAGTCAGTAAGCATGGCTTACAGGATACCCCCCGCAACAACAAGTAGTCGGGCAGTACCACAGTCAATAGACCTTCCAGCAAGAGAAAAAATTTTCAAAATCGGATTAGTAGGTTATGAGATCTAGGTCCGGACGCACAGACGCACGCACACACACACAGACACACGCACAGACACACGCACACACGGACGGACAAAGCAAATCCAATATACCCCCCTAAACTTTGTTGCGGGGGGTATAACAAGACTGATATATTCTAGGCAGTATAAGAAAGCAGACATAAATAAATTGAAATAGTAGGAAGTTCCCAGTGACAATAAAAGAACCAATTCTGAATGTAATGTGTAATGTGCAACACAGCATTGAAGATCTCAGGTTAAAAATGTAGAAAGTTAGTATTTCTGGGTATAGTTATGTCTTGTGCTTGTCTTTTATTACTGACAGTGCTCTTTTCTTGATTTTGCATTTCTCATAAATGTGCTCTCATCCTCAGATCGTACTTATGACTTCAAAGATTTATTCGAAATCCAGTTGAAGTTATTTAAGAGCTATGACTTGAAGTAGCACATGCTGTTTCACATGCTCACTTGAACAGCCACTTCAAAAATAAATAAAGAAATAAATATCGCAATTGAAACCACTGCAAAAAAAAAAAAAAAAAAACAGTTTCAATGTACTACAATATACAATGCAGTCTGTCCACCTAATTTGAATGTTACCAGGTTATTGAATAGGCATTATCAGCATGTGTTTCTCCCATACATATAGGCTAGTAGGGGCCTACTATACCTACAGGTGGGTTCAGCAGGCTGGCTAACAAGTAACCTTTAATTATTTCCCAGAAAATACTAGGAAATAAAGAACTTACATAGCTTCCAAGCTTCCTAGCTTTAAAATATGTGGCAGTGTGTAGTTGTAGTTCCTTTTCCGTTGATTTTTTTTGTTCATGGATGTCATGTAAGTAAGGGGTCCACCACATTGGGTCACTAAAATAAATGGGTGATTACAGCCTTCTGAACCCACTAGTAGTTCTAGTAGCCCCCTACTTGCCCATCTTTATGAGAGAAATGTACCATGATAATGTCTATTCAGTAGCCCTACAACATTCAAACTGGGTGGTCTGCCGGTATAAGAATGACAAACTTTCATTACCTTGAGATTTTACCATAAATGGGATTTGAAATTAGACAATGAGCAGTAAAAGTGAAGAATGGCATTTTACATGTTCTTTTATTTTAAAAGATGCATTGATGATCAGTGCAAGAATGACCTTTTTGTGCAGAGTATCCCCATTTTAGGGAGGCAAAAGTAATTGAATAATTACCTGCCCAAATGTTTCTTAAGCCACAGTGCGTCAGCATAATTAACAAGACTAGGTGCAACCGAGTATATGGCTGGGCAGCCAAGTGCTGTATGAGAATGTGGGCCCAAGAAAAAAGTGCTAAATGAGACAAAGCTCAAAGCTATTATATGCAGTGCAAGTTTAGTAATGAGCTGAAGCTGATAAATTATTTACAAAGTGGGTGGGGAGAGTGAGAGTGTGAAAGAGTGTGAGTGTGGGAGTGGGAGTGCGTGAGAATGTGTGAGGTAGTGGGAGGTGGGGGCTCTTGAGTAAGGAAAACATATCAAAAGCAAGTTCTGCATTTGAATAGACAAAGAACTTGAGTAAGGGTAGCAGTTATTGATTTTGTGAATGTGAATTTGAGAGAGACAGCAGCAGCAGATGTAGATAGCAGATAAAGTATGCGTGTATGTTCCTGAATGGTCATGAAAAATAAAGTTATTTTTTCAGTTGTGCTAACTGGGAACATGATGTCACTTTTGTAAACACATGGCAGTTCCATTATAGTGAGGATGTAAGAATGAACTTCAAAGATTCCTTTTTTCCCCATGTTTCGTCTTTGGGCTCGTTATGGACAAAGAATCCACAGTTTTGAGTAAAACCTTGAGTAATAAACATGCTTGAGTGAAGGAGCTGCCATGTGTTTATATAAAGCGTTATTTGATATTGGTGATGAATGAATATGGTTAACTATGTGACTAAAAAATTGAAATGCAATTAATTTTAATGAATTTATGACCTATTGAAAGCTCTCGAAAAGGTTTTGTAGTTAACAGCAAGATCATGAGAACTGGCCGAGAAATAAGAAAGTTCATTCAATAATTTAATTTCATTTTGTTTGAGTTATTTGCAAATGGCAAAGTTTGGGGGTGAGGAGCATCGGTTTCACATTATTTATAAGCATTTGAGACTTTACGTTCCTTTTTGGTGTAGCTAGCCTATAGCATCCACGAGAACTGTTGCGGAGCTAAAAGCTGCGTTCACACTGGACGCGAAACAAATTTTTCGCGCGACAGATTACATTCAATGCAAATATGCGAATGCACGCAAAACACGTGCATTCACGTCTTTGCATTGACTCTGAATGCAATCTGTGGTGCGAAAAATTTGTTTTGCATCTGGGGTGAAAATAGCTTTATTTTCTCATAAAACAGTCACAAGTGCCGCAGAAATCAAATGAGCACGCTGTCTTCTACTTGCCATGAACATGCGATATGCTTCTGCATGAACTGTAAAAGGTAAAATGTACAAGCAACTAACTCACTCAGCTCCATGGCATCGCAAACTTCCAGTTGGCTTGTTGTCAAATGTCGAAGTGCGGAAGAAACGCGACGAGGGTCGTTTCAATCCAATTCCCTACAACCCTCCCCCTAAGTCCCCTCTATTGCCCTCCCTCGCTCGAGAAGGGCTTACTCGCCTGCTACGTCATTCGGAGGGCTCTCTCCAGTGAAGGGAAGAGGTGAAGGGAGTATCTTATTTCGGATTGGAACGCAGCCCAAATGTCCAACCAATCAGTGTCATATGTGTCTCCCATTAAGCCGCTGGCTGCGCCCCTGGCACCGCGAGGGGAAATAACCCGCAGTGTTACTGATCCTGAATCAGGGATAGCTTCCTCGGAGAAACATACAGCGCTCGATCGGTCATTGTATGTACAGAATTAAGGTCAATTGACGCACTAAACGTATTTTGTTGAGAATGCGGGCATTGATGAAAGCACAGATATGAGATTAACAAAGAAAGATTACAACCACTGTTGTGGTATCAATTATCTGTGATTGCGAGGTCAGGGTTTGTTGAGCCGGCTCATTCAAAAAAAGCCCGTCTATGTTGAACTTGCTTCATAGTATATCCCCCTGGAGTTACGAGTGACAAACGCCCGGGCAGCCAGCCAGCCAATCGTTGGCCGATTGAGAGTTTTTGCCCACCGACCGACCAATCGCTGAAGCCAGTCGTCGGCCAACCATTCGTTTAAG
Organism: Gymnothorax reevesii; assembly: GCA_029721435.1. Lineage (NCBI taxonomy): Eukaryota > Metazoa > Chordata > Actinopteri > Anguilliformes > Muraenidae > Gymnothorax > Gymnothorax reevesii. The sequence continues at coordinate 32,027,974 of CM056590.1, forward strand.
TTCTTCCCCACCGGCTGATCAACCACTGAACTTCTTCCCCGCCTGCCAGCTAATCCTTGAACTTGATCACTCACTCACTCACTCACTCACTCACTCACTCACTCACTCACTCACTCCACTCACTCAGCGACATTTGTGTTTATAGGGGCCAGGCTGCTGCTCGGCCCAGCCCAGAAACATTATAGTGGATGTAACATAAATGCATTAAACACTTCCATGCAGAGAAGTCTAAGCTTAGTCTCCAGAATGTGTCTTCCTTTTATCATTTCCTGCTTCACTGGGGTAGAGCTGAGTTTGCGCAGATGTCAAATCCCTTTGTCATCCATTACCATGGGAAGAACCATTGACCTTTCAGCTCAAATGAGACAAGAAATTGCTGAGCTCCTCAAATTAGATCAAGGCCATGAGAAATTATACGAACAGTGGAAACTGCCACTGAGTACAGTCAGAGTAATAATGGAAAAGTTTCTCTAGTTTGGAACATAGAAATAGTTGCAAGTTTCAGAACCAGAAAATTTGCTGGAAAGTGGAGGCATGTGCATAATACCCACAAGCACAGTAAGGTGGATGGTCAGGGTGGCAAAGACAAACCCAAGAATCACAGCTTCAGAGTGGTGCAGTTAGGAGCACTCGTCGGGATGCTAAGTAAAAAACCCAAAACCAGTGAAGTTGGCACGTTGTGTAAATCGTAAATAAAAACAGAATTCAATGATTTGCAAATCCTTTTCAACCTATTTTCAATTTAATACACTGCAAAGACAAGTTACTTAATGTTCAAACTGGTGAACTTTGTAATTTTTTGCAAATATTAGCTCATTTGGAATTTGATGCCTGCAACATGTTTCAAAAAAGCTGGCACAAGTGGCAAAAAAGACTGAGAGAGTTGAGGAATGCTCATCAAACACTTATTTGGAACATCCCACAGGTGAACGGGCTAATTGGGAACAGGTGGGTGCCATGATTGGGCATAAAAGCAGCTTCCCTGAAATGCTCAGTCATTCACAAAAAAGGATGGGGCGAGGGTCACCACTTAGTGAACAAATACGTGAGCTGATTGTCGAACAGTTTAAAAACAACATTCCTCAACGAGCTATTGCAAGAAATTTAGGGATTTCATCATCTACCGTCCGTAATATCGTCAAAAGGTTCAGAGAATCTGGAGAAATCACTGCACGTAAGCGACAAGGCCGAAAACCAACAGTGAATGCCCGTGACCTTCGATCCCTCAGGCGGTACTGCATCAAAAACCAACATCAGTGTGTAAAGGACATTTCAGAAAACCACTGTCAGTAACTACAGTTTGTTGCTACATCTGCAAGTGAAAGTTAAAACTCTACAATGCAAAGCAAAAGCCATTTATCAACAGCACCCAGAAACGCCGCAGGCTTCGCTGGGCCCAAGCTCATCTAAGATAGACTGATACAAAGTGGAAAAGTATTCTGTGGTCTGACGAGTCCACATTTCAAATTGTTTTTGGAAACTGTGGACGTCGTGTCCTCCGGACCAAAGAGGAAAAGAACCATCCAGACTGTTATAGGTGCAAAGTTCAAAAGCCAGCATCTGTGATGGTATGGGGGTGTATTAGTGCCCAAGGCATGGGCAACTTACACGCATGTGAAGGCACCATTAATGCTGAAAGGTACATACAGGTTTTGGAGCAACATATGTTGCCATCCAAGCAATGTCTTTTTCATGGACGCCCCTGCTTATTTCAGCAAGACAATGCCAAGCCACATTCTGCATGTGTTACAACAGCATGGCTCCGTAGTAAGAGTGCGGGTACTAGACTGGCCTGCCTGTAGTCCAGACCTGTCTCCCATTGAAAATGTGTGGCGCATTATGAAGCGTAAAATACGACAACGGAGACCCCGAACTGTTGAACAACTTAAGCTGGGAATGGGAAAGAGTTCCACCTGAAAAGCTTCAAAAATTGGTCTCCTCAGTTCCCAAACATTTACCGAGTGTCGGCGTTAAAAGGAAAGGCAATGTAACACAGTGGTAAAACGGCCCCTGTGCCAACTTTTTTGCAATGTGTTACTGCCTTTAAATTCTAAGTTAATGATTATTTGCAAAAAAAAATTTACTAAAAAAAGTTTCTCAGTTTGAACATTAAACATTTTGTCTTTGCAGTGTATTAAATTGAATATAAGTTTAAAAGGATTTGCAAATCATTGTATTCTGTTTTTATCTACGATTTACATAACGTGCCAACTTCACTGGTTTTGGGTTTTGTAAAACACAGGTAGTGGATGGCACAGAAGCAGGAGTGCTGAAACATTTGGTCATATCCAGTTGGATGTCCCAGTAATAACAGGACACTGTTTCACCTTGCAACAGAACAATGACCCCAAACACCCCAACCAAGGAGTTTTCACTAGCAAGAGGCAAAGTCATGAAAATTAGCAGTACATGCATCAAGCCTGAAGAGAGAATGCACCCGAGACAAACAGGAACTGAAAATCTGAAACAAACAGGAGCTCAGCATCACTTAGGAAAATACAATATCCAGCTTCTGCTGATGTTCATGGAATCACAGACTTCACTGAATGTGAAGGGTTTGGAACCAAGTGCCGCATTATGATTTAAGTCAAAAGTATATGAACTTGTTCTATTGTTTTTCTTTCTCGAAACGAGACGTTATGTATGAGAGGACGAGAAATTCCTGCACAGGTTACCTAGTAATAGACCCTTATTCCCGCGATGCTGACCTGTCCATATTTAACCTCATAATAATTGTTTCATATACAGTCACAAGTGTGTCACTGTCCAAATGTGCTTCAACATGTTTTCTTACAGATTACACACTTGTAACATCAGCACACTCATAAAAAGTCAGAAGAATGGAAAAGGAAATCGATGAATAGAAAAATTTGGTCTCGAATGAATAGTTTCATTTTTGGACCAGAAAGATGCGAAAATTTGGAAGCTGACAATTTCTTTGCTAGAAACTCAATTTATTTAGCCAGGTTTGCAAAACTCTGCTTCTCAACTGATATTTGAACAGCTTCATGTTATGCAGCACATGCCAAAGCAAATGCAGACCAACAGTGTATGTGTGTGTTTGTTCACCCTTTGAGCGCCGAATACATTCTCAAGGAATTAAAAATGCAGTAATCCTGAGCTGTTGAAAACCTATCATGTGGCGACTTGTTTAAAAGAGCTCCCGAAAGGATAGGTTTTCAACTGCATCTGACTTTGATATCTTACATTATTGGGCAACTATAGTTGTCCACGGCGCTGAAAGGGTTAACTGGATAGCCTTGTGGTTACCATGCTTGATAGAAAGTCAAATGATTGGTCCTTAAGTCCCAGAAAGGTCACAATAAGTTCAGCCCAGCTGTTGGGCCCTTGAGCTTGACCCTTAACCCAACATTGTTTCATGGGAATTAGCCCCTGCTTACAAATACACCAGCCAAAGAAAAGTATTGTGCTGTCTGAGTTATTTTTTTTTTTAATCTATTTGGAATTCTTTTTACTTTAGCTTTGGGGGGAATCTCAGACAGACTAGAAGTGCTGACACAACCTCATTTGTTGAGTGGATTGTAGCAAAAGCAGAAGTAATGAATGAAACATAATCTTTTGGTCTAATCTCCGTTTCATATCTGTTTTCAGCAGAAAAGGACAAATTTCCATTGAAAATGTAAAACAATTTTTGTTCTTTTTTCCTCCCATCATAATATAATTGCTGTCTCGTCTTGCCAAAAAATAAATAAACAAAAAATACTGCATACACAAAAACAAGAATCTGGGCTGAGCGTAGGCATATTTCTGCAAAGGATAAATCTATTTTGCATTGTTCATTTTCTGATGTAGTATTTACCCTCTCTTTTCCATAAATTGGCATTTAAAAGCTGAATATCCATCATTCATCTTTTCTGCCATTCACTTGACCAAAAGAATTTGCTTGGCCCTGCTACGCTGACTCTGAATGTTTGCATTTATAATCTGAAGCAGTCGTGCAAGCTAACAATGAAATAAATTCAATGGCCCAAAGATATCTAAGCCTCATCCTCTGAACTATAATGTTATAAGTTAATCTAAGCAAAATTAAAACACCTGACAAAATGCTGTATGGTGTTACGGACATTTTACTTCACCTTAAGTGTACGGGTTGGATTCGCTACCACTCTTTACATTTGAAAGGTGTGAATCAACTTCCTCTCAAACAACTTTTTGAATGCCTATAGCACCAGTTTGTTTTAGCCTATTAGGAACTCCGTTGCCTCTCCACGGGCAATTCTCCTTTAAAAAACTGGCAATAAATATTGTATTGGTTGTTCTAAACCATGGGTAGGGGATCCTCTCCAGAAAGAGCCACTGAGGGTGCAGCTTTCATGCCAACTAAGCCGCTCCACACACCTGATTCTACTAATCAAGGCCCTTAAAACATTCCAGAGGTTGATTAGTAGAATCAGGTGCGTAGCAGGTTGGCTGCTATGAAAGCTGCAGCCACAGTAGCTCTTTCTGGAGAAGGTTCCCTACCCCTGTTCTTAACAATTGAAGGGGTTATCTGTGACCATAAGTCTCTAGTCTGGATTTCCATGAAATTGTGCAGAGGTCTAGGCCTTGGATTTTGGGCATGCAGTTCTAGGAGGAAATTGTCCAAAAAAAAAAAAAAAAGCCCAAGATTTTGAGAGGTTAATTCTCACCCAGAAGAGTTCTTAGTTAAGCGGTGTAAAATCAGCAACATCCAACATTGACAGGGACGGCACTCCAGTACTGATAGGAGATCGGTTTAAAGGTTTTATTGAAAACTAACCTTGTGGTTAGACAATTCGGGTAATAGCCAAACAAGATACTCGTAGCTCAGAGAGGGCAATCCAAGTGGTTGTTAATAAGCAGTTCATAGCTCATAAGGCATTTGGGAGAAACACCAAATCAAAAGGAGATCGAAATCGTGAAACAGTAAGCCAACCTAGAGTCATTACCAGAAATTCCACAATATACAAGGGATTAAACAGACTTGTAAACTGCAGACAAAAAAAAAAAAGCAAATTGAAACCAGGAGTAGCTCTCAGAAATGCAAAAAGCTCATCATGCTGACCAGTAAAGGAAAACAAACGTCTGAGGACTGTGAGCAACTGAGGACTATATAAAGGGAAAACTAAAGCTAATCAGGATGTAAGTGCAGCTGAGAGGGCTGTGGGAAGTGAGGCAAGGGGTGTGGTTATAAACATGAAAACAAGGTGAACTAATTAAAAAAACAGAATGGGGAAGAGGATAATGGGGCAGTGAAGAATAAAACAAAAGCACGTGGGAACAAATTGGGAGTCGAAATACATAAGCACAATCACTAAGAAATCTAACAGAATACAGTGAACACATAATAATGAACTCTAACAAATACAAAGAATACACATGAATAAACATAAAAGAACTGATCTCAGACTTTGATAAACTTGGCCTTTCATGATGATAAACAGCATGCAGGCAATATATATGCAGGTGATATATCTGAGATTACTAATTGCCTAGTGGCTGGAAGTCTGCCTGTGATTCAGAGAGGTAGTGGTTCAAGACTCAGTGTAGCCGCAATGAAGTCAGTCCAGCTTTTGGCCCCTTGATTAATGCCATTAACCTGCATTGTACCAGAGGGATTGAGCCCTTCCTGGTCTCATCAACTGTACGGAGCCTCACTTAAAAAAGTCACCTGTAATTTTCATGTCATCAGCAGTCAAAAGGAATAGCTTTTTATAAGCAGTGGCTTTGCCTGTAAAGAATGTAAACAGTAGGCTTGCTTTCTATAAGCATCATATAACAACATATCATTTACTGTACTTAACACATGTTGAAACCTTTACTTATCCAGTTTTTTTTACACTTTTAGGCTTCCCTGGTTTCCTCTAAAGTGCCATCATAATAAGCTCTGATGGAGAGAGAACCATTTTCAAAGTTGACCAGTCAGTCTTATCTGACTTTAAATGAGTAGTACAGCAGTTTGCAATGAGACAGACTCAAGAGTCTCTCCATAAACAGTATGATGCTCATGTTTAACTACTGCCAATTTGAGCATTTCCAAAGCTCTGTCCAGATCCTCTTTCCACTTCTGTAGCAGTTGCTGGGAGAACACAGACCCTTATATGGCCCGGATCATGGAATTATCTAAGGCAGTCTTACATTTCACATACTTTTGCACAGTTGACTGCCTGCCTGAATACAAACAGAAAACTTGTAACAAAAAAACCATTTGCCTTACAATGCTGCTGTGATAACAGGCCTTAATAACCATAATGTAATTTCAGTATGTCTCAGTATAGCTCATGTGTTACACAGTTTAAAATCAAGGGCAGTTTTCACCAACACAAATTAAGGTAGGCCCAAGTCCTGGACTAAATTGAATATCTTCAATCTTAACTTGTACATTAAAAATTGGCCTCAATAAACGTATCACAAATTGTTTAGATATGTACACTGAGGTGATTATGTTTAAAGCAGCATGTCTGTCAGCCAGCTCAAGAGTAAACTATCAATAGCAGCAGTAAAAAATTGACCTGTCTGTGACTCTGACGTGCCTGTCGGCCTACTGTGCTTGAGGAGACAAGAGGACAGGGAAGAGTCAGAGTCCACAGGTGGGTGCTTGGTGGAGGTTGGATGTTGATTAGCAGCAGGCAGGTGTCATGCAGCAGCAGAGCAAAGCAACGCAGCAGCAGGCAGAGTCTTGTTATGTAGCGGAAGTAAAGCAGGAAAGCTAATTTAGCCCAGGTGGAGCAGTGTGTGATATGATTCGGAGTAACTATGGGAATGTGAGCTTCTCTCCAGTTTCCTGTCAGAGCTAACCCCGCGAGCTAGACAAAGACAGACTCACATTCTAGCGCAAATATTTTACACTTTTTTTTTTTAAATCATAGACATTGGTTTGGGGAAGAATTAAAGGCCCATTTGCTTTGATAATTTCATGTGAATAATTTTATCTGCAGGAAAGGGCGTGCACGCCGTACAGGGACAGCTCCTCCAGTGGTTGAATTGTCCAACCGATTCCGGCCCTTGCAGGAACTCTTGGCCCCTGACCCTGAGAGTGAGGGGACTGATGAGCAGCAGGGCACCCTGTTGGCCTCTACCCCTCAGAAAAGAGAGTTAGTGATAGTGGGGGACTCAATACTTAGAGAAATACATAGCTTAGTCTGTTCACACGACAAGGAGTCTCGTACGGTGTGTTGCCCGCCTGGTGCCCAGGTAGGAGACCTTCTGGAGCGTGCGGACAAGTTCCTGGCCAGAGCGGGGAGGGATCCAGTTGTCATTGCCCATGTTGGGACAAATGACATAGGTAAGGGTAGGTTTGAGGTTCTGCAAGGCAAATGTGTGGAATTAACTGAGAAGCTTAGGAGCAGATCCTCAACGGTAGAGTTCTTCGGGGTTCTACCGGTACCATGTGCAAGCAGAGGAAAGCAGAATTTTATCTGGAGGTTTAACATGTGGCTACAAACCTGGTGTAGGAAAGAGGGGTATAGGTTTACGGGGCACTGGAACTTTTTCTGGGACAGGGGTGAACTGTTCAAGCCTGACGGGCTGCACCTGAACCGGAGGGGTACCTTTGCACTGGGCCAACATATGTTGAGGGTAGCACAGGATTATTTAAACTAGGGACTTGGGGGGCAGGGAGGTTAGTGAGTGTTACACATAGGGAAATGCAGACTGCCCTGATGGTGGCTGACAGCGTTACATGCACTATTGATGATATACTTTTAGAGCAACAAAGCGTTGTGGGAGGCTTGAAGCAGTGGCCACATAGGAAATCAAGGAGGAAGAGCATTAGTAATAACCTGAAATGTTTTTATTTAAATGCAAGAAGCATAAAAAATAAATTTCCAGAGCTTGAGGCTGTTATAATTAGTGAGGGCTATGACATAGTTGGGATTACAGAGACATGGCTAAGTGAAGAGGATGGAGATGAATATAACATAGAAGGTTATAAGCTCTTTAGGAAGGATAGATGTAATAGGCGAGGAGGGGGCATAGCAAAAATATGTGAACGAAAACATAAATGTACAGGAAATTCCCGAAATTGAACATTCCTTGCCCTGTGAAGATATCTGGGTCAGGCTCATTGGGAAACACGAGACAGGTTTAAACATAGGAGTATGCTATCGACCACCAGCTTTGGACAGTACAGTCAATGAAATGCTTTTTAGGAGGATTACGCAAGCTTGTAGAGGTGGAGGGACTATTATTATGGGAGACTTAAATTATCCTGGTATCAATTGGGAAATGGTGAAAGGACAGGGTAGGGGGAGAAAGAATTTCTAGATGTTATAAACGATAATTTCTTGGTGCAGTAGGTTAATAAACCTGCAAGAGAGAAGGCAATTTTAGACTTAGTGCTCTGTAATGACCCAGATGGAATTAGCAATGTTCAGGTACTGGAACCACTTGGGACGAGTGATCACTCTGTTAATTTTGATGTTTCATGGGAAGTTAAAAAGGTGTATTCAAAAACAAAAATTTTCAATTTTAGGTGAGCAACCTTTGACAGGATGCGTTCATATCTAAGTGAAATAAAATGGGAGACACTCCTGGACTCCTGTGAGTTCGTAAATGAGATGTGGGAAAGATTTAAGGGGGTTTTACTTGAATCACAATGCAAATTCTTTCCAAAGGTGTCCAAAAGTAAGCTGAAAAAGCAGAATCCTCAATGGATGACAAAAGTATTCGTAGGATTTTGAGAGGAATCTTTATAAGATACATAAAGGATAACAATGAGAACACTAAGGCTGAATACTGTAAAATGCGGTCAAAAAAAGAGCTAAGGAATACTAGAAGACTGTATGAAAGAAAAATTGCAGAGGGGGCAAAAACTAATCCTAAGCGCTTCTTTCAGTACTGTAGCAGAAAAAGGAAAGTTAAAGAGCAGGTTAAGTGCATAAAGAATAAAAATGGATCGCTGCTATGGGATAACAAGGATATTGTGGATGCCTTAAACAGTTACTTTGTTGAGAATTTTACCATAGAGGGGGTCTTTATTTGGCCAGAAGGCATTTTATATGCTCAAGATTATTTAGCAGAAATTGAGGTTAGGGATAACAAAGTATTAGACAAGTTGCATAAACTAAAGGCAGATAAGGCGACGGGTCTATATCCTATATCCTGGCTTATATCCTCGACAGCTCAGGGAAGTTAGTGAGATCATCTTCAACCCGCAATCTGCCATCTTCGGACAGTCGTTAGAAACTGGAGAAATACCAAATGATTGGAAACAGGGCAATATAATACCAATATACAAGAAAGGGAACCATACCGAGCCAGGAAATTACAGGCCAGTAAGTTTAACTTGTATTGTGTGCAAAATATTGGAATCTATCATAAAAGATGAGCTGGACTTATTTCTTGAACATAACAGTATCTTGAGGGATAGCCAACATGGTTTTCGTAAGGGAAGGTCATGCCTGACAAACCTTCTGGAATTTTTTGAAGAGGCCACCAAGACTTTTGACATCATATACTTGGATTTTCAGAAAGCATTTGATACAGTACCGCATAAGATACTAATTTCTAAAATGAGCTCCATTGGAGTTACAGGAGGTATTCTGGAGTGGATTCAAAACTAGTTACTCGACAGAACACAAAGAGTGGTGGTCAGTGGTATCTCATCTGAGCTAGGTATGGTGGGGAGTGGCATCCCCCAAGGATCGGTGTTGGGGCCCCTGCTGTTCCTCATCTACATTAATTACCTTGATAGTAATATTGAGAGCAGATTGGATAAATTTGCAGATGATACTAAATTGGGGCGTTTAGCAAATAGTTTATTCCAGGTATAAAAGATGAAAGCTACGAGAAGAGGCTGAAGATCCTTAATCTCTTTAGTCTTAGGAAAAGGAGACAGGGGTGATTTGATTGAGGTCTTGACATATGTTAAAGAGATTAACAAAGTGAATTATATAGGATTCCTTCGACCAATTGTTGTGGGTAGAACTCAGGGTCACAAAAGGAAGTTGACCAAAGGTAAATTTAGCACTGATATTCGGAAATATTTCTCCACCCAAAGCGTATTTTTAATGTGGAATAGCTTGCCTGACCATATTGTTGAGGCAGAGACCTTGGGGGTTTTCAAAAGCAGGCTTGACTTAAAGCTAGATACCATTGAGTCATTGAGTATCTGAAGGGATATATTCACAATAGTATAAAGAAACTGGCGAGCGTAGCTGGGCTGAAAGGCCTGTTCTTGCCATTCATGTTATGTAAAATAAAATGCTAGGCTAGCTCATGGGGATTAACATTTTTGTGAGAACAGGACAGTTAAGGATGTGAAAATTAACTGAGGAACTATAATGTCCGGCTTTATTCGCCTTTCATTTTCAGGTTGCACCTCCACTTTCAGTTCTGTACAGTGCAGACAAGCAGAAGGAAGGCACTTCATTTGCTGAATTCAGTCACTCAATGGGATAATTGATGCTATGTAGTAAAATGTGGCCTCCCCGCCAGTGTGACACTACCGCCAATTAAGTACAAGACATGTAATGTTTTACCTCATCGACCTAATTTCTTTTTTTGGAAATGCATGCTGATTCTGAATTTGATGCCTGTAACTTGTTTCAAAAAGGTTGGCGTGGGGGTATTGTGAGACTTGGACAGTGTTAGAATCCAAAAATGAACAGTCGGTGTTGAACATGATGCTACTGCACCATGAAAAAGTAGTTTTCTCCTTCCCAATTAGTTCTATTTTTGCATATTTTTCACACTTAAATGTTTCAGATCATCACACTAATTTTAATATTTGATAAAAGCAACTTGAGTTTACACAAAATACAGTTTTTTCATTATAATTGCATTTATTGAAGGAAAAGAGCTATGCCCTACCTAGCCTGAAGTGAAAAAGTAGTTACCCCCTTAGTTATTTATCAGCCAATGAAACAAATGTTAATAAAATCTAAATATGATAAATAAACACAAATTGAAGAAATTGAGGCTGGAGCAGCACTCTATCATGCTAAAGTATAAATAGAGCATCTATAAACACCCGTTTGTCCACAGGCATCAAGTTGTAGAGGCTTGCGACTTTGCTAAAAAAACCGAGCAATTGAATAATCCAGTGGTTTAAAAATAACCTAGCAACACCCTTTTCAGCACAATATTTTTTAAAAGATTCAGGGAATCTGGATAAATCTCTCAGCTTTAGTCAGCTTTGCTCATTGGTAATTGGAAATAATGGATGTTGTCTTAACCTGGTTGAAAAAAGGACCCTCCAAATTGTTTTCTTGGTAAGTTTCAAAGCCAGCGTCTGTCATGGTTGGGGAAGTTAGTTCCCATGGAATGGTACCCTGAAAAGCATTCAATGCTGAAGCACTTAAATGTATTTTGGGGCAACATATGCTCAGCAGAACCTACACAGCTCGACCAACGGCGGAGGATCCAGGAGCGAAGGTTTACGCGTGTAGATTCCAGCTGTTATGAGGCAGTGGAACGTGTCAATTAAATCTTTTATGCCTGTGTCCCGCCTTGGACCCAGCCTGAGACTTACCTGGGGTATTGTCAATGGTTCTCCGTTCGAAAACGGGGCTATGCCGAAATCACGGAATCTTAATGTCGTGCTGCGAATAATCCTAGGTGCACGGTGGGATACACGCAGCCAATGAAAACGTCAGATATATCAGTGATTCAAGCAAACTAAGCATAATGATTACAACGTTTACTCTCATTTCAAATCTGACTCCATAATACATTTAGAATACCAAATTTAGTTATACCCTCGTTAAATATCTGACTCCAAATTAGAATTAGAATTTATAATTTAGGGAGCACCTGCGTGGACCTCGGGGAGATTACCCCCTGGACTCATGAATGCAAGCCTGCGTCACTAAAATATATGCCCCCGGGTTTGGCATTATTTCCGCAGCTTAGGTTCGTCAGTAATACCAAAGGATTGGAAGTCAGCCATCACTGCAACAGCATCTTTTGGCTTGAATTACAGCGAACCCAGATCAGTATGCCCATGGGTTCCTTCAGGGAATTTTAACAGATAACCGACTTTTCGTCCATGGGTTTCCTTCAGGCTAAAACCCCAGAACCAGCAATACATAAACCCTTTCTGAAGGTCAATCATGGCTGTCTATCTAACTTAATTAAAACCGATTCTCATCCCAAAGCCGCTGATCAGTCAGTCCTTGGTTGAGCATAACCCCTAAGTCTCCGGCGTAACGTAGCTAGAAAGAATGTACAAGAGTTAAGAGCCACTGAGACCACGCAAGTTTAAAGAAATAACAATAGTTTATTCACCAGGTAGGCAAGAGCTTAAATCTAACAAATCAACATTACCCCAATTACAAGTTACACACAGTTTAGAAAATGAGAGAAAAGTCATACCTGGCGAAAAGGGCTACATACAAATGGCCGTGCAAAAAGTCCAAACTAGATTTAGTCAGTAAGCATGGCTTAAAGGATACCCCCCACAACAACAAGTAGTCGGGCAGTACCACAGTCAATAGACCTTCCAGCAAGAAAAAAATTTTTCAAAATCGGATGAGTAGGTTATGAGATCTAGGTCCGGACGCACAGACGCACGCACACACACACAGACTCAGGCACGCACGCACACACGGACGGACAAAGCAATTCCAATATACCCCCCTAAAGCTCGTTGTTGCGGGGGGTATAATTATGAAACCATTAAGCTAGAAATACGCACGGACCATAGTATGGGAAGTCGGGTACGAACTTCCCAGACTAGGTCGTCTCTCTCAGATTTAAGGTTAGTGGAATTTAGACTTCCCCCTCCGGAGGAAATAAGAAAACATTTATTATTCAAAGGAGATAATAAAAGTTCTTAGATCAGTGTAAGGACCTTGGGGACAGACCTCAGGGGGTCGCAAAGCACTTCCTGCAAAGGGGGAGAGATGATTCTAAATACGCCTCAAGAGATAACTTTGGTTCAGGACAAATCATTGCTGGGGAGCAAAAACTATGTTTTCTTGAAATACAGTGGATATGAAATGCATCTCATTCAACTCCTTGAATTTAGCTGAAGAGATACATACCAAACACGGTTACATAGAGAGTTATGATGATGTAACCGTCATGAAATTCCTTCACAACAGACCCATTCCCCATGAGATTCACATCACTATTACCCCAAATATTATACAGTAATTCAGTGATGACATGAGGGCAGTTAAAACAGTGTAATAGTGGGTTCTCTTTCATAATATTTCGCTCGATGTCTCACTATGGGATGCACGCCTCGCTGCAGCCTCAGAAGCATTAATCTCATTACGCCAATCCTGATTGGCTGGTGAACGTGTCCGTCCGCCCAGGTGGTACACCCACCTTAAATAGCTCATGCGGACGGCACCACGTCATTCAAACACCTCTTCTCACTCGGAGCATATCTCGCGTCCAGGGCTAGTTAGCTGAACTGTCCACAGACGGATTTTCTGTCGCCGGGCGCTACTAGTTTTGGATACCTTTTTGCTTCGTCGGTCACACCAGACCGGACTCAGTGCTCTCCCGCCCTACACGGCTTGGTCAGCACTGTCCTCGACGCCTCACCACGGCACGTTGAGTACCGAAGGCTAGCACACCAGTTACCTGTCGGTTTTCTTCACTCGACGCCTCACCACGGCACGTCGAGTACCGAAGGCTAGCACACCAGCTACCTCTCGGTTTTCTTCACTCGACGCCCCACCACGGCACGTCGAGCTCCGAGCGCTAGCACACCAGCTACCTCTCGGTTTTCTTCACTCGACGCCCCACCACGGCACGTCGAGCTCCGAGCGATAGCACACCAGCTACCTCTCGGTTTTCTGCCTCGTCTCCCGGCTTGCACACCAGCTGGCTAGGAATGGAGGCCCAAAACCCCCATACCAAGGGGTACGGAGACTCCGGGACCCGTCCCTGTCGCTGTGGGAACAAGATCTCGAGTAAAGATCCACACCAGGTCTGCTCGAGCTGCCTGGGGCTGGAACACGCCCGTATGGCTTTCAAACTTCCCGGCTCGTGCCAACACTGCGCGGTGTTTACAGCGAAAAGTCTCCGCAGACGGCTAGCCCGCCAGGCTAGCTTGTCTGGAATCGACCCCCTCCTCCCCTCCGACGGTGCTGCCGCCGAGGGCAAGCAGGATTTGGCGGTCGCTACGGCGGCGATTCCGGAGGCTAGCGCCACTGGGGCTCCCAGCTCGACCTAGCCGCGGATCCCCCGTGTGAGGAAGACGTCCTAGAACTGGACTATGGGGACGATGAAGATGGCGTCTCTGAACTCCTCATATCAGAGGATGAGGAAGATGACGACGTCTTCATTACTCCGGCTCGGGCCGCGCAGCCCGCGGCCTCCGTCACCTCTCGGGATGGAGATGAGAGTAGCATACCAGCTTCTCCTCTCCCCAGCTCCGACATGCTTGACGTGTGCAAACGCGCTGCTGTTCGGCTGAACATCCCCTGGCCCGTTGTCGTAGCTGAGACCACCAGATCCCGCTACGAGGGGAAGAAATTGCCCTTGGCTAAGAGTGCGACGAAACAACTTCTCCCCGTCTTCCCGGAGCTGCTAGATGAGGTTGCGCGCTCTTGGAAAGACCGCCCTTATAGCAGCAGGAGCCCAGTTCCCGGTGCCTCGTCCCTCGATTGTGAGGCGATGGAGAGCCTGGGTCTGCTCCGCATGCCTCCGATGGAGCCACTCGTGGCAGCGCACCTTCACCCCCGCCTGTCAGCGGTGTCCTCCCGGAGCCCCAGTCTGCCGTCCAAGTCGGACCGTTTTCAGTCAGCCTTGACTGAGAAGGCGTATAAGGCGGCTGCGCTTTCGGCCAGAGCGCTCAATGTCCTCTTCCTGCTCACGGCTTATCAGGCTGGGTTGTGCGAGGATTTTGTGCTAACTCAGGACCCAGCTACATGGGAGGAAATACCGGTCGTCACCGACCTGTGTCTCCGTGTCCAACGCTGCGCGGTCCAGGCCACGGGAAAAGCGCTGGGGACTATGGTCCCACAGGAACGGGCGCGGTGGCTCAACCTCGCCAACCTGTCGGACAGGGAGAAGGATGACATCCTGGACATGCCCATTGTCCCGGAGGGGATCTTCGGTTCCGCGTTGGCTTCTATGCAACGGCGGTGCGAAGCTAAAAAGAAGGAGGATGAAGCTCTCAAGCTCTGCCTCCCTCGAAAGCCCCCTGCACCTCTTCCGCCTGCTCAGCGTAAGACCTTTGCACAGGCTGCTTCACAGGATTCGCAGTTTAAAATGCCGAAACTGCGGAGGCCTCAGCCCGCCCCGCCTGCTCCGCCAGGTCGGCCCGGCTGGCCTAAAAAGCCCTCGGCCCCGGCTGTAGCTGCGCCTGCGCGACCCGCGCACACCGCCAGCAGCCAGGCCAGGAAAAAGAAGAGAGCGGCCTGACTCCCCCTCTCTCCTCTGGTGACGCAGCTGGAAGTTCCCCGTTCTCCGGCTCCACCTGTTTGGCTTTCGGGCGTGCACCCAGGGGCTCCCCACGCCCCTATCTCCCAGCTGCCTCGGACCGTGCCAGTGCAAGCCGGGAGAGATGGACATTTGACGTCGCGGGGTTTAGCGGTTGCCCCCCTCTCATGTCCACAAGCACGCACATACACAAATGTTTTCACAAAGAGAATAAATTGTGTCCCGCTGTCGCAGCCAGGCCGAGTGCCGAGGGCGCAGCTGAAAATAAAGAAAGCCAAATCTGTCAAAATAAGCACGCCACTCGGGGGCCTTGTCATTCCGCCACAGGAGAACGCCACCGCACTGCAGCTGCGCCCTCTTGTGGTGGGAGGACTGCAGGGCACGTCACCCGGGGGCTGTGTCATTCCGCCACAAGAGGGCGCCACCGCACTGCGGCTGGGCCCTCTTGTGGTGGAAGGGCTGCGGTGCACATCACCTCTCGCCCTCAGATGGCGGAGATGGGTCGCACTGGCAGCCCCACCCTGGGTGTTGAGGACGATTTCGAGGGGGTACAGGCTGCAATTCGCCGCTGTCCCCCCGCGATTCGCCGGCGTTATACACTCCCAGGCGCGGGGAGAGTCAGCTCGTGTTTTACAGGAGGAAATTTTCTCACTGTTAAACAAAGGAGCAATCTGTGTCGTCCCTCCCGCACAATGTCAGAGCGGTTTCTACTCCAGGTATTTCCTAGTCCCCAAACGGGGGGGGAACGGTATTCGCCCTATCCTGGATTTACGGGCTCTGAACAAATATCTCAGGAAGTACAAGTTCAGGATGCTCACACACGCATCCCTGTTGCGTCTTGTACGTCAGAACGATTGGTTCACTTCAATCGATCTGAAAGACGCGTACTTCCACATTCCAATCTATCCTCCCCACAGAAAGTTTCTGAGGTTCGCTTTCCAGGGGATCTGCTACGAGTATCGCGTGCTCCCTTTCGGTCTGTCATTAAGCCCGAGGGTGTTCGTGCGGTGCACGGAGGCAGCAATAGCCCCGCTGAGACGGCGGGGCATCCGTCTGGCCACTTACCTGGACGATTGGCTGCTTTTAGCGCAATCGGAGCAGGAAGCCAGGGCGCACACGCGTATTCTCACACAGCACCTAGTCAATCTGGGTTTTGTGATAAACACGGAGAAAAGCATGCTGTCCCCAGCGCAAGATGCTATCTTTCTGGGGTTATCCCTGAATTCGGTGTCTTTCACAGCTCGCCTCTCGGCGGAACGGGTGAGAGCTTTCAGGGCATGCCTCGCGCTTTTTTATCCAGGCAGGTTTGTTCCATTCAGATTGTGTCTTCGGTTACTCGGTCTGATGGCGTCTGCCATCCTCGTGATCCGTCTCGGTCGCCTCCACATGAGAGAATTCCAGCTTTGGGTGGCCTCATGCGGGCTAGATCCCGTGCGTCACGGCACGCGGAGAGTCTTGGTCACACTGGAATGCGCCAGGGCGCTGCGTCACTGGCGGACTCCGTCCTTTCTGACCCAGGGGGTCCCAATGGGCTCGGTCCTGTCCAGGAAGGTGGTCACTACAGACGCCAGCCTGACGGGTTGGGGCGGAATTCACGGGGGCCAGTCTGTGAGGGGCCGCTGGAGTGTGGGCCTCCAGCAGTCTCACATAAATTTTCTGGAACTTTCAGCGGTGTTCCTCTCCCTGAAACATTTCCTTCCATCTCTCATGGGTCATCATGTCCTGGTGAGAACGGACAATACGACGACGGTGGCGTACATCAACCGTCAGGGGGGGTTGCGCTCCCGTCAGTTGCACATGCTGGCACGCAAACTGATCCTGTGGAGCTGCGGCCGTCTCCTCTCCTTGAGAGCGACGCACGTCCCGGGGGTCTTGAACACAGGCGCGGACCTATTGTCCAGGGGTGCGCCGGTGTATGGGGAGTGGACTCTGCACCCGGAGATTGTGGAACAGATATGGGCCCGGTTCGGTCAGGCCGCGGTAGATCTGTTCGCGGCGAGAGAAAACGCGCAGTGCGCGCTGTTTTACTCTCTGCGCGGCATGGATGCTCCCCTTGGCATAGACGCACTAGCGCACGTCTGGCCGCACGAGCTTCTTTACGCGTTCCCTCCCCTGGCCTTGATATCCCCCACTCTGTCCAGAGTGAGGGAACGTGGTCACGCACTGATATTGATTGCTCCGCATTGGCCGGCGATGCATTGGCTAGCGGAAATATATCGGTTACTGTGCGCTCAGCCTTGGCAGCTCCCGCTGCGCAGGGACCTGCTATCGCAGGGGGGGGGGCGATCCTCCACCCGCACCCAGAACGCCTGGCGTTGTGGGCGTGGCCCCTGAGTGGCTCAGTCTCTCGGCTGTGGGATTGTCACAGCGTGTGATTTCCACTATACAAAACGCTAGGGCCCCATCCACTAGGTCTTTGTATGACTGTAAGTGGAGGGTGTTTGAGGGGTGGTGTCACAGGAACGGCCACGTTTCTTTTCAGTGTCCGGTGAGTGCTATATTGTCATTCTTGCAGGACCTGATTGACAAAGGCAAAGCCTTCTCCACGATTAAGGTGTACTTGGCGGCTATCGCCGCCTGTCACGTGGGGTTTGAAAAGCGAAAGGCGAGTCAGCACCCACTGGTTTGCCGTTTTATGAAGGGAGCGCGCAGGCTTCTCCCCGTGTCCAGACCACTGGTGCCACCGTGGGATCTGGCTGTGGTTCTGGAGGGGCTTAAGGGCCCTCCTTTTGAGCCACTGGAAGGGGCAGACTTGAAGCACGTGTCTTTCAAGGCTGTGTTGTTGCTGGCTCTGGCTTCAGCTAAGCGAGTTAGTGACATCCATGCGCTTTTGGTGCATCCGTCATGCGCTCAGCTCTTCCCGGGAGATGTAAGGTTGATTTTGAGGCCCAACCCGGCTTTTGTGCCTAAGGTGGTGGGCTCATGTTCTCCAATTGACCTTCTGGCCTTTGCTGCCTCAACAGAGGAGCAGCAGTCGCACGCGTTATGTCCAGTCCGTGCAGTGCGCATGTACATGGACAGGACTAGGGGATTCAGGAGGAGCGATCAGCTGTTCGTCTCCTGGGCTAATCCTCATAAAGGAAAACCTATCACTAAGCAGGGCCTATCCCATTGGGTGGTGGAGGCGATTGCTTTGGCCTATACGTGTCGGGGTTTGCAGCCGCCTGTGGGCATGCGGGCGCACTCGACTCGGGGCTTGGCCGCATCCTGGGCCTTATTCAGGGGAGTTTCTGTTCAGGACATCTGTGCAGCGGCGAGTTGGTCCTCGCCTCTCACTTTTGTCCGCTTTTATAAGCTGGACGTTTCCGCCCCGTGCGTGGCACGCGCGGTTCTGCTGTCCTGACTGGAACAGAATTGCTTCTCTGTGGGTTGGTGGACGCTGGATAAGCTTGTCTGGCAATACGGGAGCTACGATATCCCATAGTGAGACATCGAGCGAAATATTATGAAAGAGAACTTTAGGTTATTTACATAACCCCGGTTCTCTGAGTAATATGAGTGAGATGTCTCACCAGACAACCCTTCTTGCTGGGGCGAGTGAGAAGAGGTGCTTATCTTGAATGACGTGGTGCCGTCCGCATGAGCTATTTAAGGTGGGTGTACCACCTGGGCGGACGGACACGTTCACCAGCCAATCAGGATTGGCGTAATGAGATTAATGCTTCTGAGGCTGCAGCGAGGCGTGCATCCCATAGTGAGACATCTCACTCATATTACTCAGAGAACCGGGGTTATGTAAATAACCTAAAGTTTTGTTTAAATTGAAACTCTTAACTCAGAACAGTTACAGTGATAAAAGGTGCAGTGACAATGTGTCCAGAAGAGGTCACTATGGCACTAATGGGGCAGAGAGCACAGGTCACACCCTGCTGAAGAGTCCAGTTCTAGGCCCCCTTATCTCAGAGGTAGAATTGGGGGGATGCAGATGTAGAGGATGACTGGACCCTGATGACTTCACTACCCCACTGTTCCCAGCCATGCCTGACTGGAGATGATTCCAGCTGTGGAGAAAGTATAGGCTTTTATGCCTTCATTACCCTACTATGTTAAGAACAGAGGGCAATAGACACTTTTGGTCGCATGTCCATGTTATCTCCTGGCTTCCTCTTACAGCTGTCTTCTCGGTGACATCTTTACAGGGATGCCCATGCTTATTTCAACAAGAAAATGGCAATCCACATTCTGCTCATGTCACAACGGCCTGACATCCTTGGCTGCTAGACTGATTTACCTGCAGTCCAGACCTGTTTCCTGATGAGAATATGCGAGAGTTTAAAAGGCAGAAAATATAACAATGAATTCCCTCAGATGACTGAGCAGTCGCAGATGCACGGAAGAATGACGGGGGGTGGAGTGGGGGGAGTAATCGTTCAAAATTGGATTTATTTTTTTTTGACATCTTAAGTTCCCCAAATGATTACTTAGAGTGCTGTTGAAAGGAACGACGATGTAATTTGGAAGTAGACAAAATAATGTCCGAACCTTTCTGGAATGTGTTGCAGCAATGAAATTCCAAATGAGCATTTATTTTTAAGAAAACAAAGTGTAGGAGAGAAAACAAGGTATATTATTCTTGCACTGTTTTCAACTCAATACAGGTAAAGAATGATTTCCCTATTGGTGTTTTCTTTTTCTGCTTTCTTTTTTTGCTGCTGATTTGCTTTTCTAGTATAGTTCCAACCTCTCTGGAAATGAGATTGTATGTTTCATATATTATATATCAGTAAATATAAGTATTTTCGGTTGCACTTGCTCACAGCTGATTTGAGCTGTTTTTTGTTTTTTCAGATAATTATGAAGAAAAAAAATTCTTCCATATTGTCAGGTCACACCATTCAAAAACATGTTTTTATAAGTACACACTTGCATCATTAACTCTGAGCAGAGATAATGTATTTATTTAAATATAGAAAGAGAAAGGAATGACAAATATGATATAAAGTAGTTTTTTGGGGAAAAAACTGGAAAAGCAGATCTAGGCAATCTGTTCTTCCTGCATCGCAACATGGCTTTGCGAGAGTGCACGGCTGGCAGTCATTTATTTGGGGGAGGACAGGGGAGATTAGTCAGACCATTTTTTAAATCCACCATTCATCATCCATTAGACATTGCAGTAGGTACAGCCTCAGAGAATCTTTATTTTTGTGTACTAATATAATAAGAAGCTGTGCAGACAAATTCAATTTCCTCCATGACAGTGAACACAGCAAACAATTTCACTGAGACAGGAAAAAGAACAGAATCTTGTTCATCTGTCAGACAGTCGCATCAACAATCGGCAGACATAACCTTTTTATACACCACTTCACGAACAAGGCCACCTAATTTCTGACAGAAATTCATGCCGAGGTTTCAAACCAGCGAAAGCTCACATTTCATCTAGCGAGACGATTAGAAACGAGCTATGACACATTCTTTTAGGCAATTTAGATCCAATTTAGCATTAAAACTAACAGTTGCTGTTCTTGATGTATTTATTTATTCATTTATTTTCCTTTTGTAACCAGGCCATGTATTATTTCTAGGTAAAATGTAATTGCTTTGTTCAGGCAAAAGCTACAGTATGGTTTTAAGCCAGTAATTTCAGCTCTGGCTTTAATAAATGAATGTCCATTGGCTGTAATACCCCCTTAAAATGGTAACCCACCCAGTAACTGCTTGCAGAACACTTTTACTGGCCGTCTACTTCATTTTAATGTCATTTAATGCACAGTAGATCTCATGCAAGTCCTTTAATCCTTCCTAACTTAAGCCCTTCACAATTAATGAAAACCAAAACAACCCACATAAGGCTCAATTGTGTGTGTATATCAGAGAATGAGGTGTAACTCACAAATCTAGTTCTGGCAGACAACTTGAGACACTATCACATTAATTTAAACACTCCCCTGCATATCAGACACTGTTTCGCCAATCAAGAAGGTGGGCAATAATCTTGTATCCTGACTCTCCCTGCTTTCTTCTTCTCAAGACTGCAAGGCGTGTCAAGGTCAGAGTCAAGAAGCCAAACTATAATTGTTTCTATTTGTTAATGCAGCAATATGTGGTTCACATGTGAGCTGGCGAACAGAAATGCACTTCTGAATGCTGCATTCATCCGTTGTCTTGCTTCTGAAGTAAGACTAACAGCTTCAACACATCCTCAGAACACAGGACTCAGTTATATTTATACTGTATATTGATCCTTTGAACATTTGACTTCAGCAACATCTAGCTATGTGGGTAGGCTTTAAAGATGGGGCTGTACAATGTTCCTACTGAGGTCATCTTCTGATTTTGCCATTCCGGCCATGGGTTATGTTACTTAGAGCTAGATATCCAGGGTCGTAAATACTGGTACACAAAATGGACCAGCTCCAGACCTCTGAAAAAATAATTATTTGAAATATGTGAAAATCCCTCTGATTTCTGAATCGGAGACCTGCTTGAGTCTTCACATTTCTATAGCATGAAAAGAGTTAAAGTATTTCAGATGTGTATTATTAGCTCTGGAATGAATCAGCTCTGTAACACTTTGTGCTAAACAGAACAGTCTGCATCTCTTTCTCTCACACTGTCCCTGTAGAACTTAAGCTTATTATGCTAAATCTTCTATCCAGTCCACAAATGCAACCACAACATTTCCCTGAAGAAAACAAAAATCTTTTTGGGGTTCGACTGCATGTTGTACTATGAGTGGGGACGAAACAGCCTCTGACTGGACTACCCAACAAAGACTGTTTTCAACTGGCACAAAATCTTTATTGTACGCCATTGTGATTGATCTTCCCACCCTTCGCTCCTACAGCGAAACTGATGGTCTCCCTAGAGATTGTGCAGTAAAAGGATTCACTGCAGCATTTTTTTACCCAGATTCTCGTATTCTGTACAGAGTATGATGGAGAGCATGTGGGAGGGCCATAGGGCTCATCTCCCTCTTGCTCTCCAAGGCTTTGGCGGACAATCCCTACGCTAACCCTTCATGTTTCTGCTTAACAGTTTGGTAGTGCAAACCACTGTATTTCTATTGCTTTTCCTCAGTGGGGACATTAAAGGGATTCCATTTCTCTTTGTTAATAATGCCTAATTTTCTATACAAAACAGCAGACCAGTTCCTTTCAGCTTTTGTCTGTTTTCTCAGCTTTCTCCATGCTGTGAAAAATGGATTTCAAATAAAGAAGAATAGGATTCCTCTTACTTGAGTTTGCTTGGCTTACAGTTCGAGTTGACTGCATGAGCGTGAACATTTGCTCCATAGAGCAAATGCTGAAATGAATAAAATAATAGACGTAAAATCAACAGACTGGACCAAGACACTTTGCACAACAGATGGTCTCTTGGCATCTTTGAGGGGGGCCACATTCATTGTGTTAATGTATCTTCAGAAAAATATTAGTTGCTAAATGCACTGCCTGCTTGATGGTGCTGGATTTTTATCAACAGTAAATCATCCAACTGAACTATTTCCAGGAATCTTGCCAGGAACCAGACTAAATCAGTTCTGTGTTACAAAAGAGAACTAGCATGCATAATACGTCTGCATCAAAAATAACAATCAAAAACTAACATTTAATGCTTATTAAAATGTACATCAGGGGGAATGACTAATGTGTATTTTCTTGACCACTGAGGGATGTCTAAGCCTTAATAGTCCCCAAATAGCCATATCACTAATTTCATATTCATTTAGCACTCCAGATACGGCTTTTCACAAAGAACAGAATTAGCTTTTCACAGCTGTGACACAGATAAGGATGAGGCAGATTATTGTTTAGTCCTCCTTTTGTTATCTCATGAAAAGTACCCATGCAAGTATTCATCTCCTCTGTTATGCCCTGAGCCGAGCCAGTTCATAAATATTTACAGAACAGCTTAGCATTTTATCTCAAATCTATGGCACAAAGTGTTGTCAAGGTTGGTGAAGAAGTAGGTGCCATAAGGCAATGATAGCCACTTAACCTAACAATAATTTCCAAAAAAATTTGCAATTTACACTCAGTTAGGTCCATAAATATTTGGAAATTGGCACATATTTTAGATTTGCATGCCAACATACATGAAGGATTTGAAAAGAAACAATCAAGAAGTTCAGTTTCAGTTTCAAGGGTTTTGTAAAAAAAAAAAAAAAAAACTATGCACAGGCCCCTCAGACCTAAAAAAAAATAAATAAATAATGGTAAAAACTTAAATAATCATCAATTACATCGTAATTTTTAATACTTGGTGGCTAACCCTTTGCAGTCACTGACTGCCTGACTTCTTGAACCCTCAGACATCACCAGACACTGGGTTTCTTCCCTGGAGATGTTCTGCGAGGCCTTCACTGCAGCTGTCTTCAGTTCCTGCCTTGTTGGGGAGTGTTTTTCAGGCAAGTCTTGCCTTCAGCTCCTGAAATGCATGCTTAATGGGATCCAAGTCAGATAATTGGCTTATCTATCATCGAATGTTTCACTTCTTAGCCTTAAAAAAACTTTGGGTTATTTTTGAAGTATGCTTCTAAGTCAACGTCCATCTGCACCGCAGAGCCTTGAGTCTTGATGCATTTGGCTGAATCTATGATTTCAATACAGCCCTATTAAATTCAAAATTCATCCTACAGCTTTTGTCATCAGTCACATTGATATCTAACTATTTTTGTCAGCTAGCCTTTCTCAGTGATTTGCTTTCACTAAAAATGCACTCATCAAGGAATAAATGCAAGACTAGGAGCAAAAAATGACTAAGAGGGGCAGTCTGCTCCTGTCATGTGCAGCAGTAGAACAGATGATGAGAAATGGATGGCGAGCACCTGTTGATAAGCTAATATTTACCCTAGCTAACTGCTGTGCACATTAGCACGCTAATTATGCAGCTGCCTAAAATGACCCAGCTCTCACCCAAGCATCGAACAAAAGTCATTAGCTAATGTTGCACGGTAGCAAAATTAGGGGAGAAAAGAAAGACATGTAAGGCACTTGGGAATCTACATAAAAATCACTTCCTTTGTATTTTTGCAAAAAGTCCGACCCAATAGTTATGAGTCTTTTCGCGGCTGTCAGAGGGGAACTGAAAAAGGCAGGAAAGGTCTAATTTTCTGAGTTTACAGGCTGTTCATGCACACATTGGCAATAGAAATTGAAGCCATTTAAGAAATTGGCAAATAGCATCTTTAGCAGAACTCAAAGAAACATTTGAGCCAGTGACAAAAAGAAATGCCCGTTTTCCAGAACATTATTAATCAATCCAAGAATTAAAGATCGCTGCCCTCATCTCATTCATCTTAAAAACGGAAAGGTACTCAACTGTGCCCGAGTTGTTGACCACTCTCATTTTCTACACGGATACAAAATTGGACGCTAAGGTTTCAGCTCGCCATTTGAAATAAGTCGGGGGCAGTTAGATTATGTACAGCCAATAAACACTTCCTTTAGGGGCCTATTCAATTAGGTAATATCAGTCATCTTCATTCACATTTATCTGTCAAATTCAGTAAAGAAATCATGCATAATATTTCTGTCATGCCTCAATTTCGCCTTTGTTCATATTTCATTCATCTGGTTGCAACTTAATTTGCTCATCCCTCTGGATATATGGCAATGGAGCTATATCAGTTTGATCCATTTTAGAGCCATTCCACGAGAAATTGACATTCGGTGTGCAGTTGACCCCCGGCATTGAATGAAACTTGGCACATATATAGGTAGATATGGGTGTCTCACGGAAGACGTTTTTTTTTTTTCCGTAGCTCACTTTGCCTGCCAGTGGCACCACTTGAAATCCATTAAAGTGGCTCACTTTAGCTGTCGACACCCCATTTTACATCAACTATCACGACTTAACTCTTTAACGGCCTGCTCAACCTTTTGGCAGAGCACATTTTGAGTGACTATTTCTCATTGAAAGATGTATTGAACTTAACAGATCAGATTTTTTTTTTCAGCATCACAGACTGCAAATGATTATTGGAGAAGGCTTCATCAGGCTAAGTTCAACACATCTTTCAATTTAATACAGCGACTCAAACTGTGCTTAACCAGAAGGAAGCAGACAGTTAAAAGGTTAAGGACACACAGTGCCAAATATATTACACTTTCATCATGACCTGTGACACTTCAAGTCTGGATAGACATCAGCACCACAACAGCACCAAGCTGGATAACTATGTTATTGACAATATTTGCCATTGTTGTGGCTTCAATGTTGTGGCTTATCAGTATTTTAGGTGCACTGACTTATCCCTTACTCTGATGCATTGCCAAAAGCAATTACACCATCGTACTCAAGCAAATTAGTTAGTACCTGCATAGATGGAGTACCCTGCCACTGATAAAATGAATATACTTCATTGGCTTTCATTTTCATTTTCTATAAGTATAATCTTTATGTGCAATATTCTCCTTGTGGAAGTGGAATTGATGATTTTAAGTGTTTGAAAGGTTTTGAATTTTATTTATGGACCTTCCAACTGTGCCCAGTTGGTACTTGGCTTCATGACAACCCTGAAGAGGCACGGTGGAAAAAAATATCTCAATTGTGAATATAGATTCATTCATTTAAATTCCAGGACAAACAAATAACACCATACAGAGACTGTACAGAGACATTTTTTTTTCTTTTCATTATTATGGTTCTGTTGGCCATGTCATTCACCGATATGAATCTAATTTAACATCCGCTGTTCAAGCTGAAAAGGAAACTGAAGACAATTCGCCAAGACGAGCTGCAGTCAAAGATGACTGCCTGCAGGTACCCAGCATCTGATAATATCTGTGCGTCACAAACTTCAAGCAGTCATTACATGCAAACAGTATGCAAACAAATATAAAAAATTATCACTTTATCCTACATTATGTTAAATTTCAATTTTTTTTTATGCTCCTGAAAATGGAGATTTTCAAAAGATGCATTCATTTCTATACGGTTCATCTTGCTACGGTTAAGACACTGTCAAATAAAGCTGACAGCCTGCACTTCAACTGTGACTGCATCCTTGAAACTCGAAGTGCTTCTATACGGAAATAAAATTTTAAAAACTGCGTCGCTGTCCAATTATTTATGGTCGTTGTTGCGAATATGTATGCTACCAAATTAAGATTGTGCCTGAAACAGTCTGGAACCATGATGCGATTTATAGAATACAAAACACAGCTTGGTTCAGGACTGGTTTCAAAAGAAATTAATCTTTCAAAGAGGGTCTGAGCCCAGTTGCAATCCATGCGCATTAAAAAAAAAAAATAGACAAGTGTTTGCCACTAACATGGCAATATCCCCCGCCGCCTCAATTTCAATTTTATGTGTCCGTATGGACGGACGTACGGACGGAGCCCAATGCTATATCCCCCGCTTCGCGCTAATCGCGCGGCGGGGGATAATGATTAAATTAAGGGGGATCAGCTGGGGTGTAG
Organism: Gymnothorax reevesii; assembly: GCA_029721435.1. Classification (NCBI taxonomy): domain Eukaryota; kingdom Metazoa; phylum Chordata; class Actinopteri; order Anguilliformes; family Muraenidae; genus Gymnothorax; species Gymnothorax reevesii. Next base: position 32,054,658 of record CM056590.1, read on the forward strand.
AATTCAGTGACCATGAGTTAATGACAGCAGCTGGCTTGAAGGTTCTTCATGGATAAGATGTGCTATGCACGTTGACAACCCAGTAAATCTGAGAAAAAAACTTCCCTGCTTTCATCAAAGCAATTCCCGAGGTCTAGTTCATAAAAGTAAAATGCATCACAAGATGCTTATGCAGCAGTAAATCGGAATTCAGCGGCATGACCCAGTCTTCCAACAAAAAGATGAAGAGATGAAAGAAAATGAAAAGCCCTTTACAAAGGGAGGCCCCAAAGATGCAATTAGGATAAAGAAAACTGATTATTTTTGGCCCATTTGCAAGTATGCAGACTATAGGCTGGTTGAGAATCATTGGAAGTGTTGATTACAAGTGGAGAAAAAAGACTGTATATTTTATTTTAAATTAAGGTTATTTTTTATATTTCCTTTGTTTAATCAGATTGGAAAATTGAGTTTGATGAAACTTCAGTTGGTGCTCGATTGCTGGACTGTTTTGTGCTTGACTGCTTTGTGCCAGACTTTCTGCTTTGTGCCACAGTTGGAGAGACAATAGTTCACTCGAGAGAGGAAGAAGAATTACATTTATTTTCAAGGGCTCTTGGTGATATCGTGTTTGTTTAAAAGCTCTAATAATTGTAAAGGTAAAACAATTTGCAGCTGAGATAAAATCTTTGTCGCTATTTGGAGCAGAGAAAAAATTTCACACCATTTATTTCAGCTTTTAGCAGCTTGGTTAGCAAATAGCCAAGTTAAGTTGCTAATCTGGCCAAATAAAAGCAACTGGGAATTTTTGGGTGGGTTTTTGTTATCTCCATGAGCAAATTGATACGAATATATGGTTCAGTCGATAGAGTAACGTACACATAATACATATAAAAATGTTGCTAGTTACTTTGGGTTATCCTCTTTTGGTCATTGTAATTTAACTAGCTTGCTTGATGATGTCAAGTAACATTATTGCATTACTTAGCCTCAGTTTGGATTGGTTTCACATGTGGGTGCTTCTGTTAGGGTATATAAATTAAAGACTGACATAAACTGCAGGCCGTTCACACTTCTCAAGTTTCTCTTGGTTGCATTTGTTGTTTGTAGTTGGCTTGCTAAGTAGCAATCCCTAGCATTTAGAAATTGGCATCTGGGATATTATGTTTAGTAAGCGGGGTATGTGAGTCGTTAATTCGAACAGGTAATATTAATTAAAGACTAATGTTCACCAGAAGGCTTTTACTCTTCTCTGGTTTCTCTTGGCTGCAATAACTGTTTGTGGCTAGCTAGCTAACGGCAGCATTTTTGAGTTTAGATCTGAGCCCTCGTGTTTAGTTAACGGGGAAGTGAGTCATTCATTTGTTCAGCTTGTATTGATTAAAGACTCATTTTAACCAGAGGGCTTTTACTTCTTTTACAATTTACTTCTCAGGTTTGTGATAACTGTTCATGGCTTGCTAGCTAGCTACAGCTAGTGTTTTGGTCTTTGGATCTCCTGTGCTTTTTAGCAGGGTATTTCATTAGTTCATAATTAAATACATAAAAGCATAATTTAATGGACAGTTAGACTGTGATTATTGGGATCCGGACAAAGCTTTGTTTTTAAGTAATGTAATTACCACTATATAGCTACACAATCCCGGGGCTTTATTAAGTGAAATCTTCCGCAAGTTTTGGAAGGATTGAATCTGCACCTATTTGTTATGTCCTTGTCGTAAGCAAGAGCTAACATTGAGGCTTTTTTCCTCTATAGTTGACTGCTGCTCAAAGGTTCTCAGGCTTACAAATTTTGGTCTTTGAGCATTTGTCTCGGCAATTATATTTTTATTGTTATTTAGGGAGAAATAGGCCAATTGTTAGGGTTAAAATGCGGCCAAAATTATGTAATGGTTGCAGGATGAGAGTGATTTCCAGGGTGAGTTTGTCTGAGCATGTAGAGAGCAAGATGCATGATCTCAAGAGGCAACATGAGTACTACAAAGGTCACAATAATAGGAGTTCCAGGAACTAAGTTGTATGTCTTAAGGAGATGGTGAACATTCCACTGCCAGGAAGGAGGGAGACCCCAGAGCAAGCAGGAAGAGAAAAATGGGTGACAGTAAGGTGTCAGTGCAGAAAAGAGCATGCATGCCGCTCAGTGGCAGCTTCTCCAGATGTACAGTCAATTCCAGTCCTTGCAGGAACTTGACCGAGAGTGTGGGGACCGATGAGCCGCAGGGCACCCTGATGGCCTTGACCCCCCAGAACAGGGAGTCAGTAATAATGGAGGACTCAATTATGAGAGGAGTAGACAGTATAGTCTGTTCAAACAACAAAGAGTCTCATTCAGTGTGTTGTCTGCCTGGTGCCCAGGTAGGAGACTTCTGGGAGCTTTCTGACAAGCAGAGCCTGTTCTTGCCACTCATGTTATGTTATCGTTATGAAATATTATTGATTTTTTTTTTTTAAGTAAGATAATTTCTCCAAAAACCTTAGGTGCCAAAATCATTGCCTCTCTGAACGACAATGGTAAATAACTTCAAAGCAAATTAAATCGGCAAGTTTTTTTCGTTTTTACTTATTCAACACTTCTCAATCTAAAGGCACTGTGGTGTTTGGGTCCATCACATCATGTTGCTTTTTGGTGTGAAACTGATAGCACACTTCTGATGTGATGCAATGAGAACAGAAATTAACAAGTGGCGCCAGGCAGAACAAACCCCGCCCCTCGCACACACTTTGACCTACTTTTCCTGAATTCAATAGGCATCTATTTTGGGTCAGTGGCAATCCCTGAACCCAATTTGGGGTGAATCTGGCCATTACTTTTGCTGCTAAAGTGTAAACAAACACTCAAACAAACCGAACCAAAAACAATACCCCTTACCCTCCCCCCTCGGACGGGGCGGGGTGACAAAATGGTCCAGCACTGTAAAGCCAATAATGCAGAAGGGTAAAATATATTGAATGTCTGCAAGTATGCCAGGAAGAGTGCACAAAGCATGCTGTTCCCACAAACAATGTCGAACATGATGAATTCGGCAGCGAAGAAACCAAAGATCATGGCATGTAACTTGCATGAGTGTGATCGGCTGCATCATGAGATTACCAGGTCTTAAAAATTTCTGAACATCCCATCGCTATTGTAGAAAAAGTTTAGTTAGTGTTAATAGAAAGCCTTTAGTCAGTATTCAGAAGCAACAAGAAACAAAACCAGTCATCTGGAGTTTGCCAAAAATAATTGGAACTAAGCCTAGAAGGAAGTGCTATAACTGGGTGAGACAAAAATGTATATTTTGGTCAACGAACTATAAGCATATTTAGCAGAAAAACAGAAATGTACACATGGAAAAGCACCTGATATTTACGACCAAAAGAGGAGGAGGGTCATTGGTGTTTTGGGCTGTATTGGTACCTGACATCCATAAACACTGGTTAAGTAATGATAAATTTGATCAAGTACTGGGAGATTTTGGCAGACAGTCTACTTTTCTCCGCTCAGAGACTGATTAAACGTTCTCTTTTTATTGATTTGTTTCAGTAGTTCTGCATCTGACTGTCGCATACCAAATTAAATAAAATAGATAGTGGCCATTAGTCTTATTCACATATTGGAAAAATTGGTGCTGTCTTTCATTATGATGTGAAGGCAATCACTCTCCTTAAGTCTTACTCCTAGATTTATCCAACAGTGATGAAACTGATCACCCCTGTTCGGTGAGCTAAAATATCTCTATGAACACATTTCCTGAGGGACTCTCTGGGTTAACGAAAATAAAAACGCTGCTCAGTTGTTGGGGTTTAAAGCTGGTTTTATATTTTATTCACGGGTGAAGTCATCTCTCTCAACAAACTGAATTAGCATGGCTGAAGGCGTGCTCAATTATGAAAGTGAATGCCAAGACATGAATGAACTTCAAGGGTTCTCCACAAGCTGCAATCATCTTGATATTCAAATGAATTTCTTAACATAATCGGAGGGCAAGGAAAATAAAGAGTGATATTAGTCATCATAATGATTTGAAGTGTATGAACATGCTAAGTATTTTATCATGCTACAATTGCTTGAAATGAATGATTACCCTGTAAAAGACAACATCATATTTGTTGGTACCCAAGAATAGCTCTCACCGCTATAAATTGTGCATTTTCTGCTAAGCCCCAGATGGCTACCTTACCAGAAGTGGGAGGGATATTGTTTTTCGTGGTAGTTGTCTGTTTGTCTGTGTGTCTGTCAGTAGTTCAGCTCAAAAACAGTTTGATCAAATTACACAATCTGATCAATATATAACTGGATGCTAAATGTGAATTTTCCCTTTCACTTCCAACCATGTGCTACAATATTGTGAGACATCACTTGGCTTGTTAGCAGAAGGGGTCAAATTTCAAGGATGTACCAAGTTATTCAACACCATAAGCATTAAAATGTTTCCATTGGGTGAAGCGTTTTTTATTTATTATTTTTGAATAAGGATCATGAAATTGCTGTCATACAAATGAATTTAACAGCAGGTTCTCCCCATTACTCACACTGTTTCAGCAAAGATACACTGTCTGGCCAAAAAAAAAAAAAAAAAAATCACTGTTTGAATTTAAATTAGCAAATACTTAAGAGCCAATGACTGAATCATAATTGCAGAGATGAATATGTTTCAGCTGGCAGCAATTTTTTTAACCCCGTTTGATGCAGTGTGCTCCTTCTAATTACTTACACAACCACGTCAGAAGATGCATCCCATGGTCACTGTAAAAATTTTACTGAATTTTTAGTGGGGCAAATTATTGGCCAGCTTCAGGCAAGAAAACAATTAAGGGAATAGCTGAAATTACTGGATTGGAATAAGAAGTGTCCAATGCATTATTAAAACATGGAAGGATAGCGGTGAACCATTAACTTTGCCAAAGAAATGGATCAGGGAAAAAAAATTCATGCATGATTGTGATTGGAAATCACTAAAACGCTTGGTGAAGTCTCATTGTAAAAAAAAAAAAAAAAAATTGACAGTTGAACTCTTGTCTATGTTTAAGTGAGAAAATAAGAGCATTTCGACATGCTGAATGCGACATGTGCTTGCAGTATTTGGGACTAAAAAAATGTTTGGTCACAAGAATGCCACTTGAGAAAAACAACTTCAATTTGCTAAGGAGCATAAAGATTGAACAGTGCAGCAATGGGAAAATGTGGTCTGATTTACTTATGGCATATTTCTATATTTACTCTATTCCAGTGTAATGGGTGCATCACGGTAAGAAAGGAAGCCCATGAAACAATGTCTTCTGTTCAAGCCTGTGGAGGCAGTATTATGCCCTGCCGCTGCTGTGATTGGTCATATCTACGCTCAGTGACATAATGCAGCAATAGAATGAAGTCAGCAGACTCCTAGGTAAATATACAGAATGACCAGGCTATACCCTCTTTGGATGTTTCAATCAGGAGAGACCAATGAATTAAAAAAAGCTAATCATTTATTGCAGATAACAGAGTGAACAAATCAACAGATGTGACAATAGCCTTACCAAAGTCTTTGGCGAACAAACTCGACAGGGAGATACTTTAATTGAAGAGCATCTGCCCTGAGGTGCAGCAGGATAAATCCCCCCACAGAGTTCAGATGCTGCTGGTGGTAGATGGCTCTGCTGACCTATCGGCTGATGAAAATGATGAACGAGAAGATGTGAAGACTATGAGAAGTAGATGGGGAGGTGGAGGGCGTGCACAACAGCAGTGAGAACGTACTAAACGCAGAGAAAGAATCATATTTAAAAAGACACCAGCATGATGATAAGCTAACAGTTGTTTCACAGTGGTACTGGATGGATGTAATCCGCAGATAGGACAGCTGATGTCTTAGCTGACTGTCCCACGTGATCCCGGCTGGAATTATGAGCAAGTGTGACATTAGCGAAAGCAAATTCAGTGAAAATAAACTACTGGCCGCAGCATGTGAAAGCAGGGTAGACCTGACTGAACTTTTGCCAGAGCTTAGTTTTAATCTCTAAGAGTACAGGCATATTCCAGGATGACGATTCCAAGATTGAATGAGCTCAAATTGTGAAAGAGCGGTCCAACAATCATGGGCAATCATTTTCCTTCATGTGCTGGAGAAGGCTTTACCGAGTGGTTTGATCTTCCTGTCATCAATACAAGATCTCAGGCGAAAATGAATGCAACTCTGGTTGGAAATCGATGTTGTAAAATTGCAAAACTTTTTTGAAACGATGCAACAAAGAATGTATGCCGTGATCCAAAGCTAAAACTCTCCGACAAAATATTAGAGCGTGCAAATTTATTCTTGGCCCTGCAGTGTATCATCAAGAGATATATGTGTTCCACATACAAAATAAAAAGGTGACATGGTAATAAGCGAGTTCTCATTTCTTGACACGTGACAATTATCCCAGAAGACTTGCAGAGTACTATAACGTATGTAGGCTCCAAGTACCTCCAGACACGTGAGCTTAAATAAATGACTTGATGTGATACTATCAATGAAAATGTTGGGTCAAAAATTTAATTGAGCCAGTAAGAGTGCACGCAGCTGGGCAGTTCTGTCTGACTCCAGGGATAAGTGAGGCACCAAACTCAGAAACGTCAAGCCAAAATTTGTCCAACACATTCACTTGAGTTCAAGAGACGAGTGAATCCGTAGCAACATATAACGTATAATGTTAAGCAAGACAGATGAGGACAACCTCAGTCGATTTACCTGGAGACAGTATGGTAAAAAGTGTAAAAAGCAGTGAAGATTTTTATCCTGTTTCAAATGAAAAGGCATTAAGTGGTGTCAAAGACAGGATGCAGGAAATGGGAACTTGCTAAATTAACAGCTCTTCAAAGCTGCCAGTCCAAAAGAGGCCAAGCACCGCAACGCCAGGGAATGGATCACATGGCCCCGCTTAACCGCTGTTGTACAGCTGACACCTGGGACAGAGATTTCATCAGGAAGCACAGCTTGATCGGGGAGACACAGCGAGATGGTTATTAATGTTTATCATACAGAGAAAGCTGGGGCAGAAGTCACCTGTGGCTAAAATGCTTCTGCCAAATTTGCTACTGAAAGGGGAATCTGAAAGTTAACCCAGTGAGTGTATGAAAATTACATGCTGGTTTGCACATAATCAGTAAAATCCATTAATCTTTGATGGAAAGGTGTGTTAGTGTAATTCAAATAGTGAAAGCGAGTGTCAAAAATCACGAAGTGAAAGGTACAGAAACAGATACTATGTTTGGATAAACTACTTTATGAAAACATCGTAACCTTTCAAAACACATGGTTAAAATTCTTGTGCCTTAAATACACTGCAATGCATCTTATCCTGGTTTTTTGTCCGTCGAATCGCATAATCAATGGTGGGATTTTAATCGATAAAAAGAAAACTGCATAGGCGTTATGAAAGTTTTGATATCCTATGTCAATGACTGTATATGAAGGCAGTGACATATAAATCCTGGGTTACTTTCTATTTGCAAATTTTGAAGTGTACCCTATATTACCTACATCAGTTACTAAATGTACACTTGAAATTAAATTATATTTATTTTTTTCTTAGAGATGCAACACTTGCCATCCATGGAAAGTTTATGACTAGGAATGAATGATTTGACTTTTTCCAATATGGTATTAACCTCCAACTATTTCCTTTTTAAAAATACATTCTTCGTCTTGCAGACGAAGGGCACAGCCACGGGCTGCACTATGGCACCTAATTACGCAAACTTGTACATGGGTCACTTTTAACAAAGACATGTGCTGGACCCCGATATTAATACCTTCCACTCCTACATTTTTCTGTATCTGAGATACATTGATGATTTGTTTATCATCTGGACAGGTGACGAGGGATCCCTTAGGGCGTTTCACCAATATCTGAACTCGGCCAACCCACACCTGAATTTTACTCTTGAATGCAGTGACAACAGCATAAGCTTTTTAGACGTAAAGGTAATTAAGCATGGAAACTATATTTCTATTGACCTAACTCGCAAACCTACAGACAGGAACACACTGTTGCGTAGCGATAGCTTCCAACTTACCCACCTTAAGTCTGCCCATTAGCCAGTTTCGCCGTGCCCGAAGAATCTATAGCTCCGACTCCCTATATCAGAGTTAAGCCACAGACCTGAGCAAACTATTTTTAGGGAGGGGTTATGAGAGTGACTGGGTTGATGTGGCTGCTAATCGCTTCTGTGCTATTACACAGGATGAGTGCCTTAAGCCCCGAACCAAGGCAAACAAAGACCAGACTCTCTTCTGCTTTATGAAATATTCGACGGTTGGCTTTGAACTATCCAAAGTCATTCACAAACACTGGCACATAATTGAAATGGACCCTAAACTGAAGCAGGTATTCAGGGAGCCGCCGTCCATCATTTTTAAGAGCCCTCCTAATTTAAACGAATAGTGAAGTCATATATCTCAGAAAGATGGGATACCATCCTGAACGACCTGCCTGAGGGCGGTTACAAATGTGGAAACTGTGCGCAAAGTGGATACACCATCAAAAGCAAAACATCCTCACATCCTCATAGCGGAAAGTCTTGTAGAATTCATGGTGTTATTACGTGCAGTAGCATGCATGTAATTTATCTGATTAAATGTCCTTGTGGCTTGGCCTACGTGAGTAAGACGATCCGGCAACTTAAAACTCACATTTGGTGGGGATCATGATAGGTTACTTCTACAGCGCAAAACCTATTAAATTTACACCCTCAATACTATGGCTTCTTTCAGTCTCAATGAAGAGTTCGACTTAAAACCTTTTTTATGAAACGTAGCTACTATTGTCAGTTTTATTTTTTGCACGGAATGTGTTTCTTTCTGACTGATTTTGATGTATTTGTGATTTCTTTGCATGTGTACAAATTGGGAGTTTTAAACTGCACCTATGCTTGACCTATGGGTTTAAAATATAACTTGAGATACTAGCCTATATCATTTGGATGCAATGCAACTTGAAGTGCATATGATATTAATATGTGCTGATTTTGTGGAGTTTTGTTTTGGTATCATGGTATCTGGCATGTTTTTGCTTAAAGAGACAAGCTGCAATGCAATCGTCCAGAGCATGTTTTTCAGTGCGGCATTAATATGAATAAATCATATTTAATTGTGCCCTTGGCTTACTTATAAAAATGTCTTACATCCATTACTTCCCAGAAGAGGTTTTCCAGAGAGGTGATTGTCATGGTCCATGGCCCATAGAGCTTGACGTACTTCATAATTCAAGACAGGCCAAGAGTCAAATAAGATAACCAATTTTTCCTGTAAATCACATTATCTGTTAAAATAGACATTATTGAAGACAAATTCCATCTGCATCTTTAAAATTAATGGAGACAGGAAATGGTTCATTTCACATGGCCATTAAAAGACGTAAAACCATCTCATTTTGTAGCGAATACATGTATCTCTTTTAATTTGCCCTGTAGTGGGAACATAATCAGTGGGATGAATGTATTTTGTCTACATTTACCAACCATTATAATCAACATATCTGTTAAATTCTGGCTTATATGCACTCACACAACCATGCTTGCATGCAGTAATGCATAACACACATATACACATACGCACACACACGCACACACACACGCAACCATATATATACGCACACACACACACACACACACACACACACACACACACACACACACACAGTGCATACATTTCATATATCCTTGTTATGTTTGTACAAATACACTCCAAAGAGTCACAACTCTATGAGGAATAAGGGGTCAAGATTACGTAATGAGGCCAGGAGCATAATGTTTTAATAATTCCCTGTGGAATATTCTTTAGAGCCCCCCTGGGTTGCAGAGAGGATGCTGGGACCTGTGGTGTCCCTTGGGCCATTCTTGCCTCAGGATGACAGCTGCCTTGTCACATCTCCCATGGTGACCTCTTACCTCCCTCTATGGCAGCATCTGTCCCCCATCAAGTCTGTACCACAACAACTGAAAAAGAAGCACAGAGGCTGACCTATTGATCAGATTATGTGCATTTGACTCTCTACATGCATTCATGTGTGTGTGTGTGTGTGTTATTAGGAGTAAGTAGGGAGTGGCATTACCTAGAAATAGGGTTGATTTGTGACTTGGTTGGAATAGGAAGCAGCTGAAGTCAGTTGGGATCACTTTAATTGGGGATTAAAGTCCCATGAATCCCACCAGCTCAGAGGTAAATAAATTAATTACTTAAAGACCATTGTAAATAAGGAAGCATAATAGCTGCCATGACTGAAAAACGTGATGCAAAAGTATCTGAAAAGGTATGAATCCACAACATTTAAATATTATCAGAAACATATTCAGACAGCAAAACCGTTTTTGGCAACTTCCGACAATGACAGAAAAATATCAGTGCATTTTACTTTAGATTGCCATTTGGTGGAATATTGTTTGGCACTGTGTGTTGTTGGTTTTGAGGAAAATTATTAATATTTCATTGAAAAAAACATAAAACCAATGAAAAATATATATGCAGTGCTAGCAGCCTTGTGAGTGACTCAGGTGCTTGGATTAGGTCTACAGAAAAAAAAAATTCAGAAAAGGTTATATTGCCTACCTGGTGAATAAATTGTTGTTATACGTTATTAAATGCGTGGTCTCCATGACTGCAATCTGCTTTGCATTTTTCCGTCCGTGTTACGACTGGTACTTACGGGGCGATTCGTTATCATTCCAGACTAGCTAGCTGATGTTTATAGGTAGTGATGGGTTATAAGTTGAATTGCAAATTAGGGTCTACTTATATAAAGGGTTTATATTGTACCGGTTCTGGGGATTTGGGGTGAAAGGGCACCCTTGGGCTTATCAGCTGCTGCCTGGTCGATCCCCTTAAGGGGCCCCGGGGGTCCGGTTTGGTACACAAAAGGTTCAGTACACAGATGCAAAAAAATCCAAGACAAAGCCAAAATCACAAACGGGTCCAGTTAGAAGAGAATCACAAAGAGAACAAGGCATAAACAATGGTAGCACAAGGGAAATATTCTGACAAAGGCTGGTTGTGAAATGACTGCTTAAATACACGTAGGGGAAGTCACATGCTATGATCGGGAACAGGTGAGCTGGATCAGACTAATTAACAAAGGAATGAACAAGAGGAAGTTCCTAAACATATGAAATTGGTGAAAGCCAAAATGCGGACAGGGTTCAGGAAACAGCCTATTGACAAACAAACGGCTCCGGTTAGAGAGTTCTAACGTGCACAGATAATGAGGCAGAACAGAGTTTAACAGGTGCGGAGAATCCACTGAAACACAGCAAAGTAGATTGAGGAAAGACAATGGGTGGAGACTAGAATAGGGCGAATGCTGAGAGCTCCTTAGTTAATTAGTAAAGTGCAGCTATACAATCCATAGTGCTCGTTAGTAAGTCAGTACTATAAACAAGGTTAGTCTGAGTTAGTATCTTTTACTAAAATAACAAACTGTTAGTACGGTTAGTAATGATAAAACAGCAAGGTGAAGGAAGTAAATGAGATAAGAAGGAATAATTGAAATCCCAGAAACCATGAAATCACCCGAAAGTGTGGCACGTAATACTGGGGCAGTGAGCGATCACATGACATGAGATCAGACAGGGGAGACAAAGTGCAATGCATGGCATGAAACAAAAAAGAACCGGAATCTAAGAGAGGGAAAGGATAATGGCAGAAATACAGACAAAGCAAAAACAAAACATGGCAAGGGATCAGAATCATAATCAAAACATGGTCAGACAAAGCAGAATCATAATCAAAACATGGTGAGACAAAGCAGAATCATAACAAATGTTGCTCTATTTGAGATTGAGCATCGCACTTAGTCTTCGTAAAATCTCGGAAGCCACACGCCCGTGTCTAAACGCTAGTCTTGTAAAGATTTATGTCCCGCATTTTTGAGTGTATGTACTCTAACTCTTGTACTCCGTGCTGCTTATTGTTAATGTCCGCGCTTGTATTTTTTTCATCAGGAACCTTGTTTCCTTTTTCTTTTCTCTTTTAGTAATACATCGTTACTGTAGCTCTAGCCCAGTGTTTGTATTACTAATTATAGTTTTCAGGAACTTCCATTCTTTTTTTGTTTTGTTTTGTTTTGTTTTGTTTTGTATTGCATTGAATGTGTCTTCCTGTTGTGCCCAAGGCATATTAAATGCAACCAAGTCCATCCTTACACCAGTCCTCAACTTCCTGTCCTCTGTGCACATCACCAGTATACACACAAGCACACAACTGCTCATTAGAAAAAAACTTTACTTTAAACAAATTAACTAAAAGACTCAGAGAGCAGACGCAAAAACTTGGACAGAATCACAGAACGATGGCTCAGTCAAAAAATTCTAAATGATAAAGGCATACAAATGTGATAAGACAGAGCATCTGATATTTTATCAGCTTTTAACGCTTCCCCAGACAGCTATAAAACAGAAAGCAGACATTTTGTCAAAGCTCGAGACAATAGGTACTATTAAAACCCCAAGACATGAGTCTTTTCCCTACCTTGAGTGTCAAGATACCAGTATACCAAACAGAAAAGCAGAAAAAGTGTTGGTTTTCATTTTTACGCAGGTGACTTGGATGAAAGAAAAAAAAAATTGCCACTGACAAGATTTCAGAAACATTTTAAGTTTATTTTTTTAAATGACTGCCCCTTTTCTTTCTTTTTTGGTTTTAACATCATACAATGTTTGTTTTTAATACTGTATAAAGGTTAAAGATTCATGTCCACTGCAGAGGACCAAAATTAACTGTCACGTCTGAGACAGTTGTTGCCCCATTGCTAATCCATTCAAACACTGAGGAGGAATTTCACATATGGCATTTTATTCCGTCGATTTTCCCCATTGAATTTTAGCGTTCTCATGCAAAGTCAACTGAGGGACATTTTTTTGCTTGTTTCAATTGTGTGCCACCCATGTTGCCGACGAGCTATGATTTTTTTGGCCTTAGCGTGGAGAGGTGTGAAGAGCCTTTTGCAAAGCAAGGAATTTTAAGGGCCCAAGCACCCGAGCAAAGGCCCTATTATTATCATTTATGCAAATAAGCCACATTTTTGTTGGGCTTAAAGTGCTTAAAAACTCACTAAACTTGGCGAATGCTTCAGACCTGGTAAAAATTGAAAAGTTTCATGTGTCTTATAACTTGCTTAAAACAATGACTCAATCGCGCTCCTCTTAAAATTTCAGTTAAGTAACCCTTGTAGTATGTTTCACCTACATGCATGAAATATGGTGGGTATATGAAACATTTCTAGACTTGGAAAAAGATTCCTTGGAAGTACACCATAAACCTGATAGAAATGCCACCATTTTTACTGTGCAGTTTTAAGACATTTATTTGCCATTTACAGGAGTCATACTTCAACAAACTCCTCCTAGGAGGTTGATTGGATCCTTTTCAAACTTTCTCAGCATATACAGGAATCCTTAATGACAACAAATTAGATTTTTGTGTGTCTGTGTGTTTTTGTGAAATGGGATGGACAATGTTGAGTTAAAGTCCTGGGGCCACCTACTGGTAACAAGAAATGACAGGTTCTATACTTCGATGTACTGCTTCTAGCAAGTTGTCCAGATCCACCTCAAATTTCATCAGAAAAGCCATTGATAGTGCTTTATTGAGAAGAGTGTGAGTTTTCTTCAACTGCTGTTGCCAGGGTGACGGATTATTTGCCATGGAACAGGAAGGTGTTTTAAGGTGCTAGGGATTCTCGAAAGCTCACAAACTTGGGCATATATGGCAGAGAGGGTGTGTTTTGTTGTAGAATATGGGTTTTGGGCTTAGAGTGGGAGAGGAGGGCTTGATGGTGCCCCCTAAAAATTTTATTACAGTACCCCTCATGGTAAGTTTCACATATAAATGAAATTTCGTAGGCAAGTGCAAAAAAAAAGTATAAACAAAATCTTAGAGCCATCACCTTAAGCCATCAGGAAGTCAGCCATTTTGAATTATTGGTAATATTTTGGTATTTTTGCTATTTTCAGGAGTTATAATTTAACAAACTCATCCTGGGAGGTTAGCAGAATCCACATGAAACTTGGCCAATGTATATGAAATAACCTACCAGTGATGGACCAAGGCTCTCATTTGCTGGACGTCTTGGGTCTGGAAATGACAGAAATACACTCTCTCCGATCACTTTTTTTCCACAGTCGTCCTTCCTTGAGCCTGACCTACAACTTGCATACTCCATGCAGTGGTACAGCAAAATTAAGGATCAATATTTGTGGAACAGGCAGCAGATCTTACACACAATCTTCTACCTTACCACTGATTTATTTGACCATCAACAATCTGTTCAGTGACTGAAAATTATTCACCTTGTATTATTTGAATTCCTAAAACCTCTGACTTTAACCCTTTCAGCGCCATGAGCAACAATAGTTGCCCAATGAGGTAAGATATCAACGTCAGATGTTGTTGAAAACCTATCATGTGGCAACTTGTTTCAAAGAGCTCCCGCAGGAGAGCACTTTTAAATAAGTTGCCACACGATAGGTTATCAACAGCTCAGGATGACAACTACATTTTTAATTCCCTGAAAATGTATTCGGTGCTCGAAGGGTTAAAAGATGTGTACAAAAGCTCTCAGCTCTTTGATGATATTTTGAGACATACTGCATCTCTTCTCTGATGTTTTTTCATGCATCCATTAATTTTGCAGAATTCTATCAAGAGAAGATGAAGCCGATGAATCGAATCAAATGAAGATGCTGTCAAAATAGCTTCTCTTTCCTTCAATGACAAATAAACATGAAATTTTCATGCTTCGTTGAACTCACTGCTGCATCTATTTCATTAACAGACCCCAAACTGTATGTGCAGTTTACATAGTTATACATAATACATTTCTTCACAATATTAACAGTTTAAGAAATGTGGCTGTGTTGGTCTTCATTCCATGGCTCAAATTCATGCTCCACATGTCACATTTTCTCAAAAACTGCTTTTAATAAAGCAATTCCCGCTTCCTTCGCATTAATCAACCAAAGGAAACACAGTCTCATCTTCAATTTCCTTCCAGGAAATACTTCTCAAACTTGAAATCCTTGCCTACTAATGTTCTTCAGAGCAATGTTTAAACACACAAAGCATGCAAGTTCTCAGCTAATGAAACCCACTTTGCTCCTTTTCTAAAAGTTAGCTTCAAAAGAAAACAGTAATGACGGTTGAATGTCAGAATATTATTTTTCACCAATGGTGCCATAAAATGGGGGAAATTAGGTGCATTGCTTCATAGTAGAAATTTAAATTAGAACTATCTCTTGACTTCCTTGTGTACCAGTGGTTTGTTCCAGAGGCAGGGACAATCAATAGGTTCTTTCAAGTGCTTCACAGCCAGCAGCACCAGCCCCTCACTAGGGAGGGAGTAAGTGGCTCTTCCCGCTATTTTGAGTAAAATAAGATATGCTTGCAGTCTCCGGTGTAATTGTGTTTCAAACATCTCTTCAGATGTGGCAGAATTGGATTTCTTAATAACTTGTCATGCCTTGCTTCACAGATACGCTTCCTTGCTTAAAGAAGTGAGTCATATGCTTTGAGCGAACAATATTGTTGGCAAAATATCATGTGTGAGCACCCTCTTTAAAAATTAAAAGAAATATACCTTTTTAAGAAGTAACACTTACATAATACTTCCTAGATTTCTGTAAATTCTTACTTATAAATTTAGATTTTCCTGACTACTTTTCATTTATGACATCGTTCATTACGCCACGGTCTCTCATGTTTTGATGAATTATTCCTTTGGAAAGGACAGGCTGGATGCCTTTCATTTCCACACTTGAAAATTGAGGAGATGCAAGGAGAATATAGAGCAGACACACAGCTGCGTCTTACAGTTTACAGCATCCTTGTGGGGTGCCAAAAGCGACAGATAACACACAATTTGGCACAGAGCTGAAAAAACATGAAATTGAAATGACATTAAATAACCACACTTGCGGTGGAATTTTCAGCTACATGGTATCGAGCAGAAGTTTAATTAAGGGAGAAATTTGTAAGGAATTTAGTCCTGTCTCAGCTAAAGGGCCCTTGACAGCCTAAATGCAGTCGAGAAACACGAGTGCCAACGTCATCACCGATCAAAGCTTGGAGCGTCTAACACCTTTCTGGTTATTTGGTGACACCAGGCGATGGTGCAGTCGTGGAATTGTTGTCAAATAGGTTGGACTGGGACAAACTAATTATCAGTGAGCATGGTGAAGGTTTTGTATGCATAAACCAGTCACAGTCGTTCCCTTAAAACAGTGCATTAACATTTGCAAACTGGAAAGTTCATTATGTTAGGTGATGAACAGTATCTTCCTTTCACAGGTTTCACCAACAGTTCTCTCAAGAGGAAACAAATAGGTTTGTCTGGGGGGTGACAGGTGGTGTGAAGACCACTTGGGAGGAAATGGCCGCTGATGCATTTTGTATGAAAAGATGAGCCATTTAAAGTCTATGTAAAACGGTCCTCGTGTTATGATAACAATGGCAAGATTAAAGTTAAATATTTTTGTTTCTCTTCACTCAAAGGAAATACAGTGCCTGGCCGGAAAAAAGTCGCCATTTGGATTTAAAAAACCATAATATGCAAGATATTGCTTATTGCAAGATATGTTTTGGCACTGTGGTTTATGTGGTAAGCTCTGCCGCCTCTCACCAAGAAGGTCTTGGGTCGTGGGGCTTTTCTGTGTGGAGTTTGCATGTTCTCCCCGTATTCGAGGGGGTTTCTTTTGGGTGCTTTGGTTTCCTTCCACAGTCTAAAGACATGCACATCAAGCTGATTGGAGATGCTAAATCGCGTGTAGGTATGAGTGTGGTGAGCAAATGGAGTGTGAATGGTATTTGCGCCCTGCAATGGATTGGCAAGCTGTACAAGGTGGGTCCCTGGCTTCTGCCCACAGTCAGCTGGGATAGGCTGCAGCTCCCCCCATGACCCTAATGACAAAGAAGTGGGTATCGAGAAGGGATGGATGAATGGATAACAGGAATATAAATAATGAAGAAAAGGCTGAATGGTGAAGTAAAACTCCCGTCAAGTTGTCTGCTCATTTCATTGTTATTCAATCAGATCCTGATTGCTCCAATAAATTGGCGTGTGCTGAAGTGGGGTCTGACAATCGGTCATGGAGGGGAAAGGGCCGTAACTGACCGCAGGGGTGGTGGTGTTTCGGCCTTATTTAAAAGACCATTCAGGTGCAGCCATTTTTTTCATTAAGAAAAAGTAATTGCATGATCATTTTCTAAGTATTACGAGTAAATTATATTTAATATTATCAAATTATCATGTTCAAATTAATTCTATACATTGCCATTCCAAATCAGTGCATAGATACAAATATCTACCCATGAAATAAGCAGAGTATTCGAAAGCGCATGCGTATTGTGTGTTCTGCAAGAACAGACGGCTGCAAGCGGGATCGTAAGGTGGTTTTTTACAATGAATGAGTGGTCTGGATCTCTCGTTACTAAAGAACGAACTAAAGAGATGCTTTAGATACGAATATGTTTGAGTAACCCACACTATTTTAAGAACAATCCTAATAGTCATTTGATGAGGTTCTTTGCATTGAGGTTTTCGGAAAACCTACCGCTGAGCTGTTACAAATTTAAATTACTGTCTCCATTCAATCATATGCTCCTATGAATAAACAAAATACTGAGTTATCCCACCAAGAAGTAATCACTAAAATGTGCTTGTTTGACACAGATGAAATCACTGATCTTACATGAAGCTCTACAGTGCTGCAGTGGGTTGCCCGATAATGTTGAATCTCAGGATTAACGAGTGTTTTTGAGAGATTCTTAAGCAACGGGCGTTCTCTCGTTACGTGGGCTAGTTTAGAGCGAACTAAAGAGACACTTTAGTTGAGAACATGTTAGGCAAACCCATTTTATTTTAAGAATGATCAGAAGAGTCATTTAAAGGGGTTCTTAGCGTTAAGAGGCTTTTGGGAAACCTTCTGCTGTTCAGTGTACCTAATATATCTTTTAACTTATACATCAGGTTCACTGCCATCTTTTACGTAATATTTTGGTTGAATAATGGCCAAAATGGACTTTTACCAGAAACATATGAACCTATTGCTGCTCACAGAGCTTTATTCGATGAGTGAGCTAGAGAAGGTAGAATATTATTCATTGAATATTGTGCACCACTCGAGGGGATAAAAAAGTGTATCAAAGTCTTCAGGTTCAAGACATAAATGCCTCATAGGTCCCCAGGCAGCAGCTTCAGTCTATCAGTCTCTGTAGTAGTTGAAGTGATGTTCCCCATCATAGGACTTATTAGTATTACTGGTCTAATACTGGTCCAATCTTTGTGTTCCTTTGCCCTCTTTAAGCTTTATTTCTTTTTGCCGATTACAAAAGTGGCTTTTTGTGAAACTGCCCACAAGCTCTGCAGCATATTTTGTATCAGATGTTAGTAGGAGTCGTCAAAAATGAATGAGAACCAAAATATAATGCAATTACTTCCATTTTGTGCTCCCAGCAAGATCAAATGCAAGTTTGAACAACTGAAAGGTGCAATGAAATGTGCTGTCTGTCACAGACTGTTCTAGACTTCTGTAATGTGCTGTCAGCTGAGGGGGCCTCAAGAAGTTCAATATGTTCTAAATATTTGAATTCTTTGCATGTAGTATTTGGAACACTTCGCAGTTGAGATAGCAGTTTTCTACTATAACGCTAAGCAGCAGTGATAGGAATTTAACTTTATTTACATAATTCAGTGTTTTTATCCCTGACTCCAGTCGAACTTTTTGCAAGACTGATTCCTATTCAGTTGAAATAACGAGCACAACTGCATGTTCTTACATTGCCATCATAGGCATTATCATAATTTTACAGTCATAATGGGATGAAGGAATTCTGTGTCTGACAAGTCACCCATGAGAGAGGTGATAATGACAGAACTCCCTCTCTTTGTTATCATGCTCAACTCCACTATTCATAGCAGAAAAGCTTAAAACCTGCCTGTTAAATACATTTCTTGCTTCACAGGTTTCAAGGATGTTTACTCAGCATTATGCTTAAGCCCTTGCTTTAATTTTTCTGCTCATACATTGCAAATTTATGTTAACATGATGTGTGCTGTAAGGTTTAATCAGTTTTTTTATTTTTGCTGTGAAGGAATCAGTTTAATCCATGCCAAGCAGGAAGAATAAATGCAGCAGAATCTGCCCTGGTCAGAACTTCGGAGGACAGCGCACTGAAATCACTGGTCCAGAGGTATCACAGACCAGTGCCCTTTTGGTACATTCTTTCACAGATTAGAAAGAAGCAGCCAGATAAGGTTCCTGTCTATTCCCTGATTGTTTTTCACTCGGGTGGGCTGACATTTAGTTTGATGTACAGGTACGCAGAAATGTAGCTTAGAGGAGCGCACAGCGTGAGTTAAATTATCAAAGGACGAGTGCTTTGTGTTCTTCAGATTATAAAGAACATTGCCTCAATCCCCAAGTGTTGCAGAGCTCATGAAGCAGAAACACTGAGTCTGATGATGGCATTGGGTACAACCAAGATCCTGTGCAAATCTGGAGCATGGAGTGTCGCACAAAAAATATATAAATATAAAATAGTTATGGATTTTTCTGAATGCCGTTATTCTGCTCACTTTGTAATCCTCTTTTGTGATATGAACTCCTGGTACAATTTACTGTACTTTCACAGAGTCATGTAAATATCTTAGACTTTAAATGTCGTAAATGGCTAACCTGATGTTCATTCTGTGTTGACTCATCTTGCAACAGTCTTGAATAAAGCTTTAATCAGTGACACTGAATTGAATATATTGGTAACCATGGAAACATTTGAGACAAAGAATTACAAGAGACTCACAGTTGGATTCAGTCCACTTCAATTTTATGTGCAAGTTGAAATGAACTGGATTGGGAATTTTCTCGCCTCTAATGTCTTAAAAATTTGGTGTACTTATTATTTCCAAATATAAGCATATTGGTGTATTAATTATATCCAAATATAAACAAACATAACTTTTATATGGAAATGAAAGCAGATTGTGTTCATTTATTCTTTTTTCTTTTCCTGTAATTTTAGGATGGATGAGCTCAGTCTGAACTCGGTGTTTTTGCTATTGCTCATTAGACATGCATGATTGGCAAAGCAGTTGCACAAGTAAATGTCACAGTGCCCCCTGCTGTCATGTTTTGATACAACCCCACTATGGGTGAGGAAAAAAAAAAAGTACAGTCAAGCTTGCAATGTGTGCTTTTGAAATACCTTGACATTTGTTACGTTCATAGGGGAAATGTTTATGCAAAAATCTGACCAAGCAAAACATTTCGTCTGCCATTTTGCAATCTGCGCTCAGTAATCGTCAGTGAAAAGGAGTGTTTGTCACCAAGACACCAGTCTGCCCTCCATCAATTACATAAACAGTCACCCAGTCATCTGCTGAATATAACTGTTCCATTGGGCAGGAAGTTCGCAATGAAATACATGAGATTATGTGAAGCCACACATTTATCACTTTGAAAGAGAGATGCAATTATCAGTTAGTGGTCAAGCAGTTCTGGCTTCTAAGTTGAGGAGGGAGCCATTCAGACCATGGTTACTGAGGGAATTTAAATGCCTTTTGGCTTTGAGAGGAGAGAAAAACCACCAGTTTTATTTGAACACAATGAAGTCCTTTACTATATTCAAGCTGTATCTGTGTGAACTTAAAACGGCACAATGTGGGACAGAACTTGGGGCTTTGATCAGAAAATCACAGGTTATTTTGAATTGTGCCCTGAGGCATTGCGACAAACTGTGCGCAGCTTTTGGCAGACAAATCGGCTAAAGAGTCTCTGTTTTTGCCTTATTTTAACAGTGCCTTAAGGGTACGTGCAGTTGAAATGCTCATTTTTTTGTAGCTGTTTCCATGCACTGTTGTTATCTAATGCAATGTCTAGCAATGGATGCTGGTCGCACTCTTGGACAGAGCAGAGCAATTACTTACATAAGCATGGAAGAACGGCAGACACTTCTGCAAAGGCTGAAATCCGTTTATCAAGGAGATCTTGTTATTTTATTCACTTACAATTTTTAACTGAATAGATCCATGTATCTAGATGTGTCTAATTTTTCAGCTAAAATACTAATTCAATAACTCAATGAAAAAAACAGCCTAAAAGTGCTGCCTAATCATGCATGGGTTTTTTATATATAAATATCATTCTTGGTTATAATAATTACAGTGCTGTGAAAATAGTATTTGCCCCTTCCTGATTTATTCTATTTTTGCTTATTTTTCTTCTTAAAATATTTGAGATTACCCAACTCATTTTAATATTAGACAGAGACAATGTGAGTTGACAAAATGCTGCTGTTGAACAACCATTTAATTTCCTGAAAGTAAAGTTATACAAAACCTATATCACCCATGTGGAAAAATAATTGCTTCCCCCAAAACATAATAGCTGGTTGTACCACCCTTGGCGAGAACAACATTTGCAATAACTGGCAATGAGTCGTTAACATTGCAGTGGAAGAATTTTGGCTCACTCTTCTGTGCAGACTTGTTTTAACTCAACCACATTGGAGGGTTTTGGAGCATAACTACCAGTTTAAGGTCATGCCACTACATCTCAATTGAATCAAAGTCAGGACTGAGATTAGGCCACTTCAGAATTTTCACTTTGTTTCCTTGGAGCTATTCAGAGGTGGACTTGCTTGTTTGCTTCGCATCAGTGCCCTGCAACCTAATCCAACTGCGCTTGAGCTTGGGTCATCAACTGATGGCCAGACATTCTCCTTTGGATTTTTCTGGACGTGAGCAAAATTCATAGTTCCATCAATTAGGACAAGTCACCCACGTCCTGCAGCAGCAAAGCCGCCCCAGGCCATCACACTACAACCACCGTGTCTGACTGTTGGTGTTATTTCTTACTGAGGGGTGTTGTGTCAGCTCAACTCCAGATTTATCCTTCATAAAATTTCACTTTTGACTCATTAGTCCACAAAATATTTTCCCAAAAGTCTTGGAGGTCATCAAGATGTTTTTTGGCAAATGTGAGACGAGCCTTTTTGGTCAGCAGTGGTTTTCACTTAGCAGCTCTCCCATGGATTCCATTTTAGCCCAGTCTCTTTCTTTTTGTGGAAACGTGAACACTTACCTTAACGGAGGCAAGTGAGGCCTGTAGAGCTTTAGTTGTTAGGCTGTGTTATTTTGTGACCTCCTGGATGAATCATCAGTATGCTCCTGGAGGAAAGTAGGTAGGCCCACCTCTCCTGGAAAGGTTCACCATTGTTTAAAGTTTTCTCCATTTGAAAGTAATCACTCTCACCATAGTTTGCTTGCGTCCCAGTGCCTTCGTAATTCATTTGCTACACTTTACAGACTGACAAATGTCAACAACTTTCCTCTTGAATTTCTTTAGATTTTGGCATCATGTGCTGCTTTTTGTTAACTTCACATTGCCAGACAGGTTTTATTTAAGTGATGTTTGCTTTCAACAGGGCTGACAGTAATCAGGGCTTAGTGTGTCTAGAAAAATTGAACCTAATTATCAATAAATTATATTTAATTGATTTATTTACTTACTATGGAGGCAATTACTTTTCACGTAGTGCCAGGTTGGGTTAGATAGCTTTTTTCATTCAGTAAATGAAATGACCATTTGAAAACTGCATTAGGTGTTTACTCCAGTTATTTTTCTGTGATATCAAAGTTAGTTTGTTTTTCTGAAACTTTGAAGTGTACACAAAGATAGAAGAAATATAGAAGGGGGCAACTTTTTCCCAGCACTATATATTCCACATCACAAAGGCACATTTTTAATTCTCTATACAATATTAAAACACTAAATTATAGGAAATGATAAGAAAGTGAAGATTTAGGAATATGAAACAAAACATTATTTTTCTAATATGTTCAAAACAAAGTTACCATTACCTACACAGATGTCAGTCAAATAACCTATAACACTTAGAATTAATTATAGGAAAGACAAACATAAAACATACTTGATATCATACCATATCTACTGAAGTTTGTTACGTACAAAGACAAAAGGGACCATTTTATTCTATACAGGTAATATATTTTAACAGCAGCCTATATAACAATACAAACCTCCATGATCATCAAATCCATGAAAAATGATCTCTCTATTCAACATGTGCCAAGGAGTTGACCGACTTCCAACCAAATGATACTCAATCTGCTGCCTGTTTCTCTCATTTCAGACATCTTTCTCCAGTGTGGTTTCATCCTCATCCTGAAGTAATGTGGTCAGGTCACATGGAGATGGACAATCCATCTGAAAGTTCCGGAACATGAAATATGGCGAAGTTGTAGAGCAAAATCTGAAAAAAAAGCTGATGTACCTTGCACCCGAATAACAAAAATTTGTTTCATACTATTGAACAGTTGGGACAAGAAAAGAACAAGAAACAATTTATTTTGCATAATATTATAATCCTTTTTTGTACTTCCACTTGCTTCTCTATGCTAAGCATGCCATGATATTGCGTCTTGGCTCCTTTTTCTATCCCCATAATGAACTGCTGTCTGATTAATTTTGTGGTTGTTATGATGAGAGTAGTGTAACGCGTGCTGTATTTTTAGTATGATGGGGTATGGTTCAAGTTTAACACTTTAAGGAAAAGAGCAAATATTCACTGTGCTTAGCCTAAAAGTATTGCTGGAGTGTTTTGCTTCAGTTTTACAACAGATGTATGATCATTACTAGGCACTCTATATAGGCGGCACAGACCAAATAAGTGAAATGCAATATAATAACTCACAGATCATAAGATCTTATTTGCACCCCCTTGTGATTCGTTTGCTTGACAAGTTCCGCTCTGTTTAATGCGAGTCTGTCCCTGGGTGTTACAGCCAATCACTGTCGAGCATTTATATTCCTAGCATCGATTCTCTTTGTCTTTTGTTTTTTCCAAGTTTGGATTATCCTCAGTGTCTTTTTGGTTATTCGTCACGATTATCTGTTAGTGATTCTGCCTGCTCACTGGAACTGCATTCTGCCTGCCTGCATTTCAACCCATTGCCAGTTTTTTGACACTGATTCTGCTTATTCCTCTTACGCTGCGAGTCAACTGCTTGGCAAAGAACCGGACTGTCTGATTATGAACTCACTTTCATTAAACTCCGTGAGACTGATTTTCTGTCTGCGCTCGAGTTCTGAGTCCTAGGTCTGTCACTACTATTGCTATCACTACCACTCCTACTACTGTGTTATTATTACAGCTTACCTGAGAATTGGGTGTTGACGAACTTGCAGTAGAGTTGCCGGTCTCACAGTCAGACTTCAGCTCTGGTTCCAGCTCCAAACTCTGGTCCCCGGAGGTCAGACTTGCAGTTGAAGCGCTGAAACGGTGAGACAGAGGGAAATATTGAATTGGGTGATGAAGGAAGACAACTAATGTGCCCCAAACTACTGCATCAGCTGCTTTGATATCACAGTGAGGTAGAAAGCCACCAGGCCAAGATATACTCCAAACCAAGCAAGAACCCATTCCCTGAGAAGGAACAAATGTAAGCACTGTTGAGGAGTTATATTCAGCCAGTGAGCTGTAACCCCAGCAATGGGAAAACCAAATAACTGTGGATTACCAATGAGCCAGAGAGAAAGCTGGAAAGTTAGCAGAGACGGAATGTCAAATGAAGATGGCTAAGGTTCAGCGTTAGAGATGAAACCTGACACATGATAATCAGATATTCTGCATTCAGCATTTATATTTGAATATTACAATTGACATAACGATTTAAAATACATTCCACCATAAGTATACTAATCTAAGGCACTGAAATTTTCCCCAAACCTTTCCTGTCTTAAATCCTTTTAGGATAAAAACCTTGCAGCTGAATACATACAGTAACTCAAAATGTCATTTTGTGGAAACTGCATTTTTGTATTGTGATTTTTACATTTTTTAATGAAAAAAAAAATTTTTTTTGGATGAATATCATTCTGGCAAACGAAAGAAAATCTTGTCAGAGATTGCGATCCACATTGCAAAATCCAGAGAGTTGCTAGGTGCTCCTGTCAGATTTCTGGCTGACAAGACTTGCATATGTTGGAACGGATATTTTTCACAATTCATAGTTAGGAAGCGAATAAAAAACAAAACAAAACAACTCATCCTTTGAATTCAGACGTGAAAGTTGAATGCGCTTTTTAAAGGTTTCCAGCAAGGTACTTTAAATTGCTCTGAATTTAAATTGCTGTTCACCCACTTAAAAAACCATGAAAGGCAAGAGGTCAGCCTGTTGAGGAAATCAAAGGAAAGATAGCTTGCTCACACAAGAATAGACCGATGGACAGAAAAATAGAAGAGCACGCTTTTGCAGTGTATTGTAAATTCATGCTTTAGAGAGAGAGAGAGAGAGAGAGAGAGAGAGCAAGAACGGGAGACGGAAATAGAGGGAAATTTCAGGATGGTACACATATTTACATGCATGAAGAGTCATATTGAATTTAATTTAACAAAGTTCCAGGGTATAAAAGACAGAAAAAAATCCATTTAATATCCAGTTAATGTCAGTTATACTGAAATTAATTTGGGTATTTTATTTTAAAAAAAATACAACATAGTCATAATAATTCTGTCATTGAAGGGTTTTTCCAGGAGAGGCCGCATAATTTCAGAAACATTTCAATAAATACTGTGCGTAAATGCATCTTGAAAGTTCAAAACAAAACTCAGGAGTTTGGACAATGTACAATGATGCTATACAAGGCATTTTCTAAAGAACAGCAGCGATATTAATTACAATGACAAGTTACATTGAGACGAGTATATTTTTACTCTGTGGGGGATTTGTCACACGGTGAATCCGCCCACACAAGCTTGGAAGACAATCTGCAAATGAAAATAAAAGAAACGCCCACACTCAAAATCATCAAGTTTCACTTTTGCATTGCAGTGGGCAGTGCGGTAAAACAGCTTAAGATTTGGGCTCTCAGTTATCAACAGTGCGTAACTGTAGAAATAATGCATATTCTAATTTATTTGCAAATTTTGGTTTCATAACTACAAACGTCACATTTTTAAGAGTGCAAATGCACGTCAAAAATTCAAAGATCATCTAGATCAATTAAATAAGAATTACATGTAGTTTATCTTAACTATGGTTCAGTCAGGAAAACTCATGTTTGAATAAAGTAGAACAATTTATTCATGGGTATTAGCATTACATTGTATTTTGGCGGCGGTTCTGCTCTGGAGGAATGTCCTACCTAGGCACTGCAAACATACAAACATAGTCATGAAAAGATATCAAAATCCCTCCGATGTGAGCAGAAGCAAACAGGTGGAGGCTGGGGTGGAGGTGGCAAGCAAAAAACCAAACAGCATGTTGCATAGCATGAAAAGTAATTGCAAACAGCAGCGGAAGTAAGTGAGCTTGACGTCTTTCAAATAGACCGCTGTATGACCTCGTGATGTCTATCCTCCAATTGTGTGCCTGCTGATGCTGACGTGCTGGTAGCTTACCAGGCTGCTGTCAGCTGATGCAGCTCTTCTCGAGTTTCCTGCCTGAACTAGTTACACTCATGTTTTGCAATAGCAATTTTTTTTTCTTTTTTCTTTTTTTTTTTACCGTGTGCCATTTTATTTATTTATTTTTTTGAGCATATGCAATATTTAGGTTTAGAGTGTTTGAGCAAATTTTCATGAATAAAATTCAATAGGTTTTTTAATTCTGAAGTTGTTGCTTTGATTCTTGCCTGCGGCACTATAGTCATATCCTTGAGAACAGTGTTTAATCTGCAGTTGCTTCAATGAAAATATGAGCTGGGTAATTAAATTGTGTAATTTTCCTGAATAATGAAGTGTGCTTTACTGACACATTGAAAACACAATCAACAAGCCTAGTCCCAGACTAATTTAAAATTTGACCAGGGATTCTCCATTCAAAATTCAGCACAGTCCAGGGGTAAAGTGAATCTTTGAACCTGGTCCAACATGACAGTCTGTGATTTTTGTATGCATATATAGAGCACCATAATTCATCAGACCATAACACATTTGTTATTTTGGTTATTTAGGCTAGATTGTCTGCTTGATGGTGGTTCATCTATACGTATGGAATGATCCATTTAAACAGCATCTTTTGTTCATATTCCAGCAAGGTTTTTGGGTACATCAAAAAGAAAAAGAAAAAAAAAAAAGGTCAGTTTCACATTATAAAGTAATCATTTTTTAACCCTCCCAAGGCTTCATGGGAAATTATCTAAAATTTTTCTGGCTGCAAACAAGTGAGCAGAACACTACTGGGTTAAATGTAAGTTTGTCTTAAGTATGAATAGTTAAGCTCTCAAAATCAAGAACACTTGCCCAACCTGTCTGTAACCATAATCACCAGATGCCCTGCCAATCTAAAAAAGTTGCATTTTTACCCCAAAAATTTCCCCATCGGGCTGCTAGGTTAGCTTTTTCCATAAAGTGCCACTTATAGTGCAAGAATTACCACCATGGCATCAGATCAAATCGAGCAGTGCCAATGCCAACAGTGGCCAGCAGCTGTATGAGGGCAGTGCATAACTGTATTCCCACTGCTTAGGCATATGGGAGGGATACAGTCAGTTTGTGTAACCATAATGCATTGCTCAGGCCCCTCCTGCTGGCCATCTGGGTGCTCATCACTTGCACTCGGAGCAGAAACATGTTCAGCTTTCCTCTGCCCTCATTCTGCGGACGCATGGTTTAAAACTGCTATTGAAAACAAGTGGCAGCTGACAGGTGTGTGTCTGACTGAGCTCTCGCAAGGTGGCAGCAAGACTTATGTAAGAGTACACTTGCTCATAGTTTAGAGACAGGACATTTCAGACTTGGAGTCAGATTATTTATCAAAATAATCATAATAATAACAATTATCATAATACATAATATCTCTGCAGAATTTTTTGTTTAGGCCACAAACTCAATAAATATCATTCAAACTAATCTTAGAACATTGATTTTAGTAATTTTTTTGAAAGAATGGTCTGTTGATAATGATTTCCAAATGTGAGTTACAAATATTGAAAATGTAGAGCAATTATAGAAAAATGCAAATGAATTAACCCCCAGCAATTTGAATTCATTATCACCCTATGAACCAATAGGGATCCATTGTTTACAACAACGGCTCTAGGTTTTGTTCATTTTTTGGGTCCACTGCAAGGGCAAGTGTTTAACAAATTTATTAGACCACCACACAATGTAAGGTTTATGCCACAGCTGCCCTAAATTAACAGCGTTATTAATCACCAAAATAATTTTTATGTTTCTGTAATGGTTAATCCAGCAGTATGTGCAAGCTCTTTACCTGAAATGATATTTTTAATGCTAAAATATGATTGTTGTTATCTGTGAATTTTCAAATTTACTGTTTTACAAAAAGCTGAAAAAAAAATTTAATCACTTTTTTTGTTAAGATGCCAAATAACAGATATTTTCTTGCATTCCTGAACATAAAAATGAGTTTAAGTGATTGAATGCAAGCTGTTATCGAGGCCAAAGGAGGCCATACAAAATATTGTTTTTTTTTTTTTGTTTTTTTTTTTTTAAGTGTGTAGACTAAGGACTATTTAATGGTTTCACAGTTCGTTATTTGCCAAAGAAATAACAAAATAAATGTTAGTTTCAAACAAGTTTTTGACAAATTTCTTAAACATTTGTGTTTTCTCATTTTTTTTTAATACAGGTGGTCTAATAAATTTGATAAACATTGTACACTTTCTGAAGTGTTACTGTACACCCAAACCAGGGTCCCATTGAGCATTACCTGTTGCTGTGCTGTGTGGTGGGGTGGGGCTCCGGAGCAGATTCCTCGCTGAGGTGGGTATTTGGGGTTGGGGAGGAGGGAGATGGTTGGGACCATGGACTCTGCCTCAGAGAGCCCATAGAGAATGAGGTGGGCAGAGTGGAGGAGAGAGAGCGGGTATAGCTCAGGGACGCGGCACAGTTGGAGAGGGCGCTGTTAGGACGGTCACTGCTGGAAGTGGAGGCGACATGGCACGCTGGCTGCGGAGACTGTTTCCAGGAGCGAGCGCTGTTCAGGTTATCCAGAGACTCGTACCTGAGTAAGAGAGAACCGCGTTTCGTGTTGTCAAAAAACACTCAAAGGACAAAGTGCTTTTTTACAGTGCAGATCTGCTGTATTTGAATCATGAGGCCCACACTCATAGGCTGACTCATTCTCACACACCAAAGACATTAAGTGTCCAACTAAGTCCACCTACTTACCAAACCCAGTCTGTATTTAACCTTTACTACTGGCCCCAAGGACAGATCCCAGAATTTTAATGACCGTATTTATCAATGACCCTTACTGACTGACAGACTGATGCTGTTGAAATGCTTGAAAAAGGTGAAGTGATACCCATATGTACGCATGAGCTGGCAAAGGTCATTGAGAGAGACCACCTCAGTTGATTACAATAGATTGAATTTGAGAGCAATGCCTATTTTCATTGAGGTGTTTTCAAACAGAATAGAATGCATTGCATTGGGTGAATGAAAATGCTAAAATATACAATTATTGACTTCAGTTGGAGTGAATCCAATGATTTATCCACCTTGGACAAGTGATATTCGCATAGGCACAGCCCCAATGATTATCAGTTGTCCGAGGTGAATAAATTATTGGATTCACTGATAACTGAAGTCAACAACTGTTTTAATAAATGACCCTACTTGAAAATATAACATAAGAGAAGGGCAATAACTCTAATGTGAATCGCCTCACAGGGACGAAACGACACGAAATATAGACACTGTCGGGAGCTCTTGCGATGAAGCCTTATCTATTTTTAGTTTGAGGTCATCTATTCTCCTCTCATGTACTTTCATGGGGTGAATATCACCATTTACAGTGACCGGCGGAGCTCGTCTTGACCAATCAGTAGAAAGTGAATCCTTCCGTTATATTCTGTAATAAAACATTATAAAAGCCTGCAGCATTATAGCTAATTTCAAGTGTATTCAGGGGGACTAAAATGTTATGGTCATTTCAGTGTGACCTCTTGTGGTAACAAATAGCTAATAACAAGGTTAAATGCAATTAATGGTTAAGCATATCTCTCGGCAAAAGGTCAGTGATGCTGCTCTGTTGAACGAAAACTGAAATAAATATGGCCGATCACACAGTCCTTTTGTTGTATGGAACCTGCCCTGGGAACCACGGAACACGGGAGGCAAAATAGTAGTGACAGATCTAAAATAAATGAATAAATAAAGAGAGAAACTTTTGGCTTCAGGTTTAATTTTGTGGGTGTTGCTACAACTATTAATGCAGCTGCTAATCTCAGCAAGTTATGGCATCATGTAAAATCACAGAAAGAAAAGCGAGAATTTAATGGAAAGTTAGCTTCTTATCTCTGGTCTGACTTTGAATCGCCATTGCAGTGGAGGACTGACAAGATTGACAATAGTAAGGGCATGAAAGAGCAACAGGGATCCCTTCAAGCGAGTAATGCTGACCACCTAATAATTGGCCAGGAATCAAGGTTCTTTACAAGCACATTGTCTCTAAGTTAAGTGAATCAATGTTATCTGTACCATAAATGGACATAACATATTCTTTGCAATGCACTAAACACTTGTTACAACTGTAACATATGACCTTGTAATCTCAGCAAGAAAGACCATAGGTGAATTTCCAGTATCAAATTGCTATGGTCAGTTTAGTGCCAACAATATTCATTTTAGCTGTTTTGAGGTTTTGTCTCATTTTGGTAATGTCAGTATGATATCCTCTGCCATCTCCAATATTTCATTATCGGTATGTCCCAATGCCTGATTCTGTGCAAAAATACCCATTTGAAGCATTTAAATGTGTCATTTTTTTTTCCAATCTGAATTTTGTTTTATTTTTTTATGTGACCTTCAATGTCTCATAATTCCAGCCTTATATAATTTGTCATGTTGATTTCTTTGTTTCTTATGTACTTCCTATGGTTACACAATGGTCCATCTTATCCAAACAAACCTGGTCTTTTTTTTCTCAAGATTACAAAGAATCATAATTCTACCTCAAAAATACCCAAATTTGGCAAAAAAAAAAAGAGCAGCCAAATTCTTCTCAAAACTACCCATCTGACTGCCAATGCTTTGTTATTCCAACCAAGCAGCCATTTTGGAATCCTAATCTCTCTTTCATTGAGTGTACCACTGCCCCCTCCTGGGAAGAAATGACAGATGCCTGACAACAGTGTACAAGAATGAAATGAGAATCATTAAGAGGGATTCTACTAAATCCTAACATTCATCTTTCTGTCCTAATGTTCAGAACAAAATAATCTCTTTCAATTTCAAATTATAGTACTTGGTTGGTAACGTGTTTCATTACCTCAATGACCCACAGGGGTGCTTCCAAAAGCAATAAGCATCTAAAAAGATAAAATAATTATGCGAATTTGATCCAGGTGAATTGCTGTCATTAATGATACAATTGCCAATTCTACAATTCTAGTACAACAGCAGTAGCACTGCACTACTATTACTGCTGTGGCTACTGATATCACTACTGCCACAGTCACTTTGACTCCTGCCTCTCGTGACGTTTACCTCCTCATGCCCCCACCCAGATGGATGGGCTCTTTGTAGATGTTGGTGCTACGCTGCCGTATCCAGCTGGTGTCGGTCAGGAGCGGAGTCCTCTTTTTCATTTCTTCCAGGATCTGCAGCCGATCCAACTCCACTTGGGACAGAGGCCTACCCTTTTTCTTATTATTCTTCGTCTTCTTCTTCTCCTGAGGCTCTTGGTTTTCAGGGATGATCGGTTTACTTGCACTGCTGCTGTTTGCTACAGACCCTCAACAGGACAGGGGAGTCAAGAGAAACAGGTGAAGCAATCTGTTGGACTACAGTTTCTGCAGGTCCCCTCCCACGTTAGGAAAAAAAGGCACATTCATCAGCCAATTGATCAACACATTTACAAACATGCAGATATACGCAAAACAATTTTGTGACACTCCCGAATTTTAGATACCATTCCAATGAAAATGCTAAATATGTGTTTACGTAAACCTTTCACAATACATAGGCAAACTTACCAGTAACTTTTGGTTTTTCGGCTTCATCTAGCTCAGGAGTTGATTGGGATTTAGCTCTGAAAACCAACAGCAAAAGTGAATGAACATGTACCGGTATTTCAGATTTAGTCACAAGCAAATACGTGGTCAGTGGAACAACTCAGCATTGCTTTCGCTATCTATGACCATATGGCTAATGTTACTTTTCCTCCGTTGGTTTAGTATATGGTGGAATGAATGCCATCAACAGTCAAAACTGACCACTTTTCTTCATCTAATGATTACATGAAAAGACCATTGGATGTAATTTTAAAAACAATTTTCTCAGAATATCAGAGCCCAAGCGCAAGGGCTGTTGGGTATTTTGTGGATTAGTCTGCTAAACCTCTATTTTTGTTTGTAAGTGAAGACGATAGGTAATAGAATTCTTCCAATAGCCATAATATGCAGTATTCACCTGTCTGAGAGTGACATCTCAGGGGAAAACTCGGCAAATCCATTTCCCCTCCTGAATTGTAGCAGACAGGACAGGACATAGTAGTGAAAAATTAGTACACTTGAAGGAGCATAAGCAGGTGAAATCTTTCAACAGCAGAGGCTGTAACACACATTCAGTGGTCCGGGCCGGTCCCCTAGTGGAGCAGGACTGTTACTGCAATGGCAAGCCACTGCTCCAAGCCAGTATCGAGATACTCTATCAGTGTCTTAGGTCAGTCTCCTAGTGGAGCAGGACTGTTATTGCAATGGCAAGCCACTGCTCCAAGCCAGTATCGAGATACTCTTTCAGTGTCCCAGGCCAGTCTCCTAGTGGAGCAGGGCAGTTACTGCAAGTGGCCCATGCCACACGACAGTGCAGTACACAAAATATTACAGCCCCCTCTCTCTTTTAACCATAGTGGCATCACTACAGCAAGAAACAAATACTTCTGATAAAGCATGTACTATATGGTATATATATATATATATATATATATATATATATATATATATATATATATATATATATATATATATATTAATTTAAAAGGAATTGATTTCCATTGGCCCAAGTAGCATTCATTTAATCAAGAAAGAAGGCCAAGACATTGATTATGTAACTTTAATGCATTTAATAACGCTTTATAGTGGTCGGGATGCCAGTTTCCCCAAACAATCATGAATCATTTTGAGTTTTTGCATGAACATCAATTTGGGCAAATGCTCACTTCCTTTTTGCTGCATGGAGCAGAACTAGTGTGTGAAGCTGGCTAAAATATTGACTCCTAACACAGACCCTCTAATATTCTACCTGCCTAAAAAGCATATAAAACATTTATGAACAGATATTAAATATTGCATACATTCACAACAATTTAATTTTGCCTTCAGTTGTAAATGCGTTTTGACATATTTATCCCTCTGACACTGACTACAGAAAAGCACAAGTATCATCACTGTAGCAAAATTGATGTGTCTTGGGTGGTATGACACATACTATTTGCAACAAAAAAAATTATCAAAAATATATAATAAAATTTCTCTTGTGGAAAAGGTTTCTAAATCACACAGTTTTGCTTTTTGAGCACAAGAGACTCCTGTGTCTTTCATGTGAATCAAATTCAATGCTTTCTTCAGGAATATAAAGTCTCAGTTCCCTTCAAAAACATTTCTAGCTGATATCAAACATTTAAATTGTACTGTACGCCACATAAATGTCAAGGAGGTATGTACTTTTAAAATATAATTTGACAACATTCAAATTCAGTATTTCCCTCTGGTGGATAGTGGAACGTAAGGGCCTACTAATGTATCTATGCACAGTATAGTCTGTGATACACAGTTCTATATGCCTTTGAGGTGGACAGTCAGCTTTCCTCACCTCAGGTCTTGCTCATGAAGATCAAATGTCTCTGCGGGACATGTGTCTGCAGCTTGCTGGCACAACGGTGAGTCCTCCTTTTCATTCAGTCTGAGCTGCTGCCCCACCTTTTCACCATTTCTCTGCAATCCCAATTCCTCAGTCTCTTCCTTTTTCTCCAGCGCTTCATTATCCGGCCCTGGCCCTTGCAGCAGGATCTCTCCCATCTCTCGCGACTCCTCACCATCCTCCGGGTGACCCGGTTCCTCAGAGGGAGGAGGAGTGGCTCGGCTCGGCGTAGATGTACTGGAGACAGCGCTGAAGCTTCTGTCTCCCTCCAAGTGCCCCTGGGGTTGTGTTCCTTCTGAGTTAGTATCCATATCACAAATCTGCAAAAAGCAGCCATTTTATATTCAGCATTGACCTCAATTGTTCTTTCAATTCAGAAAGAGCATTTACTGGAATTCTGAGCAACATTGTCTAACCTGACACATGAACTATTGAGTGAGCAGTTGTTTGTGAATGTATAGTCATCTAATAGAAAGCTAAAGATACAATAAAGCTGAAAGTGAACAGAAGCTGACCTTGCCAAAGATAAACAATAAAAAGAATTTTTCCTCAAGTAGTAATACATAGTTATACTCATTGCTGTTCTGTTTAAAAAAAAGTCAACATGGCATATAAAAAGTGTTGTCAGATTTATAACAGCAGGCAAGAATTACATAAATATTGCTGTTTCTATTTCTTTTTTTGAATTTTCTTCTCCATTCATCCTTGCAGTCTTCTATTACTGCAGTGTATGCATTATATTATCCTTGAATGTATCATATTGTTTGAGCTCCTCCCACATATTTCTCAAGAACAGGGCACAGAGGGGAAAAACAAAACAAAAAAAAAAAAACAAAACAGGGAATTAGGAAGGCCATTCCAAAAAAGTTAATAGCCAATTATTATCTGTCCATCTAAAGAAACATAGAAATGCGTGAAGATCAATTGAAAAGTCACTGAACAGGTCATGATTAACTTTGCACTAAATATATGCAGGCCAGGTCAGATTTTGCTCATTTTAAGATTAATTTTAATTTTGGCTAAAATTTGCATTGACTGTCAGTAGTCAACAACACAAAGTATTAAGAAGAATGATAACTGTCACAAAGTTTGCAGAGGTATTTACATCATATAATGTCTTGCCATAATGTAAATATTGCTTGAACTATTTAACCCAACTGCATGCCTCAAATGACTACCAACAGATAGATTCCTATAATTATGAGATCCAAGAACACTGGCTTTTCTTAAAGCCCCTGTCACACTGTGGTGACTATTGTGGCGAATCACCGCGAACTGGGGGGATTATTTTTGTTGTCGTCATTCGCCTGTCTGGGGCCCTGTCTGGACCTATACATGACCCTAAGATTGTGGTACGCATGCTGTAGGTATTTTGTACAAAAGTAAGATTGCCGTAGGTATGTTGGTGACGGGAGTAAGATTGCAGTGAGAATGAACAAGAATCATTACGCATGTGGTGCGTATCACGTAAAACTTTGTACGAAGCAAGAAGACTGGAGTTGGAATCACCTCAAATGTATACGATCGCTGTACGAACTCACGATATTTGAATACGAACGCAGTATGATTGACCGAGAATGCAGTACGAACGCAGTAGGGTTGAGTACGAATGTAGGAAATGTGAACGCGCCGAAATGTACAACTTTTTTAGGGGATCATGACGTCACAGTTGCTCAATGGCAAATGAAGCCTCACAATTTGAACGCGACTATTTATACGCTCGCTACCATTCACGGGGGGTCTTCCCACGATTCGCACTCATTCGTAGTGGAGTTGTGCTCAATCGTACTAATTTGCGGTGATTCGTGGCAAATGCGTATTGGGTTCACGGTTAATCGCCTCCATTCGTCTCGATTCCTACTGCATTCATGTCAATGTGTACTAGGTTGTCAGCGCATTCGTGGTGCATATGTAGTGAATACG
This sequence comes from Gymnothorax reevesii, assembly GCA_029721435.1. Lineage (NCBI taxonomy): Eukaryota > Metazoa > Chordata > Actinopteri > Anguilliformes > Muraenidae > Gymnothorax > Gymnothorax reevesii. Next base: position 32,090,399 of record CM056590.1, read on the forward strand.
TAGGGTAGGTGTAGAACATACGTGCCTATTCTTCCGTCTTCGTGGGTATACCTACTACATGCGGCAAATTCAAAATCCAACCGTCAAGTTGTCGTGATTGGTCGTGGTCATTCTTACTCTCGCGCCTCACTACGACCCCCTAAGAATGTGCAAGAATATATACGAATCGCCACGACTGGCTCCAAGAATGCAGTAGGAATCCAAATGAAAAATAAATCGCTCTTGGACCGCGAATGTTTTCAACATTTCAAAACAGTTGTAGCCCCCCTGAGACTGGCCAAGAATGCAGGTGAATGAGGGAGAATCCACCACGAGCCCAATACGAATTGCCAAGATTTTTTCACTTTTTCTTGTTCGTGGGGATTCGCCCTCCTAAATTGCGACAGTGTAAGAGGGGCTTTAGCTCTGTGGTCACCAGTCCTGTTCCTGGAAATCTGTAACAAAGCAAATCTCATTAAATTACCAGTGATCTTTTCTGCTGCTTGTCACTGAAGTGCGCAAAATTTGGGTTAAAATGAAAATATATGGAACAACGGATCTCTAGGATCAGATTTGTCACCACGACTTTAGTTGGGATGACATATTACCTGAGCAAGGTTTCCGGAACCTTCTCTTAGAGCATCCTTCTGCGCTTGACGCCATTCATCCTCTAGCTTCTGCTGATCACGTTTATATTTTTCCTGTCAAGACATAGTGCCATTTTCACTTCGGAGAACGCGGGTCACTTTGTGCAGGGCAGAAAAAAAGCCAAGTTTCATTTGAGAACAGAGAGAACTGCAGTTAGATTCTGTGCTGATGAGGGAACTCAGTTTCATAGGGCCACTTGGGTTATGCGCAAACTCTGTGTTATGAAATGGACTTTCCCCGCTAAGTGTGCACAGATTGTAATTAGCACCAGAGGGAGAAGCTATCTTTTCTCAAGGTCTGTCAAAAATAGAATAAGGTAGACTGTAGGATTAGGGGAGAAAAGAGCAAATTAAAGAGAGATATTGCAATTGAAATCCCCAAAAATGGGGAAATAAAAAAAAATGTGCACGTTGCTTTGATTTAGCATTTACCACAATTGTATGCAATTAATATAACCTTAATCTAATAGGAAAATAGATAATTATTCAGTGGGGAGTTTCAATTGAGCAAAACATGAAAATGTCTTAAAAGGTAGGAACATTTTGTGGTCATACTAAACTGTGACTTACTGGGGACCGCTATCACAAAGGTCATGTTGCTAAGGACCAGGAGTATATTTTCAAATCTTTGGGGCTCACTGTTCACAAGATTGGCTGGATTTTGTGATGTAGGCTTTTTGTTTGCCATTTATAAAATAACAATTTTAATGCTTTGAGGTTCAATTCCTTGGTTAAAGGCAAACCTTTGCCAAAGGTGTAACCTTCTTATCATTCAATCCTAAGACCTTCAGTTTCTAATCACTAATTAGCTTTTACTTGCATTCACACAAGCATTTTCCTTCATTTATAGTCTATCTGAAGAGGTGCTAATGCTAAGAAATCTAAGCATTAAATGCTCCCTGCCAGTTGGATAATTAGGCCATCGAAGCCAATGGGGAATTTACTAGCGAGCTAATCAGTATGCATACTTAGCCTGTGGGATCTGTGCTTGAGAACTCCAATCCAGCATTATAAATAGACCAGAATTTTTAATGCCCACCGATGTCGACCAGTCAACCATATCAAACAATCAAGACTGCGACCAATCTGAAACGACCACTTGCAAGAACCTCTGGGGTACCTGCAGGAGACGCTCCTGTTCCTGCTGCCATTTCTCATGACGCTTCCGCTCCTCCTTCAGGTCCCAGGAGTGGCGGGTAGAAGAGGCGGCAATCGATGGTATACTTAGCTGAGGGAGGGAAAAATGTTACCTAACCACAATGTTATAGCTTTACGCTAATGAATACCAAAGGTCCTCTTGAATGCGAATGTCTCGGATATGAAGGTTTTTGGCAACATTTTGCCCTTTAACCCCCTGCTGTGGAGGAGCAGTAACCTTAGACTAAGGCACCTGAATGATGCAACAATAGTAACTGTACCTAAAATACATATCTGGATATTGATTATTCATGAAAAGCCCAAGAACTATGCAGAGGATGGGAGTTCTAAAATGGTTTTATACATGTTGCATGAATCAAAACACTCCATTAACCTCAAAAAACCCCAATAACCCCAAGCGGTATCGGGCCTCAAATTAAGTTATTTTTAGGGCAAGGGCACTTGGCCTTTTAAAATTGGGGCATCATGGCCAAAATGTAGGACACCGAGGCCAAAACTAAATTAATCAATTTTGCAAGAAAAATAAGTAATAATGACATTGTATATAGATAAAACGGTATAAATCAATAATTAGGAGTGCATTCAAAACCAATATCTTATTCATTTTTAAAATTGCTACATTTTTTATTCAACTTGCAGCAAGCAATTTATCGAGAGTACAATCAAGACCGAAACATGACCAATAATAAGAAATGATAATAAAAATGTGAATGCCTTTTGCCAACGTTTATAGTCCTTACTTGCTGAACTGATAGCAACTTCGGTCAATCCTTTATATCCACGATGAAGGAAGTGTCTTTTCATTTGCGTTGAGGCCAAAACACTCTAAGTTGCTCCCAGAGCAATTGATGTCCCATCTGTGTTTGTTTTTTCCAGGAGGCATGGTGCACTTACAATTTCTCATTCTAATGTGCGATCCAGTCCTTATTTTGAATGTTTTTCTGTTGTGTGAGTCTGCTATATTTGCCTTTACGTTTAGACATTTCTTGGATGCATTTCTGGAATCCTTTATTTAAAACTAAGTGCAGAGAAAAGATCTAATTCCTAGTAGGACATTTGGGAGGATTCTGATAATAATAGTAGTCTTGAAAATGCCATCGGAAAAATTTCTCTTATATGAGAAGTCTTACAAGTCTTACAATTTCTTCCTTTGAACCCGGCTGTTCAGTCATGTCAATTTTCACAGTTCGAGAACTGTCCTTTGTCTAGCTGTGGCATGACAGAAAACTTTACTTACATCTGGTATTGCAGACTCTGAGCCCCCTGCAAAAAAAGATATTTATCAGTCCCGTTCATACACAATAACACAAACATCAAGCAGCTGTTTGATTGATGTCAGAACACATCATGCAGATTAAACCTCCAGCGACAGCAGAAAATAAAATATCCAGTTTAGTACAGAGATCAAATTGCAGATATTGTTCTGCATTTAAATTTGAAACACTGCAAACAAGGATGGTGAGTGCGTCAGGCAGTTCACTCTTCAAATGATCATATCTTTTGCAATGATTTCAAAGCACCCTCATACACACACACACGCACACAAACAAAAACCACTATGCACACATGGCTTTATTTACCACAAAGGTAGACCAGTGAACTGACACTGAGCCCCGGTGCACCTGATGGAAAAGCAAATGCATTGTGGTAACATGCCACATGAAAAGACAGCAAAGCTCAAATCCTTTGACTCAGTATATCTAAATTGCCTGGTTAGGGCACAGTTTGAAGACTCCAAGATAGCATCCTCCTTAATTCATTTAATTTTTTTTTTTTTCAATGAGATCTAATTCACAGCATGAGGCTTTTGTCAAAAAGTATGTTTTTGCTCTCATCTATGTTCTCAGACAGATGACAAATTCAAGGAGAAGACTGAATAAATGAGTGGAGAAGCATAATTAATGATGCGGATTCTCCAGAAAAGGGGCACTGTATGGTACAATTAAGCATAGTTTTTCATTATGCCCTGAGTCTTGAATAAAAATGCTGTGGAGGCCCAGGTAACCTCCATTACTGGGTCAACATGAACAAAGGAAAGCATCTAACTGACTTTGAAAGGTTTTTGAGGAATGGTAATATCAGGAGCTTCAATTGTCTATACAGAGTGATCAGCTTTATCCCATGCTGAAACACTTCTATCCTGATGGTGGTGTTGTTCAGGATGAGATGGCCCTGTCTCATCCTTCGTGCTTGAGGGGTCATTGAATGGTTTCTTTAGACTAAAAATGATGGGAATCAATCCAATTTGGACCAAACTTTATGTTGGTTTTTAATTTTAATTTGTCATATGTCTATGTTTGCAGTCTGGTCCATAAATATTTGGACATTTACAAATGGCATAGTTACTGTATTTCGCTATACCATACGTATTGAATTAAAGATAAATAATGAACTATCTCAAAATTTAGACTTTCAGTTTATTGTTTATGCATTTTGAAGGTATCTACATTCAGTATGGATGAACGGCGCTGAAATTACAAAACTTTTTATGGGGAATATGCACTGATTGTTGAGCCAAAACATTATGACCACATTTATGGCATGCATGTACCAGGACTCATTGGAACAGGCAAACTTCATTACCGCCAAGGTCCAGTTCAGACACATGTACAGTATGTCTATCGAAGGTACTTTTGATGGTGGATGGGGATTAAAATGGGCACTCTGACCAGTCTGTGCCTGCAAGGCCCCATATGCAGCAGGTTGTGATGCACTGCGTGTTATGAACATTCCTCCCATGACTAGCCATCATTGAAATTTTTCTGGGACTTGTTGCACAGTAGTCCCTCTGTTGGTTCAGCTCAGAAGAGATAGTCTTTGTTGCCCTCATGCATCGATGGACTTTGGGCGCCCAGCACCATTCTCACAGTTTGACCTTCTTCAGACCACTGTTGGCTGGTACTCATAAATGCCAACTCAGAGCACTCCACCAGCCTTGGGTTTTCACAGGTGCTCCAACCAAATCGTCTGGCCTTAACAGTTTAACACTTGTCAAAGTTGCTCAGGTCCCATTCTCTAGCATACAACGCGTCAATTTCGACAACCAATTGTTTGTTTACTGTCAAAAGTCTGTTCACAAACCTTAATATGTATCCTTGTTTTGAGAAAAGCAATGTTACTTCCTTAATCTGTGAGTATGTCATAATGTTTTGGCTTGAACAAATGATGTGACTTCAGTGACTCAAACTCAACCTACAGCCAGTGCATGCTATTGCAAACAGCAGTAGGTGGTCTAGTTTTACCTTGCTGTTCAAAAAATTCAGACCGCCTTTTTAAGTTTTTCAAAGAAAGGGACTCTGATTCTATGGAAGGAAATAAAAACGGAAGGAAAAGAGAATATGAGAGTGAAATAAAGAGGCTATCTAAAAATAGGAATATGAAGATGGATATATTCAAAAGTGGACATATAGTATCTTCCATATTGGCTTAAAATAATTAATTCTGCATACACAGTTCTACAGCCAATTATAAATGAAATTTCTGGTTAAGGTACAGTTAATGAACCCCGTTGCAGTGCTGTGAAAAAGTATTTGTCGCCCTCCCTATTTCTTCTATTTTTGCTTGTTTTTCATAGAAATATTTCAGACCATCCAACTAAATTTAATACAAAGGTAAAGAGTAAATCAAAACCTATACCAAACATGTAAAAAACTGCCTGCAATACCTCATGACTGGTTGTACTTCTCTTGGCTGCAACAACTATGTACAATCAAAAAACTCCAGACCGCTATAACTAAAGGACCCATGTTCTATGTGGCCAACTCTGGCTTTTGGATTGTTACTTTCCTCTTGGGTTTTCAGAACTTTTGGTCCTGCCAAATGTAATTTTTGTTGTTAGTCACCCTAGATAAGAGTGTCTGCTAATGGCTGTAATGTGATCTGATTCTAGGTCCCCTCTGCTGTAACAGACAGGTAACAACACTGGTCTTTGCAGACTGATGCTTACCTTTGCTGTCCAAAGATTCATGATGGAATTCGCCATTCATACCTTCCACATCCTATAAAAAGCAAAAATGCATCCTATTAATTTTTGAAAGCTGACTATATAACATATTTAATGGCTGGAAATCAATCTTACCACATTTTATTAATTAACTGAATTATGTAATGCATTAAATTGTGAGTATTCATTTGCTTGCAGTATTTCTTTCGCATTCATTTAACCCCTTTGTGCAGAATACAAAAAAAATGCCAATTTTCCATATTAATTTGCCCATTTAGGCTTTATGACTCAGTATTTGTGTCACAGAGACAGTGGAAAATTATTCCAGTTGTTAGATTCTAGTGTTCAAGGCACATATAGTGATATATGGTTGGGGGGTTGTCAGTAATCTAGAATCTGTACAACCAGGTATTCTGTCTTACTCAACTACTTAAGGCAGTTTCAGTTCACTGCTGGGTTGATGTAGTTAAGTCGGAACACATTTATGAATTAGGTACTGTATTTACTGAGACGATGTTATCTATGTTTAACCCAATGAGTTAATCAGGCACTATTGTTTCTGCACCAAAGGAAAACTCAAGGGTCTCAGACTCATATCTTTTGTTTACAATGAATACTTAAACCCTGTTGTATTCCAATGAAGTCAGTCAGATCATAATTATACTGGATACTGCCCTGGTCAAGACGACAAATAAAGTATTTCTTTTTCACTGTGTTTTCTAACACCGAATCTGACTCCGTCTCTTCTCTTAAAATGCACCACAAAGTTGCGGCTGTTTTGTTTTCTCCAAGAAAACAGAAGAATTCTTCACAGTGAAGCAAGACATTTGGAAATTCAAATTCAGAATTATTTAGGAATCAAATTTTGGAATTTACGGACGCCAGCGTCTATATCTGCGCAAAGGGGTTAATATTTGTTCAGTATTTCTGCACCATAATGCATCCTAGTTTTTTTTTTTTTTTTAAGTCTACAGGATTTCATACACCATAGCTGGAAAGAGCGACATCAATGTTATAAAATTTAAAATGTGAACCAAAGACCAGAACTTGTCATTACCATGAGGACACATGGAACATGAAACTATACCAACACAAAAAAGTGTTGAAAACAATGCCAGTGATACTCACAGAGATAGCCTGGCTGTTGACTTTATTAGTTGACTTCACAGCTGTTTCCAAGGGTGGCTGGGAAATTGACTCATTGCTAAAATTGATGTACTCCTTTGAGGAACCTGTCAGTGTTTCATCAATGCTATCAGCATGGACAACACAATCAAATGCTGTACACGATCTGAGCATAGTCTTAATAAATTTCCCATTTGACCAATTCTCACCACTAAAATTTCAGAACAGCTCAGACTTGAAAAGAATTGTATGTCATTAAATTAAATTGAATGAAGTATACAGCCTTGATAAAACAAAAAGTATCGAAATGATCGACAAAATGAGGTGTAATTTGTTGGGGTCTGTAGGATATATTTTTAAGGAAAAAATACATACATGAAGGCAAAACTTATTTGCTGAATGGAATAAATGGCCAAAGTCATAATAATGCTGTGGCATAGCTATACCAAAGCAATGGGGGAGTCGTTGCTGGTTGTATTCCACCTAAAAATAATATTGAGATTAGTCCTATGCAGTACCATGCTCAATACAATGTACTGTTCATAACTCAGAGGATAATATTTCAATTACAACTAGCACTATAGCTCAGCGTATTCAATTGCTTAACTTTTTCACAGCTTAATGTACAAAGCAAGCTGTTCTTTTGAGTCAGTCAAGGTCAAGCCAACATGGGACATGTATGGCTGCACTGCAGGGAAACCTGAAGATCAACTGGCCGTGCCTCTTGGATGAGCAAGCTTGTTTGACAGAAATGGAAACTGCAGCTGGCATGATTAATACTTAATAACTCAGTATTTGCAAACACTGAACAAATCAATAATAGGGAGGAAGTCAACAAGTGTATTTGGCTCAATGACATTTAGTCCCACAGCACCTAACTCCCTCCTCCCCATGACTTCTTCATCGGAACATCAGTGCTGGGCTTATTTACAAAAAATAAAAAATCAATAAACATAAATACTGTGCATAAACAAACGACTAAATAAATTAATCCATTGAAATACACACGCAAAAGACTAAAATGCTGGATCACCTCAAAAGAGTTATATTAACTGCATACTATGACGACTAATTTCTAAAAAGCTCAAATTATTAAATGGGCCTAGAAATATAGAAGTTACTACAAAGTGAATCAATACAGTTTTGTGGAAGCCACTGACACAGCATCTAATGCGATTAAAACATCCATCTGTCTCATGTAGGACCTCATCAGGATCCAGAGACTCACCATTTTGTGCCATTCGCTTGATGTCCAGTACCAGGTTATTGTGCTGAAGGGCTGAATCTAGGCTGGCCTTCCACTGGTCACCACTCATCTCTGATGCCCTGTGGCCATCCAGTGCCACAATCTCATCACCCACATGTAGCTGGCACAGCTCTGCTGGGCTACCTGTGTGCCCACACAGTAAACCAAGGGCAATGTTTTTTGCTGAGTCTTTCCTTGGCTTTCCAATGAAAGGGCTGGTGAACAATTTTTTTTTTTTTTTTGTCCTCATTGACAAGGGTCCACTTATGATATTGGTCATAAACCACTCTGAATTATGCAAGTCTGGATCAATAAAAGTGTGTCATGGCCATGCATTCAGCATTCCCCAAACCATGGTTTACTTGACATGGGTGATTAAGGACACACATTGTGAACCTTAACCCTCTCATGCATGAATTATGATAAACTCAGTCAGGTTTTATACATCCTTAGGGATGTAAAACAAGTTTTGAAGAAAAAAAAATTATATCTTTATTCTATAAATAACCACTTTTTCCCATTGCAATGACCTGCCAATTGGATTTTTTGTATGGGATGATGCAGTAGCTTCCCACTAGAGTGGACTCTATGCAGCAATGCCCAAAATTACAGGCACATATAGAGAAAAACACTTTTAAACAGCTGTACACTGTAGTGACGACCATGCATGAAAGGGCTAATTTGAAAGTTATGAACTCTATATTGAGTAAAATGAGTGGGAAAAGCAGGCCTAAATTTATGTGACTGTCCAAATACATGTAGAAAACTGGCCTGTTAGGGGTGCTGGAGCCTTGCCCAGTGTAGAATTGGCAGGAGCACACCCTGGACAATCTACATATCCATTGAACAGATTGAACGCTCTCACACTGATACCTTTGGGCAATCTAGTCTCACACGCCTAGCATGCATGTCTTTGACCATGGGAGGAAACCAGAGAACCCCGGGGAAACTTACGCAAGCACAGGGAGAACGTGCAAACACTGCACAGAAAATCCCCAGGCTGGATTCAAACCCATAATTTTATTACAATGATGCAATAGCACTACCCAGTGCAAAAACAATATTAAGAATTACTGTAAAAAAACCCCCAAACTGCTAATTTTTCAACTATTACAATAATTTTTATGGGTCAACATACTGTACGTGACAATTTGCGCCAAAGCCATTGAGACAGCTTACCCTAAACTGTCAGTTCCTCAATAAATGGGTTAAGGACTATGAAGGTTATGCTCTAGTCGGATAGCTAAGGTAGGTTTTTAACGACAGTAACTTATGTATATGATCAGACAACACTCAAACAGAATTCACTTCTTTAAACTTAATTGGAATGATGAATAAAAACAACTTATTTCTTAATTCGTATATTTTCCCCAGGAAGCCGCTCACCGATATTTTCTCAAAATTTATTATGCCACTATAACACAGATACAAAAAAATGTCTACGACTCTATCAATATAATTGGTCTTCATGCTACCCCCCCTGCTATGTTAGGCTATATCTACTACTTCTTTATAGTAAGATGCTAACATACAACAAGACAAAAATATGGAATTTAAGTGTACACTGCCGGCCAATTCTACTCAACAGAGCACAAGGAGGAGTCAGCTCATCAGATACGACCTAGAAAAGCATGTGCCCTACATAGAGCCTTGGCTCGTGCTGAGAAATAGCCCCCAGTTAGCACAGGATTGAACGACTATGTTCAGCAAGTAGTATCTAACTGCTGTAGCCACTTAATTCACCTGCAGTGTCTGTTTAAGAGGAGATGAAAAGAAGCAATGGTAAAACGTGAGGTCGCCGACACGTAATGACATGTCTTTACCCTACTGAAGCCGTGTGCGACGGAGGCTCGGCACACTCAGTGGGGTTTTAGCTTATCAACTTCCAGCAGGGTAAGAGAACATTTCTATCCCGTGGTAATGAATCATTCATGGCCCCCCTGCAAAGCAGCGCACCTGATGCCTGCCGCTCGCTGGGGCGCAGGACTGTCCTCGCTCTACGGCTCGCTCATTCTGAACTCTGAATAATTACGCTGCCTTGTCAATAATTCTCATTGATTTTTAAGAAAGGGCAACGCAACAGGAGGGCGAAGTGAGAGCATAGCGAACAGCGTTTGATCACATTTTAATGCTTTCTAAATATTTCAATGAAGAACTGCTCTGTTCCACTCCAAATTTTCAGGAAGCTAAGAAACTTTGTTGGTCTTGCGTGCACATTTTCCAATAATTGAGCAACCCTCGAGCAGCTCTAAAAGAGAACACTTGTGGTTTTGAGAATAAAGCAACAACAACAAAACAAAAAAAAACAAAAAAACATTTACATTATCAGCTGCTTTTAAAGAAACCAAATGCTTTGGTGAATTGAAAGCCTTACCTTGCTGAATGGATTCGATAAAAATCCCACCGGAGTGCCTGCTGATCTGGAAGCCGAAGTCCAGGCTGCTCTTTGTGCAGGTCAGTCTGATTCTAATGGTCTCGTAACAAGTCTGGAAAAAAAAAAAACCCAGAAGGTGACACCTAAGGATATGGTGTCACTATTTCCTGAGGGAATCTGATGCTGCCATCATTCCAGTAGAGCTTACTAGGCTGTGCACAATGAACATCTCCCCACAATGGTCCCAACATCACTGAGGGGTTACGTTACAGACAAATTACACATGTGAATATTGCCACAAAAAAATATTCAAACCAAAATAGTTTCTAGATAGAGATTTCCCAGAGAAAGCTGTTATAATACTACATAAAAGTTCAACAAAATACAACTTCCACGTTGTTTTAGTTGCTGAAGAGTTAAAGGCACTAACTGAGTAATTAGACTTACAAATGATCAGTATAATTCTCAGATGCTTTCATATGTTTGTAGTGAAACATAAAGTGCAACATCTCAGAATTTTAAATGGAAACATCCCATTCATTCCTTGTAATTTAAATAAGTGTCAAGTGAATATCAGTTTAAAACAATTGATTTAATAGTAATTTTCATCACTACAAATTTGCCAATTCATGGTATGTTAATTGGGGGGTCATTGAAGTTATTCAGCTTCTTCTTTTGGATTCAATTTTATCAATTTGTGCACATACAGTCTTTCTTGATTTGATTTGTTTATTTTCACATATTACGATTAAATGAATACTTACCGAATACTGATGCAAATGTTAGTCATAGATGTTGATGCAAAGCTAACCTGGTCGGAGCCGTCAGTTAACCCTTTCAGCGCCGTGGGCAACTATAGTCGCCAAATGATGTAAGATATCAAAATCAGACGCTTTTAAAAACCTATGATGTGGCAACTTGTTCAAAAGAGCTCCCGCAGGGGAGCTCTTTTAAACAAGTTGCCACATCATGGGTTTTCAACAGCTCAGGGTAACTACATTTTTAATTCCTTGAAAATGTATCTAGCACTCAAAGGGTTAAGGGGTTTGTGGTTAATGATTTTTTTGAAGATGCCATAACCTCAAATTTTGTGCTCACAATTTATCCTGCGTAGTATGAATTAAATACCATGCTCTTCAGTGCCACACTTGGAATTTGACCCTGTGGGCAATGATGTAAAATGCGATCTGTTTGTCATTATACTATGCCATAGTCATCCAAGCACCATGATTCTGTATGACTGGGGAACGGCTCAAGAGCCTTTCATGAGCTCTGCCCAGCACTCACCTGTGGATCACTGGCTTCTGCAGCTGTGGATGCCAGTCGGGACTGGCAGTTCATCGGCGGGAAAGGAAGTGGACTGTGTGGACTGGGAAACGCCTCTGTATCTTTCTTGATTTTTAGTATGGAGCGAGGCTGGGATTGGGCCCCGTTCCCGGGGCTTGGGCACAGACGCTGGTGGTCAAGCACTGTGGAATTATGGGAGGGATTTTTTTCTCCATTGAAGGGCCCTTGTGAATCATCCATCTGCAGAAAACAAGACTGTTCATTCATATTTAGACACACTTGTAATTTTTTTTTTCAAATTCCTGCCCAATTACAATGCCCAGCGACTTTGAATGCTCTATCCATAAATTCTGCTCTGTATATTCCTTCGAGTTGCATTGAAGGTGCTGTATTGAATGTAAAATTAATCCGCTTTTCCCAAAGCTAGCGCAAATAGTAAGCTAATTATTTTCCTTGGCTGCTGCTAAAAAACTATCCTTTCACGGTAGCATAGAGAAAATATGCAGAATTCACGCATATTTTTGGTTTATACAAAAGAAAAGCAATCTAAGGTCAAACATGTCAGGTAAGTTGGACAGAAGTTGCAGTTTTACCAGGCGAAGGTTGAATGTAGCATCGGTAATGGATTTCATTGTACATGGCAGCAGTAAACAGATCATGCATAAGCAGGTAACCTGAGGCACTCACAGAAAACATTGAACATGCTTAAATTTCAGTCCTGGACTTTGGGGCCTTTCAGAAATCAGCTCCAGAACCTTCTGGGGAGACATGGGAAACCCAAAAACTTTTAGACCGTATCAAAGGGTACTTACAGTAAAAACTCTGGAAACCGGGGCAATCCTGGTGGATTGGGTGCCGAAAGGCCTCGGAGAAACCACAGAAGCGAGACGGGAGCTATCTGATCTCCAGCTGCTTCGGGGGAGAGAGGTGGTAACTTGAGTAGCTGCGGGTTTTGTGTCCATTGAATGGAGACTGTGTAAAGGCCCAGGACTCTTCACTTGCTCTGGCCTGCCAATAGGGAGCCCTGTATCAAGGGCTTTGTAAGCCGAGCTGGCGCCGCTGTGCACGACTACGGTGGTGCCTCTTGGGTTAGCTGGAAATCTGCCTGGGAGGTCGGGGAGGGAGGTGCTGGTTCGGCTTGTGAGCGCTGTGCTGGTGACTATTGCAAAGCTTGTGCTGGTTTGTTGTGGTGCCGTTCGGACTGCTGAAGTGCTGGTTCGTTGTTTTAGAGTGGTTTTGGTTTGGTCAGCACAAACGATGCTGGTCCTGCTGCATATGCGGTTGCTGATGGAAGCTTCCGGGCTGGTTCTAAGCAGGACAGGTGTGGTGGGAGGGGTGACCGCTCTTTTCACTGATCCGTATGCACTGTCTACAGGGTAGCTCCGGGGTGGCAGAGATGTGGAACGAGGCTGCAGCTTGGAGGTGGCTGCTTGGGGTGTCTGTAAGGAGGCCGCCCCAGTGCACACTGGATTGTCTGTATCTCTACTAGTGAAACAGATAATACCAGGAAAAAGACTCACATCCATTATTAGACCACAACTTTTCAGCGAATGCTGGGATTCACATTAGAGCCATCATTCAGAGATACAACCGTCTCACTTTCCCTGCATTATTGGCCATTTAATCACAGTCACTGACTATACACTCACAAGAAAACACACACAAAGCAAAAAAAAAACAACAACACATATATAAACACCTGGGGGCAAACATGATTTGTCTGCAAAAAGAGAGATGCACCTTTGCTCTGTCACATTCCTCAGTAACCATTATTAATTACAAAACATTTCAAAACAATTCAATTATCCTTCCAAATTCATATTACAGTTTTATGAAGCATAGTTCAATTAAACTACCAGGCAGTTGATGCACCAGCCATCCTGGCAGTTGGAAGTGACAGAGAGGCAGGCACTAATGAAAGGACTCCTGCTGTGGTGCTCAGGTTTGTCTTTACCTTTCTCCTCCCTGCATCTTAGAGCAGGTGTTAAATTTCCCAGCGTTGCCCCCGCCGGCTAGCTCTGCACGCTCCTGCTCCCTTCTCTCCCTCACAAAGTTAGAGCTGACACTCCATCGATGGCTCCTCCACTTGGCCAGGTCCTGAGCATAAGCGGAGGGAGAGTTGAGTCTCCATGTATAAAGTCCTACCCGATCTTTCCCGCAACCAAGCAAGGGTATACGGAACGGTGTGGCAGAGGAGAGGACAGGACTGCGACTGTAGATGCCCCACTTCTACCCTGGCAGCTCCTCCCCTGCTCACTTCCTCTGGGAATTTGGGGCCCGAAAGTGACCTAAATGTTTTGTGGAAGTGAAGCTTCTGGCTGCTATATGACACAGCCTCAAAGTCAACAGTCTGACATTGTTGATAATAATTACATTTGATGATTTCTACTATTTTAACTAATAGTGAGTGACCTCATTCAGGTACAAAATGGCAGCCGTTTATTTTTAAGATGAGTGTGACACCCTCGGCCTGGTGAAATAATTGATTAATAGGCCGCTAATTATTCATTATAAAGTACATGTGATCAGAATAACATGAATTATACTACTGCAACTATTAATACTTCTAATATTAATGAGCCATCCACTAACCATGCTCATTTCTAGTCAGGGCCTTAGAAGGGTTGAATCCCATTTCAACGTTAAATAAGCAAGATGCGGTAATCGGTAATAAATCCTGGACAGTTCGTCAAACCATTGCAGGGAAAATATTTATGGCAGAAAAAATTATATTTACTTTCTAGATGAAGACCTCGAAGGAAAAATGATCAGAGTTCAAATTGAGCATTTTTGTATATATTATATATAATAATAACAATAATATCTATTATGATATATAAAAATATTATATCATTTTGATATTTTATATTTTTAATATTTTTTAAATATTTTTTCAGTGCTTTTTCCTTCTAAGATCGTTTTGAATTTTTAATCCATCATTTCTCCACAACTCGACAATGTGACTCATTTTTCCATTGTGGTTTTCAGATGTTCAGCAGTTACTCTCCGGCATTTTCTAAAGGCCAACCTCTAGTTTCAGTCATTCCAGGGAGAGGACAGTGAGATGGCCCTACTTACATGTCTCCACTGCTCTTCAATCTGCTTTGCCTGGTCACGGATTTTCTGCAGCTCCGCACAGCGCAGCCTCCACCGTGCTTCCTGTTCTAGTTCGGCTGTGATGCTGCTGGTTGATTTGCTCCAGGTGGAGTAATATAACAGTGAACCAGTGTCAGGCCAGGGCACTCCAGGTCCCTTTGAATTGTCATCTAATCTGTAACAGCAGCCAATGAATTGTTCTAATCGGCAGACACACATATATTGAGGAATGATGCAAGCCACCTTATTTAGAGAATAAATGTGCTAACAAACTTCTACAAAGTCAATTGATTGAACGACAGAGCCCACTATCAGTATGCAAAAAATACTTAAGGTAACTTCCTTAAAAGGAGCATTTTTAACAGTTATGATTGAGATCATGTGTAGCAAACAATGGAATAAATCAGATTAATCTAACCATTTTTTGAATTGGTTCTTAGAATTGTTTCTCTGATCAATGTTATGCTCTCTCATTCAAATCTATGCAGTTTGGCTTCCAAAAAATAGTTGGTTTTCATGTAGTACTGAGAAATGAAAAGAACACCTGATCCTAGACCAACTGTCCTGTTAACCGATTTGTTCAGAGAGATAGAGACATCTAGTGTTCAAAACCTGCCTGTGAGCATGGGGATAAACTGGATTATTTTTGATATTTTCACACTGCGTCAAATATCATAAAAAATGCTCAACTAGTATATCAGGGAGGGTCATCGCAAGTAAAGAAAGCTTCTTTTATCAACCGGCAAGTGATTTACGTGTTCTGCTTATTGCTGTTAGGGGACATGGAGCCGCAGTGGTTAAGTGCGCTAGACTTGGGATTGAAAGGTCCTGAGTTCAAGTCCTTGCCATTGCTTTTGCGTTCGCAGTGTGTTCTTGGGCAAAAACACTTCACTCCCACAGTGCCTCACTTCACTCAGGTATATAATTGGGTACCAGAAAATTGTCAGGAAAACCCGAGTAATAGCTGGAGGATACCCTATGATGGATTAGCATCCTGTCCAGAGGGAGTAGCAATACTCCTCGTTGCTTCATGCTACAGAGGCCAACACCGGCCTGATGATGAGCCTCATGGGCTCAGGACTGACTTTACCTTTTTTTTTTTTGTGCTAATAGCTGTCACATCTTTGTCACGTCACATCTTTGTATTCGTTCTCAATTTCAAGTCTGAAGAAATAACACTCCTCAATTGAACTTTCAGATTGGTGTAATAAAAGATGGGACCCTAGAATTGTATTTTGAAAGGAGGCTAACAGAGAGAGTGCAAGAGAAAGAGAGAGAGAGAGAGAGACAGAGAGATAGAGAGAAAACAACCAACTTGCAGCATACAATAACAATAAAACATTTTGAAATCGCTGTGGTTTGGGGGAAAAAAAATCAGCTGTTTCATGCCAATCCTGTCATTTTGCAAGTACGCAACAGAAGTATGCCAACATTGTTACTGAAACTGCGATAAAACTTTCTTAATGAGCTTACATAAGGAAAATAAACCCACTCACCTCGCTTTGTGGGTCATCGCTGCTTATTAAACCTCACTTAGGTCCCAAAAATTGTTCCAGCGGGACTTTGTCTCAAGTTTACCGTGTCATTCTTTCTAGGAATCCTGCTAGGGCAACATCAGTCATTTCCAATATTAGACAGTACTCATACTGCCCACCAGTTAACTGACCGAGGTTTGTTTTGCTATTTGGTCCTACCCCCATCCTTTGTTTCCTTATCGAAGCCCCGCAAAAGAATCCAGGCCAGTTTATGGGTCAGTGTTTAGCCGCAAACCAGTGAGTACAGGAATACAATGAGACTGGCAGTGAAGCGCAACTATTGGGTACAGAGGGGCTACCCCTGATCGTAAGCATCCGAACTCTCAAAAATGCGCTCACTCTGTCACAACTAGGGCACCCCCTGAACAGTCTCCAGAACGAAAGGCAGAACGGGTCAGAGCAGCTTCATTATGTACTTGCAGGGCAATTAGGCTTAGAACCTTTCAGGCAACAGTTTCTATGAGAGCACATATTGTATTTAGCTGATGCTCTTATCCAAAGTGACAAACAGCTGATTTGTTAAAGCAGGGGCCAGCCCTCCTGAAGGGTTAAGGGCCCAACAGCTGCCCTTATGTGGAGCTGCCTTTTCATTGCTGCAACTGCTGATGTTTGGTGGGTATAATTCAGTAAAGCTGTGACCTGAACCCCTTTGAGGAATCTGTTTCTCACGAGAGATTCTGATCTGCTTGCCATTTTGCACAGATGTGCATATTAGCCTCTTCCATCTCTCTTTCTGATCCAGTTAACCCAAGTCTGGCTCTTTGCTCAAGACTGTAATGTGCATATATGTTTGAAATTTTAGTTTCTTGCCATATCATATATGAAATAGCCTAAATCTCTCATTGCAGCAATTGCCTAGCATGTTTCAATAGAAAGCTATGATTTTTTTTTGCCATTATCAAACCAAATTTGGATTTTATACTAATATAGAGTATAATTGGGTACCAGATATAATATAAATGGCAGAAAAGGTTTTTTTTTTTCTTGCCCTGCACATATGATATGAGAGGTTTCTCTGGAACCAAAATAGCACATTAACAAATGTACATAGTGATGTGACAACAGAATACAGGCTGATTAAAATGGGTCTCTGCAATCATATGTAAAAAAAATGAAAGAATACTTCAAATTATTGTCATAATAAGAAATATCTTTATGTGCAATTCAATCTATTAAATCAAATTTATATGGACCATACATGTATAAAAAGGTTTGCAGCGTAGTTGGGGTTCTGTATGAACATACTGAAAATAAGTTCTCCTTTATTGAAGAAATAATGGCAAGGATAATTTACTTGGATATAAATATGGAATACATTTTTACACATACAGGATACTAAGCTATTGAATTTGTTTGCGTTGGCATGAAGCCATACAATTACTAACATACTTTGATAAGGATAATGTTACCATGTTTGATTCACAGCTGAATGGCCCCCTTGAGTCTTGTTGAATGCAATATTTGCAATTTTTTATGAATTATACATTGCAAATCTGGATGGACTTCTGTGCATTTGTGTGTTGTTATATGGACTTATAACCAAACAAGCATGAAATACTCCACAACAGGTTGGCTGATATCTGGTCTGGAGACAAAATGCGGTGGAGGGATAGACAGTTGGACGGGAGGACAGATGGAAGTATCAAAAGCCACAACTATACAATAATATGTATTTATATATTGCATTTTGTCAAAAAATATTTCACAGTTTGGGAGTTCTGGCCCAAAAAGGAACAGGATGACTGATATCTGACCTGCTGCAGAGGAGGGTCACAGACAGACAGAGAGGAGGACAGACAGAAGTATGAAAAGGCACATCTACACAGTAAGGTGCATCCACATATGTTATTTTGCTGAGAAATATTGAATTATTTCGGAGTTTTGGCCTGAAACAGAAGTCTGACAGACGGACAGACAAACATGCCAAGGGACAAGATTTATTCCTGTATCCTCATCCACTTTGTGGTGGGGATAATAATATAATATACAGTATTACATCTAGAAAACATATGTATGTTTCCTCCCAAAGCTCAACATTACAAAACTAAGGACAATAACTGAAATACTCAAAAGTATTCATTTAATTCTGTGAAACCCAATGCAACTCTTCCCAGTGAAAGATAAAAAAACAATATAACTTATACAACAGAGATGGATATCCAACCACAAACCATGTGATATCCTAATCACATTGATCACTGCATGCATGTACAAAGTTTGCATGAACTCCCTACAGCTTGCAGAGGAGTGATAATCAAACCACCAAACTGGAACGTAGGTGTTAGTCACAAAGCCAGCTTCCTCAAATGCATTCCACACCACTGCTCTTGCCAAAGACTATCCAGTCATCTCTTATGTAATGCAGGGACATTTCACATGTTCTTCTCTAGCAGAATTCATCCTTTAATTTAAATGCACACGAGAAAATATGTATGTGTATCGATACAATAAATAGAATCATATTAATTAGCTTCTATAGTGAATAAAACCTCCACAAAATAAATATTTCTGCCCTGCATTGGCGCATCATCATTGTCAGAAGGCGACATTTGAGACTGGTTGCCATGGGTATACTGGTATCAGGATTCTGAAGAAATGTTGAATCACTATTATACAACTGTTCCGGTCAAGTATTCTGATTGGACAAGAAGCTTTCTGGGAGTGATGATATTTTGTGCACCATAATTCCAACGTTTCATTTTTTGTATCAGATCAGAATTCAATGCTTAATTGGTTATGGGAGAGGCAACAATGCCATCAGCTGAAGCTGGAAACAAAACAATTTTCATAAATCAAACTTCTGACCTAAACCTGGAGAGAAAAAAAAAATATTGTCCTTGTCACCAAATTTCACCAATTGAGATGTACAAACCCATAAGGGCCTGCCAACACGTGACTGCATGATGACCTGTTTGTGTGTCATTCATAGCACACCAGCAGGTGTCACACGATCTTATATGTCTTCTCGGAAAACTATCTGCAGCTGTTGGCAACACTCAGCTTACAGACATATAATATAACAAACTCCCTTTTATGTGATATCACCTAAGTGTGTGATGAGCGTATTCTTGGCTGAACAGCTGATCCTGACATCATAATCACTTCTGGTAGCCAGTGCAAAAAAAGGTTTCAAGGGCAAAAAATGCTCTGACACCTGACTGTGAGACGTCATGGGCCTTCCTGTGTGGAGTTTTCATGTCCTCCCTGCGTTCGGAAGCGTTTCCTCATCGTACTCCAATCTCCTCCCACAATCCAAAAACATACGTCAGGCTACTCAGAGACTCAACATTGCCCAAAGGTACGTATGAGTGTGTGAGTGAATGGTGTGTTTGGGCCCTGTGATAGATTGGTGAGCTGTCCGTGGTGTGTCCCCGCCTTTCGCCCATAGTAGGCTGGGATAGGCTGCAGCTCCTCCGCGACCCCAATCAGGAAGAAGAGGTTTACTGTATATGATGTATGGTTGTGGTACTGGAGATGATGTCCAACACCTGGTCACACCTTCATAGTCATAAAGACTTTTGTGTTGATGTATGTGAGCAAGCCATAAAAAATCAACTTGTTTCATCCTCAAATATTAGTGTCTGTGCTTACTCAAAATTTTAGTTTATGTTTATAGTCAATTGAAGTTAATTGAACTAGTGAGGACAAGTATTTGGAGTCAAGTGGAGTGAACAACTTGTCTTCTCAAGTTCAATCAACTTCAAGGCAGCACAGGAATAAACTGAAAGTTTAACTGGGAACTTACGAAAAGAGCAAGACTAGACAGTAATTGTGAGAGAAATATTGTCAACAACACAGCTCAGATTCATGCGCTCATATAGTAAGATGATGAAGTCACCTCAATACTCCAGGATCAAAATGTGATGTTAAAAAGAGAATTAACTACAAAATCAAACATACAATTCCTTGTTCATCAGACATTATATTATCTCTTACATACTTAGTTGACCTTAAACATTAGTAAATACCTGGCACATTTTGCATTGTAACCTATATTGTAGTTTTCACAATTTTTTTTTTCTTTTTTTCATTTATTTCAATTATGTCTCTTGTTTCTTTCAAGGAATGAGCAAAGCAAATGTCTTTAAAGATAAAATAAAAGCTGTCTATCTACTAAACAAATTTATGTACAACTTGAATACAGGTATGTGTAGGTATGGAAAAATATGAAGGCAGAAAAAAGCCTTTATGAACAAGCTGTTTATAAATTATGAGGGTAAAAAAACTGAATCAGAATGTTGTAAACATAGTCACATAATAGAGAACACTGAATGGGGAATATTAGTTCAATTCCATTGCTCTAATTAAATCATACACATTAGCATATCAAACTTAGATGTTGACAGATTATGGTTTGGAAGGCTTCTTCTGTGCACATCGGATCAGACCTCAATATAAACCAAGCAGGTCTGAAGAGGAAGGGGTGGGTGAAGACTTCCAAGTGCTTCGTTGTAATTAGGTGACGTGTCAGTTTAAGGGCGAGCAGATGAAGGCCTTCCGAGCCAAGGAGTGACGTCACAGTCTGAGTCGTCTGACGATGACCCAGATGTCTTCCTGCAGATGAGGGAGATATTTCAGACTCACATAACAGATACTCCATCAAAAAAAGTAGGTTACCCTTCACATGGCATCCTGACAGCAAATTATTAGTCACTGTCATAATATGAGAAGAAAGCTAAATTTCATGGACTTTTCTCTCAAATAATAAGATTGAATAAAATCCCAAAAATGCTGGTTAATAAACAAATGCACATACTCTGATTAAGCTTGTGAGACAAATTACATGTTGCTTTGAGCAATTCATTCGATCACGTCATTTCAAACGATTCAATTCTCTGTGTCGCTTTCTTTCATCATTTCTGGAAAATTTTTTGACGCATCACTATTTCCTATGCTGTTGCGTGCCTTATGCTCATTTATGATTTATATACAACATAAATTCATTAAATATAGTTTTGTTTATGTTTGACTTTAAACAGCCATCCTGATAAGAAAGAAACATTCATTTTATGTTACGCGATAATTGTGCGCTGGATAAACAAACCTGAGCCCTTGCATCTTCTTGTACCACGGGCGACGCTGGGACCCCAGCTTGATCTGGTGAACATGAGCGTCCTCATCTGGTGTCCAAAATTTTGGCAGGAACTTGTCGTAGGGCATGCTTTTGGGAGGCTGGAGTGCCACTCTACGCGTATAGAGGTCGTCCTGAACGGGGTCCGCATATCCCACCTCTCCTTCACCCTCCTCATCCTCTGAATCCTCATACAGCTCCGCCCTTAGTTGGACATCCTCCAAGGGTGACCTCAGCACCCCATCCGGGGTCGTCGGTGAGGCACTTCTGTAGAGCACAGCCAATCATGGTTCAGAAGAACATTCACAACATTTTTCAATTGTGTTAATTTTGTTTTGGAAAGGTATCACGTTGAGAACCTGCACCTATTCTTCATGAATAATGTATTGTTTAACAGTTCTTTAAGTCTGCTATATACCATATATTTTTGCTATATGTTTGCATGCTTACGTAACAATGGGGCAGTGAAGCAAAAATATGTTTTTTGGCTTTTGAATTCCATCACATTAGGTTTAAATATAAAAAAAGGAACAAGTAGTGAAAATAGAGCTATTAGTGTGATGGTCGAATTTTTGAGAAGCCAAATGCTGTGGCCGGCACGAAATGCAGAATAACAAAATAAAAGACAAACACTGACAGAAATAAGAGAGGGAGACTCGCGCTTCCAAAGGACCTAGATCCAGTCCGTGAAACAACAAGGAAGCAAAGCAGGTTCTACAGAACGAATTGAGAGGTCTCGGAAGCTGAGATAAAAAGAATTATCAGCAGACGGTGCCCAGAAAGAGGAAAAACAGATTCCCATGTTGTCTTGCACTTTCCTCTTTTGCAGTCAATACCTCAACAACTTTCTCAGTAGAGACCTTACCAGCTAAAGGGCAAACAAAACACGGCGGAACTTGGGCTTAAATAGAATCTGGGCGACGCCCCCAATTAATGCCGGCTGGCCCAAGAATCCAATTGTGGGCAAACCGATATCGTCCCAGACGAGAGCAACCAAGAAAGCTCTCAAAGCCACCACCAGCCTCAAAAACCATGACAATTAGCTTCTATTTGTAGGTATCTGCATCTATGATGTGAGACTAATGTCGAAACTTCAGGCCTGACCGTCACTGCTCAAATATGAATTACAAGATCTATTCTTATTATGGCATAAAGTCTGTGGATGGTGGATTGAGGACATGGAAAAGTATCAGATGAAATGAGAAACATTACAATCCATTTCATTTCCAGGCCAACTGTGCTTCCAGCTGTTTTAACATTAATGCAATCAAAAGTTAGGGAATCAGTCGGCTGAAAAGTCCATTGACTTGAATTACTGCAAAGTATGTGGACACTCCTTTGTCTAAAGATCTTTTTCATAATTTGAGCAAAGCCTTCTCAAAGTCTCGACTCTACAGCATAATGTCGACATTTCAGGTGGCTCTTTGCTTCAAGATCAGAATGCTCCCACGCGCAGAGCAAGGTCCATCAGTGGTGCGTTGGATAACGGTACAGAACAGATTGACCTGCCTGCACAGAGCCCTGACACAGCCAGACCTAATTTCATGGCATCACTGCCCAACCTCATTAATGCTTTTCTGGTTGGTATGGAAACCGATCCTTGAAAACAACATGTTGACATCAATAGAAAGCCTCCTAAGAAGACTGGAGGCTATTTTTGCATCAGAGGGGAAAGTCATTCCTTAGTACCATATTTTCCAGACTACGATTCACAGCTTTTTTATTCCTCTGGCAGGTCCAGTGACTTGCATTCTAAAGTAACTTATCTAATTCAATTTTGACTGAGGACTACATTGTGTATTAGCCATAGCCACTTGGTGGCACTGTTTCATCTAGGTGGTATAGGCTATATTTAAACCAAAATACAGTACTCCACCAACAGTAGTATAGCGTCATAAAATGCCACAAAAATAAAAGTTATACGGCAAACTTAAAGCTGCATAAAGTAAAGTATGCAGCCAAAAACAATAAACTAACAGCAAAAAAAAAAGTCAACACTTGGCCTTTAATGAAAAAGAAAAAGTGGAGTATGAATGCTACTTGTTGGATTGCTTATGCCTCAATTATTGCTTGTTGTTGAAGCTACTTCTTTAGTCTGTCCCTGATTAATTAGAAAGCCATCGGCCACTGTTTAATGTGAACAAAATGCTGATAATAATAATAATAATAATAATGTATTATAAGTGTGATTTGGTGAACATGCCTCAGTTTATGGTACATTGTTGAAGCTACTTATTAGTCTGTTCCGAATGAATTAAAAAAAACTTGGCCTCTGGTTAATTTAACAGACAAAAATGAAATAAATGTGACTTACACAACCAAGTGTCATGTATGTTTTTATCCCTAACAATGTGTTTTTAGCTCAGTGCAAAACCAACCCTGCTGCAGCTTGTAGTTCAGAAAATATGGTAAATAGCCATAATTTTGTAATGATACAATTGATATACATATGAAGACTGGATCTATGTTTGGCTATGTATTATATCTTAAATATGACACATCTATGCAATAATCTGCTTACTGAATTGAACAACCCAAAACTGCAGTCATCCAGGACCCAATTAGAGATCCTTTCTATCAGAGCAGTTTGAAGATTAGGCCTGAGGGAAACTTGCTCAGTCATACTACGACCACTACAAATAAAACACTCTTCTCTCCGTTGTCTCACCTGAGGTAGGTCAGGCTTTGCCGCAGGGGGGTCTGTCGTATAGCCACCTGATGCAGAGACACCTCGCTGACTTCCCTGGTGCGAACAGGGCTCACGGGGATGGCGTAGTTGGTGGGGGCCGCGGGGGAGGGGCTGCGAAACCTGCGACTGGCCAGGTCGTCCAGCACCACGTCGGGTTCTGGGCGGTCTGAGTCCGAATCGCTCTGGCTCTCATACTCATTCATCCACCAGTGGATGGGGTCTGTGGTGCCCCAATCCCCACTGGGACCCAGCAAACCCACACGTGCAACAACATCACAGACCAAACCAATAAATATAATGGGTGAGGCAGCTCGCCTTCCATTGCCTCCAAACAATTACTCTGTTACACAGCACACATATCACTGCCTTGGGGCCAAGTCATTGTATCCATCTCGAGACAGCAGATTTTAGCATTGCATTGTCAAATCATATGGATGCACTGTCTGCTTTGAATATTCTGTCCACAAGATCAGCAATTATTTGCAAGTCATTGTAGAAAACTGATCGGAGACATAATTCATCCACAACAGGACGCATTTCTCTGTTTAAAACAGTAGTTTTTGTGTGGGAGTAGAAAATAAATGACGTGATGAAAAAAGACTTCTTGAGAGGAAAACCTTGCCTGCCCAGTGAGACAGAACAATATTCAAATAGCATTTAAGTTTATGTTTACATATAAATAAACACAGTCACAGTTCACTGCTTTTACCAGCTGTATGTCCCATCCTCTTGCGGCATCTGCTGGATCCTGCTGTGGTCGATATGTTGTTGGCATTTGTTTTCTGGACTGTACTCTCTCGGCTGGTGCATGCTAGGGAGGCACTAGTTGAACAGAGCAGTGACTCCAGTGCAAGTACAGTACGGTAATAGAGAAGGTCCTCTGGTGCAGCCAAGTGTCTGTCACTGCCAGGGCCTGGAACACAATCTATTTTTAATGATTTCATGCAAATACTTTAAAAAGAATTTCAAGGCCCGCAAAGGTCTGATAAGATAATTTCTCAGACGCAGTCCTGCTGATTGACAAATCTGAGAGAAAAGCACTGGAAATTCTCGTCATGTCTACAGGCATACAATAGTTCAGGGTGCTTACGTCATTACAGATCTAGTTACTACTGAGTCTTAGAACTGTGGACTTAGTTCAGAGTGCACTGAGGCACAGAAAACGTATTCTCAGGTCAAATCCCAACTGTTATTTCTCTTTGCAAAGTAGAAAAAAAAATTAGTGAACACCCACCAGAGGGCAGTATGAACTTGATGTTAATTCAGCGAAGAAATTCTCATAATTACATAATTTCACCACTACTGCTGCTACTACCAGAACAACAACAACAACAACTACTACTACTACTACTACTACTACTGCTAATAATAATAATAATAATAATAATAATAACAAACAGAAACGTGCTTTTGTAATCTGGTGGTATCTTCAGTAACCACCAGTCTTTTTTTTAATTTTTAATTTATATTATTTATTCATTTATTTATTTTTTTTTACAGGAAATGTACAAACCGTTTTGTCCTTAGTTTGAATTTCCCAGGGTCTCTCAATTCCCCAGCTTCAGGTTTTCAGGGAATTCACTCTCCTGTACCTGGATGGCAGAACAGGATAGAATCCAGTGTTATTAGTGAGTATCTGCCCTCACTGAAACTGCTGCCCCTGTTCTCCAGCCCAGCAGAGCCTTCAGGCGCCTGGAGCAGAGGGGTGAAGGCTGGGTTTTTCACACATGGAGGAACCTGACACCCCCGTGCTGAGCTATCTGTGCTGCATAACAGCAGTGTGTGACTGCGTGCTAACACGTGACGGTAGTGTTCATTTCTGTATAGTGGAAACCCATTAATTTTCTGAACTTTATACAACCTTGATGAGCAGTCTGGTCATTGACTTAAAAAATGTACTTGAGAACATCAGAACGGTACACCCCTTTTTGCCTTTCAGAAATTATGAATCAAAAGAGAAGGCAGCTTAATACAGAAATTTGGCCCTTCCACTGTCATTATGCATTTGGAGAAACTAGCTCAGATGCATCTATCTGTTTTTCAAAGGCAGAGGCACTCAGAAATAGTTGATTTACAGAGCAGTCTCTATTTAGCTGCTTTTATTCTGGAAGGTTCTGGAAACGCTGGCCACGTTGTGAGCAGGAGGGTACCAAAGCGGCACTGTCTTTCAGCCGCAGCACAGAGAGGCTTTTGTGTGCTGTGCTCATCCAGAATGCTCCGGCACTGACAGTGCACAGTGTGCTGACCAGGTAGGCTATTGACTGGCACAAGCCACTGATGCAACTCACAAGGTTGTGGTGCCAAGCAGAGACCTTGCTCTCGGCTGCACGTTTCTGCTTGATTCCGCGTGAAAAGTGAAATACTCTCAGTGGAAGCCAATGAGAGTATCCAAAACAGGAAGGTATCACATTTTTTAAACATTATCACATGTTTAACTACATGACAGAGTATTTGACTTTAGAAAACATTTTTAGCCTTTCAGGAGACCAAGGAGCGCATGCATATCATATGGGTCATGAGGGTAATTATGGAACTACATATTGGTCATATATCCTTGCACAGATATTAACACACACATACGCACATACATGGACGGACACACTTGCACACACACACACACGCGCGGACACACTGGCACACACACGCACACACACACACAAACACATACCTAATACTCACAACATCATTGCTTGCATTTCGCTCAGGACTATTCATGTCTAGAGTAAA
Source organism: Gymnothorax reevesii (assembly GCA_029721435.1). Taxonomy (NCBI): domain Eukaryota; kingdom Metazoa; phylum Chordata; class Actinopteri; order Anguilliformes; family Muraenidae; genus Gymnothorax; species Gymnothorax reevesii. Next base: position 32,117,276 of record CM056590.1, read on the forward strand.
AGGAGGTCTGTATCCATATATGACAAAGAGACAATTTCTATGTTTACTTGCGGTCAATAACCCTTTGATAACTGGAATATTAGCAATAACCTGGTTGCGCATGGCCATGTAAACACCAATAACCCTTCGAAATACGCTCATTTTCCGGTTTATTAAAACCCAAAAATGACTCCTGGGTTAGTCCTTTTCTAACCCAAATATTTGGTCATGTATACACCTATCGGGATATCCCCACCGAAAGGAACATTAATTTGTGTTCTGAGCATGTTCTATTCGCAAGGAAGCTTGGTCTTATGTGTTTTTGGATACAGGAAGAAGAAGTGGAAATGACGCCCATTACGTCATGATGTTCTCCGTGCGTCAAGACGTTGTCCATGCATCGCTGTTTTGATTGGGATATCCCAATTTATTACAATGACCATGTATACAGGAATAACCCTGTTTGCTCACGCATGTAAACGTGTTACTCCGAATGTTTCAGAAACCAGAAATTTTGACGTTAACCCGAATATTGACTGTATGTAAACGTAGTCGTCATGCGTGTTTGTGCTCAACAGATTACAGCCTAGGAAAAGGACAATGAATGAACAACTACTATGTCCAGATTCATGTGTTTTGAATTCAAAGTTTAAAGTCCTGGAAAGAGACAGTGAGAGGACAACAGTCTTCCCGGTTCCTTCCATTTGAACAAAAGGTCAAAGGCTTGTGCTTTCAGGACCACAATACTACACACATATTACAGTGGTTCTCTGTCCCCACTTTCAGTAAGTATAGACGGGTCCCCTCAGAACCGCCACAGATTCTACACACCAAACACATACTCGGCTCCTGCATTGCTAAAGCGCTTACTTTTTAAATGTTATGGAGCGTGAAACACAGTTTTAAATGACAGGGATCACTTACTTGATGCAGCACAGTCTGGAATCCATGTATTGAGTTCATTCAATAAACTAAAATAAAGTTGCCATCAAACATCAGCCTCTTTCTTGACCTCAAACAGCAGTTACTGTGGGAACGGGAGTTACCGGAGTCATATATTACGGGGGGTACAGAAGAACATTCATTGTCACGCTATTGTAACTAATTACGGGAAGTCATAATATCATCAGATTGGAATGTTCAGGGATTTAGCAAATGCCAACTGTTAAGGACTTGGCACTAAGCATCTATCAGGTCTATAGAATTTGTGTTCTGGCTAGTATTACTCCAGCAAGCCGGGCAATTATTTTGCTCAAATTTATATTGTAAAACCATGATGGTAAATAGCACGCACAAGGTGAAAAAGAATCCCCAATTTCAGCATTTCACAAATTCATTTTTAAATGTAAAATAATCCTTTCATAAATACTCAGTTGCCCAGGGTATAGAAGTCACCCTGAAACCTTTAAGTTAAATTTCTTTATCAATGTATCACTGCATTAGGATACCAATCATAGCCCTTTATGCCAATGCCCAATACAAAATTAAAGGGATAGTCCACCCAAAAACCATAATTTGTATTTCAGTTACTCACCATTAGATGTCTCGAATGGACAAGGTTGTTTTTTACCTGGCGCAACTTTGTGGCCACTGGAGAGTTTTTAAAAATTAAAATTTTTTTTTTTGCGAAAAATAACCGCGTTTCTAGAGTTCTGAGGATTCGAGTGGACAAAGCAGACTTGGATTGTACCGGATGACACATTGGACGATGGTTTGAAAGTTTGTCAACGAACGATTTGTGGACTTTTTACCGTAGCTACTGGGTAACCCCATTTGCTTCCAGCAAAAAAGGAATTTGGATCATTTTTAAAAACTCTCCAGTGGCCATAAAGTTGCGCCAGATGAAAAACAACCTTTTCTCTTCGAGAGTGGAGACTCACTCTAATGGTGAGTGATTGATAAACAAATTATACATTTTGGGTAGACAATCCCTTTAAACAACAGTAGCAGTGCAAAAAAAAAAAAAAAAAAAAAAAACAACTTGGAGCCTTGGAGTGTCACTGAAGTGCATCATCTCAAATAGAATGGCAATTAACAGAATGTGGCACATGTCACGTATACCTCGGTCATGAGTTCACAAAACAACAGACACTTAAGTAAAATGGTTTCAGTGCTGTCAGTCCAGATAGTTTTGCCTGCAGTGCAAGTCTGAGAGATGAAACACAAGAATTTATGAGAAATCATGCAGAAAATGAATGAACTATATCAGCAAGCTGAAGCCTTTACACAGCCACAAACTGAAGCTGGTGCGGATGGACAAATAACTGAGTTACAAAATACTCATCACCCAAAACAATCAGAACAGAAATATCCATATATTTAACCCCATGTAGCCTACGCATCCATATCTGGGTTTGTCAAATGCAGCTTCTGAATTAAAACCTGCGGAACTTCAGGCCAATTTTAAACTCTAGTGGACATCCCATAGTTTTCAAAGATTGCAATTAGGCCTCTTTCCTGTCAAATTACAAACAAATGTGTATTGAAAAGATTCATGGGAATTAGACATATTCAATTAGATATAATGCTGTGGTCATAAAAACATGGCAGCTTCGGTTTGAACATCTCAGTCAAATTCAAGTGCCATGTAGCTTCTGCGAAGCACTACAACCAGTTGGCATATATCATATGTGTGAGATTGTCTTAGAATATGAAAAAATTAGAACATTTTTTTCAAACTTTGAACCTACTCAAGTGAAAATCAGCGTTTTAGGGCTAAATCGCCTCTGTCACCAGCCTGAGCAAAATTTTACATCGTTTGATACCTAATAGCAGGTATTTATGGAAAGAGAGCGTTGTGTCTGTTGTAATTTAGGCCACTGCACCAAGGCACCTGGTGTAAGAAGAATAAACGCTGAAACCGTAAACGATGAAAACATGATCTCGTGAGCTGTGTTGCAATCCTCCTCTCTCCATCTGGAAAGCTTTAGGTTCAGAAAATGCCAAAGGATGCTTCCAACCAGCAATGTCTTTGCCAGCTGTCGGTGGCTTCCAAACAAGGTGATGGATCTGGAATTCAGCATTCCAAAAATCATTGTGATGAATTTCTGAAGATCTTTCTCAGTTTACTCATGCTTTATATTGTTTTGTGCTTACACTACACTTCTGTATATTGTGGAACCCTTATGCATTGCAATACAGTTACACGACCTTTATTCATGGAGTCAATGGTATGAATTTTTTTTGCATGAGGCATGTAAACACTATTTAGAAAAGACCTATCAACACCAATTCTCCAAACGATGCAATGCCTACTACATAATGTTTAGATATATGACTGTTATCAGAATATATTACTGTTGAGGAAAGCAATATGGTGAAATGCTTAGTCCATAATATTAACTAAGGTCAGTTGTGTCGATATTTCCTGAGTGCACTAACTGTCAATGTCTGCACTGTCTGCAATTGTAACTCAATGTCTGCACTGCAATGTCTTGATACAAGGGAGTTCACACACTATAAGAATGCTATCATTTTTTTTTTTAATTCAGACAGTGTACATCTAGAACTTTCTATCATGAAAACAAATGCTATCCGCCTGAGTTTATAGGCACATTTCCCTGACAAAGCGAGCATTGTGATGAAAGCACTGGGAAACATGCTATAAAAAGATACCAGAATTATTTCACCATTCCAGTGATTCCAGTGTCAAATTTTAGCCTCTCATACTGTAACTAAAATTAGATTTAGCATATCATTCTTCTCATCTTCCCTCCTTCATGTGCCAAGGCACAGTGTATAGAGTGTTTTCATCAAAAGGGCTGTCAATTACAAAAGTGGTTTGATCAAGAATTCCTTGCTGATGGTGGAGCAAGTGGGATGAGATGGGTGTTGCAACCAGCAGGGAATGAAATGGGAAATATTTAACATTGTCCTTCAATCGGTTACTGAGGTGACAGTCAAGCAGGGTGGAGATCCCATAATACAGTACAGCCTTTATTTGTAGATCTGCATGACATCAAACAAAGAAGATAAAGTACAAACTGCTGGGTTTAATGTGAGTGTATTTGTATCCATATCAGATGGTGATCTTTGGAATTATACCCATCGTTATTAATAGCACCTGTCCAGATACTTGGGGATTTGCTCGCTATTTTCGTAAAGATTTTGTATCAGTAATTTAGACTAAGAATCAACAGTCTCTGTCAAAAACAACATTAAAAAAGACAGAAAAGAATCGAAGGTGATCCATGCTACCTACTGCTTTCGTAAAACATTGTTGGAATAGTTAACAACAAGAGCTGACTTTATTACTCTTAAGTTTGTATGGGTCACCTTGTTACAGGCACTGTCACTCTTTATTTCTTCATTGCTCAAATAAACAAATTAACAAATAATTGAAATGTTTATAATCCTTCTTGTGAGAGAACTTGCCCAGTTTAACGTACATTATAATAAAGCACAATCAATTTACCTAATTCCAGTAAAATTTCACCGTAATCTGCCATTGTTTACTCTTTGAAACCTAAAACCAAACTAATTAGAATAAAGCTCACTTTACAGCACTGTAGATAAATTCTGCACACTCTGACAAGACTCTCCTTTGAGCATCATATAAATGCAAAGCACTTCTACATTGGGGTGTAGAATTTTTCACAATTTTCAAGCTTTGACTGGATTTCCACCTCAATGTAGGCTCTATCACTCAAAACAATCCAGACTTACCACACAAAACCCGCTACGGGAGGGTCCTCCAGATCATCTGGGTAAAACAGCCACTGTCTCAGTTTAGCGCCAGCTCTCAATCCGCAAGTTTCCAGGAGCACATTAGATCCAGACAGCGTGAGAAGACAGGTGTGGCTCCCACATTTACACATATAGGATCACATGGGGGACCGTCAGCAAACACAACTGAAGGCTGGATCCCCTTCTTTAGAAAACAGCCAAAGATAAAGCAGAGACTGTAGTATATGTTGAATAAACAGTGACACAATTTCACATCCAGGCAACAAGTGTGACAGCACTGGCAGGCATTTCCAGCATTGCTGGGCAGTGGTTGTGGGAGGACTTGGTCAGCAGGCAGTGATTGAGCAACACCCAGCTGGATGCAATGTGGCAACACACAACTGGAGACTGAGGACCTCTAGAGGACCACTGAGCAATTACAGGGAGGATTCAGTAAGGTGAAATATTGCATTGCTTTGGAAACATAGGAACACAGTTTGCAAGTAACATCTCTTTAGATCCCGTCCCTCCATCTGGATAAAGGCTGAACTTTTGAGACTTAATTTACAATTAAGATAATTTTTTAAAAGGTGAAAACCAATTGGACTTGCACTACTGCTTTCCTTCATATTTAGTGCAACAGGTAAATGAGCAAGAATGTCTTCCTGCCAATTTTTACTCATGCTTCAGTGGTCATAATAATTGCCATGTTCACCATGATGTTCATCATATCACTGCTTCAGTAGGATGATTCCTGAGTTTACGTCAAAAATGATGATTACTTATGAATGTTAAGTTATTGGCCCTATTGGCAGCATGGTGCATCATTTAATGGCAGGAGATAGCTTTATGTATGTATTGATTTATTTATTTGTTATTGTCAGCCTATGAACGTATCTCTGCCGACATTTATGTGCACAAACTTCTGTTGAAAGTTTTGTCATGACCTTCTCCCGCAATAAACTGCACTGAGAATACAGTATGTTTGAAATATGCGTCAACACAGTAATTTTCATTCTTAAATATATGCCTAGGCTGGAATTAAAAAAAATGGTCAAATTAGTTAACAACTTTATATATAAATTGTGATTTAAAGCAATGATCTGATAATTAATGTTGCTCATGAGGACACCTATTTCCAACTTGTTCTCAGCTCATATCCCCGACAGACAAATACACTGACAGAACTTTCAGAGGCTACTTAACAAATTTTTCTCATTTCAGGAAATTCCAATCAGAAAAAGGCTGCTGTGGAATCATTAGGCCTTCACACATGTATGGTGGGCCAAATTTGCAGCTGTTGAGGATGAGGTTGAGGATCTTGGCGGGGGTTATTGCTGGGAACATTATGAGCAGTGGTTTTCTAAGGAGGCAAAGTAACAGTGGAGAACCCAGACTTGTGGTATGTGTGAATACAGTCAATAGTACACTTCAGGAGTGTAAGTGAATATATTATGGTGATATAGTAAATACAGGGCAAGAGTAATTTGAAGGTATATGGTTTTTCTGGCTGAAACAAGTGAATTCATGGGTCATTCAAGCTCACTTTTCCTCAATTCTTTCATTTTTATCACCAAAATGGTGAGATTTCTGGTAAGGTCCATGAGAATGTATTGCCTCAAAAGAGAATTCAATTTAAATGCAGTTTTTTTTTCTCATAGTAAATTCTTAAAACAGTCATATATTTTGCTGTTAGTGCTCAATTACAATATAATTTCCATCTTTTAAGCTGCTTTCACACTGGACACGAAACAAATTTTTCGCACGACAGATCACATTCAAAGTCAGTGCAAAGACTTTGCTTCTTTGCATTGACTTTGAATGTAATATGTCGTGCAAAAAATGTATTTCGCATCCAGTATGAAAGCAGCTTTATTAGCAAGAATGAACTTTTAATAGTACTTTATGGGAATGACTTGTATCTGCCGCTGGTGCAGTTACTTATATATCACAAGTCAGAAGCAGAACTTCAGAAGGTGACAAACCTGAATTTGATTTTGTTTCAAACAACTAAAGCCAATCAAATCATAATCACTTGCTTGTATTCTCCAGAGAAGCAGATCTACATGTTTTTTTTTAATTATAAAAAAAAATGATAATTTTTTCAAATTTTTATTTTTGTGGTTTTGAATGGGCTATCTGTCTTTACACACATTCCAGAGACTGTGTCAGAAGAAAGGCCTCTTTTTTTTTGGTCAATACAACCAAAATAACCCTGAAAAAAAAGAAAAGAAAAGAGCAGAGTATTTTAAACTCAAGGAGGAGCTACGCAGTCCACTGTCTCAAATGAAACCATGGGAAACGATCCAAAATAAATAAATTAAAATAAAGGAATTACTTATTTGAAAGAAATATTTTCCATTGCTTTGTCATTATTCTTTCATGCTATTGTGTCTATTATTCTTTCTAAATATTTTTCAGTTTTAACGGAGGGACTCATAGAAATAATTCACTCTGTATTCTTTCAAACCTCCTCTTCTATTCACAAGCCCTTTCATTTATTTCTGCTCTCCCAGTTTCATTTGTGCTTGGAGGAGCCAGAGATATGATCAGTGCAATGCAAGACCTCCAGTACCAATGTTTTTGCCTGCAGGGATCTGTGAGCATGTGGTCCACATGAGTGAATTTAAATTTCCCAGTGTCTGCAAGGAAGCAATTTTCAATATCAAAGATAAGTTTGTGTGCACATGATGAGTCTACATACACTGATCAACCACAGCAATAAAACCGCCAGCTCAATAGTGGTAAGTTCCCCTTGTGCTGCCAAAACAGCTCTGACAAACTGACATCACTTGACTTGCCGGACCAAGAGTTTCTCAGCAGAACATTTCCCAGAGTATCAACACCCCATCCAATGGCTTGTCTTCATACTGCTGTCATCTGCACCCCAGGTAAACAACTGACATGTTCCCTGCCAATCCAAACAATATATGTATTATTTTTTAAAATAGTAATTTCATTTTTAAAAAAATGGGACTCACCAACCATTTACAATTGCTCCAATATCATTGTAAGAGCTTTCAGTGGTGAAGCTGGGTTAGAATGGACACTCCAACTGTTTTACAGCTGCAAAGTGCTATACGCCATGTTGTGACACACGCATCGCTTAAGCAGCATTAAAATTTTCCAAGACTCATCATATAGTAGCCCTTCAATTGTGTCGGACCAGACAGAATAACCTTTGTCGTACATGAGCATCAATGAGCCTTGGGTGCCCAGCACCTTGTTGCTGGTTCATGGTTTTCCCCTCTTAGAACCACTGCCAGTGGGGACTTGCGACTGCTGACTGGGAGCACCCCAGAGGCCTTGCTGCTTCGGAGATGCTTTACACCATTCCCCTAATTATAACGATTTGACCCATGTCAAAGTTACTCAAGTGTTATTTCTCTAAAATCCAACACTTTGACTCGGGGAACTGACCGTCTTCTTAATGTCTTTGGTCTATCCGCAAAACTTGACATGCTCCATTGTTACAAGCAAATCAATGCTAATTGCTCAGTCTGTGTGGTATCAATGTTGTGGCTCATCAATGTATGTGTATTAGTCATGCTTTAAAAATATCAGGAAAAGTCTTCACAAGCAAATATGCCGCTTGTGATTAACATCTAGCCATTATACTATGTAGTGATCTTCATCTGAATTAGTTTTAGGGTTTTACAAGCCGGTAGAAATAACACAGAAAGGTTGAAAAGCGAGACCCATGTATGTCACCTCCGAAAACACGGAAGTTTTCTGTTACAAATTACTCCCCAATAGGTGGCGCCAGAACACAGACCTCAATGTAAGACCTAACATAAAGAAAGATGAAGTAACTTGGCCTTTTTCCCCCAAGGAAATGAAAATAAACAATAGTGTCCCATTTAATCAAACTAAATAAATAAAATAACAATTAAGATGAGCAATATAGCATGGATATTTCCTGGTCTTGCATTATTTTTAAGCTACCAACCGGTGAGGACTGAAAGTGAAGTATTGCGACTGCTGCAATGAGCTGAACTCCCACGGGGTAAACCCTTGCAGTGATATGGGATAAAAGACTGCCCGCTATAGCACTCCTGATGCAATCGTGATGTAATAGTCTTCTTCCTGCTCAGAGGAGCAATGCTGAGTACAGTGGCGAAATAACAGTCGATCTCACTGCAGCGAGTGAAAACAGCCTTGCAGCATGCCTTTCAAGAATTGTATTTTCACAGTGCAAATACAGATTCTACAGGCAGCGATAATTATACTGGACTCAGGTGGTGCGCGACAAACTGTTCATATTCGTAGTGTGTTTGGACAGTTTGAATTTGAGTCAGCGAATATTCTGACTGCAGGGTAACATGTTCTCATGTTCCGCTAAGCACACCTGATCTCCGTCCAGTGCAGGCACTGCAGCGCATTCTTAGACGTGTGATAAAAATGTTTAAAAATTAGATACAAAGGGTTATATTGAAGCCTGAATCGTTACACTCAAACATTTCTGCCAGAATATTCATGAAGGGGCGGGATCCTAAAGATATCACGATAAAAAAAGGAAAAAAGTTCTGTTTCATAATTTAGTAGGCTATAATCTGTTTAACGTAATGACGATTTTTTTCCCCAACTAAAGCCAACTAAAACCTTAAGTTACCAAACAGGACAGAGGGAATGTTGGAGATCATCTGGCGATAACAGGTAAAACATGTAGTTTTGAAGTAGAGAGGACAGAGGGAGCCCTGCAGCTGAGAATCTGGAAGAATCGACAGTGTCTGTGGCAGCGCTGGTCCTGGGGCTGACCCGAGATAGAACCTCGCTCTAGTTTCTTGGTCCGAGGGAGGTGAGAACACACAAATTGAGAGGCGTGGGAGGAACCGCCCCGGGCTCTGAGAGGCGTGGAGCCTTGGTAATGTGGATGTGAATGCGCGGCCCCCGGGACCCTGGAGGTGAAGAGGAGGGGCTTGTGCTTTGCCTTGGGGGGTGTGGCAAGTGATTTATGACCAATCTCTAAGTGAGAAGGTCTTTTTCCAGGAATGTTTGTGTTAAGCTTGAGATTCAGATACTGTAATAATTCACATCTTACTACTTCCTCCCACTATTTTATTATTTTAATCTATTAATATTAATAATAATAATAATCATCATCATCATCATCATCATCATAATCATAAACACATCAGAACAGATTTCACAGATATCCACACAGCTCAATGTGGGAAACACTGGATAATGTCCTACAGTATATCCTCTGGGGGGGGGGGGGGGGACAGTTATCGCGATGAATCACAGAGTGACGCTACCTGACCGACCACTGATATACAGTGTACAAGCAATAGGAGGCTTCTGGCGTCCTTATTTGACGCCAGTTTAAAACAAACCCTTCCCCCAATCCCTAACACCTAACCCCTAACTAACCCTAAACCCAACCATCAAATAAGGATGCCAAAAGCCTCCTTTTTGTTGTATATTGACATTTTGCTAGGTAGCATAGCTACAACAAGTCAGGATGAGAATGTGTTGCCTCTGGCAATGGTTTAATGAAATTCAGTGATCAAGATAATCACACATCAATTGTTAACATTTTCAATATCCCTGTTTTTTCCCTTCTTTCCAACACATTCATTCCCTCTAAGTATCATATTTCCTTGCACAGCCATTGGCGTTACTATCTGACTCTTTAGCCTTACTGCAAAATTGCCAGCAATACCTTATATCATATTGTGCTATATATTCAGCCAAAAAGTGTCCTTGACGACTCTGTACATAAAATTCAAGATTCAGCAAACAATGTTTGGATTCCATTTTGAGGCCATTTAATAGGAATGATTTCCTATTCTGTGTTCTGTTATCATGTGACTTCCCTGAAGTGTATATTAGATGTCTCCTCACAGCACTGCTTTGTCAGATCGTTCTCTCATGCTTACTTGTGCCACGTTCATTTCGCCCTGTACCCATTGTGATTAGCTTTCTGACTGGACTGTCCTTGACTATCAATTTTTGCATTCTCCCTGTACTTCACTGCCTTCTTGTGTTTTGAACCTTTTTTGTCTGACCGTGATTTTTGTGATTGGTGCCCTGGTTACGATTCTAGATTTCGCCCATTGGATTCTGATTTTGGATTGTGGACTCCGTACTGTTGCCTGCTCTGCTGGGGGGTTTCTCCTTTTTGCATTTAACTGGTTCTCGCGTGTGGTCCATTTCGTAAATCCTCACAGCATCCAGCATGCCAATGGCACGTTCCCGCATGACCTGAGACGTCTGAGGCATGATGACTTTTGACAAAATTTGACATTTGGCAGTGGCCTTTTATTGTCCCCAGTATAAGGAGTGTCTGGGTGCAGCTAATTCTCTCTGATCACCGTCCGAAAATGACACGCCCATGTACTGAGTGAAATCACTGCATCACTCAGCAAATGCTCACTGACCGAGAGATTGATTAAAAAATGATACACAAATCAAGAGAAATATCCCTATTGTACAAATAAAAGTCAGCATATGCTCACTTAGAGTTGTTAACTCCATGTGGCATCAATATTTGACATGGGGTGTTTATGTTTTTGTTCAGTGTATTATCTCTTAGATCAAAAGTCTCAATTTTTTTCAGTGTTGATGTAGGATAATACTTTATTAATGTTGTTAAATGCGCAACTAAAAAATTTTGCAGTTTCTGAACTTACAGATGGGACCATTGTGCAACAAAGATTAGGAAAAAACTTGATTTAATCCAGGCGTTTGACCAAAACATCACACTTTGTTGAGCATATCACTTCACAAATCAGAGCTGGAGTCATAACCTTTTCTACGCTATTACTCCTCTGAATTGTCAGTGCACTAGTTTTACACTGGATGATTTCTGAAATAGTCCGTGACTGCTCTTTGGGCAGTGTGCTCATTGTGACTTGTTTCAGCATGAGCTCATTCACATGCTTTAACCCCAGTCTGTAGTAATGAGTATAAGACAATTTTTTTTTTCATTCATTAGCAGTAAGTGGGACGAGTTCGCCAATTTTTCACTAGAGATTTCTAGTGACGGATATTCCGTCAGGCCAAAGATTCTGCTCTTCAGCATACTTTCACATACTTTTACTTCAGCACAAGTCAGCAGTTCCAGAAATTCCAGCAATAACTTCGAAGTCCAAGGCTTTGGGGGAGCAAGTGAGAAGGGAGACTATTTTCATTTTCATGCCCGAGTTCAAGTTTTCAAAACTCTATGGGGGGCCAGCAATGCAGAAATGTAGTCTTCCTAAACATAAGCAAATGCATGAGTTCTGAATCCACTTTAAAACATGTCCATCTACTCCTGTTTGAAAGGCCAAAATTGCTGGTTTAAGATCAGTCAATTATTTCACTGTTCACTTGGCTCAGCCGTATATTCCTGTCAATCATCGCAAATATGATTCTGATGTGTCAATGCTAATTTGTAAATTCTCATTGAGTTTTCAGTTACAGCAGCACTATTGTTCATTGAGGTCATGCTGATGATGACTCAGCTCGATTGCTGCATAGTTAAGAGGGAAAAAGAATGACAGAAAGGGAACTAAGATTGAAATGAGTGAGGAGACCAATTCAAAAGCATGAAGAATAAAACAAAACAAAAGAGGTGTATATTCAGTATCGCCTTTGTTGACAAGGATATAACCATTGTCTTCAAATGATAAGTCACACATTAAGCACAAATACCAAGTAACCTCAGCCATTGGTAACTGAAAAGTATCATAGAAGATTTCACAGGATTAATCTAACTAGGGACTTATATAGGGGGTCAGGGATGTAAGAGTGAGAGATGAATAAGGAGGCAGACTCTGTCCATATGGAAGCCAGTAGGGCTAGACATCATTCTGAACACCAAGAATGAATTCAGTAAATTAACTCAGGGTAGTCGGCAGCGAGGGAATGGGTAATGGATGAAGATGTCTCGATATAAAGTCTGAAATGTCTGATTCAGTACTATAAGTATAATAAGTTCACTTTTGGAACATGAAGACTGTTCTGAACAGCAAAAACCATTAAATAGTACAGATCCATGGCTTAGGGAAGGGGACACGGATTAATATAATATAAAGGATAACATGGCAGGGAAAGAATATCATTGTGGTAAAGTCAAGGGAAACAGAAAAGTCACAACATTTTTAGAGGTTACAAATGACAATTTAGGGCAAAGAATATCAGAAAGCTTGCAAGAGAGAGAGAGAGAGAGAGAGAGAGAGAGCAATTCTAGATCAGGTGTAATGTTGTGACCCTTGACCAATAACTTAGCATAAAGGAAATGGGGAAAAGTGATTATTCTGCCAGATGTTATGGAGTTTATTGACAAATTGGAGGTTTCCGAGACCAGAAGTTTGAAAGATACAAATAATATAGACTGCATGAAACTTCTTTATGGCAAGACTGTAAAGGAAAAGTGAGCTGGCTTACGGAGGTGTACTTAATCTACAACGAAAAACCATTTCAAAGCCTTACTAAGCTAGCTAGACAGCTGTACAGAAAATACGGAGTTTATAATCATAAGAGCTTTAATTCAGATAGAATTTTTGCATGAACTTTCTAAGGCATACAATTAAAGACAACATTCTTGAGAATAAGAAGGCTGTGTAATGTAAGTGCCAAGTTTGTTCATGCTTCAATACTGTAGATGAAAAAATTATGGTTAAGTAGACTCCAAGTAGGCATGCAGTTGGGCTACCCTTGACCTAAATGGAAATTCATCGCCTCATTTTCATTGCACAATACCTCAATAGCTCTGAGGTATTTCCAATTCTCCATTGTAATGTGAATAGAGGCCACTAGATGACAGTATTTACCTTTTTTATTTATTTTTTTGATAGGCCCAGACTGGAGATAGGTTTGGGCATGTTTTAGGCATGTCTGGGACAAGTCCCAGAGAAAAATAAAAAAAAGCCTAAAAGGTGGGAGGGGTCTGCAAAAGAGTATATAAGGAATAAAATTGAGACAGTAAAGGAGTAGGAGAAATTGCAAGGAGAAGGATACATGTGACCAGACCTGTCATTCTGTTCAAGACCTGTGAGGATTTTAGTGGATTTTTGCCTGTGTTAGAGCATTTTCCTTACCCAGGACATCACCAAGCAACCCACCAAAGGGACTGTAAATATTTCTGTTGTTGTATATAATCAATCTTGGTCTGTAGAGTAGTTCGTTGTTAGTTGCCTCTGTTTAATTAAATGTGTTTTAGTTTTAAAATTTTTGTCTGTCATCCTTTGCTGTCGTTAATGTCATAACAAATTGGAGCCATAACACCATACAGACAGACAGACAGACAAACAAACAAATAGATAGATAGATAGATAGATAGATAGATAGACCTAGACTTGAACTACTTTACAGACAGCCTGAGTAAAGGTACATGCATTAAGAATAAAGTGGGAGGACTACTTATGAGAAAAAGGACATTTCTTGATTCAAAAATTGTTACTCTTTAAGTGAGCTCAACAAAATTGGGTGCTACTTGTAGGTCTGAAGGCATATTTGGTACATAGAGCGCATTTACTGATATTGAAATTGAGGATAATGAAGTACTATGCGAAGTTCATCACATAAAAACAAATGGGGCAGTAGACCCTGATGGCATACCAAAGACCCCTTAATGCATAAGGGGAGATCATCTTTAAATCCATGAAATTCATTTTTAGAAACTGAATAAATACCAGATGGTTTGAAACCAGGTAATTTGGTAACTAGAAAAAAAATCTGTTGCCTACAATCACAGGGGTATCTGCACATCAGGATCTTTGATTCATGGTTCTCAAATCAGCAGCATGGTACTCATATCAGCAGTATAATAGTTACTGGAAATATTAGACACAAATGTACAATTAGTATTATTAAAGGTGCATTCAATTGTGGTAAAATTGTGGAAATTTCAAAAAAAAATTGCAAAAATTTATATTCTGTTTCTATAAATATTGGTTCAAAGATTTTATCTATATGAAATTAAAGCCAAGGAAGGCTACACGCCTTCATAAGTGACCAGTTTGAAACTACCTGACCATGATAACAACGCACTGAATGTAGACGAAGAAATACTTTGTGCTCAATGGCCACGGAGTCCGAGGCCAATCTTTTATTCTGCGTTGTTAGCTACAATATCAGTGAAACAGGCAGTAGAGGAGTGTAATCTTTGACCAGTTAGAAATTATTGCTTTAATCAACATGCATAGTGGAGCAGCCGTGACCACACACGAGGTGGAGAGGCCCAAAAAAATAAATCAGAGCCACGGAGAAAAAACTGAGGGATCAGATGAAGAACAAAACAAGGGTGACTATCAGTAGAAAAATGGTCACTTCAATTCATGGGCTTAGCCCTGGTGTCAGGATCTGAATCTGTCCAGATATGTTTTATGTGTATTTGTGATTGTATTTATAATTTTGCGTGTCTTCTTGTATACTTTAGCTGTTCCCAGTCATTCCACACATGTGTCATTTGCCAGGTGTTTTCTGTATTCACACTCGCTCCTGCACTGCCCCTTGGTCATTGTTTGATTGTCCCCTCCATTGTAGCCACCCCTCCCTGCATGTTTCTGAGCCTCTCACACCTGAACCCAATGTGATTAGGCCCTTTCCTTCCCTTTATATTCCCACAGTTCGACTAGATCCATCCAAGTTTCTCAAGCCTGTTTCTTACCTAAAAGCGCTTATTATTCCTGAGCTTTCACTGTTCCGATTTGGCTTGTTTTTGGTTTACGATCCTGTCTTACTCCTTGTGTCCTTCAGATTACCCACGTTTGAGTTCTTGACTGACTTTTTGGTTTTTGATTTGACTTTCCTATTGGCTTTGGCATACTTACTTCCTGGTTTTGACTTTCGGATTGTTTTCTGATCACTGGATTTTCCGCTTTGTACAGAGATCTTACTGCCTGTCCCTGACCTGGATTGCTTGATCACAATTACTAGCAAAACCTGACAACTTGATTTCCATTTGTGCATGAGTTACGATCCTGCCCTTTGTCAGAATATTCTTACCATGACAAACTAAGCGGGCAACAGCCGGTTCTGAGGTCTGCTCGGCCATCAAGGCGCACTCCTGAGACAACATCACTTCAATCTTGGAAGCATAACCATTTGCTTCCGGTATGAACTACCTGCCCGGGCAGCTCCAGCAATTTCAACTGTCTACTTCTCTGGCTCCTGTGGTTCCTGTCCCAGCTCTTGTTGCGAGTTCAAGCCTTCCACCACACAGCGCTTATGACGGTCATCTCGGCACATGTTTGTCCTCGTCCCAGTGCTTCTTGGCTGCTACAAGACTGAAGCCATAAAGAAATGCTTTAAAGAGTCCCTGGCCGCTGGCATGTTTCATCCTCCGTCCTCCCCTTGTAGCGCTGGCTTCTTCTTTTTCAGGAAGAATGATGGAGGCCTCCAACCGTGCATTGATTACCAGGAACTTAATGATAGCCATCAAGAACCGCTAATCTCTGCCTCTCATGTCCACCATCTTTGAGTCACTCCAGGGAGCCACGAAGTCCCATGAGGTATCCTGTGGGGGGTTCTGCAGGTGTATGGGGCTCCATGGCCATTTGTTCAAGCCACCCGATCCCTGTACAAACAAATCCAGAGTTGCGTGCACATTCTTGGCTCTAAATCGGAGTTGTTTCTAGTTGGTGTTGAACTCCTCTAAGGGTAGGCATTGTCACCAATTTCATTCACGATTTTCATGGACAGGATATTGTTAAATAAAGTAAAAATACCATAATTATAGAAATTTGGATGCACCCACTGAGTCACTTAGCACATCAGTAATGGAAGCATAGCAAAATGGCAGACTGCACAAAGTGCTCAGAATTCTTTGAAAATCTCACATTTACATCCAATTTTCTATTCTTGCCACCATATATTGGCAAATAAACTTTTTTTTCATTGACTTGGTTTCCTACATGTTGAGGCTTATTTTCCAGAAAGCCAAACCACATAAAAAGTTATTCAGCAATGTAGCACTGTCCAGCTAAGATTCAGTAAAATTCCAGGCTAAAACAGATTATGGCCAGTGCTTGAAATGGGCTGGTTCTCACCAGTACGCAGCACCGCCACCTCTGATTTTTACCGCTTTGCGCATCGTAACTTCTTACAGCACCCTACAGCGTACTGTCACCTTTTGACACGCTTAGGCATGCATATTGTTGCTGCAAATTACGGTCTGTGTGGTAATTTATTTGTTCTTTTTAAGCAGCGTTTGATTTATTTTTATATGCACAAGACAACCATACAGTCTTCCGCACAAGTGCATTCCAATATTAAAAAAAAAAAAAATTCCACAAACATTTCCGCTGTAGTTCTTATGTAGTTCATAAGAACGGCAAGTGAAATCAAGCCAATTATATATGATTTTATAACAACACGTCTACCCAAAATGCAACATTTTACCGCATCCTGCAAATTTACATGCATACAGAGTGTTCCAAAATCTTTATTTAGCCAGTCGTCACTTGTAACTGAAAACAGTACAGTTTCGAGGATGTTGGCTTGGCTTGATCGTGTGAACAATGCGAAAAGAAAGCGATTTTCCTCGGACAACGATCCAAATTTATTTCTGTAAGGACAACGAATGGCTCGTCAAACAATGCTTCTAGTGGGGTGGGTACGGTTTTTTCCACTCATGACTGTTTTTGATGCACTTGGTTTGTACAGCCACCACCACAAGTAACCTATGAACCTATGTGAAACGCTGATGTATTGTCCATTATTCAGTTGGTTTGTATTCTACATTATTGACCTGTGTAGGCTTGCCTGTCAGTGAACATTGTAATTGTAATTGTAATTGTACTTTATTTATACAGCACTTTACAACAACCGTTCGTTGAACCAAAGTGCTTTACAATAGAATAATAAATAAAAGCAATTAAAAAAAAAATAAATAAAAAAATAAAATAAAAAAATTGCAATGAAAAAAATCAAATAAAATCAAGTAGAAAATAAGCTAAAGTGTCATCATATCACTGGGTATTAAAAGCCATCCTAAATAAATATGTTTTCAAATTAGATTTAAAAAGGCTCAGGTCAGAGATCAGGCGCATTTTTGTGGGGAGTTTATTCCAGAGCCTGGGGGCAGCTACAGAAAAGGCTCTGTCACCCCAGTGTTTATAACGTGACCTGGGCACTTCCAACAGACGCTGGTTCGCCGACCTCAGAGCCCTATCAGGCTGCCGGACAGTTAAAAGCTCAGATAAATAAGCTGGGGCAAAGCCGTTAAGAGCTTTAAAAACAAACATTAAAAGTTTAAAATCAATTCTCTGAGGGACAGGAAGCCAGTGCAGTGAGGATAAAACAGGAGTGATGTGCTCTCGTCTGTTAGTGTTAGTTAAAAGACGAGCAGCAGCATTTTGAACAAGCTGCAGGCGACCAAGAGAAGCCTTAGAAAGCCCAACATAAAGTGCATTACAATAGTCTAATCTGGAGCTGATCAGAGCATGGATGGCAATCTCAAGGTCCTTGCGCCTTAAAAACATTTTAACTTTGGTCAGTAGACGCAACTGGAAAAAACTGGTCCTGACCACACTGTTGATCTGTTTATCAAATAACATCTTATTATCAAAAATCACCCCCAGATTCCTCACAACTGGGTTGAGCTTAGAAGATAAAGTGCCAAAGTCTGCTGACACAGTATCCCCAAACACAATTCATTCAGTTTTGTCCTCATTTAACTTCAGGAAGTTTTGGGACAACCACTGTTTGATGTCGGCAATACAAGCGAACAAGGCATTTTGTGCACTGTCAGTATTTGGTTTCACTGGCAAATATATTTGTAAGTCATCTGCATAGCAATGAAAGGAGAGTTTGTGCCTGGCTAACATTGGACTTACAAAAATCTGTCCTGATATGTTACATGTGTAATTCTGCCAGGTGAATTAAATGCCCACTCAGTCCATAATTATATGCATATTGGTTCACTTTCGAAAATTGGCTCGCTTGGAAATGGCCTGATTTCTGTAAAACGCATTATACACTACAAATAAAATGATTCTATTGAATGGAATATTCCCATACCAAGTATCATCTTGACAACCGTTTTGAGAAAGCTGTAGTTCTGTTGTAGCTAGTCTTATTGTTTTCGGCAAAATTTTGTCAATATCACCAAAATAATATTTCAAATGAATATTATTTATTTGGTATTAAATTCATAATTTCTCATGACATTATCAAAGATCTACAAATTCCGAAATAGTTGGGATGAAGTATAAATTGTGAATAAAATCAAAATGCAATAACTTTCAGATCACATGAGCCAAAATTGTATT
Source organism: Gymnothorax reevesii (assembly GCA_029721435.1). Classification (NCBI taxonomy): domain Eukaryota; kingdom Metazoa; phylum Chordata; class Actinopteri; order Anguilliformes; family Muraenidae; genus Gymnothorax; species Gymnothorax reevesii. The sequence goes on from CM056590.1 coordinate 32,136,121, forward strand.
AACAATAGGACATAGATAACATCTGAAATGTTGAAACTGAGACATTTTACAGTTGTGTCCACAAAATGAGCTTATTTCAAATTTTCTGGCTGCAGCAGGTCTCAAAAAAGCTGGGACACAGGCAAAAAAGGGCTGAAAAAGCAATTAATATGTAAGAGAATCAGCTGGAAAAACATTTAGCAAGTATTTAAGTTGGCATCAGGTGTGTAACATGATTGGTTATAAAAAGAGATGTCTTAGAGAGGCTGAGTCTCTCAGAAGTAAAGATGGCCAGAGGCTCTCCAACCTGTTAAGGCTTGCGGAAAAAAATTGTGGAATACTTTAAAAACAATGTTCCTCAACGTCAAATTGCGAAGGCTTTGAAGGTCTCGTCGACAGTGCATAACATCATCAAAAGATTCACAGAAACTGGAAAAGTCTCTGTGCGTAAGGGACAAGGCTGAAGACTTTTACTGGACACCAGGCCCTCAGACGCCACTGCATCACTCCCCAGCATGATTCTGTCATTGACATTACTAAATGGGCCCAGGAATACTTCATGAAACCACTGTCTGTAAACACAGTCTTCCGTGCCATCCACAGATGCAACCTAAAACTCTATCATGCAAATTGGAAGCCATTGTTGAGCATGATCCAGAATCACCGCGGTGTTCTGTGGGCAATGGCTCATTTAAAATCGACTATGGCAAAGTGGCAAAGTGTCCTGTGGTCAGACAAGTCCAAATTTGACATTCTTGTTGGAAATCATGGGCGTCGTGTCCTCCAGGCTAAAGAAGAGAAAGACCACCCCACCTGTTATCAGCCTTCAGTTCAAAAGCCAGCATCTCTGATGGTATGGGGATGCATTAATGCATATGGTGTGGGACATTTGCATGTTTTAAAAAGCTGAATACTGAAAGGTATATAAAGGTTTTATAACAACATATACTCCCCTCCAGAGGACATCTATTCCAGGAAAGTGTTGTATTGCGATCAGGAACCAGATGCGAGAACCAGGAAGTGCAGTAGAGCTTGTTTTATTGGTAAAGCGGGGTGACCCCCGCAGAGCAAAAGGCAACAGTACAAAGTCCACAATCCAAAAGTCAAAATCCAGTTGGGCAAAAATAGTACCAAAAACCAGGGCAGCAATCACAGTAATCGTAGTCGGACAGAAATGGGTCTGGTACACAGGAATAGTACTATCAGAGAGACAAGCCAGAATTCACAGGACGTAATCCGAATCGTTACCGTAGGCATTGTAATCGTAGGCAAAGACCTACACAAGACAAGACAGGGTAGACGAAGTGCAAATGCATGGAAATGAAAACATGGCATGGAAACTTAAATGATCTAAACATGAAAAATAATAAACAAGAAATCTAAATAACCAAAACACAATACACAATCCCAAGAATGGTCAGACAGGCAGTGGTCACTAAACACAAGAATCCTAAACATGGCAGAACTAGGCACAGAACTTAAACATGACAAGCAGAAAGCAGAATCACAACAGAAAGGCCTTGTGTATTTCAGCAGGACAATGCAAAACCACATACTGCTGCTATTACAACAGTGTGGCTGCATAGTAGAAGAGTTTGTGTGCTGAACTGGCCTGCCTGCAGTTCTGATCTTTCACCGATAGTGAACATTTGGCGCATAATTCAACGAAAAGTCCGTCAAAGGAAACCCAAAACTCTTCAGCAGCTGGAAGCCTGTATTAAACAAGAGTAGGATCAAATTCCAATGGCTAAACTCAAGAAACTTGTCTCCTCAATGCCCAGATGCCTCCACTCTGACTCTGGGTTAAAAAGAAGAGGGGATGCTACACCATGGTATACAGGCCCCTGTCCCAACTTTTTTGAGACCTATTGCAGCCGTAAAATTTGAAATGAGTCATTTTCTGGATAATATTGTGAAATTTCTCAGTTTCAACCTTTGCTATGTTATCTCTGTTCTATTGTGAAAAACATACTGGCTGGTGTGATTTGAAAGTCATTGCATTTTGATTACATCCAAAATTTACACTTTGTCCCAACTATTTCGGAATTGGGGTTGTACTTGTAAATTGAGAATGTGGGAGCTTAAGTAATACTAGTTAAGATATGCAGTGGTGTCTGCTGGGTTGGGGCGGAGTGTAATGCGGTTCTACAGTAAGGTTTTGGTTCGGTTTTGGTTTTTCGGAGCTGCTGATTCAGAGTACTGGCACCTTTTTTATTCCAATTCAAGCACTGATTATGGCTGATGTAGTATTTGCATGTGGATCTGTATTGTGCTGTGGATGTGAAGGTGATTCTTTTTACAGAAAGAAACAAGCTCTAGGTTGAAGGTCAAAATATGAAGTCACTGCCTATCATGTCTGTACATAAGATACATTATATATGCAATACAAAATGCCATATTTCATGTCTGAAACAAATATAACCAGGAATGACAATTGGCCCATGAAAGTATTTTAGAATGGGGGGATTATATTGGATGAATAGGTGGGGGGATTATATTGGATGAATAGGTGATGCAGGTAAACTAATAGATGTAATCGCTCAATTCAGCAAACACTCATATTTCAATCCCAACCACATAACTGAATGAAGGTCGATATTTGCAGCCAGCGGCCAGTGGTTTATAAGAAAGGATATAGAGTACCTAATGCAAGGGAAAAAAAGACGAAGCAAGTCGATTGCTCATGCAGCCGAGCGATGATGTGTGTGACCTCCCTCATCCCAGGACGCCGCCGCCACGCCCCCGCTGCTCTGTTCGTATTCCACCCTAGACTGGCCAGGTTGCCAGAGCTACGCAACTCCCACCCACTAGCCGCAGGATTCCAGAATAACCATGGCAACCAGTCTCTCGGCCCCTGGGGGAGATGAGCAGCAGAACTGAAAGGCTCCATTCAATTTCCAACATCCTCGGCCCACCGAGCCAACAATCTCTCAGCCACTCCCGTTCCTGAGAGCTCCAGCGTGCGCCCTCATTAATGTAAATAAATTAATAATTAAATAAATACAACAGTACACTACAGATTGCATCTTCTACCTTTTTTCTTCTTCTGGTTTGCTGTAATTCACTCCAGGCCGCATCCATAGGTGCAGCTAATTTTCAATTAACACACATTAAGGTGACTGTATAATGTGTCTTGAATGCACACGTATAAAGTTTTGATTCAATAAAAGCAAATGTATGTTGACACAAAAATTCTCAGGATTTTAAAATTCTTTATATTGAATTCTCCGCATAAACGCTCTTTAGTGTGTTTGCATATATGCTTTTACTTGTTACAGTGGTGGCTGCTATTATGCATGAAAGTTTTTATTGCGAATTTGTTGCTCCTGTAAATTACTTTATCAAAGGTATGAAGAGTATTTGACATAGTCCTGTTATGTTTTGACATTAATATCAAATGGTCTCAGATAATCTTTTCCCTCGCGACCCTCGGTGAACACATGCATCGAAAAAAATGAACTGGGAATGACAGACACGCGAAGACTAATGGAAATGAAGCCCTGTGCTGGTAAAACACGGTCGACATTGCTCTCGACTTGTCGTATCAAAGCCTGTATTTACTTCAAAGGCTCGGCATGATTAGACTATTCATGTCCACCTAATACTTTCCAGCATTTGCTATTAGCTTAGCCCAGGCATTGAATTCAGAGGAAATACCATACATCATTGACCGTTTCAAGACCTTGTGACACCAAATCTGGGAGGTAGAGGGTAGGGCACTGCTGTCACTTGGGGAAAATTACTTCAGCTGGAAAAAGCTTCCTTCTAATTCAGTACTTATAAAAATACTGATAGTGAGAATGATCATCTTCAAGCAAACATTCCAATGTTAGTAGTCGTGTGAACGGTAGTGCTCGATTCTAACTGGTGTCAAAAGGAAAGACAAAAGGCGCCAACGCTAGAACGCATAAAGAGACACTGCGAACGCAAGGGAAAAGCAATACACATGCAGCACTATTTCGGTTAGCAGAAGTGTTGCCTTTCGCTGCGTGAAAGTGCGTTATTAAAAGAACAATTATTTCGGCAGGAGTTGCTTCCCCTTAAGTTGGGCGTGGTGCTGCGAGGCTTGACGGCAGACCCCCCCTGCCATTAACGAAGGGTGCGCCCTGGGCTAATGCAGCACAGCTGGCTGCACCCTCCCGTGTCTTAGTAACGTCCCAACTGCACTATGAGACACTGCGCTTCTCTCTGTCAGAGCAGCTGGTCTGCCCTGAGAAGGAACGCGGGGCAAAATGCAGGCAGAACCCCTTCTGCTAAACAGCTGCTCTCAACTGAGGCTCAGCACAACCTCAACAAACTCATCTAAAGCTCAGATTTGCATTTTGGTTGATGTTAAAATGGAGAAATTGCTATGTTGTGCCAGCAATGGAATGTAACACTGGCATTAAAGTGGTTCAAATGTATGTTTAGAGTACCCACCGAATTCAGGAAACACTAAAGCTTAAGCGTGCATCAACTCTTCAGATGACACAGGAGAGTAGCTTTAGCTGGCCGTGGTAAGTATTCCCCCTCAGGCATCAACTCCCACACTCAGCACGCACCCGTGCACAGAAACAGAAACGCGCGCACACGCGGAAATATTTCATGGTGTCAGTGTATTTTATTTTATCAAATATGTTGTCATGACCAAAATTTTATCCACAATTCAAGAAAATGCGATAATATGCAGACCAAAATGTATAACGAGCCGCCATTCCTTCACCGTGTGAATTCTGGGGGAAAGCACACCTTTTCTTCTTCTTCTTCTTCTAATTCGCAATCCAACAATCCTCATTCAGTTCATTCTTCACCCTCTAGAAGTGGAGGTACGTTTGGTAGGGTATTGACGGAAGCGATGCTTTTTGAAGGGAAAACCCTAAAAAAAAGGAAGCGCATGGTATTTGTGGGTCAGTTGGCCCGCATTTATATCAGAGACAGCAGTAAAGGGGAACCCAGGTAGAACCTCAAGTGGATTTGCTTGAAAAGTGCACCATTTTCCTCTGGGCTGTATGTAGGGGGATAGTGAGCGGGTCTTGCAAAATCTAGGACAAGTTGTCCACAATAAACAAGGCAATGAACTAGAGGTGAATCTGAAATGTAAAGACGTATGAAGAATAAGAGGCATGGAAGCCTGGCATGGAAGGGCACTGCATGGAAACGATCCAAAATTAGCAACACGTCATTGACCTGCTTTGTATACCTGGTTTGAGTGAAGCTGGCGTATAGACCACCCTTGCAAACTTGTATGAAAATATGGACTGAGTTGGTCCAAAATTGTGATTCACTGCTTGTCCAAAACTGTTACGCCCTAAGCATTGCCGATCTTCCCGTTTTAGTGCACAGCATGTTAAACACCTCAGGCAGGGCAAAACCAGTGACAAAAATGCCACTCAGCCATTGCTCGCAGCACACAAAGAACTGGCTGAAAAATAAACCCCAATTACACAATCTTGCCACACCACAGAGCAAAATTGGCGTAGTGGGTTGTACTGGGTTGTACTGGGTTGTACTGCCTCCTCACCGCAAGAAGGTCATGGGTTCAAATCTGTCCAAGGGCCTTTTTGTGTGGTGTTTGCATGTTCTCTCTGTGTTTGCATTGCCTCCAGGTACTCCGGTTCCCTCCCATAGCCTAAAGGCATGCGTGCAAGGTTCATCAGAAACTGTAAAATGTATCTGTGAGTGAATGGTGCGTGAGCCCCGCAGTATTAATGAGGCAGGCCAGGGTGTGCACCTGTCATTCTCCTATAGTCAGCTGGCATTGACTCCCACTCCCTTGCCACCCTCATAAAGAAGACGCAGGTTATGAATGATTATAAACTCAGAATGTATTAACTTTTCTTGCTCACATTCTCAAGCTGTTAATTTTTCACTCTTGTGTGCTCACACACGCAAACACGCACACACACACACACACACACACGCTTGGCATGCATGCACTTTGGCGCACATGTCAGCAGCCTAGTACTAAAGCACACATTTGTTTCGTACAAATGGAGTTCCGCCTTGTGTACAGTTCCTGTCAAGCCTTTTGCCCATAGGCAGTGTGCAAGCTGCAGTCCCAATCACACCCCTCCTGCTGCTAGCAGGCCAAAAACCTCCAGAGACCAGCGGCATATCCCCTCTAAAATCGTAAGGCATACCTGATCCACTGCTGAATTAATCACAGCCTTGGGGGGTGGTGATGGTGTGCGTGCGTGTGTGTGTGTGTGTATGTGCGAGCTTGTGTGTTTGTGCGTGTGTTTGCATGTGTGTGGGAGTGTGTGTAAGACAGAGGGGGCCCACTGCCCACAGGAATTTCTGCAACCCTGACAGCCTCCTGCCACAGCCTGCTCTTATTTCATTTCATGAGCTGGCCTGTTACTTTCCACTGCCATTATACTCAAAATGGTTCTCCTTTTTTATCAATTTGTTTTTTTTATTAGTATTTTAAATCAGGGTTCCAATCTGAGTGATATCCCACTGTCGACACCATCAAAAAACTGTTTTTGAAAGAAGTAGTATTAAGACCTTGTTCTTAAATGGCTGAAGGGCCATGAATAAAATTGAATTTTTGTTCACCTGTATAGAATCATGAGGAAATCTTTTCATCTTTTCCCCCACTTAGGTGACTGGGATTAAAGCTGGATATCCTTTGGTCATTCATATTGATAACTGCATAATACTGTGTCCTGGCAGTTAATCAATGCGCTGTCCTCTACTTCATTATTCCCTCATTGATCAGCAGCAATGTCATTAAACAAAGAAGTGCTAAATGCTTCATTTCTCGTCTCAAGCAGACAGTGATAATAATAAGCCATTGATGGAGTTCTTTATTTATCCCTACTTGACAATTTTCCATGACCTTTGGAAATTTTACCTGAAGTAAATGAGGGAAAGGACTTAATCATTACTTTTTGAAACCCATCATTCATTAGTAGAAACTATGCTTATCTTTTTTTGAATAGCATTAACCTCTTCTACTTGGGACTTGCCATTGGAGGCATTACTGCCTGGCTCTCACCTCGCCTTAGTGCACGGTACGTCTCAGGTACTTCTCACGGTACTTTCCCATTTATGTTTTCTAATTAGCAGCTAAGCGTTTTTCAGTTGCGAGGATCAATCAATAGAATTGCTGTCAATTTCCCCTCAGCTTCCATTATTGTTCATTCCAGTAGTCATCAAGAATTTTCCTACATCCACATTAATGTACACTCCATCTGCAGTGGGTAACTCCCCCTACCCACTGCAAGCCTTCGTACTCTCTCATAATAATGGCCACTAGGTGGCAACCACAAGTGAACGACGACCGAGGACCAATCAGCGCCGAGCTTACAAATGCGTTGCCAGCAGCAGACAGAATGGCGGAAACTACGTGTAAACAGTAAGCAATCCGCGATCATCATGGCAGAAAATACTCCCAAAAAAAGGGTATACCGTTGTGCCGAAGGGCTTTCATGCTTGTGCATGGTATGTCAGTGCGATATAAGATTAGGGACCACGTGGGTCGCCTGGAGCCAATGACAATCCATGTGTTAGATTCTCAGCTTAAAGCAGGATGAGTGCGCTGGTTGGATTATTGTGATCATGTGACCAAGTGGCCATTATTATGAAAGAGTACGAAGGCTTGCAGTGAGTAGAGAGAGTAACCCACTGCAGATGGAGTGTACATTAATGATGACTTAAAATGTCAATGTCTTTCAAAGCCACTGAATTCCCGTAGCTCACAATACGGCATATATGACTTAATAAGTTTGATAGATCAAATACATTCCATCATCAAAATAATACAAAGCGAAACAATTTCTGATTTTCTTTTCAATCCCAAATTTACTTCTTTAAGTACCATGACATGAATAACATTCATTCACTGTTTATTGATTGATTGATTGATTGATTGATTGATTGATTTGATTTGATTATATTTACATTTTCTGCAAATACATAGAATAAATATTTCATTTGAACAAATATTACTTTTTTATGCACAAAATATTCGTCTTATATGTGAGAGATTAAAATATTGCATGGGGAATAGTATTCTTAATGAGTCATCCATAATGTCTGATGGAAAAATATTATTGGATTTCAGAGAAAGTTAAGGATTTTTTCCCCCTGAATTTAGTATTCAAAGTACACTCTTAAATTAAATAGTTTAATTGTTATTTAACAATCTCACATTGTAGTCTGGCTACATCTTTATCATTAACATTTTGTTATCATGATTTCATTTTGATTATTCAGAAAAAGAAACTGCTAAACAGGTTGAGAGTGGAAAATGCATTAAAGATGAAGTTACTGCTGACCGGACCTAATAGGGCATGTTTGTCCTGCAAAAAACATTATATTATGGCAAGGAATTAGTTAATGAAATTTGCCAGAAAGCAATGATATGAGTGCCAAAGATATATGAAAAATTTGAGAAAGGCTAGTGGGGTGCCGCTTCAGCGCAGCAAATGAACTGCAGCAGTGTTATGTGAGTGACAGTGATTGGGGCTGGGAGTTCATCATTACAGTCAATCACTGGACTGAGCACAATGTTGAATAATGAAAACTGCCCTCCAGGAGATGACTGTCAGCTTTTTAGATAATCCCCCAAGGAGGGAAGTGTTTGATCTGCGCTGTCTTTAATTCTGACCCAGGGACCTAACTCTAACTTTTTGTGTGGTTCAATCCCGGGTCCTTAAGCTTTTAGGCTATCATTAGCTGAGGATGAGACAGTTTTATGTATTCTATCCAATAAATTCTATCACCTCTTTTTCTTGCTCTTTTATTTGGCAGGAGAAAATGTGACACCACACAAGACTAGTGCTATTTTACTCATTTACACTGGCTGTCAGTTCAATCTCAACTGCTCAAATCTCTCTCCTTATCTTTATTCATTCTCTATTCTTGTATTTATTTAATGACAGCATTTGGGCATTAATTCCAGTAATGTGTTGTGTACAAATAAAATAGTCATTTATTTCAGGGTCTCAATGACTAGTGCAAAGTCTTACCTGAAAGCAAAAACAAATATAACTCTCAAACATTTTCCAGAGAATTTATGCTTCTTTAAAAGGTTTTCTGTGTCAATGCAATGAAATATTGATTTTTCCCATCAAGAAAGGGACCATCCTATATATGGTAATAGACAGACATAGCTGTTGGAGGTAAAAACCTTGGGCGTGCAAACACACACACACAAACGCACACATGCGCGTGTGCACACACATTTTTAACACTTTGTAATAAATGCATGGAATGTTGTCAGTTTGCATTGGTCAGCTCTCCAATGATTTTTGGAGCTCTATCTCTGCCATCTCATTGCCATGGAGAAGAGGCAGTGCAACTGCCACCGGCTTGACAAATACTGATTCAGGTATAGTTAGGTTACGCGATAGCAATATCTGAAACAAGCCAATTCATTCTCTCATTCAATCAGTTCATGGCCATACATCTTAATACAACCCCAATTCTGAATTAGTTGGGACAAAGTGTAAATTGCGAATAAAATCAAAATGTAATGACCTTCAAATCACACCAGCTATGTATTTTATTCACAAAAGAACAGAGATAACATAGCAAATGTTAAAACTGATAAATTTTACAATTTCATCCACAAAATGAGCTCATTCCAAATTTGATGGCTGCTACGGGTCTCAAAAAAGTTGGGACAGGGGCCTGTTTACCATGATGCAGCATCCCGTCTTCTTTTTAACACGGGGTGTAGCCATCTGGGCATTGAAGAGACAAGTTTCTTGAGTTTAGTGTAATGTGGAAAAAAGCCACTAGATAGCAGTATTGACTTTTTTTTTTTTTTGCTAAGCCGGTCTGGAGCTAGGTTTTGGGCATGTCCTGGGCATGCCTCAGAGAGGAAAGTCCGAGAGAATTGAAAAAAGTCTGGAAGGTGGAGGGAGCTGGAAGGAGAAAAATTGAGAGAGTAAAGAAGTAGGAGAATAACATTCTCCTCCATAACATTAGCCATTGGAATTTGAACCCACTCTTGTTCAATACAGCCTTCCAGCTGCTGGAGAGTTTTGGGCCTCCTTTGACGGACTTTTTGTTTAATTATGCACCAAATGTTCTCAATTGGTGAAAGATCAGGACTGCAGGCAGACCAGTTCAGCACACAGACTCTTCTACTACGAAGCCATGCTGTTGTAATAGCTACAGTATGTGGTTTTCCATTGTCCTGCTGAAATACACAAGGCCTTCCCTGGAATAGATGTCGTCTGGACGGCAGCATATGTTGCTCTAAAACCTTTATATACCTTTCAGCATTCACGGTGCTTTTTAAAACATGCAAGTGTCCCACACCATATGCACTAATCCACCCCCATACCATCAGAGATGCAGGCTTTTGAACTGAACGCTGATAACAGGAGGGGTGGTCTTTCTTCTCTTTGGTCCGGAGGACATGACACCCATGATTTCCAACAAGAATGTCAAATTTGGACTCGTCTGACCACAGGACACTTTGCCACTTTGCTACAGTCCATTTTAAATGAGCCTTGGCCCACAGAACGTGGTGGTGCTTCTGGATCATGCTCAACAATGGCTTCCTTTTTGCATGATTGAGTTTTAGGTGGCATCTGTGGATGGCACGGCGGACTGTGTTTACAGATAGTGGTTTCTTGAAGTATTCCTGGGCCCATTTAGTAATGTCAATGACAGAATCACGCTGGTGAGTGATGCAGTGGCGTCTGGAGGCCCGAAAATCACAGGCGTCCAGTAAAGGTCTTTAGCCTTGTCCCTTATGCACAGAGATTTTTCCAGTTTCTCTGAATCTTTTGATTATATTATGCTCTGTCGATGTAGAGACCTTCAAAGCCTTTGCAATTTGACGTTAAGAAAATTGTTTTTAAAGTATTCCACATTTTTTTTACCCAAGGCTTTACAGGTGAGAGAGCCTCTGGCCATCTTGACTTCTGAGAGACTCTCTAAGACATCCCCTTTATACCCAATCATGTAACACACCTGATGCCATTTAACTTAGAGGAGGACTTTCATCAAAAAAATTCTGCCCTCCTGTTATTTCAATTTGTTAATTTCCAGCTAGTTTAACGGCATTGATGTAGCTCAGTTGACAAATTGACGAAAAAAATCGATTTAAATGAGCCCATTGGGCAGCGCCATTATTTTCCACAGCACCTGTCACGTCTGATTCTCAGGCGAGATATCATGACGTCAGCGTGGAGGTCTGGCATTTCCAGGCATCACTGCCGATGCAATCAATTTTGCGAGATTTTGTCGTCAGTGAACAGATCCGAAATCGCTTTGAAAATGTTGCATTGTCAGGCATACGTTTGTGTTAACGACGCTAAACAGAAGATGGCCAATGAGACAATGCACATGTTCAGGGATTCAATTCCCTGATAGGTTATAAACTTGCACAATGTCACAATGCATATCACTTTTCAGGGATGCTTTGTTTACACTTTCAGCGGCTGCATTCATGTCACGATTCCGTGCTTTCATGGGCTGAAACTCTGTCTCACGTAGCTTGAGTTTAAAACAATGGCAGCCTCCGTTTTGAATTTTATAATAGAAATTATGGGCAATAATTGCCAATTACCTGGAAAGGACTAATTATCTTTCGAAAAAACATGATGCGGGTAATGTTGAACTTAAGTGCAGTTAATGCAAGTCGAAACAGGTAAGCGGGATAATCCTCCTTTAATTACTTGCTAAATGTTCTTTCAGCTGATTCTCTCTAATATTAATTGCTTTTTTAGCCCTTTTTTGCCTGTGTCCCAACTTTTTTGAGACCTGTTGCAACCAGAAAATTTGAAATGAGCTCTTTTTGTGGGTGAAAATGTAAAATTTCTCTGTTTTAACATTTGAAATGTTATCTACGTTCTATTGTAAATAACTTATTGGCTCATGTGATCTGAATGTCATGATTATGGTTTTTGGTCATGTTTATGTTCAAGTTCAGTGTTCATGATTTTGTCTTTTATTTATTCTTTTTGGTTATTGTAATTCTCAGGTTTTTAGTTCATCCCATTTCTCAGCTCCATTGCACTTGTCTCCCCTGTCTTGTGATCTAGTTGGTTCAGTCCGTCTTCCATGTTTGCGTGCCCACTGACTTCGGGTGATTTAAATGAATTCCGGTGTTTAAAATATTCCTTCTTTTCTTGTTTACTTCCTTCGTCTTACTGTTCTGATTACTAACAAAACTAACATTTGTATTATGTATCATAGCCTACTAACACAACTAATCCATGTATATAGATTACTAACTTACTAACAAGCACTCTAGTTAAATCTGTAAAGTTGCACCACTACTAATTTAGGCTAATTCCCTCTCAGCAATCGCCCTGTTCTAGTCTCCACCTCTTGCTCAGCTGTACCTGTCTTCCCCTGCATTTCTGCGAGATCTCTCGCACATGCTTAATTACTTTCCTGCACTCGTTATCTGTGCACTTTGAACTCCTTGACCGGAGCTGTTTAAATGTCATAGGCTGTCAGTGTGATTCCCGTCCGTGTCTTGGCTTTCACCAATTTTCGTGGTTAGGGTTTCCCTCATGTGATTCTCCCATTTTAATTAATCTGATCCAGTTCCCCTGTTCCCTACATAGCATGTGACTTTCCTTCCGTCTATTTAAGCAGTCTTTTCACAGCCAGCTCCTTGTCAGAACGTTGATCAATATTTCATTGTGCAGAGCGCCGTGTATGCCATTGAGTATTGTTTTTCTTCTACTGGTTTGTCCAGCTTCGATTCTTGCCATTGCCCTTCTTGTATTATTTTGTCTTTTTGGATTTTGACCCATCTTTGTATGACCACGATTTCTGTGTTTGGATGCCCTGTGTATGACCCTTGGCTTTGTTCATCAACTGACTTTTTGCCTACCGTTTATGTACCTTTGCTCATCTGTCCTCCTAGTTCTGACCCCTGCCTGTCTAGTCGACAATGTTTTTGGATTTCGTATTGTGGCTTGGAAATTCTTGTGTTTTTTTGGCTTTGACTCGGACCTCATTAAAGGCATACGCCTTTTCGATTTCCATCTCTTGCGTGTCGTTCCTGAATGCTACGTCTCACTGAAAGTCATTGCATTTTGATTCTATTCACAATTTATACTTTGTCCTAACTATTTCAGAATTGGGGTTGTACATTTACATGATATCTCAAAAATAGTTCCAGTGTTTTTGAGCAAAACTCCAATTCCCTTGTGTTTATACAGCAAAATGCCATATTCCACTTGCATCTGTATTGGAATGGATCAGTTATTACATTCAGATGACATTACTTCATGGATAACATGATAACAACAATGAAGTCAACACAACCAAAGGAGACCTTTCTAGCCTTATCACAGCCATAATATACAAACCTGTGATCTAGAAGTGACACTGAGTCAATGTCCTCAAGACAATGTGTTCAAATGGGTAATTTCAAAGTAAGTGATTATTGTGACTTGGCATATACTGTCCAGTTTTTTTTTTTTTTAGCGCGTACACTCGGACATTCAGCAAAAGCTTGCTGATTTTTAAAGCAATCATGCATGTGAATGCATAAACTGTATATGGTAATAACACATTAATAAGCATTTTGCCCTTTGCTGGGCAAGCAAAATAATTTTTGAGTTGGCAGTTTATACCTTCTTATTCATACAATGCTTGGCACCTGATCCACAATGATCAAATTGAAAATGAACAGATCAATGACCTTTTTGTCTTCGGATCTTGGTATTTTAAGTGACAGGTGATGCAGGGAATGAACAGGTCAAGGAGACATCTGCACGCCAGGATCAACCAATATTGATTCTGTAGGGAGTGCATTTCCTATTGGAGTGTATATGAATAAATACATAACATAAAATATCGTGCCATGAAACAGACCATCTTAAATGTGTGTGTGTGTGTGTGTGTGTGTGTGGGTGTGTGTGCGCGCGTGTCTTTTCACAATACTGGAGAGAGTTCAGGGATAGTTGCTGTTCATTGTTTTATTATCAGTAGATATTTGATGCTTTTAATACATGCTCATTTTGTGTAGCACAAAAAAAAGATATAGTGAGGGTAAAACTATGGTGGCCCTGATGTAAAAACCACAACAGCAAATAACTAAACACAGCAGCAAATTCAAAAACTCAACCGCAAATAACTAAACACAATGACATTAACCAACCGGAAGAAGTAAGTACTGGTGGGCGACATGAGTCATCGCTGATTGGGTGAGCGTGCTCCCTTGTGTGTGGAGAGAGAGAGAGAGAGAGAGAGAGAGAGGTGTCCTTGCAGCTCGGTCAATATGGGGGGGTCCAAAAAATGAGTTGCATCCTAATGCACTTTGTGATGGTCAGAGGTGTACAGTAATAAAGTACATGTACATGATTTTTTGCTGGAGTGTGATTTAAAAATACCCTTTAAATTGATTGGTTTTCGGGTCCTCTAATGCGCGTTGTGCATTTGAATTGTATAATTACTTCTATTTTTTCTTACTGTAAACAGGCCAACAAGGAAAATTAGGACCCTGTTTTCAAACTTTTCTCCATATAAAGTTTTTTTTTTCATATTTGTTCGGCAATTTGCAATGTTGTGATTAGTGTGTTGAACATTTTATGTGACGTTTATTCTTCTGTGATTGCCATCTTGTGACGTCATAATCGCCTGCTGATTACAGTTTCACTATTGCTAAAACACATTCCACGAAACATTGCTCTATTTTCCCAAAACTCTTAACACAACACCTTTATCAAGCTACATACACAAAACCTCACATCCTCTTCTCAAAACCAAACTTTCACACTAAAACAGTTGCTCATATACTCAAAACCAAACTTTGACATCAACATCACTCTCACAGCCTGCAAAAAAGTAAAAACTACAAACCATCATTACATAGTACAATAAAAAAAACTGAAAACACTGTACAGGGTGTGAGAACGATCTTTTTACAGTTTTTCACAACTGCCAACACATTTTTAGCCTTCTTATGTGCTCTCAAAATATAAGACTGTGGAGTATTGGGCATTCATAGATTTGTGTGTTTCATAGAAACAATATGTAAATTACTGTAAATACTGAAAATGAATACAGTTACTGAATTGTACATGGACTCTGTAAAAAAAAGAAAAACATGCATTCAAAAGGAACATCATACACATGTTCCGCAATCTCTTTACAGCAAGGACACTGTGATGTAACCATTGTACTCCAGTTTACTGTGGCCAAAAAACAACTACATTCAGCACCTGTTGTGTTCTATGAATTCCCATATAATGGTGGACACTGACCTGCTAAGGCTTGGATGGACTCTTTGTCCCGCTTCAGTCATTAGTAACATGCCATGGACGGTGACATGGTCAATGACAATAGCTCTCACTTCATCCGTTATGACGAAGCGTGGCCATCTTGCTCTCCCTCCTTGGCCTGCTCCCCTCTCTCCTTGCCCCCCTCCTCTCCCCTTGACCCCCTCCTCTCCCTCCTCTAACTCAAACTCCTCTTCCTATGCCTCTGCCTCCGTCTATTGCTGCTGTTTGCAACCTTCTGCAAACGGTACATTCTGAACTGGCCTATATCAGTGGTCACATCATTTGCAACAAGTGTCTTTAATTTTGAGTGGTTGTGTTTCATCAATGACACCAGGTGTGTTCATTGTGTTAAAGTTTTGCTGACTGTGGCTAGCATTTTACATCACATGAGCTTCAATGTGCAAAATGTGTTTAGTGATTGAGAATTTGAGCAGAAGTTTCTGCAATGTCTTTTAGCAAGACAAAAAGTGTTTTGTATGAGGAAAGGGGGGTTGAGTTTTGTGAATTGCGTCTTAACGCGTGAAATGTGTTTATAGTTTTGGCAAATTGGGGCTAGTTTTATTAAATGTGTTTTGGGAACTGGTCATTTGGTTTAGAGAGTTGGGTTTTGTGTTTTAGCAACAGTGAAAAACTGTAACAGTTGTGAGCTATTGTCGTGCCTTCATAGGAGAAGTTTGTCTCTCTTGTCAATTGCCTGAGGAAGATCTCTGTAAGTCAAAACATTGCTTAATAAATAAATTAAGACTGTTTCCTCTTTTTTGCTCTATTTTGAAAGTTTTTTGTCTTGCACCTGTATTTTTAATTCCATGTGTGCACACTATCTCCACTTCACCTTTCAGCCCTGACATGAAGTGCATCGAGCATGTGTGGGACCTGTTGGATCGGCGGGTTCGGCAACGCACTCCAGCGCCCAGTGAGAAGGGGGAGCTCCAAGAAGCCCCTCTGCAGGAGTGGCAGGCCATTCCCCAGCAACAGCTCAACAGAATGGTGCTGTCAATGCCAAGACAAGTGATGGCTTTGTTGCAGGCATGTGGCAGTCACACTCGGTACTGAGATTGGAGTTGATCATTGTTGATTCTTTAGTCGTTCTTTTCTTGTTGATGTTATCCGACATTTTGTCGAAGTTGTCATTATGGGTAAAGTCAATGAATGGTTATAAATTTGAATCCAAGTTTGGCTACAACTCTGGTTATAAGTTTTTAAAGTCCATCATTGTGTGTGTGTATATATCTATATTATTATAGCCGAGTGGCCTCTGTGTGTGTGTGCGTGCATGCGTGCGTGTGTGTCCGGCCACTCAGAGCTAGATTCTACCAAGCGCATGTCTGCAGCATAGCAGGAGCGACGCTGTTTGGCCCTGCCTTGCAGGCGACTGTTTCTGGCCAATTAGTGCTAGACTTCACCGAGTATGTATCTACAGCATAACATGAACGACGCTATTATACTATAGACATACAGGGGGAATCCCCCGGCATCTCCCTCTCCTGGGGATTCCCCTTTTGAACCCAAGCCAATTTGTCCACAGGAGTCCCGAATCCTGAGCTACGCTATAGAGGATAGAGGATAGAGGATCTCTAATGACTAATGACTAAGCCCGAAATATGAATTTTATGAAACGAGTTCAAATTTTTGATTAGTCCTCGCTTTCGGCGAGGAATAGATGAAAATTACCACTCCAGTTTCATAAATTTGATATCTCACGCTCACAAATTTCAGATCCTATTTATCCTATAAATGTCAGCATCAAATTTTTTGGAAAATTTGTTTGCATTCAATTCAAGTCAATGGGATGAATAATAGTTAGCTAGCACGCAAATGCTTTTTGCAATTTAATTAATAAATTCAAGTTTCTACAGAAACAGTAACTAATATAACTTACTTGAATGGCAAAAAGCACTAGCATGCTAGCTGGCAAATTATTCATCCCATTGGCTGGAATAAACAACAAACTAGAAACTAATGCTAGCGATGGTTAACAGTTACCAGCAGGATTGGTAACGTTACTGTATTTGCAAAAACGTGGATTTTGACCAATCGCGATGCGAGAAAGCTATTACAAGTGTGTAAAACCAAACCTGTATCTAGAGGGTTGTATCACACCAATCAAGGTAAAATGTTCAGTATTTCCTACACCACCAAACCAAACTTGCAAAAAAATTAGTCATCTAAGTCTTTTCCTGCAGTTTACCTCTGCAAAAAAAAAAAAAAGTTTAAAAACAATTATGCAAATGAATTCCATTGTCTTTGACTGTAAACTGTGGATGCTCTGCTTCAAGCTGAGGTCTAAAGCAGATGCCATGCACTTTCATCGGCAGTCCACTAACTAAGAAGCAGCCATTTTCTGGAGGCAGATTCCTTTATTCCCCACAGCTTTCAGAGAGATCCCAAAAAAACTAAATATAAGCGCAAATGTTAAACAAGAAGAAAGAGCCACTTTTGCTAATGGCACTGGCATTCTGCTTAAAAATTAATTAATTAATTATTCAATTGAACACCTCTCCAAGAAATGCAAAGCCTTCTATTAAAATGTTACATTACCACCTCAATGTCTTACCTTTCAATTCAATTACTGTTCTGTGAATTTGATTATCCTCTGTGTACTCTTGTTATTTGTTGCTGGTATTTGCATGATTGCATTGACTATTCTCCTTGGAAATGGGCAACCATCAAATTGTACATTACAGAGTCCATTATAAAACTGTAGTTGCACAGAAGGGGCTAAGAAGGATCACTCAGGCAATTCGTGCGAATGTAACATCACTGCTGTACCCCAGCTGAATTCAAAATCCTGTTATATAATGCTGTATTAAATTAAGCAGGTACTATTGCACACTATTACGCTGGGGATAATGAACTGTGAGTCAGTCATTATTGCAAAATAAACCCTGGCAGAGTGATGCAAGACCCGAACGCAATGCAAAGGGGTCTTGAATTGCCCTGAATGGATTTATTGAGCAATAATTGCCCACTTGCTGTACATTATCCAGCTTATTTAATGGCAGCTTACTTTTAAAATCAATAATTTGACAAAATGTAGATTTAGAAACAATTTTATTGATCTAAAATTGATCTCATTGCTTGATCTAGACTGTGAGAGTTTATGGTTGGAAATTCATCATGCCCATAGCAAGCGTCTGTTATTTGTAGCTGTGGTCTGCTATTCAGCAATATCAAATCCTAGAATGCCACATTGACTAATCACTATCAAGCAATAGACATGACTAATAACATAACTAAACCCACCCTTAACCCTTAATCAGCAAAGAGGAAAAAAAATCATATTACAAAGGGTAACAAAGTAATGTAATAAGGTAGTAATAACTAGGGATTGACCGATATGGATTTTTTAGGGCCGATGCCGATACCGATTTTTTTCCATCACCCTTAGCCGATAACCGATTATGGACTGCCAATTTTCTTGGGCCGATATTTGTGGCCGATACCGCTTTTGCTCCCTCAATTTACATTAAAAAAATGACACAATGATAAATATCACAGGTCTCAAGTTAGACAAACATTTATTGAAAAGTTTCAGCCAGCCATCGATGTGATGGCTGTTGCTCGCCAGTGAGACGCGCCCCCCCCCCCCCCCACACACACACACACACACACAAACAACAAACACATCAGCTGAGCAGACGTTGACTGAAAAACACCACTACTGTGTTGTGATCCTGCATCTCTGCCATGCTTTGTCTGCTCCATGTTTAAGTTTTGTGCCTGGCTTGCCATGTATGCTTTTTGTGTTTAAGTGACCACTGCCTGCCCCTGACCATCCCCATGATTATGTATTGTGTTTTGTTGTTTGATTTCATGTTTTATTATGTTTCATGTTTTGTATTATTTATGTCTTTGCCATGTTTTATAGTCTTGCCATGTTTCACAGTCTTGCCATGTTTCATAGCCTTGTCATTCTTTCATAGTCTTGTTGTGATTTCTAGTCCTGCACTTCGTTTACCCTGTCTTGTCTTGTGTAGGTCTTTGCCCACGGTCCCTTGTCTGACGTGCCACTCATTCGGGTGATTTCCTGGTTTCTGGGATTTCAATCTTTCTTCATTTCTCATTTTCTTCCTTCCTCTCTCTTTATGCTATCTACTAACCCTACTAACAGTTTATTGTTTTCGATAATTACTAACCCCGATTAACATTGTACATTTTTACTAACGGACTAACTTGCACTCGGGATTGTATAGCTGCACATACTAATAGACTAACGATCTCTCAGCATTCGCCCAATCTGTATCTCCGCCCTCCTTGCCTATCACTAATTATCTCTACTGCAGTTTCCACTTACATCTCAGGCTTTCCCTTTTCTTTAGACTGTACACTTTAGTACTCCTTAACCGGAGCCGTTTGTTCGTTCATAGGAATGTCTCGTTATCCCTGTCTGCGTTTCGGCATTCGCCAAATTCATGTAATTAGTTTTCCTCATGTGTCACTCCCATGTCATTGACTACACCTGTTTACCCTAGTCATGTGTTTAACCCGGATATGTATATAAGGTGTCTACACTTTTAGTTCCTTGTCAGATCGTCTTTACTCCTTTGTCTTGTGCTACGTTCCTCGCCTTGCTCACTGTGATATTTTCTTTCTGACTGGATTGCCCGACACTTGTTTTTTGGTTTGCCCTTTTGGATCTGATTGCCTTCGTGAGTTTTGACCTATTTTTGCCCGACCACGTCTATTGTCTTTGCTGCCCTGGTATTTGGATTCGGACTGTTTACGGCTTATGAGTTTGTCTCTCCACCAAACCCTCGCCTGTGTACCGAACCATTTTTGCCTGACCTTGAGTTTTGTTATTGGTGCCCTGGTTACAGTTTTGGATTTTGCCCTTTGGATTCTGTTTGTGGATTGTGGACATTGTACTGTTGCCAGCTCTGTTGGGGGGTTTCCCCCTTCAGAAATAAAGCCTCCATTTTGCATTTATCTGGTTTTCGCTCTTGGCTCATTTCGTAAAACCTCACATACTGCTGGATTGATAACGGCAGCAAACGGCTCTAAATACGTTTTCACAAAACACTGACACAAATGAGTACTTTTAACGAGTTCGAAATTAGTACGACATATAAAACATTTCTTTCGTCATTTAAGTTCTTCTAGTGCATGCCAAACACCTCTCTGATAGCAGACATGGCTGCGCCACTCCGCTCTGAGGGAGAGAGCACACAGCAGGGCTCAAAATTAACTTTTTTGCTTGGTAGCGCTGCGCTCCTAAGGAGCGCAAGAAAAATTTAGGAGCTCACACACCGAAATCAAAGAAGCACCAATATATATATATATTTTTATGTTTAAAGAAATTACAATATAACACTCCACATTAACAATACAACTGTCTCCAACAAATGACAATTATTAAACAATATGAGAGTCTTGAGTTCAATGATTAACAAAGGTTTCCACTACATTGGCTTTATGCCATATCTGGAGGCCAGGATTTAAAATTGGGTCTCCTTACTCTCTGCCCTTTTATCCATCTCCTCACTGCGTATGAGGCATAAAATATGTCCAGAAGACCCTCCACACTGATCCGAATCAAATCTTCAATTGCGTTAGGGTTGAATGCAGATCTGACGTAAAATCGTAAAGTCCTTTTTTTCGCCTCAATATTGCAATATGAGTCAGTCCACAGCGGTAACTTTGCTATTTGTTGGCTTATTATAACATAAGCAGACTTTATAGTGAGTTAGATATGTTTGTTTTAAGATGGCCTATGCCACACGCCCAGGCGCGTCTCTTGGACTTAAGATTGGTGCTGCCCAGAGCTCCCCTTAATTACTAACCCTGACTGGCATGCAATCATTCGCATAATTGACAAACAATCCTGCCAGGATTTTCCCGGCTTTTTTATTGTTTTGTTTATTTATTTTTCTTTTTGGTCCACGAGAAATTTGCGTGGATTGGTTGAATTTGCTTTAATAGTTGCAATCGCAACATGGAACTTCTTGAGGGACTGAGCAATAGATTCACTCCGAGAACACGCCGGTGCGGTATGGTACATTTCGGTACGGCGACAATTATTAATCTGGAAGCGTAATTTTGTGCATTTAAATCAGCATTATTCAGAATTGCAAACAGACGTTTCAAATGGTCTTATATTTTATTTAAACAAAACGATCATGAAGCACCAGTTAAATCACTTCATGAGTGGAAAAGGTAGCGCAGACGTATGAGAGCAGTTTGTCATTCATAAAGCGTTGAACAATTTTTGAGTGGCCTAAATAATTTGTCTGATCTGAATTTATCCCATTATTTAGTTGCCAATAGATCTCACGGAGAGAGAAACCGTAACTTTGATTGCCAGGGGATTATTGTCAAAATTGGAAAACGTGTTAATAATGGAAAATAATTGAGTACAAGCCAGGAACAATCCTTGACGGAGAGGCATGGTCCGGGCTCCACCAATTATCACTTCCAGAGACGCCACTGCACATGCAATTGTCTTCTAATTTCTGCATTTTCAGGAAAACGTTGCGTGTACTTGCAAATATATAAACGTTTACTGGTCTAAAGAGGCGCTGTAAAAAATGTTAATGATTTCTGCAGATAGGATACTGAAGATATGAGCGAAGAAACCGAGACGGAGATTTCAGACCTGCGCAAACACCGAGCCGCGAGGCAGCATATTTTGATAAGTTGCAACTAATAACAGAAATACGGACCTACTCGTTTACGCACATTTGTCACAGTATTTCCTGTGTTTCGTGCTTTCTCCATGTTTGGAAGGACTTTCACGTTGAAAGTGTTTGGACTCAGTAGATAACGCGCTGTTACTAGCGAGATTCGGGCCATTATCTTTACAATGAACACGGTGCAGTTCACCTTCTTATAACCTCAGCCATTCTACATTTCGATGCAACTCTATGCAAAAATAATCAACTGATTTCGCCACCGCTTCATCCGAATCACCGTCATGATTTTCAGTTTCAGTAACTTTTGATACCGACTCGACTTTTTTAATGTTACCGGTTACAAAAAAAGAAGTCTTCCATTGCTCTTCGTTTCATTTTCCGTCCAAATCTTATGCATAGCTACAATAGTAACTCTCATTCCCGCGAAATGGATTGTTTGACGGCTAATATTTACCATTCTAGAATCAGTACTGAGGTTTAGGACGTCAACCCCCTTCTGACAGGTCAGAATGGTTACTGTCAGCTCAAGGGAATACACTGGGTGCGCTCGGCTGCGGTATGTCCAGTGGATTCATGCACTGCTCCGAGACATATGCCCATCTTTATTTAAGCTGCTGCGTTGGCTGGCATGCCTTCTGACAACCAAATGTAATTTAATTCGAAGGTCGCACAGTGTTCATTTTGGTTGCAATTTCGAGCTTGCACATACACACACACACACACGGCACGAAACGCATTTAACCTCACCCCGGTGTTCGCTGTATTAAACTCCTACAAACACCATGGAACTGAATTGACAACACTGACATTACTTAATCCTTAAACCGGTGTTTGTTACATCTGGACATATTAGCCTACAACTACGTCAACAGCTCCCTGAATACAATGGTAGGCACTTTTAAAGACGAAGCATTCAGCAGCATTCCTGTTTTTCCGACCCACAAACCTAACTATGTTTGCAAGCACGTGTGCTACATGGCAGTTACTTGGCATTCATGTTTCCTATTTCAAAGTGGGTGGCAATATTTCAACTAAGTTTAACAGTGAGAGGTTAATTGAAATTTTAAAACACCTTGTTCTGAAGCAGCCACTGCGTTCACCACTCTTCCAATGGGGGAGGGGTAATGCGTCTGCATGTGCTGCGGGGTCTTCCGGCAACACAGAGCTGCCCCTTGATGCCAGTCTGTAAATCATGCCGCGGAAAAATATATCAGCGAACCCACGCATGAATCGGCCGATTCAATTAAAAAATGAAAATATCGGCCTAATATATCGGCGGGCCGATGTATCGGTCGATCCTTAGTAATAACTATATAATGTTAAAAGAGTTGAAAAGTTAAAATTGTAAACTAACCAAACTATCGACAGACTCTAAATACTTGATACAGTAATTAACCACATGTTCACTACTAAAATGTGATGTGTGCAGGCTAAGCAATTTTGAGGATGACACTTTCAAAACATAGACAATCATGTGCGACATGCAGTCATGCAAGTTTAGCTACACTTGTAACTGATTTCACATATCAATTTACAGAAATACTTATGGATCGCAGATTAGTAGTTTCTTCATGGATATCTGGAATGGAGCCGTCCAGCAGTAGTCACTTTTTAGCCCATCAAGTATTGCACTTGCCTTCATTCAACAAGCAGTCAAATGTAAAATGACAAGCAAACTCAAGCAGACTTGGATTATCTTCAGATGGAATTTTGCAGTGGAAAATGAAATCCAATCAGATTGTCTTTGTGTCTTCAGAGATGGTCGAGAAAATACAGCCTACAGGGGTGGATCCAGGAAATTGCTGAAAGGGGGGGGGACGCAGCAAGGAGGGGAGTCTGGGGAACTCCCCCAGGAAAATTTCAAAAATTAATGTGCTGAAAAGGCGTTTCCCTGTTATCTTGGGAGAAAAATCTGGCCTCTTTTCAATGATTTTCCTCCTAAGGTTCCAAAAATTAAGCTAAAAAAAAAAACACTTTCAAAGCACTGTCATAACACAGTTTTACATTATCTCACAACATTTACCTTTACCTAAGACTTTCACTTTACTGTCAAAGTTTGTGACAAAATCATCCAAACCCTACCGTGTTGGTATTCAATGGAATGTGCTTGATGAGAGCTTTCCAGTGAATACCAATATGCTATGGTTCGAGAGATTTTTGAGGGTTTTGATGTTTCATAAATGTTTGCAAAATTACAACTAGCAGTGAAAGGGTACGACAATATTCCCCACAAAACATTGATTTTATTAGTTTTTGAGTTTATATAACAACAAATAGCCTTCAAAGCGCAAGCACAAAGACAAAAACAGCACGCATGAGGCAGAACCATAACAATCATAGCCAAACAGCTGGTTTTTTTTTTGCATTTGAGAGGGTGAGCCTCAAAGATCAGTCAACTTTATTCTTTAAGCTTTTCCGCCTTTCCATTGCCCTCTGAAATTTTCATCTGTAGTTGTTGAAATGCGTTTTACTGCAACAGGGGAAAAGCAAGGCCATTAGTCGAACAAATTTCCCAGCAAGCCTGCCTTCTTAAACTTTAGGACGGAAACAACAAAATTAAATAAATAGTAGATAGCTTAAGTCCATGTACCGTTTTTTATTTGCAAGAAAAGAGTTTCTCTGTCATTCCTCTCGCATAAAGCAAAAATATGCGATTGGATCCAAATAAATACACCATGACGCAAGACAACCGGAATAGTGACGATAAACAATCAAAAGCAGTGACGGTCCGTCGGCAGACACACAAGGCCTGCAATAACCTCACCATTCACTTAATGACAGACACCTCTCGCAGATTACCTCTCCGATTAGAAATAGTTGCTCAGACTGATTTGTGGAACCGACGAGAATCTAATTTATTTTTGAAAGCCTTGTTATACATTGCACTACGAATATATACGGCGTTTACTTCGGCACATCAATGACGATGGAAAATATCAATCGCCTACGTCTTTAAAATTTTTGGATTTGCGTAAATTAGTTTGCGATTTGTTATGGCCCCAATTTGTTATTAGATTACAACACAACAGCAACAGCAAGGGATGACAGACACAGTTTTAACAACTAAAACACATTTAATTTTTAACAAAGACAATAACTAAACTAAACTGACCAAGATTGAATAAAAAAAAAACAGAAATATTTACTGTCCCTTTTTGTGGGGTGGCTTGGTGATGTCCTGGATAATGAAAATGCTCAAACACAGGCAAAGAAATCCACAAAAGAAACGTCACAGGTCTTGAACAGAATGGCAGGTCTGGTCATCTTCTTGCAATTTCTCCTACTACTTTACTGTCTCAATTCTTTTCCTTATATACTCTTTTGCAGACCCCACCCACATTTAGACCTCTTTTTTTTAACTTTCTGAGACTTGCCCCAGACATGTTCAGGACATGTCTAAACATGACTCCAGTCTGAGCTTAACAAAAAAAAGGTAAATACTGCCATCTAGTGGCCTATATTCACATTACACCTCCATTCCAAAAGGGAAAAATTTTGACTCATAAAGGCAAAATTTTTCTTTTCAATACAAAATGGTTAAGTGAACACTTGTCTATATATACATATCATACAATATTCAAACACATGATATATATATACACATTCAAACACGGGATAAGCAATCAGCAATTACATTGTCTGTACCCTTCACATGCTTAATTTCCAAGTCAAACTCCTGTAAAATCAAACTCCAATTCAACAATCTCCGATTCTTGTTTTTCATCTTACTCAAAAACATTAACGGATTGTGGTCTGTGTACACAATCATTGGCTTTTGTCCTGTACAAACATAAACCTCAAAGTGTTGTAAAGAAAGGACCAGAGCCAACAGTTCCTTCTCTATTGTGGAATAGTTCCTTTGGTGGCGATTGAACTTCCTGGAGAAGTATGCCACGGGATGCTCAATGTCATCAGAGTCACTTCTCTGTAGGAGCACAGATCCACAAGCTTGGTCGCTAGCATCGACCGCGATGGAGAACGGTTTGTTGAAGTCAGGAGATTTGAGCACGGGGAAGTGACACAGCAGAGACTTCAGGTGATCGAAGGCTCTCTGGCATGCATCATCCCAGGTGAACTTTACGCCTTTCTTCAGTTGGTTAGTTAGACTGAGAGCAATCTCAGCAAAGTTCTTGCTGAACTTGCGGTAGTACCCGATCATTCCAAGGAAGCGGCGCAAAGCTTTTTTGTTGTCAGGAACTGGAAAGTCCATGATGGCTTGGACTTTAGCATTTATGGGTGCCACCTTACCCTGGCCTATGACGTAGCCAAGATAGGTGACAGTAGCACAACCAAAGTCACTCTTGCTCAGGTTAACAGTCAGGTTAGCCTGGGTCAGGCGCTGGAACAACGTCTCTACATCTTTTAGATGTTCTTCCCAGGAGTCACTCCATGTGATCAGGTCATCGATGTACGCACCCGTGTGTGGCAATCCGGCGATTGTAGACTGTATCATCCTTTGGAACGTGGCTGGGGCATTTTTCATGCCAAAGGGTAGGACTTCATACTGGTACAATCCAGATGGTGTGGCAAAAGCAGAGATGCTCTTGGCCCTCTCAGTTAAAGGCACACACCAATAACCCTTCAATAAATCAATCTTGGTCAGAAACTTTGCTTGCCCTACTCTATCAATACAATCATCAATCCTAGGTATTGGAAACACATCAGTTCTAGTTACAGCATTGACTTTGCGATAATCTGTACAGAATCTAGTACTTCCATCAGGTTTTGGAACTAGCACACAGGGTGAACTCCAATCGGAGTTGGAGGGTCTGATAATATCATGTTTTAACATGTACTCAACCTCTTTCTCAGCAATCTTTCTCTTTTCAGGATTCATCCGGTATGGATGCTGTTTTATTGGTTTGGCATCACCAACATCTACATCATGAGAGGCTATAGTAACTCTCTTTGGAACATCAGGAAACAAATCCTCATATTTCTTGATCAACCTTTCAAACTGATCTCTCTGTGAGGGTTCTAAGTGCTGGAGTTTTACATCAAGATTTTGCAACACTTCAGTGTTTGACAATTTACATGAAAGAACTTCAGCTTTAATTCTTGGTTCATCATCTTGAAACTCCCCCTCATCTTCACACGTTTCGACCATTGGAGAATCTGAAGTGACAGCTGCAACCCTAGCATTTCTGTCATGATAAGGCTTTAGCATGTTAATATGACACAATTGTTTTGGTTTTCTCCTATCTGGAGTCTTCACAATGTAATTGAGATCATTGAGTTTTGTCAGAATTTCATAAGGATCATGAAATCTAGCCTGCAATGGATTTGACTGCAAGGGAAACAACACAAGGACCTTTTCTCCTGGTTTAAACTCACGGCTTCTAGCCTTATGATCATACCAAGTTTTCATTTTTCCCTGACTTGATTTCAAGTTCTCTTTGGCAAGGTCACAAGCTGCACGCAATCTTTCCTTGAACTTGCCAACATAGTCTAACAGACTGATATGCGGCTCTTTCTCTTGCCATTGTTCACTCAATAATAGCAAAGGTCCTCTCACTTCATGACCAAACACTAGCTCAAATGGACTGAATCCAGTAGACTCCTGCACTGCTTCTCTAGCTGCAAACAACAGCAAATGAACCCCTTCATCCCAGTCTTTCTCATGGTCATAACAATAAGTCCTCATCATTGTCTTGAGAGTGGAATGAAACCGCTCAAAGGCACCCTGACTTTCTGGATGATAGGCACTAGAAAGAATCTGTTTTGCACCTAGTTCATACACAACCTGCTGAAACAATCCTGAAGTGAAATTGCTACCCTGGTCTGACTGAATTTCCCTGGGAAGGCCAAACAACGTGAAGAACTTTATCAAAGCCTTCGAGATTGCAGTTGCCTTGATGTTACGTAGAGGTATGGCTTCGGGGAATCTGGTAGATGCACACATGATTGTCAACAAATACTGATTTCCAGATCTAGTCTTGGGTAATGGACCAACACAGTCAACAATGACCTTAGAGAACGGCTCCCCAAATGCTGGGATAGGCTGTAATGGTGCTACAGGTGGGTCTAACTGGTATTTTCCAACTACTTGACAAGTGTGACAGGTTTTGCAAAAGTTGGAAACATCTTTCCGAAGCCCAGGCCAAAAGAAGTGTTTCATGATCTTATCAACAGTCTTGTTATTACCAAGATGACCTCCTAAAGGTAAACTATGAGCCATTGTTAAGATCTCATTCCTATAGACCTTCGGAACAACAATTTGCCTGACCACTGCCCAATCTGCATTGGCAGTGATATCAGGAGGGCGCCACTTCCGCATCAACACACCATCCTTGAGATAATACCCAACTGGAACTGCATCTATATCTTTATCAGGAAGGGCTCTCCTCTTTAGTACACAAATTTCAGGATCATTAGTTTGCTCCTCAATCAACCGCTTTCTGGACAGAGACAAGTCTCCAGACACATCAGAATCACCAGACCCATCCGGCTGGCTGAATAGAGAACTGATAAAAGTATCTGATAAGTCCTCAAACGGAGAAACCATAGTAGGCCAATCAGAGTCATGAGGCGAACCACCTGAGTCCTGACTATTCAATGTACTGGACGGCACCACATCATCTTCTTCTTTAGCCTTCTTGGCCATAGCACGAGTCACTGCGCAAGAAGGATACAGAGATGGGTCCTCATCCCCATCTTCAATGCTCGGCTGTGAAGTAAGATGTACAGGGGGAACTACTTTGCCCCCAGCCAGGTCATTGCCTAGCAACAGAGAAACACCCTTTATAGGTAGACTTGACATAAGTCCCACCTTTACCTGTCCTGTAACTAAATCTGACTTCAAGAATATAGAGCGCAGGGGTACAGATACAGTCCTCCCTTCAATACCTTGTACAAGTATGAAATCCCCTGAAGCGGTCTCATCACGTAACTCCAAGGAGTCCATCAACAAAAGTGACTGAGAAGCTCCGGTATCCCTTAGGATATATATGGGGACAGGAGTAGTATGCTCATTCAGAGCCACAAATCCCTCTGACACAAATGGAAGAAATTCCTCCCTCACAAAGTCAGCTGTATCAGGCTTTTTAGCCCCACAAGAAGCAGGTAATTTAGCAGATCGGTTATCTACTACAGGGGTTTCTAACCTTGTTTTCAGGCATTTGGTTTGGTATCCTTTTCTTTTTCTTTCTTAGCTTTAAGGAACCAACAGTTAGTTGTAACATGACCAAATTTCTTGCAATAACTGCAAACTAGACCACTTTTGTCACGGTCAGCTTTCACACTTTGATCAGACCTGTTACTGGATTTCTGAGCACCATCACCAGATTTGTCTTTGTCTTTGGGTGAGGAATCTTGGGTATCACCATAACCCTTTTTCTGAAATTGGGACCATCTATTATTACTGCTAGACTGAAATTTGGACTTATGTGTGAGAACATATTCATCTGCAAATTTGGCAGCTGATTGCAAATTCAGTGCTTGCTTCTCATTAAGGTAGGTTTTAACATCATCTTTAACACAGTTCTTGAATTCTTCAACTAACACCATCTCTTTTAGTGAGTTGAAATCATCCTTGACCTCCATAGAAGTACACCAGCGCTCAAAGCAAACCTGCTTTTCATTAGCAAATTCAACATAAGTCTGATTTTCAGATTTCTTCAGACCTCTGAATTTCTGTCGGTAAGCCTCTGGAACCAACTCATAAGCTCTCAAAATAACCTTTTTGACAACCTCATAATCAGAGGAATCATCTGCAGACAAAGCCGAATAGGCTTGTTGAGCTTTACCCTTGAGGACAGTTTGCAACATCAGAGGCCAGTGTTCCTTTGGCCACTGGCAACTCTTTGCTACCTTTTCAAAACACTGGAAATAGTTGTCAACATCCTTTTCCGAAAATGGAGGCACCAGTTTTACCTCCTGGCTAGCCCGAAATTTATTTTCAGTTTGAATTTTTATTTTTAGTTGCTCCATTTGGAGTCTTTCTTCTCTATCGAATTTCTCTAATTCAAAATCTCTCTGTCTTGCAAATTTTTCTAACTCAAATTCTCTTTGTTTTTCTTTTTCTTCCCTCTCAAATTCTCTTTGTTTCTCTTTTTCCTCCCTTTCTTTTTCTCTTTCCTCCCTTTCTTTCTCTTTTTCCTCCCTTTCTTTTTCTCTTTCCTCCCTTTCTTTCTCTTTTTCCTCCCTTTCTTTCTCTTTTTTCTCCCTTTCTTTTTTCTCTTCTCTTGCTAATTTTTCCAACTCAAACTGCCTTTGTTTTTCTTTTTCTTCCCTTTCAATCTCTATCATTTTTAATTTAAGTTCCATTTCTATATTTGGATTTTCCACTGGAAACTGTTCCAGATCTCCTGGTGCAAACACATTTTCATCAATGTAATATTCAACTATCTCTCTAGCCAGTCTTGCTTTTCGCATGGCTGGTTTCACCTCTGTCAGCTCTAAATGTCTGCAAATTTCTAGCAGTTCTGTCTTTTTAAAAGACTTCAAAACCCCTACGGTTGGTGATGCCAAGAAATCATCCATTGCTGTTGTCAATATATATCTAGGAAAATTCACAAAAACAATTTCACAATTTGGAATGTTAGATTTTCAATAAATTACTCACACAATGGTCTATCCCGGACCTTGAGCCCCCAATTTGTTATGGCCCCAATTTGTTATTAGATTACAACACAACAGCAACAGCAAGGGATGACAGACACAGTTTTAACAACTAAAACACATTTAATTTTTAACAAAGACAATAACTAAACTAAACTGACCAAGATTGAATAAAAAAAAAACAGAAATAATTACTGTCCCTTTTTGTGGGGTGGCTTGGTGATGTCCTGGATAATGAAAATGCTCAAACACAGGCAAAGAAATCCACAAAAGAAACGTCACAGGTCTTGAACAGAATGGCAGGTCTGGTCATCTTCTTGCAATTTCTCCTACTACTTTACTGTCTCAATTCTTTTCCTTATATACTCTTTTGCAGACCCCACCCACATTTAGACCTCTTTTTTTTAACTTTCTGAGACTTGCCCCAGACATGTTCAGGACATGTCTAAACATGACTCCAGTCTGAGCTTAACAAAAAAAAGGTAAATACTGCCATCTAGTGGCCTATATTCACATTACAGAGGTTAATTGAGCCACCAGCCAAGAAAATCCGTTCTCTCGTCTGAATGTAGTGACAGCTCAAGTGCGTTGTTAGACGCACAGCTGAGTGATAACAAGGAAAGTAATTGCCGTGAAGTCAGCGAAAGTTCCGGATTTTTTGCAGATTGTCATCCTTGCGGAGTCACATCAATTATATCAACATAGCCAACAGGTAATCACTTTGTCATTCGTTGATTATTATGTGTCATGCATTGGCGGTGGCCTGATAGCAAACCGTTTAAGAGAAATTATACAGGAAAGGGCGATGTTACTGAAGGCCTTCCCGACATCTGACGGCACGCCACTGATCAAAAGTGGTATATAAACTGTGAGGACCAACAGGCAACGTGACGTTAAAGCGAGGAGCTTGACAGAGATGGTGTTCGTTGGAAGGCTCAACGGGTGCGGTCTATAATTTGGCTAACTTAGAAAGATTTTCGCGATTAGCTTTTTCACTTTTCAGTGAAAAAAGGGGGGGGGGGGGGGGGCGCGCCCCTGTGCGCTCCCTCTTGGATTTGCCACTGGCCTAGAAAAATAAAGCCTTGGTCACGTTTTACGCTACACAATGAAAGCTACCAAAGTACGAGTAGTGAGAGGGGGTGAAAAAGGAAATGTTTACAAGGAGAGGGAGACTGTGGGTGGGGACAGGACACTGTCACAGAGCTGGTTCACGTTAACCATGCTTAGCTGCTGATGATGCAGATAACAGCAGGATATTCAAACACCTTGCTTCAAACACTGAATTGGAAAAGTGGGGTCAAGTGCATAATCAGTGCAGGTACAGGTGATACAGGATCACAATGGAG
Organism: Gymnothorax reevesii; assembly: GCA_029721435.1. Taxonomy (NCBI): domain Eukaryota; kingdom Metazoa; phylum Chordata; class Actinopteri; order Anguilliformes; family Muraenidae; genus Gymnothorax; species Gymnothorax reevesii. The sequence continues at coordinate 32,167,822 of CM056590.1, forward strand.
GTAGATCTTTTTTTGTTTTCCCCTAAATATAGGACCTTTACCACACTAATATAATGTGACATTTCTCAAACGACACAAGCATTGAAAGAGAAAAAATGGCACTTTACTGAATATTCTTTACTTAAAACTTATCATAGGAAACATCAATTGGCTTTTATATGTTTTTCAGTCATCAAAAAAAAAAAAAAAAAAATTGGCATAAAAATATCGGCCTTGCATAATGTTGATTATTCTCACAGGACTTGCAGAGGTGTTTTCACATTCTCCCAGCATCTAAAGCTGGGATGTCAATCAACATCCCCAGGGGGCCCTGATGTGTGGGTTCTAGTGGGTTCTTTCCAATCATCGGCACCTAGAAAGCACAGAGCACGGAATCAGTGGCCAATCAATGAATGAATTGCACTGAGAGCCCCCTGGAAATGAGCCGACTGCAGGCCTCAAGGACTGTAGTTTGTCTATTGTGATAGAAAGAGGTAAAGTGTTTCGTGTTTCCAATCACTGTTTTCAAATTTATTTTACCACAACCACATTCAGTTCATGCCAGACCAAAGGAGGTTCCACTCGACTCCGTGAACACAACAATTTAACAAAACAAAATATTTCACTAACTGCACGGAAGAGGTTTGTCAATTTATTTTCCTCCTTGTCCTTCCATATATTGCAGCTCAAGCAATGTATGTTTTAACCTGGACACCAATAATTTTGTTATATTTTGATTGCAAATACAAACTAGATTAATCTTTCAAAGGAGTAAAACCACCACATTTTTCTCAATTTCCACAACAAACAACTGCAGTACATGATACAAATGATCAGAAACATCTACAAAAAGTGAAATTCTGGTAACTAATAGTAAATAGCTAAACCCTATACCTTAAAAACAGTCTCAATCCTTCAAAGTATGCTGAACATGCAATTTTTAGAATGAGTGTCATGGGACATAAGTCCATTCATTAAGAAGGTCAAGCTCTAGTTCTTTGAGGTATGAATGTGCTAGAAATGTAGCTCACACTCCGCACTCCAGAACTTCCATCAAGGTTCAAGAAATTTGTCCTTCATTTTAGGTAATTTTGACTATCTTGCCAATGGGGTAAGTAAATTTCACTTGTCAAGTTAAATTTGCTTACCCCATTGGAAAGGTAGTCAAAATAACCTCAAATCAAGAAAAAATTTCTTGTCTTACTGAGAAAATTGTGATAGAAATAAATGTTTTAAGTCTTAAAATAAGTAAATTTCCCTTTCTTGAAAATCACTTTTTGCATTGAAGGCGGTTGGCACGCGTAGTGGAAACTCGACCTGGTTTAATCAACGCTGCTGAATCTGTGATGCAAGTTAACAACTTCACATCTTTCTCAGCCAACCACAAATATATATATATATATATATATATATATAATGCTTCCGTTCTATGCTCAGTAAAGTCGCTTGCACACTGGACGTGAAACAAATTTTTCGCACGACTGATTACAGTCAAAGTCAACACAAAGTCAAATACACGCGTCTGTTTATTTTTCTGTTTTCTTCTTTTGAAGATAGACAACAGTCTTTACTCGGTCTCTCTTTTGAAAATTTGTCTGATGGATCGAACAGATTCACGGTTTATTTCCACATCAGAGATAAAATAGTGCTTGTAGTCAGTGACCAAATCAATTCCATGACCATTGACATTGAGAATTAAATATCGCATGCACTATCAAGACTGTCCGACGCGAAATGCAAAATACTCCATGTCCGGATGACAGCAAAAAGTAAAAGTATTGATTTGAGAACAGATTTATAATGAAATAAAGAATCGAAATATATCACCAACAAACAGAACATCCAAGAAAGATGGCCCGCAAATAAATCGCAGTGTTCAATGGATGTTCTGTTTGTTTTTAAAATGTTTCTTTTTATTCTTTATTTCGTTATCAATCTGTTCTAATCGTCCCCTTTTTTTCTCTCTTTTTGGCTGTCAGACACGGAGTAATTTGCATGTACATTTCGAGAGGCATTGTGCATTTTCCCGCGCCAATGTCGACTCACTTTATTAAGCAGAGCTTAAACAGAAACATTCATTGAAATTCTAAGTATTCATCTTGAAGAACTGGGCCCTCTAATCAAAACATTCACGTTTAATATCTAAAATATTCAGTAGATATGAAGAAATGAAAAACAATAATCGTCTGTTGGACACTGAGTTATATTCAAACCATCCGACCGTTGGACACAGAGATATATTAAAACCCTGTCTGACTTTCGGACACGTGGACATTGCGTTCAACGCAGCAAAGCATTCTGTCGTGCAAAAAATTAGTTTCGCGTCAAGCATGCAAGCGGCTTAATACTAATATTATTGTCACGTAGGTTTTATCGTTTTTAGGGGGGGTAAAGAATACAGCCTGATTGCCATGATCTTGTACTGAGTTAAGATCACATATTGAAAATAAATGTGTAACGTTTCTTGCATTGTTGTCTATGCATGTTAATCCCCATGTTAATTTTAAGCAGCAACAGGGTGTAATAATAGGAACACGCTATCCATCATTTATTTTCCCAATGATGCAGGCAGAAGAAATAAATGAGCAGCCGTCATATTTAATTCCAACTTGATAAGTTTGAATGATCTGACGTAGTTTTGTTTTGAAATGCTATTCAAGTTTGCTAATGGTAATAATTCGCGAATGCCCACGCTAGCCAGATAACTCATATTCGTAATGTTTAATATAGACCTAAGAGGTGCAGAAAACATGCCTGAAGCAGCAAAGTAAAATGCAACATTAACGCATCATGCAGATATAGGACAGAGGCTTCTACATTCCAACACATTAAAGGTGAGGAGTTGAGCTCATTTGATTGGTGAAGGTTTGACTTGGCTGTGTTATACCCAAACACGCCTTCTTTGCCACTTGTGGCAGTAGGAGGGACTGTGGCGGGACAGAGGAGTACTTGCACCAGGCTGCATCGGGCACAAAATTGTTACATACGCCTGGACACACCCCGTTGGCACTGCGTACCCCCCATTTGCCGCGCCTGCGCTTGGTCTACGAATTTAGAGCCTTACTCGCCTAACAATGTGCTGCTGGTAAGACCTCTTTTAAACAGCCTTGTGCTGCTATTGAGCATTAAAATTCATGGAAGTCACTGTAGATACTATAGATAATGGTGGTATAGATGCATCAAGGTTTCAGACATTTTTTTTTACAATATTATACTTCAGAAAACAAGGAAGATGGAGGTGGACTAGTTGGAGTGCAGGTATCTTGTACAGTTGGAAGAAATGGCAGATCCATTGAGTGAATAAGAGGCCACACTTTTAGGAGGACTCTGTCTCTTTAAGGCTGGGGCAGTTCAGCTTTCGCCCCAGCTGGGGCCTGACTCTCTCAGGTACCCCTTACAGGCTGGGAGTGGAATGGATGGGGGGAGGGTTCTGGCACTCGACTGGATCTCCCAGGATGCATTGCTCCCCCACCTGCAACCTCCTCTTCGTGAGCTAGTTAGAGGATGCTTCCCAGAGTAGAATACTTGGAGCGTGCTTAGGAGAAGACTAGGAGATAATTAAGAAACCATGCCATGACAAGTAGCACCAATATATGAATGATATATATGCAAAGACACTGAGTTGGATGCTGAAGTTGCATTTTAATTTACATTTTTCTCTTGAATTTAGGAAAGCAGCATAATTTGTGTGTTGTTTTGTCAATAATAATAATAATAATAATAATAATAATGATAATAATAATAATAATATCAAAGGTGGCTTGTTGCCACCCGACCAGTGTCATCTCCAGCAATGGAGCTGAATTAGTTTATAATAATAATAATAATAATAATTTTCGAATTGATTGCGGATATAAGAAATGTATGAACAACTTAAGAGTAATAAAAAGTACAGCATTAGTTACTGGAGAGATCACATCTGCAGAAAGATCACTGGCGTCCAAAATTGGTGGCCAATGGCATCAGCAGTGCACTGTCATCTCAGTCATCCCATCATTGCTCATTCATGAGTGGAAAAGCATAAAGTATTTTAACTGCAGTCAGAAAATTGCTGTTTAAATACTGGAACAAAGAAACGATTATTTACCCCATCCTTTGTTTCATTTGTTTCTAATTGGGAAAAGGCTGGAGGGCACTAAGGAAGACCAATGAACTATGAAGGGAAACTCAGTCGGCAACCGCTGCACTCACATGCCTTCTCATTAAGGATATTTTAAGCACCACTCAAATCATTTTGTAGAAATTACATAGCATTAACAAATTTTAATTTTACATTTTTACATTTTTTTTTGTAATATTTTTAGCAGTATACGTCAGCAGGAGAAAAGCAGTACGTTCCAGCTAAATTAGTTTTTCAATTCATAGCCAGTCACTGGAAAAGAAAGCTCAGATAGGGAAGGCGATAATGGAGAGGCTGCGAGGTGGCATCTTACTCTCCAGCGGTGAAGGTGATACCGTGACTCAAATTGCAAATGAGCATCAGTGTATTAGATAGTAAATATACATCACAATGAAAGAGACTGGAACATTGCCATTTTTTCCACAGCTTTTGTATAAAGCGCTTTGTTGTGAAGACCGACTCGCCTCTGCATTGTCTTTTTGTAATCACTGCGGGCAGACTATGGGTCCCTATGGGGGAAGCTGTGGAGATGGAGGTATTTTCACCCATGCAAGAACAGACCTGGATTTATCATTTCCCCACATCTTTGCTCCACGGGTGGCTGAGCACAGTGCTGGAGGATGGGGCTTAATGGGAATGAATTAATTAATGGGCCTCCCCCTCTGGGCTACTACTCCCAGATTGTTCCGGAATTGCAGAGGAAGAAGCCTTCTCCATATGAAAGAGACTGAGAGACTGAGAAAAATGGTGGTGTGCGAGAGAGCACCGTCGCAGATAAAGGACTTATTTTTGACTGGAGTGAACATCTGAGCCACGCTGAGTGGAGGACAACGCATCTTACTGCGCACTGTTCGGAGAAGCTGCAGTGCTATCTGCCTCACCATACTGCCCATCTCCTGGGAGACCGGGGCAGATAAGTTATTCAATTAAAGGTGCGTTATTGACTGGCCACCTCTGAGAGCTGACGCTGATAAGATAGCGATTTAACCAGCTCGGCATTCCTCCGTACCCCCCCACCCCATCACGTCCCACTCTGAGGACTGTTACAAGGGAATGGGAAGGAGGGGCGACACAATGAAGTTGGATGACTGATGTATTATATATGCCTTCTCCAGTGTCGACTGACCCAGACAAAAGTCTCCTTCTTAAGAAGTTGCTGGTGGGGTCAGGGTTGTGCACAAAATTTAAGTATTGAAAAATATTGGAATGGAACATTTTGGTACAGTACAGATAAAAAATACACACGCATGCACGCGCACACACACACACACACACACACACATGCAAATTAGTAAATAATTTTTTTTGTAACTTAAAGGACCAAAAAGTCACTTTTGCATTAATGTCCTTTTTTCCACACCCTCTAAACCCAAACATTTTATGATCCTGGAACCAAATGCAGAGGGTACGGTTAACTACCGAGTATTTACTAACTGTAATATCGTAATAGAAGATGGAAAGGCCATGCCCAGAATTTTAAAGGGTGACTCTAGCTTAGTTAGTCAAAACTGATGAGGGTAGAGGCGTGTCCGCAGTCAGGCCAGTGGCTGTCTCAGGGCAGAAGCGAGGTGGAGAATCCCACTCGCAGAAGCAGAACTGTTTGACAGAGGAACCAATTTTTCAAAATGTGCTCTGTCCCATTGTAGTGATTCTGAGTATATTGCAAAAAACATTTCCAGATACTTCCTTTTCAAATACTATGAACTATGAACTACTATGAAATGACCATCTAGAGCAAATGTTAATAAATGTCCCATTGCCAAAAATTTAAATGCGCAAAGTGAATTCATTGCAAGTTTCAAAAGTTCTTCAAGGTTCAGGACTTCATTTTAAAAAAACCACAAACAGCTGGACTATTTAATTACTTTTTCATGAAAGCTGCATTTGACAGTATTTTCTTTTTTGTTAACTTTATTTTATCAAAATATCTTTTAATTAGTATCATCTCTCCACAGCAACAGTGCTTAATTATAAATAAATTAATTATAAATCAACTGATGATCCATGCAGATAGGATCGACCATTTGCTATGTATCAAAAAGCTTCAAAGTTTTGTTCAATCATTTTTATTCAAGCTACAATAATGAAACATGAAATTCAAACTTTTTTGTATTAAGTTTTCACAGGGACAAATCTTCCTTGTAAATGTTTACTGTGATGTAATTTCACTTCGTCAGAAGCAGAACACATCGCTTCATAAAAGGCCGTAGCGCTATCAGGAACATCAACACATTTGAGGATCTTCTTCATGTCTTTCGCTTTTTTATGGTCGGAGATGATGAAACTGCGTGCTATGACTGCGAGATGGGAGCAGAGTCCCCACACCGCACAGCTAATGCTGCTCGAACTGAGTCCATTTTTTCTTTTTTCTGATTAGTGAAAGTGGACTGAGCTCATATTGGAAAAATAGAGGACGTTTACATTCATGATACGACTAGACCTAGTGTGTAATGCAGCATTAAGAACCTTGCTAATATAAAACTATATATATTAGGCCTATAGGTATGTGCTAACGCCAATATATCAATTTTTAAAAAATGGACAGAGCACATTTTGGAAATTCACTCTTTAAATATGGTTTAGTAACTTCAAAGAGGCTTTCTAGGGGTGCTTCTGATATTCATATACAGTAAGTAGATAGTCAGACACATGCTGATAGTTGGTGGAGAACACACATGCACACAACAACAACCACACAAACTCACAAATATTCATACATACATGAAACATATGGTGCTATTGTCTCTTGGACTGGATATGGTACGATTTTAGAACAGGTGACTTGACAAACACAGATCCTCATGTCTTCAGACAGTACAGTTGGCCGACCCACGAACGACAGATAGTGGCGCTTCAATCTCTAGCTGTGAAGAGGATGTTGGAGCTGAGAGGAGATGGAGCCTCATCTGTTGTGCAGAGAATACAAATAGGTCAGCATTGTGAAGGCGGGGCAGCCAGGGCGTGAGCCTCTGCCAGATGAATTCCTCTGTCGCTCTTGATATCGACGGCCATCTGGTGTAAATGTGGGAACGTCACAAGTGATGTCTGGGGAGATACCTCGGGAGCTGACAAGAGCATGCAAAAAAACACTGATTCTGTGCACCCACTGTATTGCTTACATCTTTCCTGTGTTTGAACTGCAGGAGGTTCTGTTTGGCGACCACCGCTGCCATACTGTAAGTGTCATCATCCACTGTCACGGGATTGTGGTCAGCCGTGCCTCTCGGCAAATTTTCAAAAGAGAGGTCAAAGTGGAATTTTTAGACATCGCCTGGAGCAAGGTACCCGCAATCATACTATAATTTGAGGAACGTTTGTCTGTTTGTCTGTCTGTTTGTTCCCCTACTCTTCCGAGGTCCTCTGACGGATCTTCACCAAACTTGGTGGGTCTATGTAGGCTGTCCCTGGAATTGTCCTTGAGGGGTTAGTTTTTTGAAAGGTCAAGGTCACTGGGGTCAAAGGTCAATTTTTCGCACGCCACGGGTAATTCACTAGTTAAGAATAAAGAGGTGGGTATATAGAGGCAAGAAAAAAGTGGTTTGACATCTTCTCCAGTGGTACTTAATGCCCTCTCTACACCGACTGATCACCTCATTTCTCATTTACAATCACTCAGAGCCATTATTAAATTACATTCACACCAGTGATTCCTAATAAGTGCAGTGGGATTCAATGAAGTCGTGGGATGCTGCGGTTTCAATTTGATATGTGATGCTTGATAAATACAGTATGTTATGCATTATTTTATTCCTGTTCTGCTCTGCATAGATATTGTTCAATTTTTATTATTTTTTTATTACCATATTCCAGAAAAAGGGAGATGCATAGCGCAGTAGTTAAGTGTGCTAGACTTAGGACCGAAAAGTCTTGAGTTTGAGGCCTGGCCACAGTGTGTTCTTGGGCAAAAGACTTCACTCCCACAGTCCTTCACTCCACCAAGGTGTACAACTGCGTACCAGCAAATAGTCAGGGAAACCTGATTAAGAGCTGGGAGAGTAACCTGCGATGGACTGGTATCCCATCCAGGGAGAGCAGCAATACTCCTATTCGCTTCATGAGGCAGAAAACAGTGTTAAGCACCAGCCTGATGAACCACTTGCCTTGGAATACAATTACTTTCTATATTCCAGTGAGATAATTTGGATGTATCGGACAGGCGGTTGTGTGTTTCTTATCTGAATAATGATTAATCATAATGCTGCAATTACTGAGGACAGAGTAAATGCGAGAGTAGGTCAATGAGGTCTTATCTTACAGAACATATCCTGCAATATGAATATGCGCAATTACACACATCTTTATCCCCGTTCAATCATTGTGATTTGCATATATACTGAGAGTTGTAAAATAAAGCATTTTTATAGACTGCTCATCCATTTACATCAGGCAGGCGACCTTGACTCACATTACAGGCTGGGTGATATAGCTTGAGCGTGCTTTCGCCATTCTACATAAATTGCCTCTGTAAATCTAAACATAATACTCCTGAATAATAATAATAATAATAATAATAGCCAAACATCTATGGAATGTATGTTAAAAATTTAAAAGGAGGGTTTTGGGGATTAAATGATATCGGATATGAAAAACTGAGAGCACAGCCCTTGAAAAAGGGTCTGGTCTATACACTGACTGACTGAAAGTCAAAGTTGAAATTACCCTGCTTTTCAATCATTCAACTAACAGGTGCCCAGACCTGGAAACAACATTTATTTAATGAATTCATGAGCCCGGGCAATAAATCATGGCTCAGAAGATTAACATCCTACCAAAAATTAAATTTTTTTTATCATTATCATAATTTTTTTTAATTTACAAAGTGTCATTGTGGTCCATAGTAAGCCAGCAGTTGAGAAATGCAGTATGGTGCCATCACAGCCATTATGTTGTGTTGGAATCTGTGAATAGAAATAATAATATTCAGCTTACAGGTTGCAGATGGTCGTGTACAGACATCAATTGTAATTGTCTCCATGATTACATAAACCTAAAGCTGTGTAAGCAAACGCGGACAGATTCCTGCCAAAATTTATGGTAGTCACTTGGTTATATGCGATGTTCTCTGAGCCTTCACTAATTGCAAATTGAGAAAAAGCAGTGCGTCCGGCGCTAGCACCCATGCACTTCATGAAATGCTCATTTCGGTCCCAAGGTCTCTCCTCTCCGGTGCCATGCATGTCCCGTTGCTGCGATTATTTTAACTGGTGCCAGCAAATTGCTGTGACCTCTTTAATCTGGCCCTGTGAAGAGGGGGCCCTCCACTTCTCCACAGTCCCTTTTTAAAGCAGAAAAGTAGCTAGCGAAAGCAATGCTGTTGCCATGGCTACCTGCTGGCAGCCTCCGCTATGTGTGGAGAGCCCCCCACAATAAACAGCACTGGCTGTTCCCTACCCAAGCCTGTGTGGGAGGGGTGGGTGGGAGCAGTGAGGTGTGGTGTGCGTTGGGGAGGGCTGGTAGGCTGCTAGGAAACATGGAGGGGTCTCTCAGCTACAAGAGAGACTAAGCCGAGGCTGGCCAGAAAAAAACAAAAAAAAAAAAAACGATCAACTGGGAGCATTACAGGCCCTCAGTATTATCTCACCCTGCCTAAAAAGTTTTTTTTTTTCTTTTACTTGAGCAAAAGGAGGGGTTGTGACTTAGCGAGCCATTCCTGTGTCAACACCATCAGTGCTAATGCGTTATAAGAGTGCTCTTGATGCCCTCGGATTCTACGTGAAGTGATTTCACTTTCTCGGCAATCGTTTTCGCTAATGTGAATGCTAATAAAGACTTGTTGCCCCGAACAGTGGCCTCCATGCGGTATTTTGATCTCTCACAACACCTCATAAAATATATTGCTAGTAGTCTGCAGCTGAGTCAGAGGAAAAATGTGAAGACATATGGCTATGATAGCTTCAGCAGTTTGCGCATGAAAATTTTATATAAAATGTTCACCACTTCTTTTGCATTGAGTTTCAGTTAATGGTAATTAATGGACAGGTTGTTATTATTATTATTATTATTTTTCTTCTTCTTATTATTATTATTATTATTATTATATAATAATGAGATAAGCTATGCCTTTTTTGCTAAATGTTATCATGAGACAGATGATGAAAAAAACATTTTGACAGCCCTCATTTGCTGAAAATTTAATGGAGGTTTTACAACCGGGGGTTTGTTTCCCAAAATCAGAGATGCTTACTTACATAGTTGGACCCACTGAATGTGAATGGACAAACTATGTAAGTTTCTATCTGACTAACTATTAACAAACAAGGATGGATGGAAAGACACAGGGAAACCATGCGAAAAGAGAAGAAATGAGTTAGTAAAATGAGACGTCTTTTCCGCTGAAGCGCCATGTTAGGTGACGTTAGTTTCTAATGACAGCGCTCAGCGGGATCTGCTGCCAGTGTCTATTGTTACCTGACAAAGTCATGGCTTTCAGCTGAAGCATGGCTTCATCTGGGAAGGCTGCTCTTGTATATCCTTGCTCATGGATCCTCCCTGCTCCCTACTCACTTCTTGCAGCACACATAAGACCTTTGAGACAGCCTGCAAGATGGTGGATGCAGAATAACTTCAGGGTCACGCAAGCATTTAGGAGCGAGGAAATATCAAATGAGAAAATTAAGATGAACTCCATGTCCACATGATATACAAAATGTGCCTCGTATTCTAGGACTGAATTCAGTGCCAACTGCTGTGGGTAGGCTTTCAGGGATAGTGCCACCATGCAGGCGCGGCTTCACGTGTGGGCCTAACGGGCCAGGACCCACCCACTTGCACAACTGGCCCACCCCAAGGTTTCCACTGGCGCTCATCATGTTATCCATCAGCTAAGAGGAGAGAATTACTAGCAGCAGTCACAGTGGCGAATGTAGTTGTTTTATGACAAATAAAAATTCAAGGACAAACAGTGGTGTCACCTGAGCAGGGTATTCAAGGCTGTAGACCTGAAATATTTATTTATTTATTTTTTTTAGCTCCAAGAAATTCTCCACTTTGAGCTGTTCATCATAAGGTAACTGAACGTCAGGCACGAAAGACCTATAAAAGATGTTTTATTACAGGAAAACACGCCCAAACGCTATCTTATTGGCTGACACGTCTCTGTGGAGTTATGTCAAATGCTGATCTCAAGTAATCACTCAGTGTGTGAAAATGAATATGTGCAGATTTTTTATTATTATTTTTTTTTTAACCAGTAAAACGGTTGAAGCTGGTGCGCAAACTTCTACTCATGCTGAATCAGGAATAGGAGGTATATAAATATTTAGCCTGCATGAGTCCCATGTTACGTGAAAGTGATATGAGCAGAGCATAAGCTATAGCCTACAGCTAACGTGCAATGTGCCTTCCCTTGGCTAGTGACGTCAAACTAGCCGTCTCGATTTAGGAACAGAATTTGGTAACGAAACCCATTTTCTACGTAGCGCTGGTTCCTATATTTGAATTTACTGGACATAATTGCAACGCAGACTTTGGTGCCTCATTTCTGTGCCCCTACCTGTGCCCGCTGGGGCAAGGAAACAGATGTTAAGCCCTAAAGGCAAAAGAAATGAGTAAGCAAGCAAAATGAACTCAGAGCGGTCATATTATTTCTGTGCTTTGTCATCTCAAGAAAAAAAAATGTGTGGAGGTAAACGCATATTAAGTGCGTTAAATAAATTACTAGCTAATGTTACCTTTAGGTTGTCTGTCCTTTCCATTTTCAGTAAAATGGAAACGCATTTGCTTCCTCACTGACACCAAGTGCATCGTTAACCCCAGCTGCAGAATCCTCGACTGGTTTTCTCACGCTGTTTTGGAGATACTTTATTATGCATACGAAAATAAAACAAAGAGGTAAATGTGTCTATGAGAATTGTAAATAAATAATTGTAAATTGTAAATAAATTTGTCACCGTAATTAAAGAATTTGGCTTTTCGTAGACCTATGTGTTTATTCAGGCAATCGCCCAGCATTCAACGGGGGCTACAGTAATAAGTCAGTGGCCAGGTGTGTGGAGGACGCGTAACGGCGGTATAAAACGGAGATGCAGTCACTAGCTGCGTTTACATGGCTCCAAAAATCCTACTTATAATCGGATTGACAGGTTAGTCAGATTCAAAATCTCTCATGTAACCACCTTAGTCGATCCGATTCACCGGATCGGTTTAAATTTTCGATTGGACTGAAAGAGGTAGTCTATGCCGATTGATAATCAGCTTGATGCCGCATATAAATGGCTGAACAAAGTGGATTCGGCTGATGGATTGGATTATTCGTTCCCTGGTACTACGTAGGAGTCGCGTAATGACGTTCGCGGGGAAAGTGAAAACCTTTTGCGCATGTCAAAGAAACTGTAATCGGTTTGAAATGGGGCCATGTATACGTGGATTGAACGTGGATCGCTTTACTTAGCGTTCATGTATACAGATCAAATTAGATTGATTTAATCCGTTTGATTTCAATCAGATTGAGTTTACAATCCATGTAAACGCAGCTAATGTCTAATTTCATCGTTATAAATGTATTTTCGATTGAGACTGGTGGAATCTAGAAATCAATATTGGCAAGACAGGAGGTAGAGCTGAAAATTCCCCGAGTGTCTGAATTGTCTCAATGTCGTCTTCGAAGTGTGAACAGTCCTTGCTGCAATATTGTGAATTGACAGCGCAGTGTGTCAATCTCTCTCGTCTTGAAAGTTAATCTAGCTCACCCAGCAGTCGATGTCACTCTGGTTGCAATAAACAAATAAATGATAATCCAGCCAATTTATTCAAACAAGATGGCTGTTCTTTAGAAAGAATCAAATATAACCAAGTTTGTTGAATGGATGAACTGTTTTACCCTCCGCAAAAAGTAAACATAGTAGGTTTGGATACAGCTTCATTGTCACACGATTTGAGCAATACCCGCTTAGGAAGCTTTTGATAAATACAAACTGTCGCCGGTAAGAGGTTATCTCAACTAGTGATATTACTGCTGATACTAAGGCTCTGAAGCAGGGTTTTTTCTGAAGCGCTGTGCCGGAGCTTGCTTCATATCGGCAAAAACCTTGTGACTGATGACGTTAAAACCACTTCACTTCTTCATTCAGACTGAATCAGCTGACTGGTTTGGTTCGATAGGCGGAGCTTTCAAACATTAGCGCGATTCAAATGTACATATTTAAGATAAATGAAACAGAGTTCTGTTATTATTATTTTTGAATAAAAATGTCTATGAAAAAGTCACCCAAGCATACCCAGTTTACACCAAGCACAATCAAAAAACATAATAAAGTACATTGTTTTTTGGACAAAGCAAATATTTACAGGATTCAGTGAGGTTGTGGATGTAATTAATGTTATTATGATATAATATGAATTACTAAGGTAAAGAGGAAAACAACAGACACATGTAATATAGAGTTCAGCTTTAGTTAAGTGTTTTTCACATACAACAAAACTCAAAGTGCACACTCAAGATGCGTCAGCGTCACCTTTGCAAGGCTGTACAATAATTTCTGCGCCAGCAAATGTCACCCACGTGCTCAATGAATGAAGCTTCAAGTAGTGAACCAATTTCCAATACAATGGTCCAAAAGGGTTGAAAGCTTTATAAAGCCTCGTTTGGCCATCTTATATCTCAGCATCAAAAATGTGTTAGTGAAAGATAAAAAAAATTTCAGTCATCAACCTGATGTGCTTGTCAACTTCCATGACAAGATATAGGTCATTTCTGTGAGCAAACAAGCACGGCAACCCATCCGAGGAAGGCAAACAGTAGCCTATTAACATCTGGAGCTAGAAGGCCCACCCAAAATCGAAATCCTGGTGCCGCGCCTGCCAGCATGGTTGGGAGGGATCCTTGCTCCATTGCAGTGCGGTAACACCTACTGCACGTTCAGGTGTAGTTACCTGAAGCGTCCCTCAAGCCGATCTCCATGCAAGCTTCTTATTTGAGTTTGCACTCGAATATTTCAGCTGTGTAAAATTGTTTTTACAATTAGGAGGAACCTGTTAAGAAAATTCGTATCACAGTGGTATGCTGCGTAGGACGTATTCTCGGAGGGATTCGTGCATTTGAGTACTCTGTGTGTACGTGTGTTTGCCATGGAGATGCTTGAACTGGGCACTGATATGGACACTGAGGTACTGGTCAGGTTCCAGCTGCTCCCCCACTGTGACTGGCTGACCTTGGTACAGCTGGTGACAGTATTAGTTCCAGTTTTAATGCCTGCACTCCTCATGAGGGATGGGGGGGCCTCTGCTTGTGCAGGCAAGAACAGCCATCTAAAAGTGAAGAGCAGGAGAGGACAGATGTCTCGTCTCTCTCTCCACTCGAATGGCAGATGTACTGTTCTGCTGCTGAATTCAGCTATTTTAATGATGTCTCTTTCCCTCTTTCTCTTTGAAACATTTCCATTGACTGTCAGGGAAGACAGAAGAGGAAGAAGAAGAAGAAAGAAGAAAAAGAAGACAGCAACAAACAATGCACAAATACCATAAACAGTGGTATTAGGATGTATTGCATAATAAGTTGTTGTTAGATGTATTTCAACACAGCTGACAGCCAGGCTTTGTCTGAATGGGGATGGGAGAATGCTGCACTACTCTGAACTGGTGCTCTTCTTTCAGTTCGGTTATGATTGTTCTCACCATGTCATGCAGAGCAGCCCCCTTCTCAACCTCCTGTTCACCTAGCGTGAGTTCCACTGGGGCCAGTGCTCGACTCCCCTCAGTTTCCCTCCAGCACTAAATTTCTTGGGCTGTTTCTTAAAATACCTGCAAGTGCCACAATGCCATGTATTATACCAGTCCGAGGTCTGTTTCTGGTTACAACAGTCTCCAGATGTGTTCCAGCATTCTTGACAAAGCATCATTCCTGAAGAAATTGTAACAATACTTCTCACATGGTTTTTGATGATTCAGTCTTGCCGGTTCTTTTATTGTTCGCTCTCTCTGTTTTTTCTTTTTTACCACCACCTTTCCATTCTTTAGCTCTAGACTCTTATTCAAACTTGTCTTTACATTGCATCACCACATTTTTTTAACCACTGCAAGACATCAGTATTCTAAAACACGAGCCCCACCACAGTTTGTTTCTCTGCATAAAATTTCAGGCCTGGAGCATTCCTACTGAGCCTCCTGACGAGAGGTTTTTCCCTTCCTCAGTTAAATAGCAGATTGTTTCAGAATGTGTCAATTCGATTTCAGTTCAATGTGCTTAGTTTTTGGAAATAAGATAATTAATGTTAAAAAATCCATATCATGGGAATTCTCCATCCAAGAATTATGTTTTATAATATGCCTTGAGACAAATACTCAAATTGCATGATAAAATACAGGTTATTCGCTGCTTTCTCCTTTATGTAGCTGCATTGCATCCACACGACCCTTTCCTTTTATTGTTTCCCTTAAAATGATCAAAACATTGTGCCTATAATGAGAATCTGAGAGAAATTCCTGAGAGAATCTGAGATAAATCAGTAAATATATTGCAGTCCCTTAGTATTCAGTGCAATTCATTGTGGCAGAATAACGGAATAAGTAAATTATTTGTTCACGATAATAACTTTCTCAGCTTTTTGCTTTATGTCTTTCCAACATTAATAGATGTTCAAAATACTTTTGCTCGGCTCTATGTTTCATTTTCAATCTGTATTTGTTTCTTTCTTTTTGCAGTGTTTTTCAACGTGTCCAATGAAAAACAGAAATATAGCTGTGTAAGGACTTTTCCAATTGACTTGGCGACCGCATCATATCTGAGCATAGACCAGTAAACTCACTGTTACAGTTCCAACAAACTATCAAATTGTAATTGTCATATAGCTATGCACTGATATGCCACAGTCAAAAACTATGGTTCCACATCACTCATGTGCCATAAAAATTATGTATTTTTTTTTTAAACAAAGATACTATCCTTATTTTCGTCACACTTCAGCAAAGCTTTTCTTCATCAAGTATACCACTTATTCTTTTAATTTCCAGATTATCCATAACATACAAGTAAAATCTTGCATTTGGGTGCCTTTGTAGAACTTTTTAATAGCAATTTGAAAAGAGTATCACTCTCATTTTCATGACCCCCCCCCCCCCCCGGCCGCCTCCCTCCATTTTGGGCTGATGACGCACAATCGTCACTCAAATTCTCAGAGAAAAGGAAGGAGCAATCTATTACACAGCCGAATTGAGTATTTTGACTGCGGCATGACAGTAACAGTGTCATCTTTGTCACTGTCATTGGATGAGGGTGAAAGGGAAGACTGCAGTTCTTGGACGAGTGTTTTAAACCCTCCCACATCGCATGAGGCAGGTAGAGTGTTCCAAAGTGTCTTGAAGACGGACGCATTTTTGATCACAAAATGCCATTTTCTCTCAGGTGTGACCATGTAGCTTTTGGAGGTGGTTGCCTTGTGTGGTCTGAATGGTAAATGCTCTGCTTAGGCTTGCAGCAAAACACATTGGTACTCGGTCAGAGAGAGTGGGTGCAGCGTTTCAGTGTTGGAGTCCATCTTTTTCCTGGCCTTGGCTGCATGAAGTTCCCCTTGAAGACTATCATCAGGTCTATTTGGTGGGGCTAGCTCCAGTGAAGGCTGCATGGTGCACACACCTTGCATCCAATCAGCAACTGATTCGGTGTGGCTGCTAATACACTGTATGGCAGAACAGTACTCGCGCTAAAAGGTGTTAAGTGACCTACTGCTCATTTAGGCGTCTGTCAGTTGCACTCTGAATAGGCATTTGTTTGGATATCCTGCGCTCTCACTTCATGCAGGTAGCAAAACAGGACACAATAGAACGAAAAGCAGAGACAGTAGCAGAGTTTTCAGAACAATAAACAACAAACAAAGCACACAGACAGAAGGTCTAATGCTATTTTCACACAATGACGGGCAAAGCTACAAAAACGGCTGAGCGTCAGTTGCTACGTTGCCATCTAGATGCTGTTGAACTGTTGCTTATGCGCTTATTGACGCAGTTATAGGTTTGTGTGTATACTGTGTGCTGCTGATAAAAATGTGATTGTTATAGCTAAAAAGAGTGATAAAGACCTTGTGTTTTATGCCCAACATAATAATTGCATGAAGACTGAACTAGCTAAAAAGTGGGGTGTTTATTCATACTCTAACGACGACAGTGGATGGTATGATGCTCGGAATCTGAATGCGCATTTGTTGCTATTGCCCTGTAGCGCCATTATCAGTGCCTGTACATTGAGCTATGTGCTTTAGCATAACTAAATAAACTTTTGGAAAAAAACTATATTCTATCCTTTACATGAGATTATGATTTAATTAAAATGGTGAACATGTTGATGGATGTAGGCAGCATAACAAGTCTACAATTTAGACAAAATAGCCGATAATCTATAATCTACAATAAACAACGATTTAACAATATTTTTGCGACTTTGAATATGGGACTTAATATACAGTTAGCAATGTGTAAAATGCATTTTGCGACTGACCCATCAAGATTCCATGCCGCTGTGACAAAGAGGAATTGTTTGAAATGTACCTCCCCATTTACTTGCATCGCACCTATGAATATCAAAGAATATACCCTTTGTATACTTTGAAGCACCTATCCAATACTAGGCGTTTGTCATATCATCTATTTCTCAAAGTGGTTTGCCTTATTTTTGCAGATAAGTGTAAAAATGACTAATAGCTGTCACAGATAAATCACTGTCAGTTTATTTGGCACCAGTGTGGGTGTGTTACTTCTTTTTACTTCTCTAAATAGTATTCTTAATTAATACATTTCCATGGTTACTTTGTATGCCCCATTGGATCAGTGATTATATTAAATTATACATTATTATTATAATATTATTATTATATACTGTAAATATTTCCCATCTGTTTATAACATTGTGCAGCCCTTTTTGCTATTCATACTTCAATATCTAGAAGTTTGTACTCTTCAGAAGTTAAGGCACAACCCCGCATAATTAGTTCCTCATTAGTGCATGGTCTAATTTTTAATATTATTCTAATACTTCTCCTCTATTCCCATTACTAATATTCAAAAAACACTCATTGACCATAGACAGAATTTTTTTTTCCTTCATCAGCAATTTCCTACCCCTCTCCTTTATGAACAATGGAATCTTTTCGTAGATCAAAATTTACTGGCCTTGTTGGTTGCATGTTTTCATGCATTATGTCAATCATTGTTGGCAGCAACATTGTTTCTCTCTTGCAGAGACTTAACTCATTCCAGACAGAATACTTTTATATAAAATTGTTGCATTTGTATGGATTACTTTTCCCGAAAATTACACAATATAAAGTATTGAAGTACAGTTGGACTATTACTGCGATCATCAACTGATTTCTTGTTTTCATTGGACTGCGAATGGTCATCCACTCTGCTGGCACCGGCTTACCATAGGGAATTAGTTAATCTCTCCGGTGCATGTACTGAAATATTCCCCGATAGTCATAAATGATGAGATACTTTTTACAACTCCCACCATTGGGATTCAGCGCCTTAATCTATTTCGAATGTCTTTGCAGTATAGATTGTGCCTAGTCTTGTGTATATACTGTAGATTACAAATATTTCTCTGCCTTATCAAGTTTCTACACTGGTGTCAGATCATGTTACCCACACCCTCATGACGTGCTGCTCAGGGTACAATGACAGGGTGATAGCCGTCACCAGAAATCTCTATGGTCTTTCCCCAAGGGCCAAAGGCTAATATTCCCATGAGCTTATTACCACAGCACATGACCACAATGCCTTAAAACTGCCAAACACTTCATCCTTGGTAAGCAAGCCTGTGACCAAGCAAGCAAACTTTTTTTTTTTTCTGAAATGCCCATGTTTTCAAGTGAAGATCCATTGGATGAGAGAGATTTAAGAGTGATTTTCAGGTAAGTTCGGCCCCAACTAATGTTTGATGGAGCTATAAATTGAATCTTATCATAAGTTCAGTAGGAAGTTATTTGAATAGCAGCTGCTATTTGCTGCTGCAGTTAGGCTCATAGATATTTGGACATCAGCAACGTCATTAGTATTTTAGCTGTCGACAGTAAATTATTGGAGATGAAATTATATAATAATAATAATAATAATAATAATACATTTTATTTGTAGTGCCCTTTACATCCTAGGATCTCAAAGGGCTACATGTTAAAAACAAGAAACATCACAATAAAATTAAAATAAAGGGATATAAAACAAAAAAAGATAAGCGGTTTTATATATAAGAAATAAGACTTCAGAGGGAGGATATTCTGCTTCAGTCTGAGGGATAACGCAGAAATTGGGAGGATGGTGCAAAAAATTACAGCAATTTTATGATGTCATCTCTATGTTAGGGACCAAAATATTTGTTTCATAGCCAAGTGTGTTTATCCTGAATAATTTCATTTAAAAGTACCACAAAAAAGGTGAAAAGTTGATTTGAAGGACTACATTTTCTTTTGGGATTTGTTGCGTTAACGCTCAAAATGAAATCCGAAGCTCATTCAGAAAAGCAAGCCACATTAGGATGAGAAATGAAAAGAAATCCACCAAAGAAGAAAAGTTGTGATGAACCGAACTTTTTGGTATATTCATAAAATGAAAGTAAGCATTGGTGAGTTCAGGAATACAAAAATGTAAGGAAGGCCACAGATGACAGCTGTGACAGAACGAATTGAGCAATCGTCAATACAGAAAAAAATAGACGGATCTACACTGAAAAAATTGGATTGCAAAAAATTACCTTTGTAAAATTTTTTTCAGTTGAGAAAAACAAAAAAAAATTAGCTATAACAAGTTGATGCAATTCTTTTACTTTGATCTAAAGTCTCAATTTTTTTACTGTAGGTCCGTCTATTTTTTTGTGTACTGACGATTGCTCAGCTCTTTTCGCCGAAATTTCTTGCACTGCTGAGACTACCACACAACCAGTGAGCAGCTTGCTAGTATGTAGGTCTATTACATGCGCATAATAACATTAAATGATGGCTATCTTATCTACATCAGCACTTCTCCTGGAGTGCCACTCTTTTTGCATGTTTTACAGTTCTGAGTGCTCCAGCTCAGGTGCGTCAAATGATCAGCTCGTTACCCATGGAGATGCTTGAAAATGAGCGATAATGAATGGAATCATCCGTGCAAGCGGGGAGAGATATAATGCAAACGGGAAAGGTGGTACTCTAGGAGAGGTTTGAGAAGCACTGATCTACATCATCTGTGATTGTTGACGGCAAAACATGATAACAGTCACCTAAATATCGCGAAACTTCGAGAAAATAACTGTGGACCAGCTGAAAGCTTCTTAATACGGCCTCTATGCTTGGTATTGGAGGCCAAGTGTCTGTATCCACGCACGCTAAAGTAACTTTCCGCTGTTCCGCGAGACCGGAATTGACTCGGCCACCGAACTATCCCACACAGCAAACGTCCCAGTGTTAATTGAAGTCCAGTAGAGTTTATATGAGACCAGTTGGTCTCATATAAACTCTACTGGAGTTCAATTAACGCTGGAATTTTTGCAGTGCACAAAGCATCGGAAATGGGGCATGACTGCAACATCAGGGTGTTTTTTTTTTTTTTTTTTTCCGTATTGACAATTGCTTGAATTCTTTCCCTGATTCAGAAAAACCCCCTGATAAAAGTTGGCCAGATTAAGAACATTCTGTAGGAGGTCGGCCTATCAGTGCCAAAGTCAGCAATCAAGAAAAGAATTCACCAGAGTAAATACAGAGGGTTGATTTTAACATGTAAGCAATAGGTGATGCTAAAAAAAAAAAAAAAACAGGACAATGTTGAAAAAGAAAATTTTTTTATTTTTTAAATGTGTAGTTCTGGAACAACATCCGTTAGGCAAATGAAGAAGGATATAGAGTAGGAAAGGAACTGCTCACGATCTGAGGAAAACCACCTCATATGGGATGAGTTACGTACGGGCATGTATGGCTGCTAAATGAGTTGTTTTCCATGTAACTACAGGTGATACGACTGATGACCAAAACCGGGGAATGAATTCTGAATTGTAGACAGTAATATTTAATGCTTAGATTCAGCCAAATGCGTCAGAACTGCTTGAAAAATGCTTTCAAGTGCAGATGCTTGGTGACTCGGGTGCAAACTGCAAAAACAACCCAAAATATTTTTCAGGCAAAAAAGTGGAATTTTTTTTTTTTTTTTTTTTTTTTACCACAGACAAGTCAATCATATGAGCTGAAGCCAACTGAGCGTTCATGTCACATGCTGAAGCCAAACGAAGGCAGTAACTGAAGGCAGCTGCAGTGAAGGTCAGGCAGAGCATCAGCAGGGGGAAACTCAGTGTCTGCTGAAGTCTATAAGTTTCAGACCTCAGACAGTCATTAACGGCAAATGGTTTGCCTCTGAGTTTTAAAAATGACAATTTAGTTGTTGATTATTTTAGCTTGTCCAATTGCTTCTGAGCCACTTAAACTGTGGTGGCTGTGCATGAAATGGGTGTGACTCATCGATGGCTCTGGCAATAATTTTTTGAAATAACTCTTAAATTGAAGTTGGAAGTCTGCTCTTCAAGCATATCTCTAATGTTTCTTTAGAATAATCCATCATGGTGGCCAGCTAGGCTTCCTAAACAAATAACAGAGAAGCTTGTATTACAACACAAACAGGGAGCGTGTGACTTCCTTCTGTGCTCAGGACACCATAACTGTACAGTATTTTTACAAAGAAAATAGATGTTTGCTGCTGTATTCAAATAAAAAATCTCATATATTGCACAATTAATATCATATGCAGCTCCAACAGTGTTCACATAATTTCCACCTATTCCACCATCCGCCGTTACCATAACTGACCGCTGAAAATATACAGTATATTGCAGTGTATTTCAGCTCTATCTTGGACAGTATTTCACTGTTCTGTAGACTGTGGCACCCCGTGATCGTCAGGCTTCAAGCAATGCTGAGCAGCAACTTCTCCCTCTTCCTCCTGTACGGTCAGAGAGGAAATGCAAATGTTCTTAGTTTCCTCTTACATTAATCGTGACCTGATTTCCTTTACATTAATTAGGATTCCCAGAACATCTCCTGTGAGGCCTTACTGTCGTCACCGTCGCTGAAGATTATCAGCAAGGCTGCGCGCTCAGACATGTGAAGAGAGGGATATTGGAAAGCGTGAATGAATGCAAGTCCTTCTTTGACAGAAATCGGTTTAAAATGAGTCTTCTACAGCTCTGTCCAGTCGTGCGTTTTGTCAGGGTCAGCTTTTCTCCCCTTCTAGCAATCAGTTGTACATCTTTTTCAAGTGAAATATTGAATATGTACCCATTATGACCTCTCTCTCTCTCTCTCTCGCTCGCTCTCTCATTGGGGGGAGGGACACTTATTCTCTCATTACCGCAGGCAGGCTCAGTGGTGAGAGCTATAACCATTTTTGTTGGAAAACGCCCACTAGGGGCCCTGTGTAATACGATGCATGCTGTTAAAGCGCTGGGTATATTGTCCTCGCTCGCCTACGAAGCCTCCGCCCACTTGCCCACCCTTCACTCGAGCGGATCATGTGACCACAGCAAGTCATTTGCAAGTACAACAGTTCTCTGTGAGCCCCCATTCATTTCCTGAGAGCTGCGCTGTGCAGCTGAGGGACGACAGGAGGGGAGTCAGAGAGTGAGAGAGAGAGAGGGAGAGAGAGAGGAAGAGTGTGAGAGCGAGGGAGAGAGCAACGGAGAGCACTGGAAAGCGCCAGGACGCTGTAAAGGAAAACAGTTCCCACTGCTCTGCAGCCTCTGATAAGGTCTGTGCCGCTTTCTCATCTGTTCTCGCCTCTCTTCCTGTTTGTTTCTTTTCTGTCATTCTAGCAAGATTCTGTCCCTCCTTTTTTGTCCAGTCTGATCAGCTGTCACAGCGTTGTCAAATCAAATACTGTGCTATATTTCATAGTGTATTGTGGACTGTTGTCTGTACATTGCATTACACCTGGAACACAACAAAGGAAAAATTATAAACCAAAATAAGATTCAGGTTTCTTTCGCTGCGTGTTTCTTATTCAAAACAATAAGCAAAACAATGTGCAATCCGAGCTGTCAACTGTAGAACAGTTAGGGGGTTGGTATTGCTGTCAGTAGAACAGCTGCTCTTTAAAATACATATGTTGATTAAAGCTGAATTTTTTTGTTTTTGGTAATAAATTGAAATAAATTTTTTATATGATAGCATATATCTTGTAAACTGCGGAGCCAGAGCTGCTTTGTAATTCCTGTAAGACAGCGTGGACTCTGTGTGTGTGTGTGTTCACACCTCTTCTCGTTTGGAGTTCAGCGTGTTTTGTAGAGGTATGCTGCGCGCTTGTGTGGGAGGCTGCAGCGGAAGACTGTGGATCCCCGTGCCCTTAAAAAACCCGAGATAATTTGCAAAGGTGCCATGCGTACGCGCGCAATGTGAGCTGTTTTGGTGGCTGACAACACTGGTGGCCGCTCTGAGAGAGAAGTGTCGCGATAGCCGTTAGCAACGGGTTAAACTCTCAGAGCCTTGGAAGGTGGTGGCAGTACACCAGGGGGCGAAGTTGTTGAGTTGGGGGGGGGGGGGGGGTGTTATATTGCGAAGTGGTGAAGTGCGTTTGGGTCGGTAAGCAGAAGAGGAGGTGGGTGTTTGCTGGGGTGGTATCTCAGATGTCATCTTTTCCACTTTCACTTTCTTGGCTGTACTGGCATTGATGGCTAGCTGTCACTTGTGATCGCGCAACCTCCCCACCCCCCGTGGTCAGTATTTTGTAAGACTGCGGGCCGGGTTCAAACTGAAGGAAAGGAATAGTGCTTAGAGGGGTGGGGAGGTTGAGAGAAAAGGGACAAGAAATGTATTGGGGTTGTGTGGCAATTCCCATTCCTGCACGCTTGGTTGACGTAGCATGCTAGGGTGCCTACGCTATTTGGCTACACGTTGTGACGTAGAATGCAAAAGAGCGAAGAGTGCCGAAGTATGTAATATGTAGCAACTATAGGTAATATGTAACTCTATACTGTGTGTGTATATATGATGAGTTTGGTTCCAAAACGCAATATATCCATTTTACACATTTTGAGTAAATTAGCTTTTTCTATTTTGGAACCCATTGCATTTTATAGAAAATAACAAACTTTGGCTATGAAGAAATACACCTTATCGTATGAATTCCTAAAAACAGATGACTGCACCATGTGTAAGAGCCACAGGACTACCAGTCTATGGCATTATCTCAATTTTTGTAATTTTGGCACTTATTGCGTTTTGGAACCAAACTCTTCATATATATATAATTTAATAATGGATGGCTTTGAAAAGCTAGATATGGTCTTGGTAATGGCAGGCAAATTGATTGTGCTTGTCTATTGTTTTTCAATACCATCACGATCGCATGATATGAATAACATTTCAAAAGCATTTGCTCCTTTGAATTATTGCTCTTTCTTCAATGACTCCAGTAAACAGCAAAGCCGTCATGCTCCTGACTGGAGTAAACGACAAATTTAACTACACTGAACAAAAATATAAACGCCCCATGTCAAATATTGATGCCACATGGAGTTAAGAACTCTAAGTGAGCATATGCTGACTTTTGCTTGTACAATCGAGATATTTCTCTTGATTTGTGTACCATTTTTTAATCCATCTCTCTGTCAGTGAGGATTTGCTCAGTGATGGAATGATTTCACTCAGTACATGGGTGTGGCATTTCCAGACAGTGATCAGACAGAATGAGCAGTACCCAGACACTCCTTATACTGGGGACAATAAAAGGCATCCCCAAAATGTCAAATGTTGTCAAAAGTCATCATGCCTCAGATGTCTCTGGTCATGCGGGAACGTGCCATTGGCATGCTGGATGCAGGGATGTCCACCAGAGCAGTCTCTGTGCAGCTGAATGTTAACTATCGAACGATAGGCCATTTGAGAGCTTGTTTCCGACAGACGGGTAGTACTGCAAATCGACCTCATCCACGTCGGCCACGTGTGACCACACCAGCACAACATCGCTACATCTGGCTTGTCCACCTGCGGGATCCGCTCAAATTAGCGACACGCACAGTGGATGAGACCGTTGGTCTGCACAACAGACACATCACACTACAGACAGTCCGTAACCGCCTGCGAGAGGCCAACTTGCACGCTCGGCGTCCTCTCCGTGGTATGGATCTCACCGCTGTGCGGCGTCGGAACCGACAGGATCGATGGCCCTTGGCACGCTGGGGAAGAGTGCTATTCACAGACGAATCCCGGTTCCAGTTTTTTGTTAATAAAAACTCAAAAATTTGACATGGGGCATTTATTTTTTTATTCAGTGTAATTTGGTTCACATTTGATCTGTGTGGTCCATGCACTCTTCGAATTCCACTTCAGAATAGTGGTATTTTAAGTCTGGATAGAGCACACCATACTTTTGATCATAAAGGCATACTTTTGCTAGATTTATGAACATGCACGTCTAGTGCCTAAGCGCATTAGTTTGATCGAGTGTGCAGGTTAGGAGAACTGCTTTGAATCCAAATCTGTTGACCATGGTGACAAAATAGAATTTCCCCACAGCCTTTGGTTGTGTCTACTGTGTGCAATTCATGTTCAATGTTATCCAATAATGTTACAGTAGATTTTTTGGAAACACTTTACAATAAGGGTGCATTAGTTAATGCAGTAATAAGCATGAGCTACCGAATAATTAACAGTTAACTAATGAATCAGAAACCTAAATAAGCATTAGGTAACCTTAACTTACTATGTATTAATTTGTTTGATATCCTTATTATGAAGTTGAAAACATCCCTTAAGTATCCCTTAAGTAAGACCGCAAACTATCAAACTATTCAATAATACATTTATAAATACCTTAGTTAACATGAACACCACGAGTAAATGATTAGTACACCCATTAGTTTACTGTCAATTAACTGATAATTGTTTCTTACTGCAACAGCTAATGCTAATTAATGTACCCTTATTGTGAAGTATTACCTTTTTCATTTTGACTGAGTGTCAAAGTGTTTGGAGAGATAAACACATAAGCATTGAAATAACACAGAATAATGTGATTAACTCAATAAATAAAGAGAGTGCAAAAAAAGATGGTTTGCAAAATTCTGCATTTAGGTCTGTATGCCACACCCTCAGGTACAGTAGAAATATTTTGTTATTTGAAAAAATACTTGAGAAAAAGTAACAGAATTATTCTCTGAGTACAAATATGTGCCAAGTAAAGCCAAATAATTGTAACAATTAATGATCAAGTTAGGCTTGGGGCACAGTTTAATGTGTCTACTATATACACTACCAGTCAAAAGTTTTAGAACACCCCAATTTTTCCAGTTTTTTATTGAAAATTATGCAGTTCCAGTCCAATGAATAGGTTGAATGGTACATCGGTAAGGGGTGAACTGCCAAAAGTTTTAAACAAAAGGTTTGGTTACCCAGGTGTTTGGTACGCTGTCGAGTTGGTGAAAGGATGGTTCCTCAGTCTGTGACATCAACGAAAACATGGAGGAGGAAGGTTGATGGTCTGGGGCTGTTTTGCTGGATCCAGGGTCGGTGACTTATACAGAGTGAAAGGCACCCTGAACCAAAACGGCTACCACAGTCTTCTGCAGCGCCATGCAGTACCTCTGGTATGTGCCTAGTTGATCAGGGGTTCATCTTACAGCAAGATAATGACCGAGTCCAAGCTCCGCCAGAACTACCATAGGGAAAAAAGAACAAGATGTTAAGCTTGACAACATGAACTGGCAGCATAGTCTCCAGACTTAAACCTCATCGAGATGGTTTGGGATGAACTGGACAGAAGAGTGAAAGCAAAGCGACCTACAAGTGCCACACATTTATGGGAACTTCTGCAACAGAATTGGGAAGAACTTTCTGAAGAATTTCCATTGTGGAAAGAATGCCACGAGTGTGTTCAGCTATTATATCTCCCGAAGGTGGGTACTTTGCGTCAAAAGTTGGTACTCCGGTTTCTTCCCAAAGTCCAGAGACATGCATATCAGGTTAACTGGAGACAATAAATTGCCCATAGGTATGCGTGTGAGAGTGAATGGTCTGTGAATGG
Organism: Gymnothorax reevesii; assembly: GCA_029721435.1. Classification (NCBI taxonomy): domain Eukaryota; kingdom Metazoa; phylum Chordata; class Actinopteri; order Anguilliformes; family Muraenidae; genus Gymnothorax; species Gymnothorax reevesii. The sequence goes on from CM056590.1 coordinate 32,194,886, forward strand.
TGTGTGAGCCCTGCGATGGATTGGCAACCTGTCCAGGGTGGGTCCCTGCCTTTTGCCGGTAGCCAGCTGGGATAGGCTCCAGCTCGCCCCGTGACCCTAATGAGGAATAAGCAGGTATAGAAGATGAATGAATAAATGAACTGGAAAAATTGGGGTGTTCTAAAACGTTTGACCGGTAGTGTATGGTAACATCCCAGTCAAAAAAATTGCACCTTCTTAGGAACTTTTCCATTTTTGTTTGTTTTCTGAGATTATTCAGGATGCGGCCTGCAGCAACATGCCAGTATTCTATTCTCAATATTACTCTGTCAGCAGTATTTGACTTTTATTGAATGGGTTCAACCACTGACAAAAATGCCATTACCAGTCCACAGGTTTACATAGCTATGCAAATACCTTTCTTAAATGTTTTGCACAGCCTGTATCTTGATGACCTGTTAAAGGACATGGAAAGTGGAGAAGATTTTATAGCTCCATAAGATGAGTGTTCCTCTTTTTTGTATTAATTGATTGGTTTCTCTGATTTCCTCCCAACCACCAGGAGAGAGCTGTTGATCGTACTGTTGACTAAGTGTTCCAGATAGCAATCAGTGGCTTGGTGTAATTTTTGCAGTCTTTCAGTGATTCAGTTGCATCTAATGATTAAAAAAAGTAAAGCTCTACTTCAACAAGCTCTATTGAGTTCCTTGCAAGAATTTGATTGTTATCGTGAATAAAGTGGCCTTTTATCCATTTGGTTGGGAATAATGGATTTAGTTATTGTCATAAGAATTTCAGGTTTTGGTAATGCAGGTTAAATTAGTTACGTCTGCTCAACAAAGTTGGAGGAGGTTATGTGATCATTACCATTTACCTGTTGGTTAGTTTGTTGGTTTGTTTGTAAGCAGGATTACGCTAAAAGTTATAAATAGATTTTCTTCAAATTTTGTGGAATGATTAAGTATTGTTCAAGAAAGAGGTGCTTTGATTTTGGGAGGTCAAGGTCAAAGGTCAAGGTCAAGGGCATGCATAAATTCAAAAACACATTAAAAACATATTTTCGCGAGGACTACAGGACTGCATAAACACAGGGGTTGCTAGCTAATACTGACAAAAATAACATTGAGTACGTTGGTGGAGGTACTTGAGCTGTTTGAGCGCAGCTCTAGTAAAACATGCAAACTAGCTAGCTAAAAAGTAATCAAGTCTCATGTAATCAACCAAGCATAATAGCTGGACTATGGACCAATCATTTGAATGTATTTGGCACTGACAACGATTGAGGTGGACCCTCAAATCAGCACACACTGATGGCAATGATTTTGTGAATACATTCCTTATTACGTATATATGCATGTGGCAGAGTTTATGAACCATCACATCATTTGCACTGTATTTGGATGCTTTAGGCAACATCATCAAAAAAATAACATAAAAAAACCACTAAAAGTGGCCTGGTGGATCACAAAGATGATGACTGTGGTTCGATAATACTAGTTTTGTAATTGTACGTATAACATTAAGATTATAGGTTTGAACAACAAGTGGAACCAAACTATAGTCCCATTGAGTATTATGTGACTACATATTCAGAAGTATAATTCTGTTGTAGTCATTTTCCTTAGACAACAGCATCTGGTAAGAACATACTGGGAGTATCCAAAAAAGGAGTGGAGCTTTCTTAACAGAGAGGGGTTCGTGTGGTTTCACAGTGGTGTTGGATACATTTCCCTGGTATGGTTAAGCTACAATCATACCTTAGATGGCTAGTACAGTGTCAATTATTGCTCAATTATATGGAGTAATCATATTCACTTCATTTAAAAAGCGCTTTCATGCAGAAGTGGATGATGCTGCCCCAGCCTCAGACCATGAGTAATCACGTTCTGGTTTTTGGAGCATAACACTGACATTATCCAGAGATCATGCTGTTAAAGAATTCATGGGACATTCTGGAACAATGCCCAAGGCAGTGTTTTCCATAAACTCTCTCATGTAGGTGGGGTATCTTATTCTTATTCAGACAGACTTCGGTAAAGACTTCATTCCATTGTGGATAAAGGCCGCAGTGACTATTCAGCATGTTGTGGCTCAACAGTGTATAGTGAAATACCCTTAGCTTTTTCAGTGGTGATGTATTTTTTTTTTCTTAAAAAGCTACTTGCACGTTAATTCTTGCTCTCTAGCTAAATAGTGGTTTGTTGATAGCTACAGTTAATATTTTTACAGCTAGTAAAATTAAATAACTGAATATAGGCTGGTCAGTAGACCAACATCTGTCAATAGACCTGCGACAAGCATCAAAATCTTTGTTATCTTCTTGAAGATACTGTACTAAAACATTTAAAAAACGAAGTATTCTATTTTGTTTTGTGGGTCATTTGCGTTTGTCTGCCTCACTGCCAGAATCAATGATCAACTACCAATAGCAGTGCACGTGGATGCGTGTGCATGGACGATATATGGGACATCAAAAAATCACACCTAAATAGTTATCTGTTAGACAAAGCTGTGCTATTAGACAGGTGTCATTCTAGTTTATAATTACTTACGACAAAATCTCTGTTTGCACATGTCCTACCCAACACCCCCTTTCCTCTGCCAACCATCCGCCCCTCCCCCTGGCTGTGCCAATTTATCTGGCACACCCATCTGACACAGCTGCCACTCTAAACAGCCTGCACCTGTGCACAAGAGGACCCCCGAGTACAGAATTTGGGCAATGGAAGGGAGTGGAGATGGGTGGTCTCCACTAATTTCATATCAGAACTTTCTTGTATAGATGATTTGCACATTGCAGATAGCACTTTATCACAGATGATCAATCATGAATTGATCCTATTTATACACTTACAATTCCAATAATCGCTTATTTAATGATGGAGCATTGAGACATAATTCAGTGATACTGAGGTCCAGGTCCTCGCAAACCCGCAAGTATGTTACACTCTACTTCACAAAAAATATGTAATTGGTTGGAACTAGGCAACGAACTGATTCACTGGTCCTAGCACAGGTTAAAAAGGCAATGACTATACAATTGTGCATAAATCAAGCACTGATTGGATACACATATTTTTAATTTACATTTATCCGTCCTTCCAAACAAGTGTTGTTCTATCGCAGCCTTATTTACTGAGGCATTGTTTTGAACGCACCATGCTTATGGTAAGAGGAACGGGAAAACATATTGGGGCATATATATGATAAAATTAATCATTATAGATTAATTATAATTAATCCAAGCTGACGCTAAATCATTAAATGACATTGAATCAAATCAACTGAATGAATGAATTGGTATATGTGACTTTGTGAACTCATAATCACTGTTATGCCAGAATTATCTGTGAATAGTTGAGTGAAGGCATGCAGTTGTGATTGTGGATTTGAAATAGCTCAGGATGAAGGCATTAGGCTACACAAGTCATTTCTGCAAACCAAAGACAGGGTTTTCCGGTCAACCTGACAAGTGAAAACTTCCCGTTTGCCAGGATTAACATTTTTACTGTCATTCGGATTAATGCACTGCATTCGCACATCCTGCACTGCTCTTTGTGCTAAGTGTGTACAGGAAGAGCAAAATTAACTCTAAATAACGGAAGCCTTCAAATTTGTCAAATTCTGGGTAGTTCAGAGAGGGCCTCTGTGGCTGAGTCTGCTTCCCTGTGTTGTGCTGACTTGCAGAATGAAGAATTTAGCTTCGGCTAGATTGAGACAAAAAAAAGACACACATTTTAATCAAATTCCTTGACTCCGCGGTGTCATTCCTGGCTCTAAACTTAGCTGGGTCAATCAATTTGTCTTGCTAGCCATGAACATGGATGCACAATTTGGTTAATCTCTCTAGAGTTTGCGCTTGTGCAGTGCCAAACTATTGCATCAGTCGCTAATCCCTCTGAGTCTACAAGATTTTGCAAAGAAAATCTTTGCAGAACTACAACCATTTAATTGCCTTACACTGGTGATTCTGGCAGTGAGATCAAGTTTACATCGGGCCATATTACACTACTGAGGTGTGTGATATTTTTTGCATAATGATGAGCGTGTCTCTGTATTTTGCTTTTTTTTTTTACCATGTTTACCGTGCATCTGTGTTTATCTAAAGATATTTTTTGTTACGTTTTCCATTAAATTATTGATTTTATATTTCATACCACCAATATTGACTTACTTGCTTAGATACAACAGCAGCTACTGTCGTTACATCCAATTGTATTGTTGTTATGTCTGTTTAATTTTATAACCAGTCATGAGCTGCGGTTGCTGATCCACACTGTCATAGTTCCAGTTGGACAGCCTTTCTGTTTCCTCCCATTTTACCATATTCAAAGAACAAAAAAAAAACTGAAGCATGTTGTCTGTGTCCATTGTTAGCATCCATTTCCAACGTTTGCAACACTGTAAGAAGTGACAGTTGAATTTAGCCAAGAATTCGAATGTGGCAAACGGATATAAAAGTATCAAAGGGTTAAAATATTTGGAACTAATTCACACTTGTGCAGTTATTAAGGGAAATAGATAACGCACACCATTATTAAGGGGAATATACATCTCCCACCAATCATAATTGAGTGATCAACTGAACCACAGTGTCATTTTATGTAACCCCGTCCCAACATGTAAGTCCCAATAAATATAGTTCACTGAGCCATGGACTGCTGGAAAAAACTTGGATAAATAAAAACAAGCACAAAGTATTCTACGGTATTTTCTAGAATGTAAATCACTGAATTACTCTGGACGAAGTTCATTCCTTACTGTACAGATGTGAAAACAGCTGTAGCAGTCAGCCCTCCTTTATAATAACTGTCATTGGGCTCTTCAGTTATGTGACTTCTGGAATGGAGGACTGTCTTGTCCTCCAGAACATTTTATGGGAAGGAGGGCAGAGTCATTTTTGACGAGGTCCAGGGCACTCTGCTGTTTGTGTACCCTTCTTTGTGCTTTCGCTTTGCATGAATCAGTGTGGACTTTGTTTACAACTGTATGTTGACCCTGAGGAGAAATTATTCAAACAACATGTGGGATCAATTTCAGGCCAGCAGCATTCCAGGCCAGACTGCATTTAACACTGGCAGACCCGTTTTAATGTACATTACTGTTGCAGGCCATAACTCCCTTCAGTTAGCTGACGCTGCCAGAGTATTTCCTGTTGGATAGTAACTGAGATTGAGAACAACAGTACTTTGCGCAAAATCATGGAAGTATTTAAAGCATGAAAGTAAACACAGCTGCTGAACATATTATGAAAGCCTGCGTGCTTCAGATGATTAATATACAAAACCATTCATCAATTATGAATAATAATAATAATAATAATAATAATATAAAAGTACTATCTATCGCCTAATTGCTCCCCGTCCCCAGTCCCTCCTCAGGAAACTGGCAGTTTTCCGGCGCTGCGGACTGCAAAAGCCAAATGAACAAAACAAATGAAGATGTTGTTGATGATAATAATAATAATAATAATAATAATAATAAAGAATCTGTCCAAAAAATAAAATGCCTTGAATTTCAAAAGGTCGAGGCAACTATTTATTGTCTGGAACACAAAACTACAAAATCATTATGGTAGGATTGAAGTCGTTCTCTTTTTAGAACCCAGAAGTCAGAATTCTCATGAAGGAGTAGATGAGACCGTAAGCTGATGTCATTTTCATTGTGGCACCTTTACTATTGATTGGGCTAGTAATTCATGGTAACATTTAAAAACATTGTACAAAAGACATGTTGTGATTTTGTTTGCAGCTACTCAAGTGTTAGTGTGCTGTGTTGGCACCACACAGATGTTTATTATCAGTTTTTGACCATGCAAAACTAATTGTAGCTGATGTTTTGAAGGTTAGCGAGCAAATCCCTCTTTTATGGGTGACATCGTGATCAATCATTCATTCCTCCCACCTCCCACATCAGTACATTTTATTTGCATTACAGACTGAAAACCTTGGTCAATGGTGCTGCTAAGGTGCTCACATATCTATATTGAGTGCCAGCAAAGTTCACTAAGCATTCTCAAACAGTTTTACATTAACAAGGCAAAGCAGATCATGAGTACCTCTGTGTATTTAATCTTTTTTAAAATTATATTCTATATAATAAGTCATAACTTTTATATCACCAGATGTTTCTTTCCAACTGATATAATTCTTGCACAACTTAGAAGTGTGTTTGGGGTCATTATCTTGTTGAAAATAAATCCCTGACCAAACAATCTCTTTCCAAGTGGCAATTTATGCCTCACAAGGGTGCTGTGATACTTCTTTTGATCCATGATTTTGTTAATTTTTATGAGATCACCGGCTCCTTTCGAGCAGACTGAATCCCAAACCGCAATGTTACAACCACCATGTTTTACGGAAGGGGTCAAACAGTCTTTTTTGAAATGTTCTCCAACTCTATGGCGCACATAAGTCCTGCGTTTGGGTGAGAAAATTTCAAATTTTGATTCACCGGTCCAAAGGAATTGTTCCCATTCTATTGGTGTCCAATCCTTGAATTTTTTTGGCAAACTTTTTACACATTTTTTTGTCTTTTTTGATGTTGCCAGCTCTTGGCAGTGACACGACCAATCAGACCATTTACACACAGGCATCTTGAAATTGCAGATCTTGATACTTTCATCTCTTCACTTCTAGCGTTATAAATACCATCACAGAGTTCTCTCATGCACAAATAATGAACATAAACATCTGTTCGCATCTCTATTGCCATTAGTTTTCAGCGAACCTGTCTCTTTGAAATGCTTGATAGTGTTTGTTACAGTGCCATGGCAGCATTTAACTTCAGCATCATGTAAGGCCACAATACCACTACGACCAATCAAACAGAGATCCTTCTGTCGTGCCATCATGTTTAACCCTGTGACACTGCTCAGAAGTCATCTCACCTTATATACTGGAACAACTGGTCATCAGAGGTAATTTTGCAAAATAATGCTGCCTCAAACCAGTTTAAACATTTTTTTTATTATCAGAAATCATAGAATGAGCCTACAAACATGCATTCTGGCTACACAAGAGTAAAAAAATAAAATTTGCAAAACCTTTAAAGTGTTAAAAAAAGATCTTTCCAGTATTTTGTTTTTTACCCATATTTTTACCTCAATATGCTTGTGGAAAATATTTTTTACTCCTCATTGCCTACAATAGTATTCTTCAATACATTTTCACCAAACACTTATAAAGTAAGTGAAGTAATATATTAAGACCCCTTTTAGACAAAAGTGGTGGTGTATAATCATCACTGCACGCTACTGTATGCTCAGGCCTTCAGTACTTTTCTTGTCAAATTATGTTACCATTTTTACTTGTATCCTTGAATTTATTTCCACTTTATTATTGTCATCCTGCCTGCTTACTTGTCTCCATTATTAACCTTTCCGTTCCATTGTTAAGCATTCATAAATAAGAGGGCCAGGAATTTTATTTATTTTCTTTATTACTGGAAAGAGGGGGTTTCCCCCTTTTTTTTCCCCCACCCTGAACACAGTCAAGTTGTTTGGTCCTCAGCAGCGACCTGCTCCCATCAACTCATAAAGACACCATGGCACGTGATTCCTGACTCATTTTACGACTAGCGAACGCCTCTATACAAGCGAAGCAACAGCCACACACTGTCAATGCATTTCACTGGTTTAACGCCTATTATCCCCAGAGAAGCTCAGCCTCTTGTTGAATTGCCCAAGCAGACCTCTGGCCAAAGTCAGTGATGGCATAGCTGGGATGCGAACTCCCGATCACACATCATCACAAGGTTCCCAGGTGAACTTAGCTTTAAGCCACGCAGGGGCTCGAGGACGAAGAGTTTAATGGCTGGGGGAAGGGAAAACAAAATGCTTGGATGACCAAATTACGTAATAATCAACGAAAAGAGAAGGTTAACAGAAACAAATAAACCCCCTCGCCGCTTGTCCGTGAGTGTGCCACGGTATCTGGCTCAGCTCTGCTCCACCATGCTCCTCCCCCCTGCACCCCCAATACTCCCCCTCCCCCACCCTGAGTGCCAACAGCACACAGGTGTGCTGCAGCCACACAAGCAGGGGAAGAAGGGAGACGGGAGAGAGCAGGGAGAGAGGAAACATGCAGAGCCGGGCACACGTAACACCAATATGAAGCCTAATGGTAAAAGTCATTGCCCATTGGCTAAATTAATATAATTGATGTGATATTGTAAAGATGGCAGTAATCTCACTAAATGCAAAAAGTCCAAACCCTTCTCCAACTTCCATTGATTGTTTGAGCATTTTTTTTTTTTCAGCAGTGCAGTTAATCATAAGATGGTGCTTGATTTCTCCAGAATGTTTTAAGCATTCAAAAGAATGCATTAAAAGTGGAAGAAATCTTTGGCACATCCAACCAAAACAAACTTTCTGGCAATAAGCCTCCCAAACTATTTTGCACGAAGCTGTGCCGCTTAATGAGTTCAGAATCTTCGAAAGACATATCACCTGTTTTAAATTTGTCATTTACGCGCATAGGAACACTCCTAACCGCTATGATACAGTTGTTATGTTGCGCTCCTCATTTTCGCTATACTAACCCCTGCACGGGAAAGCTCTATAAGTGCTTCGCGCGGCCTCGTTATGAGTTGGAGGCTTCTTCTTCTTATTTTTGGTTTTATGGTGTTTAAAGACCTGTTGGTGTATTACCGCCAACTACTGGATTCATTCAACATAAATTTCCCTATTCCTCTTATATCGAATTCCCACCAAAGCCTCGCCAAAGTGAAAGGTGCACTATGTCTAACAATGCGTTTGCATGTGTTCAGTGTGATTACACTTTCAATTTGTGTAATCGTCGAGCCGAATGTAGACGCAATGCATTGGCTTTTGAAGAAGGAAATGACGTCAACACCAAAGCTACCTGCTGATTGGTCCAGCCAAAAAATTTCAGGCGAAGTGCTGCGAGGTAGCTTTCCTCATAGACATATATACATAGACGCCGCATTGACTGCTGCCGCCCACTAGAGCGACGTGCCTACAGGGCGGCCATCTTGGAACAGGACCACTCGCTCCTACAGTGCATTACGTCTATGAAGAAATGATGCGCCTACACAATAAAAATGTTCATAAATCGCTTATTTGTCAAGCTATTTTCACGGGGTTTGTAAATTTTCAACTGTTTGTAAAGGCGGGCTATACAAATGAAATTGCCTTGCACAATAGAGCCAATGATGATCAATATACTCTGTTTGCTATATTAGACCGATCACTGCAGTCTGTTTTTTCTGTGTAAACGGGAGTTGCTAGGGACGCCGCTTCTTTAACGGTTTCCGGTAGTTTTTACAGAGATAGTTTATAGATTCATAACACGGCATTTAGACCAAAATTTTGTCTCAGATTAGTTGTTTCACCAGTAAGCAGCTAAGTAATACGCGGGATGATGTATAGAGAACTGGTTATAACATGGATAGAACCAAAGTCTTACTAGAATGTCTCTGATAGAACCTGAAAGAAGCTGAAAGGTTCCGTCCTGTGTAACGCTTTAGCTTGCAGCTTGCAGCCTAGCTCGTTGTCACGGACCATTGAACACGCGGGGCAATCAGACTGGCAGTGCTAGAAGATGCAGCTTTATTAATTTTCACATTGACCATACCATGCCTGGCCGCTACGGCACACTAACTCTATCATACATGAACAGATTAGTGAAATAAGAAAGGGATAAACCGGACCAACGGAGCCGTCGCGTTACGGAAAGTAAGAGAGGAAAAATGTGCGAGCCGTCATAACTTCGGACCAACTCAACTTCTCCCTCAAAACCCGCGCAGGCGCACTAGCCTGGCTTACAGATAGTTAAGGAAACAGTAACCCCCGTTACACCTGTCAGGGTTTATTTCACTATAACAACCTGCAGTTACACTGTTATACCTTACTTATCTTAACTTACTATCTTACCTGTGAAAAGTGATCCCACGAGATCTGGTTTGTATGTTCCGCTCATTACAGCATCCATAGGCGGCACAATAGTCCGGCATCTTTTCACAGAGGCTTGTCTGCTGATAACGTTAAGTACGTTAAAATTTGTATTTTGGGTAGTAAAACCAGCATTTTTAAAATATACAACCACCCTGTATCATAGCTACTTGTATTAAGTTTTTAACGAACCAAACCGTTTGAAAATCGGTCAAAAATTCAGAGAATAATTCTATTTTGAGATTGAGGAGTACCTGTTTCCCACGTCGACGCTCATGTACCGCTGCCTCTGCTGGTCCTGTTCCAAGATGGCCGCCCTGTAGGCACGTCGCTCCACAGTCGATGCGGCGTCTATGTATATATGTCTATGGCTTTCCTTAAACGCCCTGATGGGAGCGATCGTCAAAGCCACCTAGCGGACACAGGGCGTTAATCATTAACGTTAGAACACACCTCATAATTTTGAGAGGCAATGTACAACAATGCTGCCAAAAATAATTTGGCTCAACATTCTAACAATTAGCTACTGAACAAATCAAACTTTGTTTACTAATTAGACAAAGTATACTGCAACATTTATACATTGAAATGTAAGGATACCCGAGGCTTTTCATTCAATCAATGACATGTTAGCACCTTTGATTAAGCTAAAAAGACAAATATCGCGTTGGATCAGGGCTTTATCCTCTGTGGAAATATGTGCATGTGTGTTCAGTGTGTGGTGACAGTTTGACTATGGAGATTGGAGGGTCCATTGGAGACGGTGGCATTTGATGTAAGTGAGTGCAATCAAAGGTCACGTTGTCTTTTTGTGTAGTGATGTAGCCGGGGCGCTATGGCCCTGGTGCCAGGACTGATTTGTCATAAGCAGACATACCTCAGACACTGTTGTGCTCGGAAAGTTCTACTTAGAAGTTTCGTTTTGAACAATACCCCCTAACTGGTGGCAATTTTCTGAGTGCTTAGGCAGCAACAGCCATGAATGCGGCTTGACTTTTCTGTGTTCCTGTGTTATTGTTTTGTTGCTTTTGTGGCTCAACAATTATATTTTGGTTTGGTGGCTGTATACACACTATGTGTGTGTGTGTGTGTGTGTTCACTGTCACCACACGAAAACATAATCATCCATACAAAATATATATATATGTGTTTATTAAACGATAAAAATACTAGGTAAGATGAGTTTACTTATTTTAAGACTTAAAACAGTTATTTCTATCACCATTTTTCTTAGTAGGAAAAAAAAATTGTCCTTGATTTGTGGTTATTTTGACTATCCTGCCAGTGGGATTAGTGTATTTTCACTTGTCAAGCAAATAGTAACTTGTTTTAAGTCACTATTTGCTTGACAAGTGAAAATGTACTTACCCCATTGGCAAGCTAGTCAAAATAACCTCAAACCAAGGACAAATTTTGTCAAACTAAGAAAAATGGTGATAGAAATAGCCGTTTTAAGTCTTAAAATAAGTAAATTCATCTTACCTAGTTTTTTTATCTTTTCATTTTTTGCATTGTACGACTGTTCAATAAATTTTTCCATTAATTTTGTCACCTGTCTCTCACCCTGCACTCTTGTAAATATATCGAAAACCCTAGAGGGTCTCTGCAAAAATCGGGGAATAATGGGCATGCATCGCTGGGGTAAAAAAATAAATAAATAAATGAACAAATAAATAAATATATAAATACTCTGCTTCAGTGCCCGGTCCAGGAATGTCCCAATAGCACCCAAAGCCTTTGGCTGACTCGCCGTCCAAAGAAAATGTGCCTTTTGAGATGGAAAATCTGAAGTCATTCACAGGGTGCCAGAAAAGATTTCAAAAATAATAACAAACTGAGTCCAAAGTACATCTAGGGCTGAAAAAACGCTCTACAAAGTGCCATCGGACTGAGCGTGTTTAGAAATGTAAATGGGCAGGGGTTCTTTTTAGGAATCCATTTCAGACGTCTTCAGGACGTGGTCCAGTTGTGAGCGAGGTCTGTTTTTTTCAAAAGTAGCATGCTTTATCGGCAACCCCCCTCAGAGACAGTGGTAGGAAACAGACTGCCAATAAGCTGTCTGTGGGGGATGTGGCAGCATTGCTGCTACAGTAAATGTGTGGGCAGTACCACTGTATTGAAACCGATTTACATATTTCAGGGGCACAATGGCATGAGTCAATCAAATCCTTCGAGCTCTGTGAGGTAAATGAGATGATTAACTCCAGAATAGCCCCTGCTGTGAAACCATTGGTAAACAAACCGTGAATGCTGTTTATTTGGTAGCTTTGCTTGACTGCTGACTTGATGCATTGCTGACATCCATCTCACACTTTTAAATTCTTCAACTGGTTTGCGGTTTTCTTTTTTTATTCATCTTAAGTATTTTCCCAGACACAACAAAATAGAATCGAATCCTCATATGACCGAAATATTAAGTGCATACAGCATAACAGTAAACAAAGAAGATTGTGAACCTATCGTAACGACTCTTTATAGCGAAACATAGGAGCTGCACAATACGAGAGGCACAGAGAACGTAAAATCATGCAGCGGCTTCTCTGTGCCTTTGCTGGGGGTTGTTTTTGGCCGATTCGTCAAATTTTGTGGTCCTGGAGGCACAGTGAAGGGGAAGTGACTGGAGCCCCAGTCGGGGAGACTCAGAGCGGGTAAAAAGACTGATCTCAGTAAAACATACTGCATTCAGAGACCAGGGGGAACTGTGATTCGCATTCTGACTCTTAATTTCAGCAATACTGCCTCTCTCAGAAAAGGGGAGGGTATTACTATTGTATAACTACAGCACCCTTTCTATTTTTATGCTTCTCTGTGTGCCTGTTTTTCTGAGTACAGCATGTTTTCTCCTGTCTTTTTGAAAAGGAGCGTCAGAGTCATCTGTACACATCCCTGCTTGGCTCCAGTCCTCTTTCCCCTGCGATCGCTCTCTTTGTTTCCCACAGAGCCTGTGGCGAGAGGTCTGCTCTCTGTGTCACAGATGCACTGACTGGACGCAGAAGCACAGCATTCTGGGAACCCAGTATTCTAAAGTATCGTGCCTGTCCGCTTCTCAAACAAACAAAAATTTGGTTTCAGTTAGGTAGACAACTTTGAAGAGAACGGCAAAAGCGTGGCATATTTTGAAAATCGCCGGCAAAATAAAAGCCCATCTCCTTTGAGTACTGTGGTGGGAAAAATACCCTAAAATATTCTAAATTCAAAGTAAAACCATAATCTCAGTTCAAAAAGAAAACCTTTATAAAATTGCTGTACAAGAAGTACAGTGAAAAAGCAAAAATTCTGCTAAATCTGCTAAGAAACCCAGATAAGCAAAACTCTACCAGGCCTTCAAGTTCGGCCTAATGAGCGAACCTATCCGAATAACCATATCGGTCAGCCCAGTCCCACTACCTGAGCATGCGCATCTGAGTGTTCTGGAACCATCCATGCACCTCAGATAAGTTACTGAACTTTAGCTGAACCCAAGGTTTGGGAGGCTCATATATGGTTTTTGAGCGTCCCTGGAGGCTTATAATGAATTTATACTATGATGTAATGGAAAACTTGTTACTAAGGGTGGAGGGTTGCTATATGAAAATGCACCAATCAGAATTAATAATATTGGACAGGGTAGAAAAAGTCACGTTTAATCTCACCTAAAGGAACATGCCAAAAAGGTAATAAATATGAGGTTTCGGACAGTCAGCGGCCAGTCGGCTTGGGGTGATGAATGAAATGATGAATGGATGGATGAAGAATGAATTGCGCAGACCAGCATGGGTTTTTTTGAGTTTCATCTGGATAGATTTATGATAAACCCAATCGCTTCAGACTCTGAAGAATCAGTCCATTTTTTGGAGATAGACTTACAAGGGTCAGTGGAACACTTTGTCCACTTGCTCGGACAAAGTTTTGTCCTACGACAGCACTCCCCCCAAAGTCATTCGCCCAAAAGATGTGAACATGCATCGATATACTGCTCAGAGACGAACAAAGCAGGGAAAGGAGTGGTGCACTGCGTATCAGTAGTTTTCATCACAAACCTTATTCAATCACTTCTGTACCATTGACAAAAAAAAAATGCCACATTATCAGCTGTAGACAACCTGAGCATAAAAACCATGAGCACAAACAACGTAAACTAGCATGGTAGTATTAGCTGGCAAAACTGACAAAATAGAGTTTATAACTAGCACTGCCACAGTGGGGCCAGGTCATATGGTAACAGAGTTACTGAGCAGTTTTTTGCCGTTTTCACCCAATATAAATCAAAAGAACAAAATTAACTATTTTGTTATTTGAAGAACTAGGGAAAACCTACAGAAAGCCATTTAAATTGTCACTCTATCTTACTTAGACTTACTTATCTTACTTACTTACTTATCTTGCTGGCTTTGCGAGATCCGAGGCTATTGGACAATCGTTCGGTGCTTCAGCCAGGAATGCCTGGGTCTAACAACGCCCCTGCAGGGCAGTATGTTGAAATTATTCTTGGTCATACTCTCTTCTTGTCTTTTTTTTGGCTTACTGCTGTGTTAAATTCATCCTTTTCCTTACTCAGATGAAACTTATATGGCATTATACATATTTTTCTGGGGAATGTAACTTAAAAGACTTAAAAACCTCTGACCATGCCTGCCATCAATGTGCGCACGACTGGAAGGCATGTTTAACAATATAATTTTAAGCTCATGTTTTTCCAAAATTTTTGAACTGTGATACAGAAGATGATACAAATGAAATATGCAATTACGGGGTATAGTTCATGGAGCCAGTTAAGGCAGAAAACTCGAGACATGCCCTTATTCTCATAAACACTCCATATGTTCATGCATATCTGCCTCAACTTCTCTCCTCTTTAAGGTATGCTATTTAAGCTGCTCTCCTGTCCCTAGTCTACAGCAAACTGCCTCGGCCTGCACCTGTACTGCAACACCCTGTGCTGCTACTTGTTAACATTAATTGCCTGCTACTGCCCGCCGTTAGTTTACATCTCACTTCTACCCCAACATACATCTGTGGCCTATGAACATTTCCAACGAGATGGGGGGAAATTTTATTTTATTTTATTTTTTGCTCTTCTGTAAAACTGAATAAGCCATATGATGAATGAGGGTCCAGAGCCAAGATTCCCAAATGTCTTTGCACCTATTTTTATTTGCCGCACCTTACTAATTTTCATATGAGCAGGCTGACTAAAATATGTCTTGAACAACTAAATTAATTATTTCAAACTATTTGTATGTATATCTTGTATGCATTATCTGTAGACCTTGGCACAGGAAGAAACACAGTTATGACCTTGTATCTTATTATTAATTACAGCAATAACATATTTATTTAGAATGGTGAAATAGTTACAATATTCCCCTCAGGACACAGGTTCATTCAAGTGGTGGAATTTGTACTGATGGCTTGTATCTGCAATACAAAATATTACGTCATTAATAAACATAGCAATTCTCTCTTCAACTTATCAGGATTTTACACAAGAAAAACTGCACAACAGTCAATCATAACAATAAGGCTAAGCTGTACTCTCACTTGCTGCAACATTTCATGTCCTGAAAGTATGCTGCCATAAACACTGATTTGGATGTCTTTTCAATTTCACTGCTGCTTGGGTGTTATGTAAGCTCCAACAAGCAACTCTTCAGTCTGCCTGAAATCTGATAGAAATTATTGCTTAGTACTGACAGAGCCTACCAGGTTGCCAGAGAATATAACAAATGATAATTCTCCTTTGAAATGATCTCATATTTTAAATTCATCGGTTGTGAGAGCCTTTATTTAGATCCCATCACCAACTAGAATGTTTGAAGTATGGGTGGGTGCGTGAGCGAGAGCGATATAAAATGAGAGATAGGGATGAACAAAAGGTTTTATCCCTCACACTTGGATTGCTGAGTTTGTGTCATGGAAAACCAGCACAACTCTCCAGCCCAGCTCAGTTTTAAAAAAGGAAAATATTGAGGCTTGAGGTTTGTAAAATGAGCATGTGCTGAAGTTGCAGGTGGGTCACTGAAGGTCAGATTTTCTTCAGAGACCTGTCACCTCAAATCGATTTGCTCATCATGCTTTTGCCCTGCCCTGGTGTTAAACCTGCTGCGGGAGGGACTGCTTCTGTCAGCACTCATAGACCTCAGATAGGCTCCCAGGTACTTATGGAGAAGCAAACATATACATACAGCCACACACACACACACACACACACACACACACACTCGAGCACATGCAAACACTCATTAACACACAGATATACTGGCCTTCACTTTAAATTCATCAGTCTCTTTAACTCAGTTATCATTCCTGATAATGCACTATGACTTCTGGAAGCAGAGGTCACTGGCTAACCTTCATAAAGCAACGGGCTATCTCACCTTCTTAAAACCTATCAAGCATAATCATTTAAAGTTAAAAACGTTAAACACAAGTGATGACTTCTTTTGAATTTTTGGGTGTTTAGGCTGCGGATGATGACATTTACTTAGGCTATGATATTCTTGGTAAAGATCAGAGGGGCTGAGAGATAAAATGTGAGTTGTAAAATGTGACCCTGGTGTACACATTCAAGTCACATATAAGCTGAAAAAGAGCGATACAATGCGAACAGTGTGGGATGTGGCGCGGCTCTGGGCTGAAATAAGATTGCGAACTCTAGCCTGACTTTGAGAATTGAATTTGTCTGCATCTGTCACAACTAAATTGAATTGTTACATTTGTGAAGAAACCTACGTATGAGAATTTGAGTGTGTTTATATGTGTGTGTGTGTGCGTGCGTGCGTGCGTGTGTGTTTGTGTTAAAAAAGATGTTTGAGTCAGGATACATTCAGTAGTTTTGAGTAAATTCTCACACTTGTATAAAATATTGTTTCCTAGAGTTGGATGTCCACTTTGCAGCAGTTATAGATATCATTAAAAAGAAACATGCACCATATTAATAAGATTAAGAATTTATTTTCAGTTGTCATCATTCATTAAATTACACTACATGGCCAAAAAAAAATTAGTGAATTAAAAATGGGACCTTCTTGGCAGCTTTTCATGATACGGAACAGGCTTTTTACACTTATTGAAAAATGACGGCATAGCATTTAATATCATTCCAGATGATTTAGAGCTTTGTTTGGGAAAAGCCGGTTCCTTCCTCAGCAAAATAGCACACCCCATCACAGAGCAAGGTCCATACATGGCTTGTCAAAACTGGTGCATAACAACTTGGCTGGCCTAAACAGAGCCCTGACCACAACCCCATCAAACACCATTGAGATCAACTCAACGGTCCACTTTGAGCCGAACCTCTGTAATACTTTACTGCCTGGAAGAGAGACAAATCCCTGTACAAATGCTCTGAAATTTACCATGGCTCCTGAGATTGGAGGCTGTTTTTGAAACAAAGAAGGATCGACCTCAAATGAGTGCCAAAGATTTTGGAATTAAATGCTTCATTTGCAGGTGTCCACATACTGTTGCAGATTTTGTTTTGCAACAGTCTCGGAAAATATAAGTCTAGAGGACAAAGCAGATCTAAAAAAAAAAAAGCAAATTCAAGAGAAAACGCACCATTCACAGCAGTTACTCATTGCTGATATTGTCCCTCGCAGTATAGCTTTGTTTGTAAAAATGGTCAGAACTCAGCCCGAGCCACTGCTCACCTGGGTGTAGTTTAACCTCTCATTTCCTAAATCAGACAGTCTATCCAGGAAAAACTGGTGTCTTTGTGTTCTGCCCAGACCAGTGTCAGTTTGAGGCTCCACCTTTGGTTTCCATGGTAACACCATCTCGATCTGCACAGACCTGAAGCCAAAGGACGTGTTGGTCACACTGAAATTCCGCGGCTGTTAACCCAGGATTTCCTGGGCAAGGGCTTTTTGCTGAACAGTTAAATATTTGCCCTCGCATCATAATTCTGCCCTGTTTACAGTCATCTGTAACTAGGCGACAGGTTATTCTTTGTCGCTGTTTGACATTTTCTTAATAACTAAAATTAGACCCTCCAGTGTGTTGCGTGTATTTAGCCCAGTAATGGTTTATACGCTTGGCATGCCAGCCGTATAAAGGCTGCATTTTCTTACTTTAGCTGTATAAACTGAGAGAAACATTATGGTATTTTAATGGAGGTGATGACATATAAAAATCAGTTGCATTTACATAATGCTCAAGATTCATGAGTCATTTGTCTTTCTCAGCTAGGGCCAGGTTTTCAAGATGTTTCATCGCAATTAAGATCTCATTTTAATGAAGAGATGGGCTCCGTCCAGTGACGGGACATCTTTTTAATATCAGTGCTGTCATCTATTAATTTCAGTAACAGACAATTACAGTGGCAACTAGTATCTCAATGGCTACTGCTTCTTTCCCTCTATATATTGTCTATTCCAGGGTGTATTCACTCTTATCCAGAACGAGCAGGCGCTGGTGGAGGCCTTCATTATGACTGTGCAGTTACACACCTGATTCTACCAGGGAAGAAAACAAAAATCTAGAGGTTGATTAGTAGAATCAGGTGTGTAACCGCATGGTTAGAGTCACTTAGAATGAAAGCCTGCAGCCACACCAGATTATGGATGATATACAATTATTGACTTCAGTTGAGGTGAATCCAATGATTTATTGACCATGGACAAGTGGTATCTGGGCCTCAGTGAACATCGCTTGTCCAAGGTGGATAAATCATTGGATTCACCGATAAATAAACTCTTATGACACTACTTGAAAATATAAAATAAATGATCTTCACTGTCCATCGTCCCAACAACTTGAAATGTGAACACTGTCAGGAGCTCCTCTGGAGAAGCCTAATCTATTTTTAGCTCCAGGTTGTCAGATTTTTTTATTCACCTCAAGCGCACTTTCGCATGGATTATATCAGTTTACGGAGACCAGCAGTGAATGACCAGTGAGAGCGAATCCTAACATCATATAATAACAATAAATACCCCGAGTCCATTCCCTAGTAGTCATCATTCCACAGAAAGTCTCTTGTCTGTTGTGGTAGTCTTTGCTGTGGTTAAAGACTACCATTCTCAGCACAGTAATCTGACATGCTACCTCTGGTCTAAGACAGATGTTATCCAGGCTTACGGTGCTGATATGCTAATAGCTCGTGTGGATGCACTTTTCAGCAGTCGCATGAACATAATACCAAGTAATGCTAAGAGGTGAACAGGCCACTACAGTAGTCGATTAGAGAGGCCGAGGACATCATTGGAGTATCAGTGCCAAATAATCTCAGAATCACCATAAATTACAGAATAAAGATAACAGATTCCATTATGTATCAAGAATGCGAAATGGTTTTGCCAATGGAGTAAAGTTTGGAGTAAATTAAATTGATAAAATGTAGGGCGGAAGCTTCAAAACAGTCTTGCTGAGATACCTTCCTCTTGCTTTCATGAATCTACTCTATTGATTTTTTATGTCACTCCGGAAACCTGTGATGCCTTCACTTATATCAAGACCTCTGATGAAATGCTGAATGCAACAGCACCTTATGGCCCGCAATGGCAAATTAAAGCCGAAATGTTTAGGGAGCATTTAGCTTGGCATGTATTTGTTCGAGGAGGGTCGCTCTTATGGAAGCAGTGCGGGTTACCTCAGGACATTGCCAGTTGAGGGAGGCTTGTCTTGTTGCATTTGGCTCTCTGGTACATTTTCTCTCTAAAAGGTACAGTACTGCTGCCACTGAGAATTGCACTGGTGTTTACTGCCCATTCTCCTGTTAGTGTAACATATGATCTTCTGTATCTGCCTATATAAAATTATTCCACACAAGTACAATATAATCATCATACAAATTAAAATAAGTTTTTATTTTATTTTGAGGTAGTTTTTTTTATTATTATGGTTGCAAAGGCACTGCATGGTTTATGGTTTGGAGCTGGGTTTTGTGTTGAACAAAATATGTAAGAGGTTCAGTCGAGAGCTTGTGTTCGTCAGTTTTCTTTGTAAGGCAGCTGAAATAACCAGAGACTTTAAATATCTCCCACTTATGCAACTGAATAAACAGAGAACTGGCCTGTTGTTTTGAATTGCAGAGGCATTTCTTTTGACATTGATATTGTTGCACTTGCTCCAATAACCATATAGCTAATTATCAGATTCTAACAGTTCATTTAACCTGTCACACCTCCGCTTCATTTCTAACCTTCACCCGTCACTCTTCCCCTCCCTCTCCATCTCTCTCTCTGTCTGTCCCTCTCCTTCCCTCCCTCACTCTCTGCACTTTGTCCATGTACAAAGCACCCTGAGGGGTATTTCTTGGCTAGTGTCTGCACTACAACAGCTCTCTCCTGAGGTTTCCAGGGAGAGTAATGGCATCCTGGATACTGGCAAGAACAGATCACTGTGCTGCACCCCTGACTCTCATCCAACTTTCTTCAACCCCTGCATCCACTCTATCCACATAATACACTGAACAAAAATAAAAACGCGCCAAATTTTAGAGTTTTTATTAACAAAGACCTGGAACCAGGATTCATCTGTGAATAGCACCCTTCTCCAGAGTGCCAAGGGCCATCGAACGTGTGCGTTCGCCCATGCGAGTCGGTTCCAACACCGGACAGCGGTGAGATCCAGATGGTGGTGAGGATGCCGAGCGTGCAAGTTGGCGTCTTGCAGGCGGTTACTGACTGTCTGTGGTGTGATGTGTCTGTTGTGCAGACCAACGATCTCATTCGCTGTGCATGTCGCTAATCTGAGCCGATCCCGCAGGTGGACGAGCCGGATGCAGCGATCTTGTGCTGGTGTGGTCACACGTGGGCGACGTGGATGAGGTCGATTTGCAGTCTTACCCGTCTGTCGGAAACAAACTCTCAAATGGCCTATCGTCCAATAGTTAACATTCAGCTGCACAGCGACCGCTCTGTTGGACATACTGCATCCAGCATGCCAATGGCACGTTCCCGCATGACCTGAGACATCTGAGGCATGATGACTTTTGACAAAATTTGACATTTTGGGGTGGCCTTTTGTTGTCCCCAGTATAGGGAGTGTCTGGGTACTCATCTGGGTCTCATTCTGTCTGATCACTGTCTGGAAATGCCACACCCATGTACTGAGTGAAATCACTGCATCACTGAGCACATGCTCACTGACAGAGAGATGGATTAAAAAGTGGTACACAAATCAAGAGAAATATCTCTGTTGTACAAGTAAAAGTCAGCATATGCTCATTTAGAGTTGTTTACTCCATGTGGCATCAATATTTGACATGGGGCATTTGTATTTTTGTTCAGTGTTCTTTGTATTATAAAACGGGTGCTTCCCATCCTTAAATGTGATTGGCTGAGCCACGTTCCATGCCGGTATAAAATCAATGTAACCCACTGCATTCTGAGGCAGACTGCAGCACAAAATATCCCTGCGCGCAACTACTCATCGCTGAATTGACTCATTAGGTTACGTTCATTTCAAGACTTTGAGCTTGCTTTTTCAGTGTCAGCGAAGTTTTGCCTTTTAACTCGCTAACCAGTTGGCTACCTTCCTAGCTAGCTATTCCATTACAGCGTTCAATATCATTTTAGTTTGCTAGTTACGTTGCTAACTAGCTTACTATTTCAGTATTAGCGATAAATTGTTGATTTTTTTTTTTTTGTTTATTATATGGGCTATGTGTAGGGTAAGCACATCCATTGTAGTGAACGCTAGCTAGATGACAAGCTGGCCAGCAAACTAATACACAATTCAACATATTTTCCTGGATACCGGCAAGTGTAGAGGACAAAAGTCAATCTTGTTCCCTACTCTCGCTGCTGGTTGTAATGATATGGCCGATCAGCGCGAGTTGAGAAAAAGGAAACTCGAAAACCGAAACCGAAATAAACGTAAAATTATTTAACGGGGCCTTCGGAGACATTCCAAATAGCCTTCCTTCAGAGTACATCTACATTAACAAGCCCAAATAGCCTGATGTGACATAATGGCGCTAGATAAAAAAGCAATCTTAGCTTCTGTGTTGCTTGCCAACCATTCTGTCCACTCTTATCTTGCTTGGTGGAAGAACTAATAGTTCTCAATTTTATTGTTGCATCCTTACCAATAAATCTTTGATCATTTTTCTTGTGTGTTGACTCAATGGGCAATATGTAGGGTTATTGTTTCATAAAAGAAATAGGCCCCTCGAAGCAGTGGGTTACAGTGATTTTATAATAGCGGAGGGGCATAACGGTGGAGAACGCCCCTCCACCATTATAAAATAACCGTAACCCACTGCTTCTCGGGACTTATTCCTTTATTATACAAAATGAAATAGAATAAAACAAACCGTTTGGTTACGAGATCAGCTATAAAGTATCCTCAGGCAGCTCGCACTTGTTCAGCTTACTGCATTGTGAGGTTTAATATTTTCTTGTATTTATATATTGTGAGTGTGCTTTAAGATTTAGCTTCGCTTCTAAGAACATAATGCAGAGTGGATCAGGAGTCTACCTCAATATACTGTATAACAATATTTTATCTATACTAGTAAAAGAAGTAGCTACACTACCGGTCAAAAGTTTTAGAACACCCCAATATTTTTCCAGTTTTTTATTGAAAATGATGTAGTTTAATGTCTCATTGCACTCTGCAATAAAAGCATAGACATGCTAGAACAAATAAACGATCAAGATAAAGAAGAAATCATGGAATTAATTTATAAACCAAGATGTCTTCTAAACTTTTGACTCAAAGTAGCCAACGTTGGTTGATAAAAAAGCTGAACACACTCATGGCATTCTTTCTGGAGTATTCCTCAGAAAGTTCTTCCCAACTCTGTTGCAGAAGTTCCCATAAATGTGTGGCACTTGTAGGTTGCTTTGCTTTCACTCTTCTGTCCAGTTCATCCCAAACCATCTTAATGGGGTTTAAGTCTGGAGACTGTGCTGCCACTCCATGTTTTCAAGCTTACCGTCTTGTTCTTTTTTCCAATGGTAGTTCTGACAGAGGTTGGACTTACGTTTTTGGTCATTATTTTGCTGTAAGATGAACCCCTGATCAACTAGACACATACCAGTGGGTACTGCATGGTGCTGCAGAATGCTGTGGTAGCCGTTTTGGTTCAGGGTGCCTTTCACTCTATACGTCACTGACCCTGGATCCAGCAAAACGGCCCCAGACCATCACGTTTAGGAACCATCCTTTCAACTACTCGACAGCATACCAAACACCTGGGTAACCTTACCTTAACCTTATCATGTTAAGAACCCAGACCGGAAACAATAGCAGCCCGAGTATTGGAAGGCTGTTGGTATGTTTATGCACAAGATTAAGGGAACAGAAGATGAAGGCAATAGGCACAAAAGTGGAGTTACATGATGAAGTAATTAATGAATAGAGCTTAAGGTGAACCTTCTCAAAACAGAAACAATGATCCAACCTGATGAGTTGAAAATGAAAGCTTAAATGGGGAAACTAGTTATATGAAAAGGGGCAAGGTTAATAACAAAAGCATGCAAATGTGCAGAAACTAATTAAACTAATAGAAGTTTTAATGGAACATCTCCCAATAACTAAAATAAGGAAAGATCCTTGCGATGAAACAAGGATTGTTACAATATCTATATTGCACTCACTTGTTATTGTAATCGCCATTGTTAATTTTGTCAACAAATATTCATGTTTTTGTGGGAGCAACAGGCAAAATTACTGATATTATCACTGGTAGTAAGTTTTGGGGTTTCACTCCATCCCAGAAGATGAACTTGCACTGCAAGCTGACACACAGAGGAAGTCGTGAAATTTGGAACTTGAGGGTGGAAATGTTAGCCTGCAATGCCTATAACTCAGATAACAGGCTTTCACCGAGTCAATTGAGGTTAATGGGGTTTTCCCATAAGAGTTCACTGATCAGGGCATTTCTAAGAAGACAAATTTAAAAAAAAAAATAGTCATGTTTCTCCTAGGTTACTCATGCTTAAGTTGTCAGGACCCAGTAAAACTGGATAAAATCCCCAGTAATTTTGAATATTCAACAACAATTGACTTTTAAACTGACTGTACTGGGTAAATTCCGCCACTGAGAGCGAAATATTACAATAATTTTTGCTGCGTTGGGCATTATGAGTTTGTTAAGCAACTTTCGCTAACAGGTCACTTTAGCTAGGTAATTACGGATAACCAACATTATAAATATAAGAAAGCAATCAAATGAATCAAAGTATTTTAATAGTATTTAAATGGATGCTGATTCTTCACCCATCTCTGTGTATGTATGTGTCATTAACTGTGCACTTTTATGTGCAGCAGGCGCGAGACGAAAAAATGTGTCCCATTTAGATTTTCATTTTGAGGCTTGATATGCTATTCACAACCAGAACCAGAATTATTGGGAGCCTTGATGAAAATCCTGGACCAACGCTGCACATAAAGGCAAACTGTTAGTAATGCACACATTCAGTGGTATGGGAAGACACCGAACATCCATTTTGTCTATTTTCTGAATACACAAGAACATTATAGCTTGTGTTTTGCATTTGAACAGTTGGAACACAGTGAACTGCTGGTATGATACATGTATCATCACCGTATAGCAGTAAGTTTTAAATCAGGCTTGACTTTGCTCTGTATCTGTGTTTCAGTTATACAATGCAGTAGCACAGAACAAATAATAATAAATGTGAAATGCCATTGACCAAGTCCTGTCATTTCATGACAGTGCTGAACTTTATGTGTGATTTCCTCCTCTTCACGGAAACCCTTCAACCGAAACCAGAGGCTGGAAGTGTTGACGCTGTAAAGAGGCTTACTGTACGTCCTTGTTTCTTACACCTCTCTCTTTCTTACTCACAGACGCCATTAATAACAGGATGTTAATGCTTGATGGGATGCCGGCAGTAAGAGTCAAAGCAGAACCTCTGGCATCTGGGCGAGGGGTAAGCAAATGCTTGTTTTCCAGACAATTCCTCCTTTTCCCCTCTCCGTGAAACCTTGTAATTACTCCCAGACCCTGTCCGAGCAGCCTAATACCAGTCATTAGTGAGCTGAACACAGTGGAGAAAAACTGCCGGTCCAGGAAAACCACACTACCCATCAGCCCCCCCCTCAACACACAGACATACGCTTACATACACATAAATGCAGAAGCACAGATCGTAAAAAAGAACAAGAAATAACAGAACACAGTACCTTCGAAATGGCACTCAGTCTTTTATGTTTACGTTGCGTCGAACTGACTTCCTGTGACATGAACTCCACTACCAGCTGTTATCAGTTTTTTGTTTCTTTGTACTTCAGAGTGTGGGGTTACACAATCGAAATATTTGAGGTAAATAAATATATATATATATATATATATATATATATATATATATATATATATATATAAAGTCACCGGAGGAAGCCCCAGCATTTCCCATCAGCAAGTGAATAAAATTTTAATCTTGAGCAGCCAGTCTAATCATATTCACAAGGTAGATGTCGAGGGTTTGGAGCGCAATAGTTATAAGTCCATTTTAGAAGTTTTGAGAAAAAAAGATTTTTTGGTTTCCAAGTGTTCTATTCAATCAGGTATTTTGTAACATTTTTTTACCAGTCACTTCTTTGTTGCATGGTTCAGAAGTATATTGAACACCTAAGTTTTCATAGGAGTGTAATCGCAACATCATGGTCAAAATTGCCAAAAATGGACATGTCACCTCAGTGCTCCAACAATTCTAGCCCGAAGTGACATAACAAAATAATAATCGGTTGAAGGTAAGTTTGTCTGCAATGGAAGACAAACTATTCCGTATTAAAATTCATGTTTATTCATCAAAATGTCAATGTTTCATTCATTTAAGCAGATTTTGTTGAGCATATCGCAAAATGAAAATGTGAATTCTGATTAAAAATGAATGCAGATGGACATATAGTTATTTATTGTGCTCCAAGGATTTGCTGATAGAAAGCTGTGACGGGGGTAAGAATCTCAAAACCACAAAATTTGGACATAGAACCATTGTGCTCTAAAACCTGGATGTGTACTCCCTTTCCTGAGGAGGAAAGATTTACTGCATGAATATAATGCTTGAATATAATATAACACTATAATATCATACTAGTTACGCTTGTTTTTGAAGTCATCTCCTTCTCTTTTTTCTTAATGAAATTATTTTTAAAAATTTGATGAGATTACGATTGTGAAAAATGATCAAGGTTAATTTGTACTTCATTTTGCCTGTAAAAAATGTTTTCTGTGAAGGATTGCTCAACTCAGAGCCCTTCTTTGTGTATCTGAGAAAAACTGTGAAAAAAGGTTTCCCTGAAATGGGATATTAGTGTTACATTAACAGAATGTCAGTATTAAATCAGGTTGAATTCTTTCTGGCTTACATGTGGCATTGTTAACAAAATTCCCAGTTTCAGTGAGAATATAAGGATAGGTTTATTTATATAGGGCCTGTATATTTTAAATGAAGCATTTCAGACAGGCTTTTTACTGTTGCCAGGCAACAGTTAAGGTTTTCCCTTAATGACGCTATGGAAGAATTCTGTTCTCATTGTCCATTTTAATATGTGAAGATAATTTATCATCAAGTGATGCATGTTTTGAGAATGCATGCCGCTCTTGTTGTCAAGCTGGTGACCCTTGTTCTTACATTTCACATTTCCTTTATAATTGTAACCCTACACCATACATTTCATTGGCAGGGAAGTGCAGATTATTTAGCTGTGAAAGCTTGCTTTGAAGTAGTATTGACAGGAGATTTATCACTGTTCTAAATGAATGTGTGCCAGTGGTTTGATTATAAACAAGTTTTTTTTTTTTTTTTTTTTAATAGTAAAGCTTAACACTGCAGTTGGTAACTTTGAGGAGAGAGAAGACTTGGCATAAAAATTTGAAAAAATGATCCCTCCTCCTCCCCTCTCCACTGTACTCCTGCCCTAAGACCCTCCCCCAGAAGGCTGCCGTGCACGCGAAGGCACGCGAGCTGTTATGCTTGCGACCAAGTTTCCGAGGCTAGACATTACTGTTGTGAACAGTCAACACTGCTGGCCAACAAACGGGCAGAAAGAAATCATGTTGACATGAAAAATAATCTACAGCAGTATGTTTTCAGTAAAAACCCAGCACACGCTTATTTCAGTAAGTTACGTTTTTTTGAGTACAGAAACTGTCGTGAATCCTGCTGAATGGCCAGTAAACCATGTATGACAGCATTTAGCTGTGAGAGCACAGAAACGTTACACATATTTATGACGACAACAACACAACCGATAACACTGCCAGGTCACTTCATGAAGATATTTTCTGCTACTTTCTAATAAAACGAAGCCAGTAGCATTAGCCCTAGCAGCGGAAACAAACTAGCGTGAGCTCGACTGCAACATTACAGTAACATCACATGCACTACGAAGTTCTGTAACAATTACAAGACGCTGGCTATTCGAACTGCGACTGTGCTTGTAAGTGACCTTCACTCGCTTATTTGCAGAGCGAAAATGAATTGATGCCGGTCAGGGCTGGGGTTAGTACCAGCTGTGCATGTGAGCGACGCCAACTCACTTATTTGCAGAGCATTGCAGAGCAAAAATGAACCAACAAATAAAGCAGGGGTTTACCTGTCAAGCAGAAAAGTCGCTAACTCTGTGTCGGTTTTTATTCCTTCCAGATCATGGAGTTCCCTCCACCTCTGAAAAGCCACTCCGATGTTCACTCTTGTTTGATCCCGGGCTTTGTCTAATTCTTTTTTTTTGTGCTTTTTTTCTTCTGGCCTCCTCTTCTTACTTGTCTTAGCCGTGTGTGCTGTTGTCGTTAACAGAGGCATCGGTATTTTTTCCTCGCTAATTAGTTTCTCTAAGCTTCTGAACCCTTTCTCAGAGATTTGAGCTTGACTGAGCACTGGCGTGAACTGAGGAGGAAGGGGGAGGAGGCTGTCTGCAGCGCGTGCATGTGCACTGTTTGACGGCTGTCAGACACCATCCTGGCTCTAATTGGTTCTTTTTGGTCGGTCCGAACGATTCTTTTAAATTGCAGTAGGAGCAGTAGGTGGGTTTAAAGGAGACTTTTTAAAATTACAGAATACTAGTTTTATGTAATACTGTCTGTACACAGTGACAGTTTTAGCAAAAATGACAAAAAGTTACTTTTATAACACTTACCAACTGCATCTTTAACATACATAGAGAGGACAACAGTTATGACAGGTTACAGCCTGTAAACATCTATGTAATTTCATTTGTCTATATTTAGCCTCTATTTTGAATAGGTCTTTTGTTGGCTGGCTAACAAACCATGATGACCCGTGCTACAAGACAAATTTAACCAAACACCATGTCACACAAATGTGGATGATCAGAACATGAAACTTGTCAGCAAACATTAGCCCTTCATACTCAGTCTAACATTTAACTATGTTTTATCTGAGGTAAGAACATAGTTCAGAAGATGGGTACCTAAATATTATTATAATGAACACACAGAAGACAAAGGTTTTGGTCACCAAAATAATAGATTGCAGTCGCTTCAAAAGAAAAAAAAATAAATAAAAAAATAAGAATAACATAAAGAAAAAACACCAAAAAAGTGTAAAATGTAAAGTGTAAAAAGTGTTAAATCTCAGAGCTACTAACCTTTAACCAGGATACCACAATCCCCCTCAGACCTGGTGGTTAAGCTCTTTATATTATCCTTAGTGAGGTAATTGGCCTCAGCTGCGGTGATGACAAGCCAGTAGCTGCGGCCAATCCTGTTTGTCGGCTGGTTGCTGTCCTCTGGTGGAAACACCCTAAGTTGCTCCTTCTCTGCCACCCTATCATGATAAGACGTGCTGTGGGTTAAGGAGGATGCTGCTCTTGTAAAACTGGTGCTGGGTAACCTAAATAATATTTCCATGCAGTAGTATCACATGTATTGTAGTTGGATAATGGAATTCACCTACAAGTTGAATAATTTCTAGGCTTTGACTCAGGCAATTTACTATATGTGCCATGGTTAATTAGAATTCATAAACTACAGCACCTGAATTATTACCTTAAACAACATGAATATCGGGGTCAGGATCTGTGGCCGTGACCTTAAACAAAATTAATATTGAGGTCAGGATCTGTGTGCTATAGTTGTTTTTTGTCATGACTATCCAGTACATCCTACAATAATTAATGTCAATGCAGTATTACATGTAATAAGCAATGGACACAATGAGACTTCATTGAGCTGACTCCTGACCTCACTTAGCCCGAATCTGGGGTATATTATTCTTTATGGGAACATTCTGGAGGGCCTGTCAGTGCTGGCAGTGGAAGGGATTTTCATTGACAGAAATCACTTACATCAGAACGCAGCGGCTTTATGCACGAGAACAATCCAAAGTTATGCACTTGCAGTGTTTATTTGAATGCACTGCATTAGAATCCTGTCACCCCAGGGGAAAGAATGCGCTCAAAAATGATTGACAACTAGTGACATTAACTTTGAACACTCACTCCCAGTACTGCCGGTATGCGTTTCTTCTGCGTTATGCATTATCGCCTTCTGTGCAATTCTGGTCTGTACAGCAAAGCAGGGATTAAAAACGGTTCAAATTACAAAAACAAAAACTGGAAATGAATACAATTTTTGGATGGAGCAAACAGGAGCAAAACTAATGTCTGTTGCTCTGGAGTGAAAACACTTTTTCAAATTTGGATGACTGGAAAATTACATAATGTATCCTTCCAGTTATGATATCTTTTAGGAAGGAAATACTGTCCCGGAAGTGATTTTTCCCTAGACTGCTTGCACGTTAACGTCGTTTTTTAAGGGCCTGTATATCTTCCTAGCCCCGCATTCTACAGTGAGGTGGTAAAATGGATTATCTATTCGACATTAGCTCATCCAAATTACGTAAATTACAGAAAAAGTGCATGAAATTACTTGCCAGAGACACTTAGCGAATACTTTGTGTCGTTTGGTGTTAGTTTAATGCGTTAGGTCGTTCAGAAAAAAAGCTTATCGTGCCACCTGCCAAAAATAAATGGGTAGAAGTAGCGCATGGTAAGGATAGCCCAGTTTCGCAAGGCTACTAAAATCCCACGGGTCGAAACAAAATTTAGGAACTTGTTTGCCAGGAAAAAAGAAAACAAAAAAGAAAACAACTTTCTGAATGGTACACAGTTTTTTTTCCACCGCTGATGATGGAAGCACTTGAGGCTAACAAGGGTTGTGGCTCGACGGGATCTAGTTCCATTTAAATGTGTTGTTATTTTCTTGTAATCTCCTTCTGACTGTGAAGGAAAGTAGGGTAACATCAGGGGGTCTTCAGGGTAAAGTGTAGAAATAACCACAATAATGTAAAAACTAAGAAATAAACATACTCAACATGATTTTAAACTCATGAAGTGTAGTATTTTGATAAAAATGTACATGGTTCCCATGGAAATGGCACTTTAATGACAAAATCTGAAAATATATTATGGCTCTGATATTTCAATAACCCATGGTCAGATTTTACTCATATTAGTCTCATATGAAAAGTCTAAAATAGTTCTATGAAATGACACAGGATATTTTTGTTTGGAACATTTATGAATATTTAATGAGCTGTGTTTTGTAACCATAATGAAAATCACTATCATCAACTTCATTTTCAAAATTAATCCTCTAGGGATGCATTTATCTAAAAAATCTAACAGATACTACTTCAATCCAAATTTCAAGTCAATCAGATGAATATTAATGATTTTATGAATGCCACACGGTTGAAAATCTGACAAAATTGTGATTTTGCATTTAAAGTCACAAGTAACAATAGAGGCAGAGGAATATTCTTGGTGTTTACTGGCATCTCACTGCATTCCTTTATTTATTTTATGTGAAAATCAAAAATATTGATATTTTCAATAAAAATAGACACTTTTACCCTGAAGACCCCTTAAGCCAAAGAGCTTCAATGAATTTGCGTAAACAAGTTTTCATTCAGTCGTCCAAAAATTTGACATAAAACTGAATAGTAATTTTATTTGCTTATACTGCAGCTAGCAAGCTTGCTATCTTGTTGTTAACCTCAGTTGTCCACTAACTTTAGCTGGCCAGCAAACATTTTAGCCTTGTGATGATCTTGAAAAGATTATCTCATATTAAAAATCCAAGCATCTTTTTCACTTAGGCAATTTCTACCACGTGAAATTCTCAAATTTTGTGGTACTACAGGAAGTATCTCAGGCCGATGAGCTGTTCTATAATACAACGTGTATGAAGATTATAATGATACAGTTATTACCTACTTTATCTTGAATATTATCTTGACTGTTACCTTTCGTTGACTAGAAAATTTTCTCTTTTTGAATCCCTTGTAGATTTATTTCTATATCATCAGCATAGAAGTGCAACTTACAGCCATTTTTGAAAGAGACTATATTATTTATAACAAAGTGAAAAGAATACCTCCCAAAATTAAACTCTGTGGTACACCTTTAGTAAGCTCCAAATGAGTAGAATGAGTAACAATATATTGTGTTCTATTTGAATGAATGATAACTTTCCGACCATTGACAAGCATTCTGATCCAGGCTTACAGAAGCTTATCTATCTATTAAATATACTTTTGTAAATGATCAACTCTGTTGAAGGCCTTAAACAGGACTGCACAGTGTTTCCCACCATCAAGAGCACAGTTATCGTCATTCACAATGAAGTAGCAGATTGAAATCCTTTTTTTCCCCCACAGAAATCCTTCTACAATCACTTTTGGCACGAGCAGTGCAGGCACAAGCCAAATTATCATATCTTGTCAATTGATGCAAATATATGTCATAGGACACATTCTGTAGACCAGAATTCACTGTTCTAGACTGAGTGGGTAGTAGCAAATAAAATGTGACAAGAAGAGTGTCTCTTCTTGTCACAACTGAAATATTTTGAGTATTTTTCAACTATGACCTTATACCCACATGCACCATATACCCAGATTTTTCATTTCTAATTTTGAAAAAAAAAAAAAAAAAAAATCATTAAAAAATGTGGCAAAAAGAAAGGACAAAAATTCTCAGAATTGTTGACTATGCAGCAAACAATCTGTTCAACTTTCAATCACTGCATTACTTTGGGGTTGAGCAGATTTGATTCTTTGCCTTAATACATGTGATTGTGATTTGGATTTTTTGCACTATTTTGATCTCAAAATCTCATCATAATAATAGTAATAATAATAATAATAACAACCTCCATGCCACTCCTGAAAATGGAAATGCGGAGGATGCAAACCAATTAATTTACTTGATTTACTATTTTTTATATGCCCTTAGTTATAGATGATTCAGTTTGTTGGCGCCTTCAGATGAAATTAGAAATAAGTTTTTTGAACTCATAAGAGCTTTAGACACGGTTTTCCCAAGTCGTACATGAACTGGCGTTCATTTCCGAGAGATACACAGCATTTCATCTCTTGATCTAATTTAAATGACACTCCCGCATGTGTCATCTGCCTCCTGAAAAAATGACTACACCCTTCGATACTTCATCTCTCCACCCAGTTGTGTGTTGCCCTGGCAGAAAAACACCAGCTGGTTTTTGCGGCTGGAAGAACATAGGAGTAGACATTATGATCAGTCTGTACACATATGGGTAGACAAAGCATGAGCAGAAATACTGAGGCTTGCAAGTATAATTACTAACAAAGTATCTTTAACAAAAGTATAAATATTTAGTATACAGACAAGGTATGTATATTGAATATTTCATCTCTGAATGTCATTGAATGTTTGAAATATTTTGTATTTTGTCTTTTTCATGTTCCAACAATTGTCCAAAGCATTTAAAAAATGTTTTGCATATTCATACCAGTATTTCACACACTGTGCACTTAATCCCACCAGGACTTGAATTATTTTAGCTGCATACTTTGCTCTGAAGGGTTAGTGAATTCAGTTCTCCTTCCTGAATGCTTTAGCTTGTAGCTGCTCTCCATGGGTGTAGGGCCATTACATTGCTACAGGATGTGGGCAGTGCACCAGGCTCAGCCTTTAATGTGCCATCAGGGTTATCGTAGAACCTTTTAAAAAACAACAGGCTTGCAAAGACATGGCTTGCAGAAAAACACGGGCCCTGTTTTCATAGCTCCCTGCCAAGGCCTTGCTGGAAACATTCTGTTTCATAAAATGTTTGACTTCAAACTATTTGGAAGATTAGTCAATGCTACCAGTAGCTCTGACACTCCAATGTCTGCAGAACTGAGAGGTAGGCCAGCTGGAGGGCAGAGTGAGTCGGCCTTTCGGCCCTCACCAGCTTCACAACTCGACAGACCTTCCAGACATTCCATTATTGTGCAATCAATATGCACATGCAAGTGAATTTTATTATGTTAACCACTGCCCACACCCAAAAATGTAATCATGGAGGAGGGCGTGTGGGCCAAAAATGGGCTGACCTATATGACTGTACCAGAGATAGGACTGTCTGAGCACTGGTCTTAGTCAGTGGCATGGTGATGTCTGGGGAAGTAGGTATCCTCAATGAAATAGATGGGTAGATTACTAAACTATACTCTCCTATGTATTTCAGTGGAGTTGGGGCTAGTAGGTTGGTATGGTCTAAATTGACAAAAAAAAAAAGGGTGCGTATTTTCCGCATAAATGCATATACCCTCCCTTCACCCACTGGTCTTAGTAAAAATCTTTTGATCAACTTGAATTTTGAAATGGTGAATTTGCTGTGAAAATAAATCAAAAGACTTGTCAGCAAGCTCAGCTATATTTACTAGATGCCTCCAAAACCATTTTAATTCAAACTATCCGTGTAATTCTCATTAATTTACTCAGTGTTTAATGTCAGAAACTGTTTATACAGGAGCTACCAGTAGCACATAATATATTTCAATATCAACAACATCACAAGTTTGAATAATTTGAGTGTTCAGTCTATATTTCTTTGTAAAAAGAGAATGCAGCCAATTGAAAGTTTCAATTTAAAACATGTAATCAATATCTAATTTACCATAAATGATATATCGTATACAGTGCCAATATCACCAGGAAATATGTCCCGCCAGAGTAATTTTCTGGTTAAAACTGGACCAGTACTTTACCTGTCGGAAGTCGCATATAATCTGCGATTATCAAATGCATCTCCATAACAGAGCTCCACTTGAATGAAGCCAATGGGGCCCCTAATGTCTTTCATTTTTCTCTGTAAGTGCTGATGATAGTACAGTGAATGCGACAGGGACCAGTTAATTGTCTTTTCTTAACAGTACATTAACTCTCAATGAGTTGCAGGGCTGCATTGATGGATTTCGAAGGGAGTACAGCATGCTTCATGCGTTAAGGTGGGAGGCTTAAAGGATGAAGGTTGTTGGGTGACCACCACACAAGGTCATGACCGTAGTTTCTGAAGAAAATAACTGATGATGTTAAAATATTTCTCGTCCCCTCACCTGATTACTGCTATAAATATATGCAAGTACATATAAATACATGTCATTTTCAGCACCGTGAAGCAATGCTTTAAGAAACAAAATCTGTTTACATTGGGGCCCAGGCCACATGACATGCTCTACTCTCTTGTGATTTTACTCTCTTTTACTTGTGATTTATGCATGCGTTCTACTGCGCAAAGTTCGATCTCAGGTTTGAATTATGTGCCTCATCCATCCATTTTCTATACCCGCTTATTCCTCACTAGGGTCACAGGGCAAGCTGGAGCCTATCCCAGCTGGCTACAGGCAAAGGCAGGGACCCACCCTGAACAGCTTGCCAATCCATCGCAGGGCGCACACACCTTTCACTCTCACAGGCGTACCTATGGGCAATTTGGTGTCTCCAATTAGCATGTATTTGGACTGTGGGAGGAAACCGGAGTACCCGGTGAAAACATGCAAACTCCACACAGAAAGGCCCCAGGCCGGATTCGAACCCACGACCTTCTTGCTGTGAGGCAGCAATGCTAACCACTGGGCCGCCGTGCCGCCGTGCCGCCCATGTGTTTGCAGAATTGCTGTCAGCTTTTTTCCCAAGATACTGCATTTCAAGGTTTAAAATGTATTCCTATTTTTTCAAGGACATTTTCTAAAATTAATTTCTTTACTTGAGGATGCAATATAATGTGTATCTTTTGAATAATTGGGTGCATAGCCTATTATTCTATTTCTATTATAATAATTCTATTATAACTATTTTTCACTTCCTGATTTCTTCTATTCTTGTATTGTTGTCATACTTATTTTTGCATTGTCGATAAAGTCTAAATTTACACCACAAGCCAAAAGTTTGGGGCCACCCTCAGATAAAAAATGACCCCAATCATTCCTCAACGCTTTGCCCGAACTACATTAATTCAAAACAAGAGCAGAATGTCTTAAACCTTTGAGCCGAATACATTTTCAAGCAATTAAAAATAGTTGTAGTAGTAGTTATCCTGAGCGGTTGAAAACCTATTACGTGGCAACTTGTTTAAAAGAGCTCCTCTGCGGGAGCATTTGACTTTGACATCTTACATCATTGGGAAACTATACTTGCCCACGTCGCTGCAAGGGTTAAGAAACATGATATGGCCACCGCATTCTCCAGACCTTTCACCGATTGACCTGGCATGGGATGAACTTGATAGGCAGGTCCAGTGGTCCAACCCTAGCAATGAAAAACAGTCGTTTGAACACTTGAAATCCGCATGGGATTCACTGCCAGCAGCATACTTCAAGAAACTGTTGCATTGCATGCCAAGAATTTGTGACGCAGTGATCCAGGCTAAGGGTGGCTATTTCAATGAATCTAAAGTCTGAACAAAATCTCACAAAAATGTCTTGTTCAGACTGAATCCTTGCTGGAAACGTGACTGTATGACGTATTGAAACTGTCTTGGCCCCTTAAATCACAATGTAGAACACGGTGTTTTGATTTGATTTTTTTTTTTTTATTCTGAGGGTGGCCGAAAACTTTTGGCTTGTAATTTATGTTTGGTCAATTGAGCATCAAAAGTGTAAACTAGGCTCTCCTGAATCTGAATCTTTGAATACTGAGTTGAATGCTGGACAAAGATAACTGGAGTAAGCACAAAATACAGTTTTTAAAACACAATTTCATTTGTTGATGGAGAAAAGCAATCCAACCCTACATGGCTCTGTGTGAAAAAAAAGTAGCTGCCCCCTTAGTTACGAAATCAACTATATAAACCTATTTAATTGATTTAATGGACATTTTACTGGACATACCCAGGCATGATTACTGGCTTATTGAATCTAAGCATTACTTAAATAGAACCTGGCAACGGAAAGTCAACAAAAAGCAGCACATCGTACCGCGATATAAATAAATTCAGGAACATAGTATGAGATACAAAGTTATTGACATCAGCCAATCTTAAAGGGGTTACAATGCCATTTATAAGGCTCTGGGACTCCAGCAACTACAGCAAGAGCCATTATATACAAATGCAGAAAAACTGAAAAACTGATGAATCCTCCCTGCAGTGGTTGGCCTTTCAGAAGTCCTCCGATAGCACATTGATGTCTCATCCAGGGGGTCACATAAGAACCCATACTAACATATAAAAAACTGCAGGCCTCATTTTCTTCTCTTAAGACCAATGTTCATGATTCCACAATTAGAGTGAGCCTGGGCAAAAATGGTATCAATTTAAAAGCTGCAAGGCAAAAACCACTGTTGACT
This sequence comes from Gymnothorax reevesii, assembly GCA_029721435.1. Lineage (NCBI taxonomy): Eukaryota > Metazoa > Chordata > Actinopteri > Anguilliformes > Muraenidae > Gymnothorax > Gymnothorax reevesii. The sequence goes on from CM056590.1 coordinate 32,231,292, forward strand.
AAAGAAAATACTCCTCTCAAATTTGCCAAAATACCTTTTGATGAATGATCAAACACGCTGCTGGTAGTGTGATGGTCTGGGGCTGCTTTGCTGCTTCAGGACTGGGGCAACTAAGTATAATTGATGGAAACATAAATTCTGCTCTCTACCAGATAATACTGAAGGAGAATTTCCAGCCATCAGTTTGTGACCTAAAGCGCAAGCACGATTGGGTTATGCAGCAGGACAAAAATACATTTCTTTTGAGAGATCTAATCACAATCCTGACTTGAATCAGATTGAGAGGCTGTGGTGTGACCTTAATCAGGTAATTCCTGCTTGATAACCATCCTATGAGGCTGAATTAAAACAATTCTACAAACAAGAGTGGGCCTAAATTCCTCCTCGGTGTCGTAAAAGACTCATTGGCAGTTATTGCAAACATTTGATGGCACAACCAGACATTTTTTTTTTTTTCAGATGGGTTAGAAAGGTTTTGAATAAGTTTTTACCTTCCCTCAGTATAAATGAAGTGATCATTTATAAGCTGCATTTTTCTGAACACCCATGTGTGCCTTTGTTTAATATTAAAATTATTTAGATGATCTGAAACATTAAATATCGGGGGGGGGGCAGCTCTGTTTGCTTGAATACATAAAGTCCAAATATTTGCTGATGTTCTGTACAAGTCCAAGCTAAGAATTGACATCAATTTATGCAATACCAGTTGTATATGACATATATGATTCATATGGCTGCATGAAGGCTTAAAATGAAAACTCAAATGACACGCAGGCTAGTATTTTTACATTGCTATATTAGAATAATTTAGCAACAATTGTTACATGTTTCATGAATACCATCAGATCAATGATAATTAAATATAGACTCTTTAAATGCTAAAGTATATATTCTATATATCTTCACACCATGCTGCATTCATGGTGAATTCAGGTGATGTAACAGCACGCACGTGCTTTTTTGAATTTGTGCCATTTTTAACTCATTAATGTTTCTGTTTGAGTCATATTTTTACTGTTCTTTCACAGTGTTTTATTTTTGATACGTCGACTGTCGCAGGCAAAATCAAGAGCTGTGATGAGTCAAGCCTGGTGCCACATGGTCCAGAAGCCTAAACATGCCCAACAAGACATTTGTTTTTAAATTAAAACATTATATTCTGAAGTTTTTGACTGTCTTTAACTACACATTCTGGATCATGCCTTTCCTAATAGGTCCCGGCAAATACAACCAACCTACTGCCCTTTTGCAGTCATTGTCTCCAGTTAATTATCTTGTTGGGGGGACATTAATCAAAATGACATAATTTGTACCAAAGAACAGAAATGCTGATTAGCGTCTCAGTAAAAACCAGGCATATCAGAGCAGATTAAATCATCGACCACAAAGGCCCATTCAGATTTTATTATGGCTGATACAGTAAAACACCATAATATATATATATATATATATATATATATATATATATATATATATATATATCACTCTTTCATAATCTTTGAGGGAAGAATCTTACTAGTGGAGATGGAGTTCTGAAGAAGTTTAGATTCTCTTTCTAATTAATTAATCAGATTATTTTGTGTCCTTTACAATCTCACATTTTTGTCTTATTGCCGCTTTGTCATTAGCTAAGCATTATTGGCAATATATTTATTATTCAGTGAATGTACTATACAAACTTTAGTCATTCAAAGTACTTGAGAACAGCTCCCGCCTTCAAGTGAGGTCAGTACCTACTACCTAACAAGTCTTATTGCAAGAATGTTTTTTGTTTTTTTTTTTTGAGCATTTCAGCAGATGACAAGAGTCATTGATCTCAATATGCAATTTCTCTGTTTTCCAGTTGCATTTGTAAGATGGATAAGACTTTCTGCAAAAGTGTGTGTGTGTGTGTGTGTGTGTGTGTGTCTTAGTGCATGTGCTTGTGTGTGCACATGAGTGAGTGTCTGTGTGTGTATGTGTGTGTGTGTGTGTGTCCATTTTCCAGTTCCCTAAGCTCAGTTTCACAATGATTATACAGCATAATGATCCATTTGAACAAGAGCATAAAATACTGTATATTACATGAGGTATATGCACAATGAGGGTTACCACCCGAGGCTTCCGTTCATAACTGTGAACCCCCTGCAATTGATGACTTGACATCACTCCACTCCTGGGAAGCCTGTCTGAATTCCATCTGGCTGAGATGAAGTCAATTTATGGCTAAAAATCTTTTGGATTTATCTTTTTAAGTAATTAATTAATTAAGTAATTAATGTTTCCCAACAAAGCTCTCAAACCTGAATGTTTTCAACCCTACATAGTGACAATGTAAAAATTGCTATAAGAATAGTACTGAACTTGTGAGTTCATCAGTTCATTATTATCTTTTATGTGCAATTTCAATACGTTAATTAAAACGTACACCCATGAATAAACAGAAAACAAAACAAACCTATTCAAACCAAATTAATTTCATAGTTCTGAAAAAAATTTTCTGGACATAAAAAAAACAATTCTGACATAACTTTATTGCACAGTATACTATACTACACCATACTATGGTATATTGTGTGGATGCATATTCACTTTTTATACTATATTAAAACTGCAAACCTAAAATGTCAATTCAAATTTTTGCACTGGTAACATATTAATACCCATCTGGGTGTTTTATTTTATTTTTTATGGGGTTGTTTTTGCCAGTGAAGTGGTGAGTGTCTGAGCGTGAGTCACTGGACAGAGACCCACACAATGAACTTTGAACTTTGATCCTTAAACTTCGAGTCAGAAGATCTGGCTATCTTTTACGAAAAATGAAATGCGGCCTTGTGAACTTGGTAGTTCAGTTGCTGATTCATGAGATTGTGAAATTTCCTTTTACTGTTGGTTAGAAGTGACTGTAGCGGTCTGGTTTAAAAATAGCACACACGCACACACACACACACACACAAACACACACACAGACTCATGCACACGAACACATGCGCGCACACACGCACAAAAAAACAGCATTAATTCAACACAGCCTGGTGTTCAGCCAGCATTACATGCGCGGATAGAAATGTTGGTCTTTAAGCAAAGTTATGTCAAAATACACCACAAAGAAATTTTTCACATCTGTTTTTTGTAACTTGAGAACTTTTTCTTCAACTTTACAAGGCACTCTCCCAACATCAGCAATGTGCTTGAAAATAGCTTTGATTGTTCCTTACCGAGCATCACCACAGAAGGCTGTCGCAATGGAAATATTATTGTTTGCTTAATAAAAAAATATTGAATGGCACACAAAAGCCACATGTCCATTCATGTATTTATAAGTTTATTTTCAGTTAATAGACCGATTGTTCCCAGGCCTGAATTCAATTATGAGCGGTTAGCTGGACCAATACTGAGCCAAGCGAATTACTTGAACACTGCAGTGTTGTCAATATAGGCATTTCCTCATAGTCATACCCATTACCACAGCAAGAGACGAAGGTGTGGACCGCTATCCATTACAGCAATGGTTATAAAGCTTCATTATATGATGGGAATATCTTTTCAGGAGGCAAGAGGTTGAGAAATTGGACCCACATGATGTTTTTCCAAACTCGGGAGAAAGACTGGCTGGAGATATTTGTGGAGCCAGGAGGGATGTGTTCCTGCAGGGGTGATGAAAAGCAGAAGGGAGAGATGACTGGAGTCTGCCTGAAACTCCTCTCCTGCCTCTGCATTCTTTATTTTCATTAACATCTTCAGTGCCATACGATCCCGACGCGCTTAAACTGTATAAATAACGTTGGTGGCAAAGATGGACTGATTGGTTTAGCTTACCACAGGGGGGAAATTAAAAACTATTTTTGGTCACACTTTAGATGAAGTATTGCTCATAAAGGCTTTATACAGCATGCATAATGCCTTCATAAATGAGACATAATGTCTTTATAAATCATACATAAGCAAATGTCATGCTTTGTAAAGGGTGAAATAACACATCCTTATTCAGGATCTGATGCCAAATGTGATATAACTGACAATGTCACTTAGCTAGTGGCTAAATGTCATTATGGGTGACATTGTCAGCTAAGTGACATTGTCATTGTCTCATCTGGCATCACATGCTGAATAAGGATTAATTATTTCACCTTTTACAAAGCATGACATTTGCTTCTGCATGATTTATGAAGACATTGTGTCTCATTTATGAAGGCATTATGCATGCTGTATAAAGCCTTTATGAGCAACACTTCAATTAAAGTGTGACCCTATTTGTGTTAATCATCTCACTCTGGCTTTTTCGCAGGGAAAGTTGGCATGTGATGGAGAATGCAAATAAAATAAAGAGCGAATTTAAAAGGTCCAGTCACTGTCTAATATATTGGAAACACTACAACGACACATCATTTGATGCTTTAACTTGAGAGTTCACTTGTTTATTGAAAATGCATGCTGCTTCAAGTCTGGTGGCTGCAAAAGACACCAAAAAAGTTGGTGCTGGGAAAATTTGGGATTAATAATGATGTAACTAGTTACTGTAATAAGATGGCCAACAGGTAATGGGGGGAAACAGCTAAAGGTAATCAGCAAACTTAGTCATTTTATTATAGATAGACAAAGTCACCAAGAAAGGCTGTATCTTTCAAGGGCAAAGATGAGTTGAGTAAGAACTTTTCATGTCTGTGCCCTTAAAGCAAAGACAAATTTTGACAATAACAAAAAAAGAAATGAGCCATTGTACTGTATGTTGACTAGGATTTGATAATAAACCATTTGAGAATTAGTTTTTGGTAGCAGGTGTGATGGATTCATTGGAGATGGTAGACCGTTTGGAACTCCAGTGGAACTCACTGTGATGTGTCCATTTTATAGCTGAATAGTCCAAAGTTCATTTCCATTTCCAGATTAACCCTCCTGTTCTGTTCGTTTAGGCTAACACTCATTATGTTCCCGGTCACGTGACCGGTAACATTGTATTTGATTATAAATCCACCATGATGCATATATTATCACCTAATGTTGTGTTAAATATTTTTTCAACTTCAGCTCTTGTGAACATTACAAGTTTTGAACTTCTATTTTTTTTTGTATGTGCTGAAGGCCTAATTTACCTGAGATCATACAACTCGTTTTTTAGATGAAAAAAACATTATTTTGATATTATTTTCACCAAATATTAAGATGAAACATATTGCAGTATTTATCACAGAGTACTTCATTTCAATGTTTACCAAAGACATTTTGAAACCATTTCAATTTTCTAAATAGTTGGCACAAAATAACACCTTTTGTGTTCCAGGTCACAACTGACCAGTATGATTTATTTTGTAAAACAAAAGCCTAAATCTGCACAAGAAAACTTATCCATGTTATAAAAGTAATGTCTGAACCTTAGACTGAATGTACACATTAACAACTATTTTCCCATCATCCCTAAAACAAACAACAGGTAGCATCAAAGTGTTCGGCCTATTCCAGTGTTCCTCAGTGTTGCATCATAATTCATCTTTGCTCTTCACCTCCTTAGCTCTACAACTGTTTTCATTCTTTTTGAAGCTCAACATTAACACTACCGATACCAAAAAAAAAATCTTCACAATCTGTCAATCACTTACATCACTCATATTTTGTCTTCTCATGAGCATGTTGGGCAATGGATTGTGGCTGTTGCATTTTCCTGGCAAATGTATACACTGCTTTTGTGGCACACCAAGCTTGTTTTTCTATCTTGTGGTGCACACAGTTGACGCCTCTTCCTTTTGTGTCCTCCTCCTGTGGTTGGTGTAGATGTTGGGCTGATGCTTGCATGTCTCTCACCAATGCAGCAGAGGGTGGTGTTCAGGGAAGGTGCTGCCGCCTATGCATGAGGGGCTCCACCATGGCCATAAAAATTCTATGAGAGATCGGTTCCCATGGGGGTTGCCATGGAAGCGGTGTGTGTGTGTGTGTTTGTGTGTGTGTGCGTGCGTGTGCGTGCGCGTCTCTGTGTGTGTGTGTGTTTGCGTGAGTGTGTGTTTGTGAGTGTGTGTGCTTGAGTGAGTGTGTGTGTTTTTGCGTGTATGTGTGTGTGTATGTGTGTTTGAGTGTGTGTGCTTGTGTGTATGCGTTTGTGTGCGTGTGTTTGCGTGTGTGTGTGTGTGTGTGTGTGTGTGTGTTTGAGTGCGTGTGTTTGTGTGTGTGTGTGCGCGTGTTCAGGTGTGTGTGTTTGTGAGTGTGTGTGTGTGGGTGTGTATGTGTGTTTATGTGTATGTGTGTGTTTGTGTGTGTGTGTGTTCGAGTGTGTGTGTTTGTGTGTGTGTGTGTGTGTGCGTGTGCGTGTGTGTGTGTTTGTGAGTGTGTGTGTGTGTGTGTGTGTGTGTGTGTACATGTGAGTGTGTATGTGTGTATGCTCAAAGACACCTGCATGGAGTGTGGGAAAGGAGTGTGGGAATGTGCTTGAACTCTATTTTATACACTAATATACACTTACCCATTCAGTTCTAATAACCGGTTATTTTTGACCAGGAGCACCACAGGTGTATACAAGTTCAATAAAACACACAAAATTTAATGAAAATTATCCAAATTTATTTTATGCGTTCAGATGCCATGTGTGAATAAAGTCATGGAACCTTATGACAAACAGATGACATTAACTGCATTTTTTTGGAGAGAAAACTTGTAAATCGGTCAGATTTGATCGAGCACAACTGGAGGGTTAACTCACACGTACACAAAATTTCATTTTTTTTAACCCATTGATGTAGACTCATCATTTTTTGAATTCATATGTTCAAGTCGTAGGTTAAAAAGGGTATATTTAACACAATTCAAACTCATAACATCTGTATTACAATATATTCATCTTTCATCCTGCTATCACCGTACACTCTCATTCTTGGTCAGGATTGCAGCAGAGAAGGAGGCGGATGTTGGATCCCATTCCAGTATCCAATAGAAACGATGCAGGAATATAATCTGGGCAGTTTGCCAATCCATCACAGGGATCACGCCCCACTTACTCACTCGCTCATACCTAAGGGCAATTTACAGTCTCTAATTAGCCTGACATGCATGTCTCTGGACTGCGGGAGGAAATCGGAGTGCCCGGAGGAAACCCACGTGAACACTAGAAGGACATGCAAACTGCACACAGAATGGCCCGAAGCTGGATCTGAGCACATGACATTCTTCCTGTAGTATGCTTGTAAATGGTTTTGCAGTTTCGTGTTCTGCATGTGGTGTACTGTAGAGTAGGGAGAGGGAGAGGGCCATAGCCCTGTATGTTTTACATGCCTCCCTGCATTAGCATACTGTACCTGATTCAAATGACTGTAGCTTCTGAAGGGCATGGTAATAATGAGACAGATTCTTGATAACAAGGCTATTTTGTTGTGACTGAAGTGTGTCAGAGCAAAGAGACATCTAAAACATGCAAGGCTATGGCTCCACAGGAGCAGGGCACCCTACCCCTGCAGTTGAGTGTTGACTTGTAACAGTTACCTGGTTTTCCTCTCATCTCCACAGTCCCCCAGAGTGCACACTTACCCAGATATGGAATCAGTCCCACTCCTATTGAGCAAAGTCAAGCCAGAGCCTCCCGAGGACCTCCTGTCCACAGAGCATTTCCACACACAGACTGAGCCCGTGGACCTTTCCATTAACAAACCTCGTGCCTCGCCTCCTTCCGGAGCCATCTCGTCCCACTCTTCACCAGTGAGGTCCTTCACCTCGTCCTCCGCCCTGACCGTCATCACCTCTGTCTCCTCCGCGTCGGGGCCACTGGTGGCCTCCCCTACCAGAGTTAGGAACCAGCAGTTTTTGCACATCGTCCACCCCTCCGCGTCCCCCTCGAGCCCCATCAACCTCCAGGCCACCAAGTTGGGCGGGCAGGTCCGACGTATTCCTGTGGTGGTGCAGCCCATTCCCCTGATGTATGGGTCCATCCGTTCGGCGTCAAACCCCAGCTCTCCTATCATTCTACCTCTGCTTGAGGAGATTCGGAGTCATGGGAAAGGTAGGAGGATGTTATATTCTTCCAGGCGTGCCGAAGGGTCTCATATTAAACTGCTGAGAAAAGTGTATGATCATTTGCAAGGAAAATGCTAAGTTTAAGCAAAGGTTGTTTTTTTTCTGCCTTGTACAGTGTAGTCTTGCATAGTCTATTGAGTCTACATGAACATGACAATGAATGATCTCGTTGTGTTGCTGAAGTTACAGATACGATGTAGTAATATACAATATTAATTTACATTATATTTAGTAAACAACAGCTGGGTGTATCAGCTGCATGGAATGACATTTACATCCATCTGTGTATTTCTGTTTTGTTTTTGTTATTATTATTTTTATTTATTATTTTTTTTTACCATATATTTGCTCCCAGGCACATACTCTGCAGGCCAAAAGTTTGGAAGCAAGATTAAATTTGTACCAAAAAAGGTCAGAGTTTTATTGGAATTCTTTGCAACAAAATAAACATGGTTATTATGTAAAGAGTCACTTATCAGAACACATTTTTACTCAAATTATAAGGCCCATATTACTAAGCCCATGGTCCTAGTGCCCGTCAGATTGCCGTTGGCATCTGCTGGGCTGTTAAACATGACATAAAGTGAATAATGCAAACTGTGATTTTTTTTCTCTTTTACTTTTTCACTGAAATTGTGACTCTTGCAAACCTTCTCAAACCCAAAGCTAAGCTCCTGCTTTCTTTTGTTAACATTTATTCAGCAACGGTCTGGTAACATCAATGTATACAGTACCTAAAGGTACATAGAGGAAAATGGTGCATATCGATGAAAGAAAAGTCCAATCTTACAGTAAATACATCCCAAAATCCATAGATTTCATACTGGTTTTTAAGAAAGGCATTGTGAACAGAAACAAAGTTGCTTCCAAATTTTTCATCAGTATTGTCCTTGCTTCCAAACTTCTGGCCTTTAGTGTATTACAGACGATTCAAGAGTTTGGGAGATTCTGAGAACATTTGGTATTATCAGGCTGTTATCATAAGTACTTTAACCTTTCAGCTAGCAATGGCATGCACACTACTTGGCATAATTGCTTTCCAAATTTTTGCTGCGAAGACTAACTCTATTGTTCGAAAGTTACTCAGACTGGGTGAGTGATTTTAGGCTATAAGTACTATAGCACTAATTCTCTTGGATTGACAACCCTCAGCTTCAGCTGTGCAGTTGCAAAGGTTTGGTTTAGTACCATTATAGAGATCTTTCAAAATATGTGGATATCAGTCTTCTTTCCTCAGTCATGGTCCAGCAATCAAAACACATAATAGTTTTTAATCCACAATATGAGCTAACTGGGACAAACATCACCACCAAACCGACATAGATTGTAGCTAATATTATTTATTCTTCATATTAATTCTACTAACATGAGAGTAGGGCCGTAGATTGTACATTTGCCCTACAAGATCAAAGTGAACCCCCTCAATAAATATTCTTGGTTGTTTTCATGAAGCAGTTAGAGATTTTTTCAGAGAATCATGCGAATATATGAGACTCATTAACTTCTTTTAGTTGATCAAGACAGCCTAGCGCCTGGAACTTCATGAATGTTGAGTAAAATGTTAGTCAATCGATGATTGCTCAGGATGATGCACAGTGTGAATGGCCTCTGCCTGAAGGAGTTACAGCACAATGAAGCGAAAGGGCTTTTTGAAAATGAAGGCTTTACGTACCCTAGAGTGAAGCTTTCGTTGGAGATAACAACCAGATGAACACACACACACACACACAAACACATGCACGCACAGACGCACGCACGCACTCACAGACCCACACACACACACAGACATATGTATATATGTATGCATATGTCATCCGATGTGACAGTAATTAGGAAGACCAGTAAATTTGGCTATTAATCATTGAAAAACATCTGCTGATCATTTTCAGTAATTACTCAGTATGAATAATATACTTAATAAATATGATTATTGGAGAGCAATCTCCAGGATGTCATTGTTCAGAAGAGACCATGAATATACATGTGTTGAAGTAGTATATTATGTACTGTATTTTAGGTAAGTGACTTGCACAAAAAAGAGAGTGCTGGTCAAAGGGTAGAGTAACAGCAGAATACCATCTCCTCAGCTGTGTGTGTTTCACTGGAACCAGCTGTAGCATTACTATTGAATAGTTAAGAGCCGCCTTTCCACTTGTTGTGCGCCTTTGTGGTATTTTTTGAGCAGTCCACGCCTCCACCAGAGTAATTGTGCTTTCTCCTGAACAGCTCATTCGCAACACTCTTCCCTAGAAATCCCTTCACTGTAATGATAGGGGCAATATTCTACTTCATTTAACTGGCCTAGCTTTTCACTCTTAGCTGAATAAAGTTGTTCTGCCGAGAATACAGACTGCTATGTGCTTGCAAACCTACACAATCAGACATGATTGTAAATTGAAATATGAATTCATGGAATTGATTTTTCTACAAGGTTTTGTGGTGTGTGTGTGTGTGTGTGTGTGTGTGTGGGCGCGCGTGCGTGTGTGTGTGTGCGTGTGTGTGTACGCGCATGTATGCGTGCGTCTGTGTGTGTTTGTGCCTGCGTATTTGTTTGTATGCTTGCGTATGCAAGTGCGTATGCAGGGGGACATCCTGAAACAGCCAGTCTCTTCTGGTAATTGGCTTTGACTTTGGTTTAGGAAGCATCGTCCACATAGATTTCTCTGTGATTTCAATCAGAACTGCATGCACTCCAGGAATTCCTTCACATTTCCTAAGTTCAGTTCATGGACTTCTGTTTTCCCCCATAAGCTCAGTTTGTGGACTTCTGTTTTGAAACTGATTTCCTGAAGCATTTTTTCTCCATTATTGGATCTATGAATGATTGCAAATGTTGTTGGGTTTTTGCTGTCAAAGGTTGTCCAGCGTTTAAACAACACATAAGGGAGCTGTCTCCTTGAAGGTTATTGCTTTAAAAGAATTGCTGCTTCACCGTCACCAATGGTTTTGATTTATGTCCTGGATTTTACCCTAAAAAATACATTGGATAAACATTCAATCAGAATTGTTTATTGAAGGATATATATATATATATATATATATATATATATATATATATATATATATATATATATATATATGTACTAGATGAAAAACAATTTGTTAATGAGATAATTAAATAATTAAGAAAAGCAAATGGCACAACATCCTGAAATGCAGTCACCATTATTGATAATGAAATGTGTGCACTTATTCCAGTTTTGACTGCGAACCCTCGGGAATGATTCGCACAAGCAAGGCAGATTATGCGAGCTGAGCATTTTTTTTTTTTTTTAGGCCTGGGTCTGTTTAATAGCCCAGATACAATTTGACTTTTGACAAAGATGGGTATTTGTAAAAAAAATATTTATTCCTTGTAGATGCTCCATTTCAGTCATTATTTAGACAACTATATACTACAGATTTTTAGACAGTGCACATATATAGCTCTGAGTGTAAAATAGTGAACAAGAAAATACAACAAAAAAAAACTGTTTTGTCATATGTGGTAGAAAAAATAACAGGTAGAAAGAACAGCTAAGTGATTGAGTACATGCAACAATCAGAAGTGGGCCAAACACTGATCCCTGAGGAACTCCTGTTGGGAGAGTGCCACCCATGGTGACTTGCCAAGAAAAATGTTGACTGTTACAGTCATGTGCCTAATTTTTTTTATCCCTGCTTGGGCTGAAGCTGTCAGTTTTCCATGCAAATATCACAGCATTTTTAGGTGAACTTAGATACCTGGCTTGAGCGTCACTCAAGTTTAGTACGCTATTCCAAAGAGCATGGTGCTTTTGAATTTTAAAAAATCTGCTGTTATTTTGTTCAGAGAGATCACAAGCAAACAGGAAAAAAGAAAAATGAAAATGACTGGATGCAAAACATTTCCTTTGTTTTATATTATTGTCACAATTAATGTGATCTGTATGCATAGCTTTAAGCTTGATGAAGTTTTAAACAAGTTCACATAATATTTGTTGGGTTGCATCAAAAATATAGATCTTGCCTCCTCGGAAGTCAAAAGTTCTTTTTGCGAAAAAAAAGCTTCTTGGGGTTTAGTTCACAGTATTTATGAACTTCATCTGAAAGCGGTGAGGGTTCCCACTCAGTGGGCTTCCCCAGAGCTTCTTGTAGCACTTTCTTTACACCCACACATAAGCACAGACAGACACACAGCATAAGAACACACACAAGGGTACGCACACACACGCACACGCACACACACACATACAGATGCAGCATTATTATCCTGTTTCAAATGGCTTTGGCCGATTGGTGCTGCATCTTTGTTGTAGTTACCATGGATACAGGTATAGACTCAATAAGTAGTGGTGAGAAAAGAATGAAAGAAGCTAATTTTTTTTTAAATCTATATTCTTTGTTTTTCAATTTTGGTACATACTTGAAAGTGTCTTCATGTCTCATGCTGTCTTAAGAATGCTCTGTTAATTTAAATCTAATGCTAAAGAGCTGATAATATTTTAAGCACAATTTTCTCAAAGTTCTTTCTCTAATTTGATTATGTTTATTTTTTGGCTCTTGAGATTCCACAGCAAAGGGAAATTCAAACTTGAACAAATTCAAGTTTTGTGCCCAAAAGGTTTCATATCCTATTACAATTTTTTTTCCCTAGAATATTTAAACTTCTTTTAGACATATATGAACAATTTTCAATTTCAATGCAACCTACACCGTCAGTGCAATGAACCACAACTGATACTGCTGACATGACAACTGTTACCTTTTAATAGCGCGGAACACAGCACCTCTGGCCCTTACACTTCCGCTTCTCTACAGTCATACTGAAGTTTAAGTACTGACAGCTGTCATACTGATCGCTTCTAGAACAATCCATTAGATTTGGAACTTCATGTGCTTCGAAATCAATAGGGCAGCATAATAAACTCAATGAAAGCAGATGCCTGGGTCAGCAAGATATGTTGACAGCTAAAAGGTACGGGGTGATACTGCCAGGAAGAATTCAGATGACATGGCTGCCAGCTGCCATAGCTTAGGACAGAAATATTTCTGGGTAATGTATTTCATGAAGTGCCCAATTACTGACACACATAAAGTATATGGGTATATGTTGCACTTTTGACTTTACCATTTTCTGACGGTATGTTCATCAGTTTGGAGGTACCAGAACTACCCAACACATTTGGAAGCTATGTGATTCTCAGGTGTTGTCTGATATGCGGGTGATTTGGGGGCAGAGGAGGCTGGTGATTGTGCAGAGATACACCCAGCTCCAAGATATGGGTCTGTATTTTTGCTCAACCACAGGATATGGCAACCCCACCTCAAGCTGATAACCACGAGTGGGGGCTGACTGGTCATGACTGTGTGTGTTGCACCACCGTGTGTGTGTCTGCCTCGCAGGCCTCGTCTGCAAAGATCATTTGTATTTGCCATGAGCACCCTTTTTATTTATTTATTTATTTCAAGAATTTTTTTTTGTACTGTGAGCACCTTAAATCAAAAAAGCGACAAAGTATGCTTTGGTGCATTCTTTTCTATGTGATGTGTTGTAGAGATGTAACTACTATATTTCCCTGAGAAATTCAGCAAAAATAAATAAATAAATAAATAAATAAATAATGATTAATATATCCAGGATGCCTTAAGATATATATATATATATATATATATATATATATATATATATATATTCTGTATATATATATGCATTTTATATCCTTTGCATTTAGAAGCATAGTTGCATGTATGGTCCCATGAATAAAGCTAATTGTCAGAATGATTTGATGGGCCCTTAAAATGAGACTTTATGACATTAAGAGATTGAAGACATTAAAACACATTAAAACACAAGTTCATCAGGGAGGTATCCAACAGGATTTTTTTTTTTTTCCCCCTGAGTGACTACAGATCATTAGTGCGGTTTCCTAATGTACCTGTGAGTCCTCAGAAGCACATCCTGTTATGGAGTACGGAGCAGCTTTCTTCCTTTGTGTCTAGACTTTAATGTGTGACTCATTGCCCTGTTCAGGTTTGGCCCTCGTGCTGTTTGACTAATTTCGCCCGTTGTTGTCCTTCCTGCAGCAGGGAAAATGGAACCTAATGGCCTGTCACCGAGACAGATCAAAAGCGACAGTGATGATGACGACCTGCCAAACGTGACCTTGGACAGTGTTAATGAAACAGGTTCCACTGCTCTCTCCATAGCCAGGGCTGTGCAAGAGTGAGTGTCATTCCTCTTTTCCAATTAAACTTTTTCCCTTTTTTTCATTATCAAAGCTGTCCTTCTTTCACTGGTTTCTGTTCAGGGTATTATGTCATTACTATGTTATGGTCTTTAAGGGGCAGAGAATTTATATATTTTTTCCTATCAGAAATGGGGTAATTCGATTCAGTTCATAATAATGTAAACGTTGTCTCGGTATTTTTAGCTTACCTCGTAGTAAGACCGCGGCACATTCCTGAATAGCAACGATGCTTTTTACACATTGAAAGAGACAATGCGCCAATCGATATATATACATCTAATGTAGTATTTCTACAAGCAATGATTATGCTGTGGTTTGTGTGAGCATATATGTGTGATGTGTGCAATTGCTGGTTTGTATGTTTCAGGTAAATGGTAACACTTTACAATGAGGGTATGTTAATTAGCATCAGTTACTGCAGAGAGAAGCATTAACCATCAGCCAATTAATAGTAAACAAATGGGTCTACTAATCATTTACTAATGGTGTTCATGTTGATTCAGGTATTAATTTATACATTATTGATTAGATTGATAGTCTGAGGTGTTACTTAAGGGGTACTTAAGAGATGCTTTCAAGTTCATAATAAGGATTTCCAAGTGCATTAATGGTAAGTTAAGGTTACCTAATGCTTATTTAGATCTCTGATGCATTAGTTAACTGTTAATTAATTGGTACTTAATGCTTATTACTGCATTAACTAATGTACCCGTATTGAAAGTGTTACTAGGTAAATCTTAATGGTTGACTCTATTGCTCGATGTGTTATCATTGGAGGCTGAGCGTCAGGTGAAAGACTCAGATATGTGGCAGCTAAGCAGGGGTGGAGTGTGTGCTGAGTGTATAGCTGCCAGATTTAACTCTCATTGTGAGAGGACCTTCTAATACCCATGCATTCCCATCTCAGTTTAGCGTCTGTAATGGCAGTAGCACCAAAGTACGCTCAATGTGGGTAACCCTACTCTCATTTGTACCGGCCCTGCACATGCCTGAATTGAAAAACTTTTAACCTGAGGACTGAAATCAGCCTTTACAGGTTCATTATAAATTGCCAGCGATAGAATGGTTCTGAGTTTATCGGAAATTAGCAAGCAGCACTGGAAAATTAGATCAGTCTTTACTCTAAAGTGACAGAATGATACCCAAGTTTTCATGTTATGCACTGTGAACCCTGATAGTGTGGTGATCTCAAATGTATTTGGAAACCGATTACCTAAAAAAAAATAGAGTAGGGCATCTTAATTCCATCGTGTGACACGAACTTGAAGAAATAAAGGTAAAGTTATTTTTACAATTTCTTTAAGGTAATAGGTTTCCACAAAACATTTGAGTTCACCGCACTTGGCAAGGTTTAAGGTGTGGCCTACCCCATACACGAACAGTAAAACACCCCCCTCTCCCAGCCCCCCACCCCACGGCCACACACACACACACACACACACACACACACACACCTAAACCTGTTAAGATATACTGAAGTACACTTACTGACTATTTCATTCGACGTGTTGCCACAAATGGCCTGCTCCACCAAAAGATGAATTGTTTTGCTGTAACTCTTTACATAAAGCATAAACATAAGCTGACTTAGTTTGTTTGACAAAACGTGATGATGGGTAAGATCCATGATCAAAGCTCCTCTTTCTATGGTATGATCGTTTGTGCCAGATGTAGTGGTTCTAGCTTCTCCCCTTGGATTTCATACACTGCAGTCTATTCACCTCGGATGGCGTGGAAAAAACAAAAATCCAATGAGCAGCAGTTCTGTGGAAGAAAGCACATTGATAATGAATGAGGTGAAAGCAGAAAAAAGGAACTTGTTCATGGTACCAGAGAGGTTGCAAGTACTCAAATGACAGCTGTTTGCAACAGCTGTGTGCAGGACAGAATCTTGGAGCATGCGACTCACTGAAGTGATGCGTTACACAACAGTGGGCCATGCCAGGTCCCTCTCCTGCCAGTTCAGCGAAGCAAGATGAGGCTTCTGTGCTACAGTCACCAATGAGAGATGATTGAATGATATTGCTGTGTTATCCCCGGACACCTCCGAACGCAACACAAGGGTGGACAACACCGGGTTGGCACGTACAACAGTACTTTTATTGCTCTCATTCAACAGAGGATATGGTCTAGGGGGAAAAAAAAAGTTATATCAATAAAGTCATGCAGAGCCTGGACTGACGACCAGTCTTGCACAAAGAGGAAACCATTCCCGCATGGAACTGTGTGCGTCCCTGCCATCCGCGGTGAATGCCAACCACAGGGTCCTGGTGGAAGGTTTTTGTGGGCACGGCCTACCCACCACAGGTGCTCTGCATTACCTGTAGTTTAAGGGGAAATTAAAACAGACCACTACCAGCAGAGGTAGCTAAAACCAACAATCACACCCTAGAATGGAGCCACAGCAGGCTGAGGGATATAACATGCTGATAGTCTGGTCAGAGTTTGGTGGACAAAGCCTGAAACCGTGGCCCCACCTTGACACGTGACAACAGTGTTGGTGATGTTGGTGATTTTAGTGCTGCAGTGGTGTGGGGAATATCTTCTAGGCACACATTTATACTTTATATTAACTTCATACTATTTGAATGTGATAGAATTGTTGCTGACCATGTGCATCTATTTACGGACTTTTGCCATATGATCCTTTTTTCTTTTTCAAAATATATATACATCCAGCTGGACACTGCATCATGCCACAGTGCACAGGATTTCATAATGGTTCCATAAAATTTAAAATGGCTTTAGTTTACTCAAGCAGCATGCACAATTCTTGATTTCAGTCCAACGGAGCACCTTTTTTTATGAGGGAACCATTCGTATATGCTGAACATTTGTGATTAAATTGAGTCAGCATGGCCCAGAAGGACAGTGGAATGTGTTCACCAGAGTTAAATCCATGCTGTGAGGAATTCTGGTTGGGCTGGTCATAATAATCTGCCCAATCCTGCATTCGACAGGTGTACCCAATAAAGTGGCTATGTCCAGAACATTACATGGCAAACTTTTCACAGACATGTTACCTAGCGCCGATATGCTTATGAGAGGTGGGCATGCTTACAATATTGTCCTCATTAGTGGCTCAGCTGTACTTGCATGAACACTGCCGGAGTTATAAATATTCAATGACTTAGAAGTGGATGTCTTTCTTCAATGAATGTTGCAAATTATTTTGCTCCTCCTCTTAGTTTTTGATTACTTATTTAACATAGCCATATTTCTCTCCAGTACAAGATTTTTTTCCCCCTAGCTATTTATTTTTAAATTCTCCCACAAATGCATTTTATTTTTATGAATGAGATTTTCTGCCAGTATACTTCATATTCCCCTTTAGATTACAGACTCCATATTCATATTGGCAACCTGCTGTAAGCTAGAATCAATCCATTAATAAATCCATTCATCCGAACCATTAATCAATTTTATTTACATTTTTTTTTTTTTTTTGAAAGAGGAAAAAAAAAACATGAAGTATATCCCCGCTGAAATGTGCAAATGCATCATATGGTTAACCAATTCATCAGCACTTAATGGTTGCTCATCTCCATTACGTTTTACATGGCCATATCCAGTTCCTGAGGAGTGAGTTTGGGAACTGAAGCCGCTCAGCCTTGATCTGTGCTTGTCGTCTAGACTCGATTCCCATGTTGGGTGACGTCATTTTGCTCTCGAGGAGGCTATTTATAAGAGTCTTCAGTAAATATTGAAGTGTTTTAGAGGCGACAGTAAGAAAAATAAAGTAAACAAGATGTATGGGTCATTCTAGATGCGAACATTTTTGAAATGTAATTCAGTGCACGTTTATGTTCTGCTATGCTATTCTCTCCAGAGTGAAAGAGCTACAAAGAGTTTGTAAATTTGCATTCACTTTAAATGTAAAATCAAAATTAGAACAAAATTTATTGATGCTCAAATGCCAAACCTGTTTTTTGAATGGAGCCATTTTAGCTGAATGTTTTAATGCACTTACATAAACTCTGTATTCGAGTGTGATCTATTTTCTACATTTTTGGCTGTCCCGTTACATCTGTACCAAACTATAATTTGGAGTTTCTAGCTTCAGCACCGCAGATCTAGAATTAAGTTTCCATTTTTATCACTCACCCTCGGAGAGAGAGGGGAGACATACTGTTTTAGGCTCGGTTCCCGTTCACGTTCGCGTCGGCGTTCTCACTTCATTTCTGGAGTGAAACTCCAAAACTGTTCGCATAATCTTAACAAAACTTTGCACAGACACTACTCAGGTCCTGCAGTGGTGCCTTTTGGTATCTGTCTGTTTGTACAGCTGTCTGTCTGTCCGTCCGGATGTCATCAATTCTTGCTCAGAGCATACCTCCAAAACCGTTCGCATGATCTTAACGAAACTTTGCACAGACACTACTCAGGTCCTGCAGTGGTGCCTTTTGGTATGCGCCTGTCTGTCCGTCCGTCCGTTAGGTCAGTTAGGCAGGGAAGGGGGCCGGGGGGGAGACGTTTGTTTTTATAAGTGAAAACACATTCTAGTTTCTATTTCTATTTTTGAAAACTTCACTCTATGGAGCAAGGCAGACCCCTGTGTTTATTGAGAAAGAGAAGGTAAAGAGAGCTTGCGTGGGGCAGTCTGAGGTAGGCACATGAATAAGTCAGTACTCCTCCCTGGGGCACATGTTTGACACTGTTTCTCCCTCCTGTTCCCTCTTATGTGCTCCATATTCATGAAACCCTTGGGGATGCTTGCCTGAATTGTTTAATAGAAAAGTCTCTAGCGTTCTTTCTGGGGGGCCCCCTGGGGCCCGGGGCCTCTCGGTAGTGTGGGTTCAGGGCAAGAAACGGTGAGTTTATGGGTCGAAGACTTGTGAAAGAATGGGCTCTCGGGGAATGAAAGTTAGCCAGGGCAGTCTGTCACTTCATCTCTTGTTTCTTATTTATGACCCCAATTCACTGGTGGCCTGCTTGACCACTGGCTTAGACTGTTTATATGACCGTGATGTGGACGAGTGTGTATGTGCTGCAAAATCTTAACGGCTTTCTTGTGACTGTTAGGAATAGAAGGTCATCAAAATGTGCTGTGCTGTTCAAAAATTTCAGTCGTATTGAAAACCATTATGTCTGGCAAAGATACTTTCAAAAATCACGCGACGGAATATACATTAATATTGAATATTTTACCATAAACTATTAGCTGTAGTCAGAAACTGTTATAAACTCAATCAAATCAATGGTTTATGTGACTAACTCTTCCTTAAAAATTTTGTGCACTGACATGTCATTTTGTAGCATTATGTAATGTTCTTTTTTTCCACTGGCATTTGATATTTCAAATGTTATTTTTTTTCTTTTGTAACAGTAATGTGGAAAACAAAAAATAAAAATCAGAGACTAAATTTAAATAACAACAACAACAATAATAATAATAATAATAATAATAATAATAATAATAGTAATAATAATAAAATATAGGATGCCTAAAACTTTTTGCATAGTAAGCCTACTGTGTATGTATTGCCCTCTTGAATTATAGCCATTTGGCACTCTTCAGTAAAAATGAGCAAAATGAGATGTGACGAATGTCTGTACTGTTTATCCTCATTATCTTTTCATAAAACAAATTTTTACATACATTTTTTCTCAAAAATGTGTGTGCCACAATCATAGACTCCCTGTCATTTAATGATTTGCGCAACCTCTGTTTGCCAAGATCAAATTCTGTGTCTTCTCCTAGTATGCATGCTGAGGATAGCAAGCATATGGCAGAGGATTTGAGACTGTTCCTCCATCTACTGTATTTGTAAATCCCTCAGACTCTGAGTGCAATTTTTGTGGACTCTCCTCTTCAGTTCGTCCCACATATTTTTGCAGAGTTTAGGACGGGGTACTGGGATGGCCATGCCAAAACCTTTATTCTGCGGTTGGTGAACCATTTTTGTGTACATTTTGAGGTGGGCTGCAGGTAATTGACTGGCTGGAACGTCCTACCCCACCCGATTTTTAGCTCCCTGGCAGAGGCTGTTATAATATTGTTCGATAGCTGCTGCAATTTAATGTATTCCACGAAACCATGCATTATTATAAGATCTCCAGGTTATTTAGAAGAAAAAACCCCAATACATCAAAGTTCCACTGACATACTTCACAGGTGGTATGAGGAACTTTTTGTATGGCCATCTTTCTATCTGCGCCAAACCCACCTTGGAAGTTCTATTTGGGTCTCATCTGACCATATAATTTGGTTCTATGGAAGGTCCTAGTAACATTTGGCAAACTGTGGGGGCATTAAATTTGTTGTTGATTGACTGAGGAAGCTTTATTCTTGCAACTTTCCCAAAAACTTGTAGTGATGTAGGTGGTGTCTGATGGTAGTTTTGGAGCTTTCTGACCCCATGACTCAACTAACCTTAGCAGTTCTCCAGCTATGACTCTTGAAGATTCTTTTGTTAGTCAAACCACCCACTTTATGGTGTTTGGGATCAAAATATATGCATGTTCCCTTCCAGGAAGATTCCTAACACCTCCTGTTGCTTTTAAACTTTTTAAATTATTGCCCAGATGGGGGTCATCGGCATTGTACACTGATGTTTTTTTATGCAGTATTCATTTCCTGATTTGCGCAGCTCATCAACTTTTCATCACACTTTGTCACTGCGTTCTCGGATCTTTCCCATAATGATGAATCACAGGCTGTATCTCAAAGCGTAGGCTGCATCCTTTAATGGCAGCATGTTTAGGCTACAACGTCATCACAAGCTGTTCCGGTGTGGATACTCTTTCGGATGCAGCCTTCATCTATCCTGATATAAGACAAACTTGTTAGATGGTTTACGTTCCGTTTTCATGTTTATGATTCCATCTGATATCAGGCAAGATGAAGGCTGCATTCAAAAGCGCATTCACAACAGAACAGCCTGGGATGAAGTAGCAGCCTAAAAATGCAGTCATCGAATGATGCAGCCTATGCATTGAGAAACGGCCTGGGAATTTGGCCTGTGCTGCCTCATGGAAGTTTGTTGCCGCATCCACAAATGTCAGTTAAAACAAATTTTTTTTACCAAGTAAAGTTAAAACCATATATCAAGAAGATCCGGAAATACTGCCGGCTTCTCTGGGCCTGAGCTCATTTAAGGAAGAATGAGCAAAGTAGAAAACTGTCCTGTGGTCTGACCAATCAAATTCTTTTTGGAAGTCATGGACATCTCGTCCTCTGAGCTAAAGAGAAGAGGGATCATTCGGCTTGTTACCAGCGCACAGCCAAAAAGTCGGCATTTGTGCTGATATGGGGTGCATTAGTGCACTTGGCATGGGTAACTTGCGCATCTGTGAGGGCAACATTAATGCTAAATGATTTATACACATTTTGGAGCAACAAATGCCACCAGCCAGACAACAGCTTTTTCTGGGAATGCCTTGTTTATTTCAGTAAACAATGCCAAACCACATTTTGCTCAAATTGCAGCAACATGACTCTGTGGTAAAAGAGTGCTAAGCTGGCCTGTCTGCAGTCCAGGCCTGTCACCCACTAAAAATATTTGATGCATTTTGAAAAGAAAAATATGACAAAGGAGACCATGAATTGTTCAGCAACTGAAATGCTTAACCAAACAAACATGGAAAAACATTTTGCTTACAAAACTACAGCAGTTGTTCTCTTCAGTTCCCAAGCCCTCTGAGTGTTGTTAAAAGAAGAGGTGATACAACTCAGTGGTAAAAATGCCCCTGTCCCAACTTTTTTAAAAGGTGTTTCTAGCATCATGTTCAAAATGAGTGGATATTAAAAAAAAAAAAACAATAACATTTCTCAATTTCAGAATCTGTCTTTGAACTATTTTCGACTAAATAGGGAGTTCACAAGATTTGCATATCATTGTATTCCTATTGATGCTTTGCACAGTGTCCCAACTTTTTTAGAAACAGGATTGTACCATCGAATATTGATATGCTTGCATATTATGTCCTATATTTTGTGTTTGAGAGAGCCAATGATAGCATGTGATGTGATCAGGACATAAACCTTTGAAGCAGGTGGAGCTCAATGGTCGATGATGCCCAGGAATAGATAGAAAGAAAGAAACAGCCAGGCATAAAACTAATTAGAGCCAAACCTGAGTTGTAGTTTCTCACTGTCAGTGTTTGCAACAGAACGGGGAATGAAACTGAGGTCAGACATAACAGAGGGATTCAATCAATGATTCAGAGATTCAACATTCTAGTTTACACAGTGCTGATATCTGAACACATGACTCATAATTGATGACCGTTCACCTATTTTGTTTTATTGCGCTAGCTTTCCTCATCGTTTTCTGTCTGTGGCTAAAATGGATAGCATTATTAATACTGCTACTGCTATTATTATTATCATTATTATTAGTAGTAGTATTAGTAGTATTAGTAGTAGTAGTAGTAGTAGTATTAATGTGTGAGTGAATGGTGTATAAATATATGTGCCCTGAGATGCACTGCAAAGCTCATTGTGGTTCCTACTTCTTTCTCATTGGGTGTTGGGATGGCCTCCAGCCTCTGTGTGGCTCTGACCTGGAACAAGGAACTTTGAAAATGGAAGTAATAATAATAATAATAATAATAATAATAATATGTACCTTTGAGTCCGAAGAAATACAAAGAAACCCAATAAGAAATGGATTTGGCAAGGCTTGTTTGATTTGGGTTCGTTTTGTTCCATTTTTCTTCGGGCAGTAATTGGATATTGATTCCTATACTGCATATAATTGTAAAAATGGTTATAAATTGCATATTAAAATTAGGCCCAATTGATTAATGCGTATACTGTCAGCTTGATGAGTGTACTGTGCAGTGCTTGTTGTGTGAGCTTGCGCAATACAGCCACAGAGTGAGAGGGGGTGGCAGGAATTGTACACTCAAAGCATGCTGAATAATTAACACTGTTTAATATATTTGCCTTGTTTTAGTCCTTCTGCGATTTCTATTGCAAATAGTGATGCTTTTGTCATGGCTGTTATTACCTGTTGAGATTACTGGGGGAACGGGCCATCAAATTGGTTTCTGTCGACTAAGAAAAACTTTCCCATCATGTGCAGTGTCCTTTTTTTTTCAAATGGTTACAATAAAAAAAAATAAATAAATAAATAAAATGTTAGTGTTAGTCTTTTGCTGCCTCTGGCCATCTCTTCCACTAAATGTGCCTCAGCCAGCTTACCCCCCTTCGCTGATTTAGCTTGATGTTCAAGTTTTATTGCGTTCAGTGTGTGTATCACTGAACCCGGTGAGCAAGATTCAGCTAGACTGGTGTGAATAGTTTAGCATTTGCTCATAGTTGCAATTCGACTTTCTGTATGAGTTTACATCTTTGATGCTCAGTGCGTGTTTTCCATTGGCCTGGGGGGTTCCCTCTCTGATCCTCTAAATGTGCCCGTGGCAACTTTTGCGGCTTTTAAGTGTAGGAGCAGAGACTCAGATTGATGTCCAAGCTTGATTTAGTTCAGTACGTGTGAATATGCCTGAGGCCAGAGTTAGATTTTCAGCAGGACTTATATGTGAAACGTTTGCCATTTATGCATAGCTTTAACTTGGCTCGATGCAGGTTTTCAGCCATTTTAGCATCAATTCAGTGATGTTTGCACATTGCCAGAGTCTGGCCCTCTCTGATTCTCTAAGTTTACCCCGGGCAACTTTATAGTTTTTGGCTGTTCTGACTCGGTTTATTACCCAAGTTTGATTCAACCTGAAGGATGGTGAGCAATGTTAAACTGGACAAATAGGGGGAGTTTGCCATTTGTGATAGGTTTAACTCAGGTTGGTTTAAGATTAGGCCACTTTAGCTTTAGAGCTCAGTGTGTCTTCAGTTCGACTGTGCCTCTCTGTTCCTTGAAGTCTGCTCCAGACAACTTGGCTATCCCTTGGCTGCTTTTAAATGTATGAGCTGAAACTCCGTTAGGTGTCTGAGTCAGTTCACTGACTGTGTGACTCAGCCAGGTATGTGGCTTTGAATTGGACCGATGCAAGGAGTTAGTTTGAACTCAGCTCTGTGTGCGAATTGCCCATTTCAGCGTCGAGGCTCGGCGTGCGTTTCCCCTCTGTTCCTCTCGGCCCTGCTTTGTGGGAGAGGGGAGCTGCAGTTCAGTCTCATTTCTGCTGGATTTGCTCATTTCCGCCGGGCCCCCGGGGTGGCAGCCGGCCAAGAGCAACAGGTGATGCCTGCAGCCAGGGAGAAGCAGGAAGTGGGCCGTGCGGTTGAGACAGTTCACCAGAAGGGCCGTCTGGCCCCCTGCAAAACCTCCCCCGCTGCTCGCACTCCACCCCCGTCCTCCCTCCTCCCTCCTCCACCTCCCTCCTCCTCCTCCACCTCCCCTGCCTCTGCCTCTCAGCGCCAGACGAGAGAGTCCTCCTAATGCAGCAGCTCAGAAGCGTGGGCAGGCCATTATGTAGCAGTGTTACAAACACACAGCAGACATTTACAGGTGGCCTGTTCCATCTCTGAACATTCCTAGCAGAGAACATAATTAAAATCCTCAGTTTAGCTTCAGCATTTTGCTACATGCATGTGGATTTTTAAGAATTTGTGGTTGTTTATGAGTATGTGCTAGTTAGATTGTTGATTGGTGGTAGTGGTTGAGGTTGTGTATGTTCTGTGTATGCGTGTGCATGCATGTGCACGTCTGTCAATGCACGGATATGGCTGTTTTTGTTTTTGTGCACGTCCTGTGTATCTGACGGTGTGTGTTTTGTTGCTGATTGTAGGTACGTGGATAATTGTATTTGAATGATCTTTCAAAAATAAGAAGAATACTTCAAAAATACTTTCATCATGTTTCTGTTGCATTGACTGTGGGATTTTGGAAACAAACAAACATGCTTAATCCACTCATTGTGAGTTATCAGATACCAAGCTATGAGGTTTACCTTCATGTTGGTGTATATGCACCGCAGGAAGTCAACGTCAGTGTGTAATAGTGTAAGCAATACTTCCTGTGCTGCCAAAAGTCAGAAATAAACAAGAGTTGACTTAGGAGGGCCCAGTCTTACCTTCCAAAGTTATCTCCCAAGAAAAGAAAAGAAAAAAACATGATAATAGCACTCTTTAGGAATGTTTACTGAAAGATTTAGCCACAACGAGTAATATTTTGCTTTTTGTCTATCTCAAATGGGCTTTACCTCAGTTCAGATTGTTTCAGGAAAAGTAATTTGCCATGCCTTACAGCAAAAGAGAGGGAATATCTCCCTCTTGTGGTCATACGCAAAGACAAAGCGGGTCGTTGCATTTACTGTATATGACCTGCACATTTCTGCAAAGATATAGAAAGTTTTCGATTTGAGTTCCATAGTTTAAAAATGAGTTTGTTTGGCAACATTTTTTTTGAAAGATAAAATGTTGCCGAATAGATAAAACAACTATGGGTTTAAAATTAGAGGACGTGCTATAAGTCAGTGATATAACTGAATGAATATGCCACTGTGTCATTTTTTCATTTTGGATATGAATGTTAATTGTATTGGGGAGCAACGTGGATGCGCTGCAGATCCTGCACAAATTATCCAATATGAACAGTAAATATCCTCAAATTACAGCAGTGCATGTGAATACATTATTTTAAAATGTACCATTTTCATACTGTATGCTGTATCAAACACCTTTTTTTCCTGTTCAAAGAACCTGCAAAAAATAATTGTGTAAATTAATTACTTTTTGTTTTTTTGTTTTTTGTTTTTTTGTTTTTTTTTTGGTTTATGCTGTTTTCACCATTTCTAGCAATCCAAAGCTTAGCACCCAACAGTAAACAGGTCCACCAGTTTGGAAACAGCAGCTTTTGTTATCAGTCTAACCAAGCTTGACTGCAAGCAATAGCCTGCAACAAGTGTTGAAAATGCAACTCAAGCTGGCTTTGAAATCCTGTAGGTCTTCCTGGATTTTACTTGAACATTTGCATCATTCACTTTGTTAACACATTTTTACAAGTATGACATTGTTATTTAAAAAACAAATGTATTTATTTAATTGCCATTTCACAATGCAAGGTCAACATACCCTCTCAAGGATAGGTTTACAATAGAAGCCTGCTTCTGTCACAGTCTTCGATTATGTCCCTTCAAGGACTAATTATTGAACTCACCGCACCTACATGTCCATTTTCACGGGCTAAAAGGGCAGACATTTTCAAGGGTACAATAGACATACCTCAGATGGTCCTGCCCAGTGACAATCCATTGTACCCATAAAAGTACAATAATGTCTCTTATCTTCTGAGATAGTAACTGGTCAACATGAGACTAATTAAGACATATATGTTGTACAATAATATTGCAACCACATGGAATTTACATGGGAAAAATTGACAAAAATGAATATAATTTTCATACAATTAATAGACTGCACATTTAGTACACAGTCTTACTCTATAGAATTATAGAAATCATAATTGGTTTTAGATACTATTTATAGATGTATCTACGATGTCCAAGAGTTTAATGCTTAATAATACATTCTGATGCCCTCCTGGTTTATCACAGCTCAATGTCACCGTTCAGTATTGAGGGTCTGCGCCGTCCTCGACGATCTGAGTCCCCGGACTCCAAGAAGAGACGAATTCATCGATGTGACTTTGAAGGCTGCAATAAGGTCTACACCAAAAGCTCCCATCTGAAAGCGCATCGGCGGACACACACAGGTGAGTTGAACTGTAGTGATGCAACCTTACTCTTTTTTTCGACTCTACTTATTACTTAGTATATTGGTTGTCATGTTTGTTAGTTTATCTGTCTGTCCATCTATTTCCACGATTTTGGTAGCAAATTAGATATGAAGAGGTGCTGTCGCACACTCCCAACCACAATGTGAGAATAATCAACTTACAAAATTACCAAAATTTCAAAATAAGTCTTATTCAATTTTTTTTTTAATATTCAGTGGACAAAGTGGTTGAAATAAGTACAGAATTGTAGATATACAGAGACAGAGATATAAAAAGGTGGACTACATTAGCATATCATGTAGCATCAATAAAACTGTGATAAGCTTGCTTAGATAACTTATTGCCTCTTACTGTGTGGCTGGTTAGGCCCTTGTTTCTAAACGCACAGCAGAGTAACTCTGCTACGTAGGCATTTGGTTGGGAATGTTCTGCAAATGTACACTCGGTGGCCACTTTGTTTCGGACATTAGTATGCCAGTGTCATGTCAATGCAAATTCCTAATTAGCCAGCCAAGTGGCAGAAACTGAATGCATAAAAGCAAGGTTAAGAGGTTCAGCTGTTCTTCTGACCAAACATCAGAATGGGCAAGAAATGTGACTGAAGTCACTTTGACCTTGGAATGATTGGTGGTGCCGACGGGGCGGTTTGATATCCCCAAAAACTGCAGATCTCCTTCAACTGTCGCACAAGACAGCCTTTAGAGTTTACAGAGACTGGTGCAGTAAACGAGAGACATCTAGTGAGTGTTATCTCTTGCTATCAAAAAATCATTCATAGCAAGAGAATGTCTTGACTGGTTTAAGCTCACAGCAAGGTGACAGTAGCTCAAATAACCACATAATACAACAGTGCTATGCAGAAGAATGCACAAAAAGTGGAACCTTGAATTAGACAGGCTATTTAGGAAGGTGCCCAGTGTTAGAAATTTGCACCTAACAAAGTGACTACTGAGTGGATATTTCACGTATCTACAGTATTTTTTCATTCTACATTCACCTCTTTTCTGCAATCTGACCCCCATTGCGCAGGTGAAAAGCCATACAAGTGCACCTGGGATGGCTGCACCTGGAAGTTCGCCCGCTCGGACGAGCTAACGCGCCACTACAGAAAGCACACGGGGGTGAAGCCGTTTAAGTGTGCGGACTGCGACCGCAGCTTCTCCCGGTCTGACCACCTGGCGCTGCACCGTCGGCGGCACATGCTCGTGTAAGCCAGGGAGGGGTGGGGGGAATTGGGGAGGATGGCAGTACGGGGGTCCTGAAATAATACGCACGGTTGATTTGGGAGAGCTGGGTCTCTCCTTGCACATGCTCAGCTGGGCTGACTGTCACACTCCGTGTGCCCTACCTCCCCTCCCCCCCCCCCCCCCCAATCCAAACAGCAAGAGGAAGGCCACAGAGAGACAAACTGCTATACTGACGTCCAGGGGAAAACAGGGTCTTGTTTCGCCGAATGGCACAGGTTTGCCCGCAAGCCAATGGGATACTGCCGGAAAATACTAAGCACTGTTTGATAACTTTTTCTAAGAGTCAAAAGGAATATTTTTATCCCCTGCTCGGACGAGCAAGTATTACAGTCAGTTTCGTCATTGAAGAAAACTTTTTATTGTATAAGTATACGTTGTTGTTTTGTATAAAAGGCTGCTTTGCATCTATAATGTGAAAGAACAACACAGACAGAATGCTACTCTCCCCGTAAACGCGCCGAAAAAACTGTATTATTGCACAGATCCTGGCATCTTTCCACAGCTCTCTGGTCCACTTGGTTTACAGGACATCAACGGAACATTTGATCGCTTCTTTGGAAGTTTTACGAGACAATATTTCACAGATTGGGTATATAAGTTTGAGCTACTAAAGGTGGATTTTTTTATGTTGTACTTTCCAAACCAGCCAACAGTACGGCTAATAAGGAGCCATTTTCTCTCTCTCTCTCTCTCTCTCTCTCCCTCTCTCGCTCTCACACACGCATATGCATACACTGCGTCTGTATACATACTCATTATTTTGAAATTTTTTCAAACATTTATGGGATTTTTTTTCTCACAACTTGTCCCTCACAGCTGTGGAATTGCATGATGGATCATAGTTAGCTTTGCTTAGCATCCTTAACGAAAGCATTTTTTTTTTTTTTGGTCAAGTCTAAAAGAGCATTGGTGGTACATTCTGTGCTGTGATGAGCAATCTGTAAAGTGCAATCTGAACAAGTAAGAATAGTTTTATGTAAAAAAAAAAAAAGTACCATAACCCTTCAGCTGTTTTTGTTAATTATATCTATACCTTCCTGCTTTGATAAAAGTCAAAACAAACAAAAGCAGAATTTTAAAAACTGCAGTATTGTAATATGGATCTCTAACAACACTTTAAGCACCTTACACTAAAAAAGTAGAAAAGTCATGCATCATTTGAAATGGATGGGAAGGTGGCACTTTTTTTCTTGGGAGGGGTGAATAGGACAAAATATAATCACCAGTGGGGAATGGCTTTAAGTGATGCTTTGTGTCTGGTTCCCATGACAGGAAATCGTACATTAATGGATATTGTCAAACAGTGATGCATCATGGTTATTATGCCAGTATACATGCTAAATCTGGTTTTATATGCTTTTTATGCATTAGCATAATCACATTGTTAGTGGGACAGAAAAATATTCCAGATTTTTTTTTCTCTTCATTCCAGAAAGGACATTTTTGGCAAATGAATGGCCAAACTATGGGCCTAATTCATGGAGAACTTTTGCATGTGCAAAGTCCTTTAGCCTTTGCAAACCTATGGCATGGCCAGTGACTGGCAAGGGAGTTCGTCTTGTGCCAATCATCGGCAAAGTTATCCATTTTGCATGCTCTAAATGTTATGAACTTGCAGTAGGTCTCTGCCTCCTGTTGGCCCATTGCCTCATTACAGTGATTTGCTGGCAGGGAGTTGAGTTGAGGATGAGCTGATCTAAGTGAATGCCAGCCTCCACAATTTTGAGCCAAAAGACCTCTGCAGATCCAAGTTGCAAAAACCTGGTGGAAAAATTGCTGCCCTCTTAAAGTAAAGGGTACCGAGAGTCTCCCAAGGGAACACTATGTACAAGCAAAATGCTTCAACCTGGGAGGTTGTGTTTATTCTATAACTTTTTTTATTTCAATAGTCCCCTTTTGTGTCACCAGGTGCACAGCCATTTAGTTATTACAAGCTATTTCAAAATCTTTCCCCTTTTGACATCACATAGGGAAGTAACCAACCAGAGCCAAGAAGAGCTGATCAACTTCAGCTAAGCAGTCAATCAGATTTCTGAGTGGCCACTCCCCCTTATGATGTCAGAAAGGGGAGATTTTGAACTGGCTCATAATTGCTAATTAGCTGGGCACCTTGTGACAAAATGGGGGACATTTAATGTTTGAAGATTTGGCTTTTCCAATCCCACCTGAATCTCAAATGTCCGATCAGAGAACTATGTACAAGCATGCCTGCACATGCTGCCATCTCTGGAGAGTGCAGGCAGTGAGATCTCCTCTGAAACATGCACCTGTCAGCCACCTCTTCTTTACACTCGCTGATTGAAAGCTCACAAGCTCTAAAACTTGAGCATGTGCTCATACAGAGCATGACTGACCAGCACTGGAAAGGCCAGTACAAGGTGCTTGAGCAACATATAATGCTAACCCAAACCAACCTTTTCCCACCCGAATCCCCAAGCAGCACAAAGCCAATTATGCGGCTGCTGGCCACAGTCAGCACTTGCATGGCTGGATTCAATCCGCTAGCATGGTGATTTCTTACGCGCCTTTGCGGAATGATCCAACTCAGAAGTGTCAATGTCAAACCTTTAAAAATTTTCAAAACTGTCATAGCTGGTTACATAAAGATGGAGATAAGCCAAAAAGCCTTTTTTCTACAAGTATAGCACTAATATGTGCTGATATGGATCCCCTTACTTTTGATTCACCTTTACTTGAGTTTGGAACACCCTGACAAATAATCGGACCATCATATGGCTTTGACATTGTTCTTCATTTCTGGTAATTGCACTGTAAGGTGCTACGCACCTCTGCCATATTTGGCTGCCTCAGGCTGGGAATTCTTTCACCTGAGCTGTGCAGTCATTTAGCCAGGTGACTACAAAAGTACTGCCAATGTCCACAGTTTTAGATTTACTAGCACTTCAGCTGGATGCTAAAGGGAGAATGCATTGCATGCTTTATGTTCATGTTCTTTTCTCATCTAATTTTACCTGTCAGTCGACTCTTTTACACTCAGCTCGTAGTTCAGATTTGCAGTGGCGTAGCCCAGGCCTTGTAGTGAGAAAAGGTGTCATAGCAAGAGTGGCTATCTTGCATCAGTTTAGTCTGTTAGCTAATAATGGATAAGGTTAAGAGATGCATGGAGATAAGATAATCCACGATAAGTAATCATTGTAAGAGACACTGTGAACGAAAGGCCATGAGTCACTAATTGAATGTTAAAAATAATTTACACTCAACAATGTTTACTACTTCACTTGCAGAAATAAGCGATAAGAAACTGTAACTTTTATACATGTATAAGTTATAAAGACAATGTCTGAGTCAAAATGTCACAAAAATCCGAAATTAATTGAAAACTATGTTCTTTTTCAATGAACATTGTGCTTGTTGAACTTATTTTTCTTACCATCTTAAAAACTTTTCTAAGCAAGGTCTACCTGGGCTGCCAGCCGTGTTCACCGGAATCTGCTGTCCTATAGGTGTCCATCCCTACCATAAGGGGGTATTTTAATACAAGATGCTGATGCATTTTTTTTTTCTTTTTCCTGAACAAATATTTCCACATTTACTTTCATATGGAACCTATATCCAGGAGATCACACCAACACACTTGAGCTGGTAAATGACAGTATTCCTCAAGCAGTATCCTTTTAAAATTGTCGCCTTTGCATTGCTATGAAATATAGAAAGTATATTATCAGAAAAATGCTGGGGTAAAAAAAAGCATAGTAATACATGTTGTGCTCCATATGAAATACGATGTATAGTTTTTCCATTTTTAGGCTTGGTTTCATACACGCATATTTGTATGAACATATGATTACATCAGTTTGGAGACAAACATCACCAGCACTATAAATCATACAGTATTTCCTATCAAAAGTGTATCATTTCACATAATTTTTCACTATGTAGTTTCTTTTTTTAAATGAAGGGCACTTCATCTTTGTTTTAACCGGTTTGTGTACAAAAATGTTTTAAAATAATGTAAAATATGAATATATGTATTTCAAAACCCTGTTTTATATAGAATGTGAATGTATGTGTGTGTGTCTATATATATATAGTGGGTGAATGGGCTTTTTAACACAAATAAATAGTTTGAATACATTTTTACATATTTGGAACTTGTAGAATTTGATATATTTAGGATGCTTGAAACATTATCCGAAGTACACAAAAAAATGGGCAATTTCCATTTTGCTGACTGGTTCTAGTTACAAGAAATTATGGGGGGGAAAAAAATGGTGTTTCACTGATTTGTTGCAAAAATAAGTTATATTTTCCTATATCATATAATGAAATTTGATATACGAACAAGAACACACCACTACATTTAGAAGATATGGTAGAAATGGAAAATAATCACTTCATTATGCTTAGGGGCATGTGATAAGATTTGCGAACAGTTAGCAGTTAATAAAAACTCAGTCCACACAACACCTTAAGCTGATTTTTTTATCCCTGAGTAAGAATTCATTTTTTGTGGCATAATTTTGTAACGGCAGCCAGGGTCAAAGTTATGCAATAATCAGTCGTGCCTCCGCAGAACCGTACTGTAGTGCAAACTTACACAAACATTTCAGAGACAAATTACTGCAGTTAACTACAGAAATTGATTTTGAATGAGTGAATGAAAATATTTTTACAGCACAGATGAACCCATAAGCAGCACATTAAACACATATCCCAAACTTGACATTTTAAATAATATTTTTGATGTAACAATTTTGAGGATTTTAGCGACCAGTTAATTCCCCTCCTCATTTTTCTTAACACTGTATATGTGTCCTGTGGTCGTCACATATGCATTGCATGGATGTATTCAATACTGAACATAACTGAAGTCTGAAACTGATAAGTTTTACTGGTAACACTTTACAATAAGGGTACAACAATTAACATTAATTAACATTAGTTCATTAACTATCAGTTAATTAGCTGATAACAGATGTGTTAGATAGCTGAATAAGCATTACATAACCAAACTTGAACATTTATTAATTTTCCGTATATCCCTTATTGTGAAGTTGAAAACATCCCTTCAGTATCCCCTTTGTAGCACTTCAAGTTATCAAACCATAATTTATAAATTAATACCTTAGTTCATGGGAACATCATTTGTAAATGATTACCAGGTGCACTAGTTTAATGTTAATTATTTGTTAGTAAATTCTTATTACTGCATTAACTAATGTTAATTGTTGTACCCTTATTGTAAAGTGTTACCATTTTACTTTTTTTTTGTTTTTTTTTTTTTTTTTTACTGTTGTTGGTTTTTAACCTTTCTAACATCCATTTCAACTGTTATCACTGAAATGAATGGGCGTTATCATCCGTTGTCATTATTATATGTATGGGATTTTTTGGGCTGTATGCTACGTATTAGAATGTTCAGTGCATCTTTATCATCAGTCGTTAGTGTTGGTCAGTGGTGCGATCACCTTAAATGACAAAGTTATCATCATTTTTTTTAATGCTTTACATTACTAAGTAATGTTAATTTCATGCTTGCTCATTTTAAATCATCTTACAGGAAGCTCATGGTGAACAATGGAACTTAGGTTCAACTGATCAACAATGTCAATATCAATCAATGATAACAACCCACTTATCCTTATAGTAAATAGGCTAGCCCCTACTATCCCATATCTTTGGTGCTGATAACAGATGTTGACGGCCTTTCAACTTGTGAGTGATAACATTTTAAGCGGCTCTTTTTTGTACATATTAATATATCCATTTGCAAAGCCAGGATGACTAAAAAATGGCTTTCATGTGTACCATGTGATTTCATGAAGAATTGTATTGTATTTCACTGGGTAACTTCAAACCTTCTATTGAATGTGCAACAATTGGAATGGCAACTTTTTGGATTTTTTTTTTTTTACATTCAGGTCAGCGTAGTTGTGTTTTTTGTTTTTTTTTTCCAGTTTATATCAACTATGTTTATTTTATCTTCATTGTAAACTAAGTAGCTGAGCTGATATCTATGTAAGTGTACTGATATTATCTTAAGTATCGTTATTGTATTTATGTACAGTGTATGTAATGTAAATATAATTCAGAGTTTGTCATTTTTACAGTAAAAATATGTTATAATCATAAAATGGTTTAAAGGGAGTCCCAAATCATTAGATTTTGTCAGAAAATAAAATGTCTTGGAAAGGATTAAAAGAAAACTTTTTTTTTTTACAATGGCGTTTGTCAGTATTTTGCTTTTTGAAGTACATTTTTTCCTCATTAACTGAGCTGTGAATTAAAATTGAGTTTTAAGATTAAAATGTACTATATTCTAAATGGAGGCATGATGTTAAATAAAGTTTAATTTTGTTTTTGGTACACAATTTATCTTCTTGTTTGTGGAGTCTAAAGTCGCAGTTCACCCTAAAACCAAAAATACACATTTTTCCCGTAATCTGTTGTGCTATTTACCTATTTAGACTGTTTTGGTGAGTTGCCCTGTTTTGGAGATATCGGCAATAAAAATGTCTGCCGTCTCTTGAATATAATGAAACCGAATAGTACTCTGCATCTTTAGCTCGAAGCCCCAAAAAATAAAATTGAAAAACTCAACAGCAATGTTCTTTTTTTCCACAAATCATGACCTGACTACTCAAGATATTCCACAGACCACGCTGTGAGCAGTTCCATGCCGGAACTATTTTCTTGCTACCAAACTACACCCCTCAACCGTATCATGGCACAAGAGACTCTTGCTTACTTCTATGAATATATGTCATGTCCAGAGGACAATAGGGCAGATGCAATATTAGCACGGCAAAGAAATAGTCTGGGAAACAGGACTGCTTGCAAGCTAATGCATACTGCTCAAAAAATAAAGGGAACACTTAAACAACACATTATAACTCCAAGTGTTCCCTTTATTTTTTTGAGCAGAAAAGGTCAATACACGTACAATACTAACAGAAGCAGAAGGACTGAAGTCAGTAGAATAAAGGTACAGTAACAGTAGGCTAATTTGTTTGCAGGAAAATAACCTGTAACCATTGAATTAAATTCGTTGTTCATTCTGGCTTCCTAGGTAATTTTTGTCACGAGCCGCCACTGCTGCGTACAATCGGCTGAGTGGTAAAACATGGCATGGGGGAGGGGACAGCAAAATGTCAATATGACACTGCCAAAGAAAACAAATTAACAAAACCAAAAACACCACTAATACAATAAAAACTATTAACTAGGTCACAGCAAAGAAAATTCCGATCTACTCTAACAGACTCAAAACATAAACCAGTGGGTGGCAGCTGCCTCTAGCTCTAACAAAGATACTCTGCTAGTGGACCACCGGGGGGCCTCATAATTACTAGCTCTAGGGGTGTAATTAGATGGGCATAGTCTGAGCCAATAAGGACAAGAGGGCATACATGATCAATAGGTTCTATTGGGATATATCTGAGATGGGGATACTCCTCTTGTAGCTATTTCACAGGGTGTGTGTGCTCAGACAGTCCGAGGTTCTCTGCAGTGAATGCTCCGCTGATGTTGTGCATTTTGTCTGGTTGGTTGACCTGAGAAATGCCAAAGTTGCACTACATCCTGTCTCACTGTGCATAGGGAGATGGTTTCAGGATGGGTGTTAAAGTGCAAGCGCTGGACAGCCTCAGGGAGCACAATGGATCTGTCCGCACCATCATCCAGGATTGCATGGGTTGCAAGAGCCTTCCCCTGTGCACAGGAGCTCTGGTTAAGGGGAGGCTACCATATTTATGGTTGTCTTGCTAGCATTAGCATCATGGAGAACAGTTATAACAGTCCTTGCAAATATTACAGGGCTTCTTCAATGTTCATTTGGCTGCCTTGTGCATTCTACCACACCGTTACATCGATCCTTCTCTTTAGTCAATTTCAAAATGTCTCCCTTAGGGAGCTTTTTGAACTCCACACATGCACCTAGGAAATGGTCTCTAATATTATAGTAGGGGCAGTCAGGATTAGGTGGGTTAGCATTTACCAGACCTTAAGTGGGAGGTCTGGGTGTGGGATCTGGCTGAGGCACCGTTGACAGGTTGACCGTGGAGCCCTGTTTGGTGGGCTGCCGTTCCTTGACAGGGCATGGCCTCTCCTGTTTGTGGAGTTCAACAGCTCGCATAGATATGCGTTTGGCTCTTGACTTTGACTGGAGCCTAGTGGAAAGGTCATGAAAGGAGTAGGTTTGGTTTGCCTGTTCACTCAGAATACCACGGTTCATAAAGAACTCTACAAATGAGTCTCTATACTGTACAGGGAGCTTGCTCAGGAGTCTATCAACATGAGAGCCACATTTTATCTATGAGCCATTGGGGCCTTCTAGGGCCAGCAACATTCCCACTGGAGAATAGACAGATAACAGAAATTATCAAAGGCCTCTACATCACCTATGCGTATGACTGGGGAGTACAGTATTGCCCCTATCTCACTCTGTACCAGTAGTCTGGGTTGACCAAATCTCTCTTGAAGTGCTAGGAGGGCAGTGGAGTATGGTCTTGGGTCATGCATGCTGGATGCTGCCAGTTTTCGAGCTCCTGGGGGTTGAACATGCTCCAAGAGAAGCTGGTACTTATACTGCTCTGTAAGATGGGGGTGATTGTCAAGGAGATTATCTGGGGCCATCTTCAGGAGGGAGAGTTCAATTTCCACTCCTGAATACAGGAAGTGAAGGCCTTGGGACTCAATAGGTTGAGTATGGTATGACCAGATCTGTGATGTTGGGGGTCTGAAGTTGTGGAGCCTGTGAGTAAACGGGTGGCTGCTGGGTTGACATACCTGGTACTGGGGGTGCAGGTAAATGACTAGAATGACTAAGAAGGGATGAGGGCAATATCTGGGAGGATACATGGTGGCTGGAAAAGGTGCATTTGGGTAGATATGTGGAGGATGAACCAAGTGACAGATGTAGTAGGGTTTAAAGGCAAAAGCAGGACCTGAAGAGGGGCTGAGCTTGGTTGTATTGACTGAGACATGGGGAGCTGAACTGAATGAAGCATTGGAAGTGATGCTTGAGGGATGGAGAATTGAACTGAATGGGACATGGGAGGCTGAGATGCCTGAAGCCTGGGGAGTTGAGCTGGCCTAGACTTGAGCATGCTTTGAGGGGCAGGAGTGCCTATCCTGAATGGAGGGAGATTGAAAAAGGAAGAAATGGCTACATCTCCATTAGAAGATGAGGGGATAGGAGCTATTCCAACCAGGTGATCTCCAGAGGATTCTGAGGTATCCTGGATGGTAACGATAGTAATGAGTTTGACTGTCTTTAACTCCTGTTCCTTGATACGAATACGTCTGTCTAGGTCTCTCTGTCTGATAAGTCCTCTCTCTCCTTATGTGCTTCTTTCAGCACTCTCTGACCATTTCTCACTTTCTTATCGATTAATGCACATTTCTCATTTAGTTCTTCTTCCTCCTGCCTTTGTTTCCTAAGATCCTCCAACTCATCTCGCTTTGCCTTTTCATCAAGAATGCAGTGCTGGGTGTCACTCAACCTAGAGATATGACTGCAACTCGACCTGCAGTTATGCCCACTAACCTGATAGCTTGTAGGCTGGCTAGGGGCTGACTTGGGGTGACGAGTCCCCTTACTCTTGGAACTAAGTGAGCCATGGGATTTAGTGGGCACCGACTGTGGCGGGGGATACCCTAAGCGGTCAGGGGGGCATGCATCTCTTTTAGGTCTGGTCCTTATGCCGTGGCTGATATTCGACTGAATTGACTTGGTGTGGAGTTCAGCTAATGGTTGCTGCTGCTCATCTGGTGGCAGTGGCAATATTGGATCAGGCAGAAGTGAAGATGGTTTGTTTGAGGAGGCAATTAGGTCTCCGACTTCATCGGGTTGAGCATCACTGGATGTGGTGGTTCCTTCTTCGGCTCCACCAGCATTGGGCTTGGGTAAATTCGCTTCACTCTGCATGTCCTCTTGATCCATCTCAGAGGTGCCTGAGGTAGTGATTGAACTCATGGGCTCACCAGGTGGCTTCTTGGCTTTGGATGATCAACCATTTGGGTCACTGGGGAGTGTGGCCCAGCATTCGGCTTGAAGGACCATCTGTTGGGAATAATGGATTTCTACTGGAGCCACACACCACCAGGAAACAGGGTTGCAATGAAATCAATTAATTTGCTTGTTTTCCCAAATTTGAGTTTGCTATGGTTCTAGACAGGAACAGAAAATAGCATTCAGTAATATAATTAAGTATCAAAAATATTACATTTCAAGTCAACTAAGGTCTTATCAGAACAAATGAATGAAATAACAAACTCTTGGATCAAATAAATCATTACATCAGCACATTGTAACTTTCACTGATGTGGTTTCCACAGACACATGGCATGGCATTTGTTTGAAACCAAGGGAAACCGCCCTTTTATAGGAGGTGTCCCTGGAAGTGGGCTAGTCCCACTGAGACTGGTGCTGCAGATTTGAATTTTCAGTATCTCCTTCTCGAAAGGAGGGGAAGTGCAGGGAATGAATGGATTTCTGACAGCATGTGTGTAGATGTACAAGGGCCCCCATCTAAACTCGACAAAATTGTATCCCCACAACACAAACTAATTATGGAAAATAACAATGATGCCCAAAACAGACAAGTGCACTGAATTGAGATTCAGCAAAGTGAACAAGTGCTCCTGAAGATAGAGGAAGGACACTGTAAATAGATTAGGATCAGACAGGGCAACGCAGGAATGGTCGAGATGGGTCTTGAGGCGGAGGAAGACAGAGGAGCGACAACCAGATGACTGACAGTAGGATTTTTGAATCATAACAAGGAAATACAGGGAAAGTTCACCTGTGAGAGAAAAAGGAAACAAACAGAGCTACACAGAGCAAACCACACTGTAAGTTACATAGTTTGTTAGAGGGCCAATGCAGAAATATATGGGGTCCGTTAATGGCATACGCCTCGCCGCAATATGCCATTTACTGATGCCCATATATTCCCTATTGGTCCTTTAACAAACTGTGTAACGAATTCATCCTACCAAAGACCTTTTTTTCCAGATTTATGCCATTTCTGCTGTTCTAGAGACGCTAAGGGAGATAATCTACACCGTTATAAACTGACTGAATTTTAACTGTAAGTGGAGTCCTGCGCTCATTTAACCGCGGCTTAGACTTAACATACAACGGAACTCTGTAGTAAGCGTATAATAAAATTACAGTTTAAAAAACTGGCAAAAAAAGGTGACAGTTACATTGACTGGCAAAAAGGTGCAAGTTTATAACAGTGTACTTGCACGCCGCGAATGGGCTTCGGAGACGTAATATGGGAATATACGCAGTTTCCATGTGACTGCTTTCGACCAATGCCATCCAAGTATTGTTGTCATACTGGATTCCCATAACAGTAGAAGCATTCCTTCGTCGGCGCAGCAATGCGGTGGGCAGGTGTATATGAAACTGCACTGACATATTGCAGTTGATTTTTGAAACATATTTTCACTGAGAGCACTACGAGGCAATTCCCATTTAGTTCCTGCCTGCAGTCTAGTCCTGTCACCCGCTGAAATATTTGGTGCATTTTGAAATGAAAAATGAGATAAAGGAGGCCATGAAGTGCTGTGCGGCTGAAACCCTGCGTCAATGAACTTTTTAACTATTTTACCATAACC
This sequence comes from Gymnothorax reevesii, assembly GCA_029721435.1. Classification (NCBI taxonomy): domain Eukaryota; kingdom Metazoa; phylum Chordata; class Actinopteri; order Anguilliformes; family Muraenidae; genus Gymnothorax; species Gymnothorax reevesii. The sequence continues at coordinate 32,270,946 of CM056590.1, forward strand.
AGAATTTTAAGTATTTGCGTGTGTAAATATCAGACAATTGAGTGTAAATATTAGATAGTTGCAGCAATGATTTGTAACAATGTATAAACTTGGAGATGTTTTATCTGGTAAACTTGTTGGCAATTTAAACAATATTTTAATCAGGTGTACATATACATACTTCAATCAGCATCCCATAAAAATTTCATCTGTCGCCTCAAAACTAATTGTATCTAGCTTGTAAGAATGATTAGTTTATGTATCGAGTTTTGCAATTCAGCCTTGTATGATGTGGCCGCCAGGAGGCCTCGACTTTTCGTTTGTGATGTTGTTACAAATAAACCAGTCAATCGATCAATCAAGCAGGAATGGGAAAACATTTTGCTTTCATAACTTCTACGGCCGGTGTCCTCAGTTCCCAAACACTTACAGAGTTTTCATTAAAAGAAGAGGTGATGCAAACACAGAGGTAAAAATGCCCCCATCTGAACTTTTTCAAAAAGTGTTGATGGCACCAAATTTAAAATATGCAGATATTTTCAAAAACAATGAAATTTTTCAGTTTCATTAAACGTAGAGTTTATATTATTTGCAAATCATTTCATTCTGTTTTTATTTACATTTTAAGAAGTGTCTCAACTTTTTGAAAATGGGATTGTCTTTTGAGTATTGATCATGTATAACTGCTTCATGCTATGAAATTAAAGTCGACACAAACCGAAAACAGAGAGTGCAGTTTTCAAATGATCCTTTCACGCATTGTAGCTGAATCTAAACATCATTTAAATAGAAACTTTCCAGCAATGTGATTTAGGCTGAAAAATCATAACAAGCTGCACACTATGCCACGAACAAAGGAAATTCCAGAGACAACGAGGCAGAGCATTTATTTAAATTGGTTCAATAAGAGTCCGGAAAGCTTTACAAAGCCGAGGGCTCTGAAGCTCCATGGAACCGAATTGAAAGCCGCTGGAACTATGGTGAATCTATGCAGGAGTGGCCATAATTCCCCTAAGTAAGCATTGAAAACTCATTTGTGACAAAAATTACAAAAAATGTATCAATAAATGACAGAATAAGTAAGTAAATAAATAAATAAACATAAAACTATGAAAAATTCAGGCCTCACACGCCTGATCTCATGATTCCACCATGAGAAATAGGCAGGGCAGAAACGGAGATGTGCAAGGCAAAAACCCCTGTTAACCAAACAGAACGTAAAAGCTTGTCTCGCTCCTTGATGACATCAAAACCCTTTTATACAGTTTTAGGACACTGATAAGTTGCAAGTGGATCTTTTTGCAAAACACGGTTCCAGTCTTTTCTGGTGTAAATCTGGTACAGCATTCCAGGATAAGAGCATCATACCACCAGTCAAACATGGAGGTGGTAGTGAGGTGGTGTATAGATGCTTTGCAGTTCAAGAGTCTTGGCGACTTGCTGTAACTCACCAAATCACGAAAACTCTCCATTAGATATTCTTGCTGGAGAATATCTGATGAACAGTCCATGATCTTAGACGGAACCTCACCGGGGCTATGAAAGCCAGAAGAAAGGCACCTAAGGAACACAATTTAAAAGTTCAAAGTGGCCATCGTATGATCAAAATTTTTGCTTTTTTACACAGTGTCATAGTTGCTGGATAATCTTTTTCCTTTATAGGAATCAAATGATCGATTAAAAAACAATGAAATCAATGGTTTATTTTTCATTCCTCAGATTACTGTGAAATGTTCACTTTTTCTCCTGTAGAGGGCAACACATGCCTTGTTTCTGAGGCTGGGAAGCAAAGAAACTGTCTTAAACAAAACAATTAGTTTTGGTTTTCGCAATTTCTTTTTTTGAATATAAAATATACTGCTAATGCTGGACACATAATTTAGAATAATGAAGTTGTTTGCATTAGTTTGCAATCAACTTTAAACAGTCGTGTGACATGGGGCGCCCCGGTGGCACGTTGGGCTGGGCTGTGTCCTTCCAGCGACAACCCGGGTTTCGATTCTGACTTGGGTCATTTGTTGTGTGTCTTCCCCAGTCTACTCCCTGCTTTCCTGTTGCTCTCTACTATATGGCTGTCAAATTAAGGAAAAAATCCCCCCAAAAAATAATCTTAAAAAAAAAACAGTCGTGAGACAAAACATTTCAGAGGAAACCCAGCATTTCAGTGTACATCACACTTGATATCCAGATATCAGGATCAGTGTATTTGACTCAAGCTGTATGCCAGTATAATTAGACTTTGGTAACAAGAAAATAAATTAAAAACCGACCCAAACAGTCCCAACCTCAAATATTTTCTGGAGAGGAATGTAATTTAATTCATGGGACAGAAATATCAGTGCGGCTACACCTTCCTATTCACCCAGTTTAAAGCTGTGGAGCCCAGACAGTCTAATACATGGCATTCACTAGGAACATATGATCCAGTTGACAGAGCATGGGCATGCCTCATTTATTTAAAGCAAAATTCTTTAAAAGAAGATAACTGGGCAGCTTTGAATCAACATTGCCACTGGATCTTAATAATTTCTTTATAGGAATTGTGGGGAATGCATTTCATGATCAACAAAGATTCTTGCTGTTTTTAATTTTTTTTTTTTCACTTCAAAAAACATTATTGACAACTCGCTAATGTAGCTTTATAAACAAATAGTTAAACTACTACATGGTCAATATCATACATACAATGTTCAACTTGTGCAATACTGTATTAGCTTTATGCCAGATGATCAATGTCTTCCCCAAAAGTTCCACTTTTGACTCCCGACCACAGGATATTATTATGAAAGGTCACTAAGATGTATTTTGGCAAAAGTGAGATGAGCCTCAGTGTCCTTTTTTGTCAGTAGCGGTTTTTGTTTTGCAGCTCTTCCATGGATGCCGTTTTTGCTCAGTCTCTTTCTTATTTTATTAAAAGACTTTGTTGAATGCTCAAAGTTTGATAAATCAAAATGATACACTTCTAACCTTAAAATTTAACTGAATTTTTTTAAGAAATAATAAAATCAATTTTACATCAATAAAATGATTTTATAATCATCACATTTTATGAATTATTTTTTTTTTTCATAAGTAGCTGTGTATTAAGCAGGACAATGTACTGCAAGGTGGTCAATATTGTGATATAAAATCCCTTCAGGGTGATTCAAGACCCCAGTGCACCCTGGAATGGTTTATTTTTCAGTAATAACTAGCTCACTTAAAATTATCCCTTCGAGTAATTAAGAACATAGGCAATAATTGATGCAAACTACACTCATCGACCGTATCATGGCACTAGAGACCCTTGCTTACTTCTATGAAAATGTTATTCCCAGTGGACAACAGGGTGGATGTAATATTGGCACGGAGAAGAAATTGTCCAGGAAACAGGACTGGAAGTCTGGTTTCTATTGTGACCTCCAGGAAGCAGTGGTGTCACCAGACTTTTTATTCTGGGGGTGCACGGGGGGGGGGGGGGGGCACAACAGTTTGATGAGGGGGTAATGTAATCTGTCACACAAAAAATTAGTTTTTTGGGGGGGGCGGGTGTCTTCTTTTTTTTGACTGGAAGGGGGGGGGGTGTGTGATTATTTTAAATTCTCATTTTGTCGAGCAGCAACAGACAGATACTTTTGATTTAGATATCTCATATGGGGGGGGGGGGCACAAGATGTCCATAGGGGGGGCACGTTCTCCCCCTGGCCCCCCCTTGGTGACGCCAATGCAGAATTTTGATTGGCTCACCACACCTGGGAAGGTTCACCACTGATCCAAATTTCCTTCATTTGTAAATAATGGCTTTCACTGCAGTTCTTTGATGTCCCAGAGTCTAAGAAATTGCTTTCAAATCCTTCTAAGACACATAGACATGAAGACCTTGGTTTTAAGTTTGCTCTTGATTTTCTAAGATTGCAGCATCATGTGCTGTTTTGTACCTGCTTTAAATTGCCAGACAGGTGTATTTAAGTGATTTTTAGATTTATCAGGGCTGGCAGTGATCACAGGATGTGCCTTGTGAACCTGAACCCAATTATCGATAAAAGTTGTTTAACTGGTTGATTTAGCGACTATATAAGGAATTAATTTTTCACATTGGGGCCAGGTAGGGTTGGATTGCTTTTCTCCTTCAATGAATGAAATCAATGTACGTTGTGTTTACTTGGGTTATATTTGCCAAATAATAAAATTAGTCTGATATTCCAAAACATTTGATCGTGACAATTTTAGAAAAAAAATAGAAGAAATTGAGAAGGGGGCAAATACTTTTTCACAGCACTATATCTCTTGAACTGTATTGTTGCTTCATAAAACAAACATGGCACTGTTGTTATTTAAATTATTTTTGAATTGAATTGCAATATATTTCACATGAATGCAGTGAAATTATTCAAATAATTCAATTAGAGTCATTAGGGCTCGGGCTAAAACTTCTGTGTCTTTGGCAATTTGTTCTTTTTTACCTGACATGAATAATTAAGAGCACTTTAGTATCAAAAAAAGACGAAGGTTTGCTCAAGGGCATCAATTACAACCTAATTTATACAGATGCTGTATAAATTTGCATAAAAAGCAATTCCACAGATGGGTTTACGGCGGTAATTAACGTTGCTGCATGTGATGCAACATCTGGCTCATTGTAGTGTTTGTGACACTTTAGTTACTTGAGAAAAAGATTGAGAAACACATCTCTTGACTCAGAGAAAAGATGCCTCAACTCCGAATAGTGTGTGGATATTACGCTACATACGAGCGGTGCACCCAGTGTATTGCCAATCTAATTATATTAACATGTAGACATACTGAATTTGTCTCGTTAACACACATGTACGGTGAGATCTGTAAGTATTTGGACAGTAACACTATTTTAAAGGGCTGTAATTCCCAGAGGGTTCACATCATACATATACTTGGGTACTCAAATACAAGCAGAAAAAATGCTCATAAAAGGTATTCTGAGTAGCATTTTACTTCAAAGCATTGCTGCCTCACAGCAAGAAGGTCGTGGGTTCGAATCCGGCCTGGGGCCTTTCTGTGTGGAGTTTGCATGTTCTCCCTGTGTTGCGTGGGTTTTCGCTGGGTACTCCGGTTTCCTCCCACAGTCCAAAGTCATGCATATCAGGCTAATTGGAGACACTAAATTGCCCATAGGTATGAGTGTGAGAGTGAATGGTCTGTGAATGGTGTGTGCGCCCTACGATGGATTGGCAAGCTGTTCAGGATGAGTTCCTGCCTTTGCCCGTAGTCAGCTGGGATAGGCTCCAGCTCGCCCCGTGACCCTAGTGAGGAATAAGCGGGTATAGAAAATGGATGGATGGATGCTTCTTCAGGGACCTTGCCATCTTTTTGATTTATTTTTATTTTATTTATTTTTTTTGTGCAACACTGTCAGCCTTTGGGCAGCAGGTATTTAGTCCCCAACCAATAATAACAGTGCACAGGGTGCGCGGGCTGAACTCCGGAAAAGTTCGGCATCGAAGGTGCCCAAGAAACAGAGCTACGAAAGTGGCATAGGCTATCCAGAGCAGAAAAAGGAAATACAGAAAAAGCAAAATGCCAAGCGGATAAAGCTCCTTCCAAAACGAGCATAAAACTGTGATTAGCTTTCACCAACTGGCAAGGACTACAGCAGTGGATTGGGAAAAACAGCATAAGGAGTTAGTCTGTTTTCTGTAGGACAGATAAGTGCTGGAGGTTCACATAGTTAGCTTGCTGAAGTATCTTGCTTTCCCATATAAACAAATGTAATGATTTAAAAACAGAAACTTGACTAGCTAGCAGTGTGACTTTTCTTACAAGCAGTGTATGTACTAAGCCCTGCCATCAATCAATAGCAATAATTTCATTGTGCTGTAATAGCCCTAGAGTATGTAGCACAGAGTTTGATTATAGAATCACTTTCTGGCACACAGGCCATGTCCTTCATGGCAGCCCCAAACTTGCGTGAGCTTGCTATTGAGTTTGGGGCTACCAATGACCAATGTGGTCAGTGCGTTTGAAGATGTTTCTTTGATCAAATTTGGCCTCATCAGGCTCAGGGTAGTGTCTGAAATAAGCGAACAATAGTGAATTTTACGGCTGGCAGTGTATTTTTCATAATGTTGTGGTACTGATACCTCAACATTGTCAAATACTGTGTTCTAGACTCACAGTAAAAAGCACTTTTGGGCTAACTAGCAGGGGTCAGAAAGTAAAAATCCTACCATGTTTTCATTCCACCCGTAAACTCCTGTCAGCAGATTTCACTTGTTAGTTTTACCTCCCAGCTGAAGAATAGGGCCAACTGACAGGTCTTTTGTGGCTGGAACAATATCCTTGGATGGACTTTTACTTTCTGAACCTGGATCATACTCCTCTGAAGATTTGTGGGTATTCTATAAAATTTATTTGGAAGCCTGGAGCTCATTTTTCCTGCCGGCAGGGTAATAAGTTTGTTGCAATCTACAAATATTACCACTAGATGGTACTAAATCTTGCACACTGGTCCTCAAAGGATCAATGAGCTATTTGCAGACAGGGAAGCTGAGCGATGAGAGCCTTCATTTCATAACCAAAACAGTTTTGTTCTTACGGCTGCCATGAGTGCCATCCATAGCAGTGTCATTGGTCTGCCGGTTTATATGTTCATAAATCTGGAAACTCTGATTGTGCTGATTAAAATACCACAAATACTATTAAAATCGCTTGCAGGTTTCACATATTCCATTAAGTTAAATCACATTAAGTAAATTGTTAATATCACATTTCACAAAATTTATTCATTAAATGGGATTTTTAATATGCATTCTGACTCAGGAAATTCTTAAGGAAAGATTTCAGCTTACTAATCACTGTCACAACCCTCATGTGAATCCGTTGTGTGACTTGTTGAAATTCAGCAATTGCATGTCTAATCAGTGTATGTGTGTTGTGCATCTTCCCTGACCGACTGAATCTTGTAACATGGTTGTTCTTTAATGACCATGTGACACGCATTTTAGCCCTCTGCTTTTTGTGCAAGTTGCTGGATTGTGAATTTGCACTTGTACGAAGATCCCAGTGAATATTATCTCCACCTAATGCCACTAATGCTTTCATGAAAGCAGTATATCTAAGTAACTTATTGTCATTTACTGAATTTGAACAATCTTCCAATCTGAATTAGGGTGCAGGATTGGGACTCAGTTCAAGTTACTCCAGCTCATGCCTGTTCGTTACTTTAGTTATCAAGAACAAGCTTCTAATCCCAATCAGGGTCCAACACTGGAGCCATGTTCTTGTTAACCCTTCCAAGTTTGTTTTCTTTGTCCTTCTACGGTCATCAGGATTGGAACCAAGTTCCCCTCAAGCTTAATCTTCCTTCTCTGAAACAGTTCAGTGCTTTCAAATTCTGCACAACAACTGGCTGCATCCCGGAATCCACTGGCCTGCGATTGGCAGCTCAGCCTTACCTGGTACATTTGTACTGAACTGTGCTATCGTAGTCTGTGGTTCTGACCCCACTTCTTTGTCTGGGGATCCATCCACAATTTGAACAATATAACTGTCAATAAAATACCAGTTGGATTGTATGCCTGCCTCTGCACTTGATTCCCGGTCTGGACCATAATAATCAGGGTACTAGGAAAAGTGTCATGATAGGATCTGTCAGAAAGCCCAGAACAAAAGAATCCAATAGTGGAATCAGAATGAACAAGAAATTTGTGATTGTGGTCGAAAGTTCAAAGCCCGGTCACAACTGACAAGACGATGCTGGTAAAGCAGATCGTTGTCAGGTTGCGGTCGGTGTCAGCTGGAAATGGAGCAGGGTTAAATACGAGGCCCGAATCAAGGTCAAAACCAAGAGAGCAGTCTGAGGAGTTCACTCAAGGAAGGTAATGCTGAGGACGAGGCTGACAAGAGCAGGAATTGTACAGAGAAAAAACAAACACGAGGCGCAGCGGGAAAGCGCAAGAACCAGGAACAAGGACCAAGGAGAATCAAATTAGAAACAGCAGATTTTAGCTGGTGGCACAATGACAATCTGACAAAGAAGCATGGAAAACAGAGGTACTAAAATAGAGAGATATCAAGAAGAAACAAAACAACAAAGTGTGGGAAAGGGTTTGTAGAATGCACAAGGAGACTGACACGGGGATGAACTAATCAAGCAGACAATAAGGAAAATGCGTGAGAAACATGCAAACCGAACGGAAAAGGCATGAGTAATAATGAACACAGAGATGGGACCAGACAATGATCTGTGTTGTACGTGGGAACTCTTCCCCGCATACGTGGTAGATTTTGACCTGAGTGCTCTGTGTGGTGTAATGTCATTTGTAGAGCAATTAATTCCCCTGAATATGAAATGCAACATATTTCTGCTTCCTAAAGACAGCTCATTGCGTCCAAAACCAGAAATCAAACCAGCAAGCAGTTATATTATTGGTGCATTAATTCAATACTGGACGTACTGCGAATGACACCACCGCAACCAACTGTTCTTTTTCATCTCTCATCCATTTGGTATTGTATATCATCTTGCATATTCGTTAGAGCAATAATTCACCCACCCACAGTGCAAGCCCGGGGAAATTTACATTCGGGGGATCATCAAATGAGTTATGGCTCAAGGCCATGTTTTTTTCAGAGTTTTAAGAGGTCATCGTGTCAAACTGTACGCTGAATCAGAGAGAATAAAAACACCCTCAGAGATGTCGTTTGCATGCAGGAAAAGGAAGTTTAAACAATGAGGACAGCTGGGCAGCTGCTCGCATGAATTTTGATACTTTTACCAACAGGATGTGGGTGACTCTTCAAAACACAGTTCCATCCCTTTCACAGATTGTTAAACAAGATTTGTTTGGTCTGCTAATGAGACCGAGGATGATGGTGCCAGGATCTGTGTTTGTTCTTATGGTTGTGCAGTGGAAAACAATGCTAGCAGATGAGCCCTCTTTAAAGGGACTATGTCAGTTGGGGCGCACGCGTAGTAGAGTGCAGTCGATAAACATTTTCAGTGCCATATTGAGGAAGCAGAAATGCAAACCCCAAGCTTATTAGCACACGTGTAAAGCGTACCTTCGTCGCTGTTTTAAATACAGAAGATGGCCTTCAAACGCGAAATTGCTGGAGTAACCACATTTGTCTTTGCCGAAACCTACAAAGAATAAATTATACTATCTATCCATATTTCTTTGGGTGAAAACACATTGACACTGTGAGGAAAGGTAAATCGTTGAATTTGTGGTGGAGTTTCAATCTGTTTGCATCGCGTGCATCCTTGAGAGGTTTGGAGAAATCTTTTATCAAGCAACTGTTGTTAATGTTCGCAGAACTTGTTTGACGCAACGTTTTGTCTGATATGCAGCTATCAGAGGTCCTTTTGCGACCGCGTCCAGTTTGACGGCCGCCATGGGACGACATAACAATCAACACAGGCTGATTTAAAAGCAATAATAACGCAGCAAAAGCCCAAACTATGATAAACTGATGCTACAAATAGGCTCTATGATCATTAAAGATTTTCCATGGAAAAAAAATTTCGATAAACTTCTCAAGGATGAACGCGATATAAACAGATTGAAATTCTTACATTTCTCCTATGAATTTGAAATAGTTAGCTTAACGTTTCCAAGTTTTTCGCTTTGTCACGCGCAAGCGCCCTGGCTGCCATCATCCCTTTTAGGTGCTCAAGGGAACTTTTCGGCAGTGTGTTCGCTTGGAGTGGATGTCTTTGGTATAATTTCTCAAAGAATATTTTATTTCCTTCATGAAAAAAAATAAATAAATCATGTAAGCAAACACAAGCTCGCTGTCAGGCAGCACAGCTCTCTGCATAATCTCCAACCATATTAATGATTTGGATTACACTAAATTGCCGAACATCGTCCGTGAGAAATAAATAAAAGCTTTCTTTACAGCTATTTTAATTAGATGTGGCATTTCATTAATGACGAGCAAACAATACAGGAAGAATCTCTTAACAATGCTCAGACAAAACAGTTTTGTACCAGTGAAGGATGATAGACATTGTACTGATTCCAGCCGACTGATAAGTATGTAATTATTCCAATTATTTAAACATGCTACAATTTAGAGGATGGAACGACATTCTTTATGATGGGAGCAATTAATGAAGATAGTAAAGAGCCTGTCAATGTTGTTGACTGACCGATTTGGCCGGTTTCAGTATGGTGATGTCATTTCACTCAACAAAGCTGGTGCATAGTTCTTAAACCCACACTGAGCAAAATCAAATGCATTTTTTTTACCAGTCAAATTACCCCTTTTCAAAGTTTCATCATTCCACCATAATGTTTATTACCAGCCGGCTGCTGTTACCTGTTTTGTGATGACAAAATTTCTGAGCTGGCCAGAAAATATGCTTCTCTAGCCCTCCCGTGACCTCTCTCCCCTCTGTTTAAACAGGACTCTTTGAAAACCTGGTATTTTAGCGCGATGGGTGTGTTTTTGCAGGATGAAGCAGCAAACAACTCGGCGAGCTCCCTCAGCCAGTGCTCTGCAAGCACATTAAGAAGTGAACATGCATGGTTTAGCTCATGTTTGGAGATATTTTCTGGCTAGCATATAAAACAGTAAAAACAAGTCGACATGGTCTACAACATTCCCCCTCAATCGTGTGCTTCTTATTTTCGAACTCCATCAAGGCCTTTATGGTCTGAAGCTACACTTCCTGACAAAAGTATTAGGACGTCACTATTTATGTGTGTGATTTTCTTACAGTGCAGTTGAAAATAGTGAATGTATCATATTTGGAAATAGTTGTTTATTCAAATAAAAATACAGACCCCATTTTGGATACACCAAACTGAATTATTTTAAGTCTTGACCCTCCTTTTATAGAGAATCAAAATCACCCCATGTGCCACACCTGATCATATTGATTGAACTAATAGTAGCCGTGGTCTTCCATTATAACAAAGACACAATTCCAAACTTGTAAATTTGAAGATTACCATCTTGCAAGCACTATTTATTATAATATCTCTTATTTATTACAGACCCAAAGTGAGAGTTTTTTATGCAGAGAAAAAATATGCCAATTTGTATATCTGTAGCATCCCCAAATGTCCAAATAATGTTCTGTGATGTTTACATGTACATTTTAGGACACCATTAAATTCCTACAACACTCACATGTGTAATATAGCACGTACATCAAAGGTTGAGTGAGAATGAGGATCGTCCTAATACTTTTGTCAGGTAGTGTACACACCAAATTTGGTTGTCCTATCTGTAATAGTTTCTGAGAAAAGTTGTCCCCTTTCTCTCGGGCGGACGGACGGACGGACGGACGCACGCACGCACACACGGACGAACGGACGGACAGATGGACAGACGGAAGTCAAACCTATATCCCCCTCCCACTTCGTGTTGGCGGGGGATGATAAAGCTATCCAATAATAAGGCACATTATTGGTAAACAAGTAAAACTTAACTGAGGGTAATGTTTGCGTTATACGACTGATTGCTTCAGCTGTAACTTTGCTAGGTAGCTTTGCTAAGGTAAGCAGTCTGCCACTGAGATTGCAAGGTTGCTCCTATTTCAAACCGCTAATGTGACTTACTGGTTAACAAACAGAATAGCCAGAATTTGTTTTTTCAATGGTTAAATGAATTGAACTTGAGCTTTGGGTGAGAGTGTTTTCCTGCTATGTGGCATCCATATTCACTTCCTGTTCAATTCTTTAGCAATCAATGTGACTGGATATGGATACCAGCACACAGCCACTTGCAAGCCAGTGATCCCATTCAGCATCTGCCAATGCTGGCTAAATAATTATGAATCATTGCACTATTCTGCTAGCTAGCAGCAAATTTTCAACTGGGTGTTGGTGGTGGTGGTGTGTGTGTGTGTGTATTTGGGGGGGGGGGGTGTATTCACTGTCAAGCTTATCTCCAGTTACAGTTAAGATCATTGTGCAGGTGACCTGCTGACCTTGAAAAAAAGTTGCATTTTCAATCATATTGGTCCTTCAGCCTCTTCAACCTGTGCGCAATGGCATTTTCAGTTACAAGCCAGCAAAGATATAAAAGTCCTTCAGTAACCTCACCTTATGAGCACAATAACTCCAGTTTACTTTTCCTAATTATCACCGAGATAGGAGAGAGAAGCTTGCACACCAGTGTAATGGTGCTGACTGCAGTGAAAGTACAAATCTGAAGAAGGGCAGTTGCACACTTGTAGTTACGATGCCGTGATAATTAACTTATTAAATTAAGGTTTGGACATTAGGTCATTTTCTGGATATTGAATGCCCTCAACGCCTCGAAGAACATTTACATCTAAATATCCTAGTGCTTTAAAAATAAATTAATATTTTACAAATAAATTAATATTAAAACCCACTGAGGGATCCTCTGGATTATACAGTTTGTGAAGTATGCCAATCTTCAAAGACAATGAAGAATATTTCAGGTCGCTTGGAAATCCATTGGGAAGTATTTCTTGCTAAAATTCATGTCCTGAAAGGTTAATATTTATAGAGCAATGATTAAATGCCATGGTCAATACTTCAGTGAGAAATCACTATAATAGACAGTGTTATTTAACATCTAAAAACTTTTTTGGTTCCAAATATTAAATAAGATATCTTGAAATAGAGTTTGATGTTTATTTCAAATAATGTTCTATTCTGAAAGCATGTTTAGGAAAACAGTTACAAACATTTCAGCAACTGTGTATCTGAACATTGATCATAAATAAGTTGAATCTTTTGCTCCTGAAGTATATGAATGAAAACAAGACTGCCATCAATTTTTACCTATTATAGGCCACCTTGTTTCACTAACCGCACCTCGAAATCTAACCACAATATTTACCGTTACCGCAATTTACCATGCACAACAAAGCAACTGCTCTAAGCCCATATTCTGTTTGATCCCACAGGACTTTATATTTCTGCCCTCATTAACCTGCAGATTGGTGTTGGAGATATTTTCTCAAATCCATCTAGAAACAAAATAGGGCTATAATGGCTGCCGACTGACAGCTCTCCACTCAGGATGATGTATGACGCCCTGCTCAACTTGATTACTCCACTAAGGACTTTGAATACAGTTTCAATTAGCGTAATAAAGGTTGTATTAAAAAAAAATCTCTGCATATTATTTCCCTATTAGCTCTAATTCTCAAATAAGCATCTTTTCACCATTGATTCAAGTCATCACTTTCTCTGTGACAACCTGTTCACAACATTGCTGTTTTAGGGCATGTTCTTGCAGTTAATTTTCCATGAAGTCTGCTCTTTCATGGTTATTTATTAAAGTTGTTCGTGATTACACCATAATCTCTGGATAAACAGGAAACACTTCTGACCATCACTTTTTTTAACAAGAAGCATTATGTGCATTGCTAAATGATGCTGGTGCTCATGGTAAGCAGCCATTGAATACTTTAAAAATTTGACTTTGTCTCATTGAATGTTTATGCGTCACTTAACAGCAGTTAACTACTTAACTACACTTCCACTTTAAGGGGCAACAATACACAGAATTTATGTTCTTGGTGTAGTTATATGTTGGTAAGCTTTTTGAGTAAGGCACTGCTATTGCAGCACTATGCCAAAATGACACTAAACTGCTTCAAGTATTCAACTATCAGAAGCTGCATTCAGGATTACAATTTTTTTTTTACCCTTAGTGCTCTATGACACTGCACTCAAAAAGACAGCACATATAGGCAACATTGTCTGATGCAAAGCAATGGTTTCCATGCCTCCATTGAGCCCTGTAAGGTCATAAATGAAATTTTCCCTTCCTCTTGTTTGGTTCAAGAGTGTAAGCCATTTTTTGTACTGTTCGGGAAACTAAGTGTGTTATCAGTTATTTACTTAGCTAGGTAAGCTAGCCAGTGTTCCAGAATTTAATTCTATAAAACTGCTGTGCTACCCAACATTTTAGTCATGTGAGAGACCTAGAAAACATTGCTTAACTTTAGCAAACAAATGCGATTGGCTCTCCCATAGTTATGAGAAAGACTACATGGAGCCTGACAAGTAACGTAAGCATTTAATCATAGAGATATATGATAGAACCAGAGAGAGCGAGGAAGTACCTTTGCTTCAGCCAGTTAGCATGTTAGCTTCCTGCTTCCATGTTTCTCAAGGATGCAATTTTGTGACCAAAGACGCTGAAGCTCCATGGACACCAATTGAAAAGTGTGTATTTTTTTCTTGCCAAATAAAGCGAAAACAAAAGAAAATGTATATGGTAATCCTTCATTATTTTGCTCTTTGTCTGACGCAACTGTTTGATGTTTTCATGAGGGCCTGTAAATAAGAACTGCTACTTAGAGCTTGATGACAGCTTGTGCACGAGTTTGGTTGTCCAGCTATTGCTCTGACTGCAGCAGTTCAGCCAATGAGCCAACTGCATTTCTAATCAATTCCCCTCGAACACATTCGCCAATCCGCACAGACGACACTCTTTCTTGGCACTTTGTGCCGTGTAATCAGATTGGCAAGCTTATGAAATGCTGCCGTAAATAAGCACCCATGGAACGCCATTTTTATAGATGGTGTCGGTCAATTCCGTTCTTCTTGGGCTGAAGTAGCTTGCCTAGCATCTCCTATTGTAAGTATTGGGGGTGGTACTTCCTCGCTCTCTCCAGTTCTATTATATTACCTCCATGCATTAGATTAGATGCATAAGGAGCAGTCAATCTTAGCTTAAGTTAGCCAATTTTGGCTCAGAAATATGCTAAAAATTATCGAAAGCACGTTCACTACTACTTAACTGAAGTCACTTATGCTTCAGATGACCATGAAACTGCTATGTTTATGTCAAAAGTTGTATTTATTAAAAAAAAACTTTGAACTTTCTGCCATCTGTCGAGTCCCTCTGTCCATTTGTCCCTTGATGTAGCAATTGCAACAATATATTTCTTGCTTTGTGTTTGTTTTGTAACAATCTATTGTTAGTTACTATGCTGGTACATCCCTATTAGTTCATCCCAACAAGGAAGGGTGTGTTTCCTGAAAGCATAGATGCTTTTGTTGTTGGAACCACTGACTGTGAATGGACAAACTATGTAAGTTGCTAACTTAGTTTAGCTACTATGCTGTTGGGAAACACACCCCAGGTCAGAAACTGATTATTGCACTTTAGTTCCTGAGTTTGAGTTACACGAATCAGATAGCGCTCTTCTAACTTCAACATTTTGAAAACGAAATGGAAAAATGTCTTGGTTAATGACAAAGAATTTCTGTAAGTTGCACATAGCACCTTTTAGTCACTTGTTCATGATTGCTGCTCCATGCAAATAGCACCTTGTTTGATTTGTCAAGTGCATACCTGTTTCAATTAACTCATTCTCTGCACGAACAGGGTGTTGTTTTGGATAAATGCATCTGCCAAATAAATGTAATGTAAAGTTAAGTTACTTAAAATTTATCAGGAAATAAATTCAACATGTGGACTCAACACTCACTGCAGGGTTTTTTGTTAATGCTGTCCAAAGACTTTTTAAGGATTTTTTTTTTTTTTTTTTTTTGGGAAAAAAAAGAAAATCTAAAATTAACTGGATGAATGAATGAAATTTGTTTTTTCCAGAAAATCAAAGTAAAAGGGAAAGTAAGTCACAAAACTGAAGGTTTTGGTTCCTGGAGCTTGTTTTATGCACCGTCTGCAGTTCAGCTGAATATTTTATACTTCTACTATGCACAATTATTGGGAAACCTCAGGCGGTCTTCACAAATTAAAAATAACAACATTAGACCCAATTGAAAAGAATATTTATTTGCTTTGAATATACCAAGGGGGGACTGACAACACAACAGATGGCTAATTAGCATAGTCTTGTAAGCCAGTGAATACACTTAGTACATGCAATAAAATAATCGGGGAAACAGTGCTTGTGTAACCTTTTACCCATGCTTGAAATTATAGACCTTAATGTTAAAAGTGCCAATGTACAGAATACAAAAATATACTGTAATATAGCATCTTTCCAGACATATCAAAGATATCATAATCAATGAATTGACTGTAAAAACTGTAGACTGTAAAAACACATATATTTGGCATATTTTTTCCCTTTGAAAAATTTTATTTAAGAAAAATTAGGTGTACTGGTTGAGCTAGTGGGGAAGGGAAAAGGTCCGATATCATGAAAAATAATTTACTCGGAACCAAAAATTTTTTTTAGGAATCCTGCAGGTTAGAAAACATCTTGTGCTGCTTTTCAGAAAGATGTTTGTTCACCTAATGATGACTATTTCAAGTAACTGGAACTGATCACTTGGTATTCTTGTCCTTCTTTGATGCTTAGCACTTCTTTACTGCTGTCGCAGTTATATATATATATCACCTTTTCTCTATTTAATTCTGTGTGACCCAAGAGACGCACGCCTTTCCCCTTTATTTCTGTGGAAGATTAAAGGACAGATGTTGATGATTTAAAATTTTACAATGCTGAGAGGAGTAAGAAGCCATTTGCTTCATGCCACAAAAAAAAAAAAAAAAACCTGAATAATTTGCATATTCTGTTAAACATACGCAACCTGCGGTGGGAGGAGGGGTATACAGGCTTGAATAAATGGTACTGTATGATCCCATTCGCTTTGTGGCCTGCTGTCTGGGTGCTGATTGAGAATGGAGAGCCATGGCTTGAGTATGTGATGCTGCATTTAGAAGAGAATCACAAGGACAACAATGCCTCCAGGGAGGGTTTTTATGTCCCTATCTGAATACATAAAGAACTCAGCTATAGCGTGAAAGGGCACTGCACACACAAGCACAATAAACTGTAGACTTTTATTACACATCGTTGAAAGTGCAGTTTTTGGCAGTTTGTTACATTTTTTCCACAATATAGATACGGTATTAAACAGCGCACGCATGCCCGCGTACACGCACACAGACACACACACACACACACACACACACGGACACACAGAGAGTGCGTTATTTGTTACACTTGAGCACTTGTAATGTTGAAATAATTTGAAATTCGAAGTATAATGACTATCAGAAAGCCACGTTGCAACGATTTTCAACTCTTAACGAGCAAAAGCACTCATACAGCTCTTTCTGTTGATATCATCACACACATACTGCATCACTGCATGCTGTATAAATGTCAAACTTCCTCCTCCGTCCCTTTCTGCTTGAACTGTTCTGAAGACCTCCAGCGGCCTATTTCCTTTTCTTCAAGTAGTTTCATCGACCATGATGCATTACTTCAATGCTCTGATTTCTGTTTCTCTCTTTTTTTTTTGGCTCAATCCCAATATCCCCCAAGGATCCACGGATGACAGTATTATTTTGCTCTTCTGACCCATATGGGGAGTGAGAGGAACTGAACAAACAACCATCAATATCCCTGGCACCATCCTTGGCACCGTTGCCCTTTGTCTCGTTTCGATGGCAGAGCTGCGGCTCGCTCTAGAACATGGCCTCTTCTCAATGAGATGCTCAAACGAAGCATTGTCCATGCTTGCGGGGCTTCCTGCTATCTGAGAACAGAAGGATATGGCATATGCTAAATGTGCTCTGGATGGTATGCAGGTCACATGGGCAACCATTTGCAGAGCACTGATGCCATCCCTGTAAGGCCGCAGCATCTGTCTGCGCGTGCAAGCATATCTTCTAACTGGTCATTTCATGGAATATTTATTCTTACGTACTTATGTTTGACAATTGGACTTACTTTTTACTCAAATTTTAAAAAGTTTTGCTTTTACCCCAAGAAATAATAATAATAATAATAGTAATATTAGTAATAGTAGTAATGGTAGTAGTAGTAGTAGTAGTAGTAGTAGCAGCAGTAATTATTTAGTATTATGCAAGACCTATTGTCATTTTAAAAATGTGTCAAAATTTTTCAGAGTTGATAAATTTTTTGAAATATAAGCCAGACCACTTGAGAAGCCATAAAGAAACTGTGCTCGTTTTAATTGATTTCTCTGTCTTTGATATTTTCTATTTACAGCTCAGTACTATCTGATAGTAAAATAAATAAATAAATAAAAATAAAAATCAATACAAACCCTCCTGGGAGTATCAGGTTGGGAAAATACACTCAGAAAACCTCAGACAGGTCGGCTGCAAAAGTATTTTCTTTACAAAATGTGACCTTACACTTCATACATTTTTAATGTTGTTTCTTTTTTGTCCTTCTCATCTCATAACTGGCCATAGACTCTGATCTGAATTCAACAACCATCAAGTATATATGCAATTTTATTATTTAAACAGAGCTAACGTTTAATAATATCTCAAATTACCACAATACTTCACATAATGAGCATAATTTTTGAAAAATAACAATTTTGTTCCATTTTCTTAGCCACCTCAATTAGCCCATGCCTGTGCAGCATATAACCACTGCATACAGTCACTATTAGCAATTCCTCAGTGCCGATTGTTATGATCCATATTAGTATTTCTCTCATGATACATGGACCTCATCTGCTTGTGCCGTACTTGTGAGAGAGGATATTTATGCATTCTGTTCTTGAAAGTGATGTGATTCCAATGGGGACGCAAATCTACCACCCCATCACATGCTAAATTCCTTAAGGTACAATTAACATTTTGTTTGACAAATTTTGAAAGGTTTATAGATTGATCTGCACTCAAATGCTGGTTACATTTTTTTCAGAATGCAAATTTTGACATTCATTACTTTTAGTCCAATAACCGTTTATGGATTGTGAAATGGTGTTTAGAGAGAGAGAGAAATTTTTTTTAGTCATTTCTTTGCAGTACAAACAAGTTTGCAGTTTATATTAAGTGACTTAAAAAAAAAAACTGACTTTAATTTATGTCTCTCCCTTGGTGGTACAAATAAAAAAAGAAAAATCAAGTTTTATTGGCTCACTGTACTGGAAGTTAGAGTTTGGGGGATTTTTTTATTTTGTCTAAGAGTTTTCCCCCGCAGAGTGAATGTCAGGGTTTTCCCAGAACAAAAATAGTTTCCAAATCCATGAATAACTCAGTGAGGAAGCACTTGTTGAGTAAGTCTGGCATGTAAGGTATGCAATTTTTTCAGCTCATTCAATAAGCTGGAGCCTCTGTGTTTTCTGGCTGTGGCATCATGTTAATTGTACCCCATCGCTGATCACCACAAGCAGGAAATGAACATGCTTTACTGTATTATTTAGAGAGAGAGAGAGAGAGAGTGTGTGTGTGTCTGTTTACCTACCCTTGTGGGAACAAAATGTCCTCACAATGCTTGGGATTCCACATTTAGTTGTTTCAGGTCCCCATGAGGATATTGAGCTATTTTAGGGTTAGGGTAAGGCTGTTTAGGTTTAAGGTCAGGGAAAGGGGTTAGGGAATGAATGCAAGTCTATGGAATATCCCCACAAAACATGAAAACCCGATGTGTGTGTGTGTGTGTGTGTGTGTGTGTGTGGGTGTGGTCGGGTGTTTGTGTGTGCGTGCGCATGAGTGTGAATGTCTGTATGAGTGTGTGTGTGTATGCATGTTTTGTGTAGATGTGTGTGATTGGGTGCATTGCATGCATCTGTGTAGGTGACTGCAGCTGTAACACCTGAGGTATAAGGTTTTAAAGAATTTTAAAATACCTGGAGATTCATTCAGGTATTTTTTTTCTTTTTTTCTGCTGAGCTAGTAGCATTTTTATTGTTTATGTGCGTGTGCTTTTTTTTTTTTTTGCCCCCCAGTATCAATACCTGAGGTTCAGATATATCACCATCATTATAACACTGAATGGAAGGTTTGACACCATTTCAACCTCATTGAGAGGGAAAAAATTGGAGAAATAACTGTACATCATCATTCTGTACAGTGCAGGCACTTTGAATGTTTTGAGTGAAACTCATTGATCGCCCCAGAGCAGTGGAAGAGGATTGTGTAGATCATAACAAATGTGCTCTTTGTGTGGCAGCTGAATTGCCATTGTTATGTTCGATCAATGACAAAGGTCAAGAGTTCACTTCTGCAAGCAATTTAATGGACGACCTGACGGAGATTCATTGTAATCATCAGTTTTTGCAGAATAAGCAGAGAATGTCAATGCAGAATAAGCATGGACTGTCAATGAAGATCACAACTAATGTTTATGGAGGATCTGCGATCTTTTCGAGATGAATACTATTTACTATCACAACACAAACATGTATTTTGCTTAAGAATTCAGTGACAACTCAAGAATTACCAGTGGACCAGGGTTATCTTAATAAATCTGAATTGATTGATAAGGCTTTTAAGGCATTTCCATCACAACTTAAAGTGACACTTAGTAACACAAAGTATTTAAATGTCTTCGCAATAGTTTGTGTGTCTCGTGAGAATGGATGAATTTGCAAAATACTAATTAATATCATCAGCAGAATTAAAACAATACATACTCATTTAAAATTTCCCCCACAAAAACAGGCACACACACGCGCGCGCGTGTGCACATGCACTGCAACCTGAGCATATCACTCATGTGTTGTGTTTGTTAAGACATACGGGGCCTGCTCATTAATTTTCTATTCAAATGTGGCACTGGCTTTCATGCTGTGCGCAGCCGTTGGAAGCGGATAGCTGAGCAGTCACATTGGATTAAACGCAGTTCTACAACATGCTTTATTAATCAACTCTATTAGTTCCACTAACCAACAGATGGTACCTTAACTTCATTTCCCGGTCTTATGTACTGTGTCCATACATTCTGGTCAATCTCTTGTGAGAAGGACAAGGACTCAGCCCAGGCTACAATATGCTTTCTGAGAATTTATTTAATCAGCTTTGCTTTGCAGCAAGGGAACCCCGACATGCTTCACTGAGATATGTAAAGTCACTGCACTGATGGAAATGCTTATATGCCACTGTAATTAAATGTAAAAAATAAAAGTAAAAAAATCATCATCATCAATACAACTCGGCATGCTGTTGATTCAAAGATTATGAGATAGATGGTTTGTGTGGATGCAGTTGCAGGAAGAGACTCCAGTTTCATCACATAAGACACGCAACAATTATCAAAAATGAATATCTTTCATTATAAATAAATAAATAAATAAATAAATAAATAAAAAGAATAATAAGAATAATAAATGTTTAAATGAATTTTATGTAATGATGAATATGGCATGTGACAGAGTAAATATTGCATTTTGCCTGAAAGGGAACATCGTCAACTTCAGTTATGCACAGGTGCCATTGCAATAGCCGCAAGCACGTTTAGACAATCGTAAGGTTGGCCAACCTATGCAAAAGCTGTCATAGATCACGCCAGTGTGAGCGATACAGTGGGAAGAGCGAAGCAATCAAAACTGAAGGGTCGACAAAATTGTCTTGGAGTGAATCGGCCAACAATTCAATTTGCATATATAGGTAAACACGCATAAAGATGCAGAATTAATAGGTCGGGGACAGGACATGGTGGTTTGCAAAGTAATGCAATTAGAACTGCTAACCCAACAGTGCCAACTTTCCGCTTTATTTATTTATTTATTTATTTATTTATTTATTTACTTGTTAAACAGATAACGCTTTCTGCGCCTCTGTCCGCGGTGATGCTCCGCGTCTCTCGGTGCTCTAGCTCCTCCTTCTCAGTGCCTTGTGACAACAACTGGTCGGCACTGAGAGCGGAGTCTCAGCCCACTTCCCTCCTGTCAGTCTCCTCTCATCTGGTGATCAATGTACTTGCCGGGCCGAGGATAAACTGAGTCTCTTCCGTTTCTGTTTGATTGCAGCCTATATTAGATATTCAGAGCCGCTCTCCAAGTTGTTTTTTTGGGGATTTGTATGTCTCGGGGACTCTTTATGCTCTGTTTTTTGAGCTTTTAACTTATTCTCACGTCTGACCATGGCCGTACCAGCTGCTCTGATCCCCCCGACCGCCCTAGTGCAGCCACCTCCGATCTCAACTTCCTCAGCGACAGCCACCTCGCCGTCCACAAGCGCGTCTCCCTCGCCTTCCTCAGCGCCGTCCGGGCAAAACCTGTTCCGATCGGAGCTTTCAGCCACCACGAGTCCGGGCATCCCAGTCGGCACCCTGCCCGTTAAACCCGTGTACTCGACCCCGTCTCCGGTTGAAAACACTCCACAAAATAATGAGTGTAAAATGGTTGAGCTGCGGGGAATTAAGGTGGCTTCCTTCACCGTGGACGGTCGTGAGCTCATCTGTCTTCCCCAGGCTTTCGATCTCTTTTTGAAACACTTTGTTGGGGGGCTTCACACTGTTTACACCAAGCTGAAGAGACTGGAGATCACTCCGATCGTGTGCAATGTAGAACAGGTCCGTATTTTGCGGGGACTCGGGGCTATTCAACCGGGAGTCAATAGATGCAAGCTCATCTCCAGGAAAGACTTCGAGGTTCTGTACAATGACTGCACAAACGCGAGGTGAGTGCGTCGGTTTTACAGCATTTGCCCGAGTGTCTCTCAGACTGCATTTAAGTGCTGGAGTCAGCGAAGTGGTCGAAGTCAAGATGCATTATCGAAATTTCACCACCACGTTAATTCACGTAAAGCACGAAGTACTCTGGGAGCTTAATACGAGGCTTTACATGATTGCTGCATTTTTTTTTACGTTTAGCCTTGCGTTGTCTTAATCGAGGGCCGATTGAGTGATCTGCTTGAAAATAATGTTTTTCAATATTTGCAAAGGGCCTATAAAGAACTTTGAAGTGAAAAAAAGCGATGTCGTGCACCCGCTCATACTGAATGGCCGAAAGGACGTGCGGTTCTTGCTGACAGCGCTGTCTTCGCGTCGAAAGTTCATGACAAAAATGTGCATTTAAAATTACATTTTCCCGCTTCAATCTTATCTTATTTTTTTGATGTGAAATTAACCTGTAAGTGTAAACTCATGCAATTCAACAAGTGGTGAGCCATCGATAGTATCAAAAAAGTGTGTATTGGTGAATATAATCAAGTGTATTACTCTATTTGTTGAGAAGTTTTGCGGTGATGGCGGCTTTAATTGAGGCTCGAAGAAAACTTACTATATTCTCTGTCTTTAAAAAAAGAGAGTATTTGAGGGAAGGGGTTTATAATTGTAAATAATGGCCTACCGCTGATCTTAAATTCATTAACGCTGGCGACTTAACTTTTTGAATATTTCTAGCGCTGAATAGATGTTGTTAACTGATATTTCATCGCCTGTTCAGGCCACGCACTGATCTCCAATATTTAAGTTTTTTTCAGTGACACTTCAAAATTGTTCATTATTCGTTCCTTCGATAATTTTTCACTATTATTGTTATTATTATTATTATTATTATTATTATTAGCTATTTGCTTGTTATAGACAGTTCCATATGTTGTCCGGGTTAATATTGAATTTGTGCTGCATAATCGAAACAGTGTTTCTTTTGCTTTGCATAATTCATGACAGCTCATGAACAAACCAATGCGCTCGACCATTCAAAATCATCCCTTTTATGCTAAGCAGTAAACTAGCTGTAAAATATGTATGGTAAATAATGGCAACTAATTTAAAAAAACTGTAGGATGTTGTGTTCGTGAGTGATAGTATTTAGGCGTTTTTCAAGATTCACTGTATACGCAGAAGGAGCCATTGTCATTTTTTGGATGCTGCTAGTGCACATGTTGCCCTTGCAAAATTGCTCCCTCAGCAAATACAGACTCTGAATGTCATTCCTGAGGGTGTTCCTTGAGTCTTTTTCATTAAAGGTTTTATTTGGATCACCCAAGTAAAGAGGTGACAAACCATAAGCTCTGTGGCAGGTGTAATGGCAGTCTTTCAAATAAGATGAAGAGGGGAAAATGTTACACATTCAGCATTGCTAACATGATTTATCTGTTATCATTGTTTTAATTTTTATTTTTTTATTTAATTTTTTTTTTACCCCACAGCCCTTTATGGGCTAATGGGGTATTGTTTTTTTTTTCCTGCAGCCTTTGATCAGTTTTATTCATTTTTGTGCATCAAATCACAGAACTCCAAATATTCATATTGGGAACAATTTGATATTAGGTTGCGACTCAGTTTTTTGGGGGTTACTGCCTTTGTACAGTGTATGCAAGTGCTCACATTTACTTGTAAACTGTGATCTGTTTAATGAAGGGATGTCAGGAGTTACCCGTCATTCAAACATCCACCATGCAGCACAACACTTTTTTTCCTTCATATGCCTTCCAGTTCGGTTGAGACTGAATCTTGGGTTTCACCATTACATCAGTACAATAAAGGCGTGTCACTCTTAGTGCGTGGCAGTTCATACCTGGAGATGCTTGACAACAGAGTAGTAGTGGTCACCTGCACTATGATGCACTTTGTTTTATGACTTTTTTCTTTATTCCAGCATTGCACGTTATACAAACTAAAAGTGAGCACCAGGCTTTAATTCGAAAACGTGATGTGGGGCAATATCCGGTTGTAATGCAGCGTTGCATGCCCCGGGTAATGAAGGAAAAGTTACGTGGTCATTACCGCAGTTCACAGTAGATTGTAGTAATTTTTGAAAGCATCTGCTGTTATACCGTGGTAGTGAAATCAATCACTTTCACAATGCCTGCTGTTCGTATACTGGATTACATCATTGGCATTAGCATGAAGTCATTGATTCTACAAGGTAAGTGGTGAGAAAGCTTGGACACAGATCCTAAGTGGCTCAATGGGTCAGAGCTTATAGAGATTGAAAAGTGTAGAAAGTACAGTGGGCTACACCAGCTCTCAGATAGGAGTCCAGCCCATAACTGGGCCATTACCCACAATCCATCACTTTTATTACCAAATGCCTAGCGGAGAGGCAATAGCTACCATTTCTACAGTATTGAACCCTCAATCATGCATGCATCTTATATTTAAGTGTATTTAAGTTGGCACTAATACTGTAAAAGGGATTTCAGCCTGGCTGCTGAATAATTCTCTGTTCTTTATTTGCACACACTTTTAGACAGGGCTTTTCAACTCTTCTCTTGGGGGCCAGATTGATTTTTTTTTTTTTCCTGTAATGGATTTGGTGGACTATACATTTTCCACGCATACATGAATTGATGAAGGAGTGTTTGAATGGCTATGCTTTAAATATGCATGCCTTTCCTTAGTGACATTATCAGTCAACCTCCTATCTGCTGACCAGAATATTGGCATGAATCATCATAATTTTTTCTACGTATTAAGTATATATTTGTGGTGTCACAGTACACAGGGAGACAACAGTTAGACCAGGATGGGTTATGAGCCACTATATACATATACCTTTTGGATCACCACAGTGTTTAATTTCTGAAAAATTCTGGGTTGCATTTTTAAGAAGCGTCATTGTAGTTTGGGTGCGTGTTCTTGAAAACCATAGTTCCAGTGAACGGCTTGCAGGTGTCATCGTATCAATGTGTTGTTGGAATGCCAGCTACGGAGCTAAACAGTGCCACTCAGAGTTTTTTTTTTTTTTTTTTTTTTTTACATATAAACCCAAAAAATACATTAATATAACAACAATTCTTTTTGAAATGAAATAATGCACACTTTTGAATTAACTTGATTACCCATATTCGCGGTTAATAATGAAGACTTCAGCAAGTGTATGAATAATGCTTCTCTACTGGCAAGCCAATGGTGACAGAAATGTCCTTTGACCAGCAGAAGGGTTAGTATGCTTGTATATAGCTCCACGCAACCTGTTTTGAAAGGTGCTACATAGATGAAGAATATTTTTATTGTTACTATTTTTATGCTTTGACCCTCATGCCTGATTACCCCTCAGTGTGAAAGAGGACCGTCAGTTTTTTTTTTGTTTTTTTTTGAAGGCATTAGTTTGGTATAGTTGCAGAGGAGTATAGAGAGACAGAATGTGTAGAGGAGTCAGCACGCAAGAAAACATGCGGGCAACCTTATCATACTGAGCCACTATCACCTTTAATGAATACTGTGTCCAGCCAAGAAGGTGTTGGTTTTGAGAAAAATGTTTAAGTACATTTCTGAACATAACTTGGCCCATGATGCAAGTTAGACACTTCAGCTGCATCGCGTCATTGAGTCCATTGCTTGAATTAAAGTGGTTTGTACTCCCAAGGTTGGCATTTACGATGTACTCTGAATGGTTTTGGGGAGCATTCATGACTCGAAGGTTAGCGTCCCTTAACGGCCAAAATACATTGGGCACGGTGGCAATGCCACCGTAGGGTACAACACACCTGCCCACAGCGGAGCACATCCATTATAATCAGCGGAAGCTGCAGCACTGACGACGGAGAGTCGACATTGCACTGCTCAACTCGATTTTTACACGACTGGTCTGAGGTTCTGCGGCTGGTAAAAACGACATAGCAGTGTGTAAAAACAAGTACAACATGTATAAAGATGAGTAAAATAAATACCATATTGTACCTGAGGTGATGTGACGCTGCAAAGAAACTTTATGGGTGTCTTTGCATTTCACAACAACTCAAGTATTCATGATTCTGCTGTTGAAATGAATCAGGGAATGAAAGCCTACACTTCCAAACCCTGCACCACCAACTGAATTAACAGAGGGCAAAACGCGTTATGCAGACAGTGAAGCAGGCGCGCATCCACACACAACTGAAAAGCAGTCTATGGAGCATGCCAAAAAACAAAAAATCCTTCCGCCCCGCCTACATGATTTGTATTAGTATTTCGGCTTTGATGATCCATCATGATACGGTTGATAATCTGTAACTTCTGTCGCTCTTTGAGAAACGCACTCCTGTATTGTCTGTTGGATGTTTTACGCATACAGTATATTTTGTTCAACAGCTGTTTTATTTGTCATTATGCAGCTGAAAACAAGTTTGAGATGCGATGCATTGTAACATTTTCACGATGGTAGCTGAAATGTTGTTGTTCTCCCTGCCAACGGTAGATAACTTTAAAAGACTAATCTCACAGTTTCACCACTTTGTTGGGCAGTATTGTAAACCATAGCATTTTTTAATGAGGCGGTGTCACTGTTTTAATTTATTGAGGATATTGCCCTGTTGGGATATGCTCTGCACATTTCCTCCCACAAAAAATAATTTCCTGCAACACCCACACGGGTGAAAATTGCTTTTCTGCTTTAAAATGAGCTTCTTTGGCCTCCGCCTCAGACTTTGTGGGACTGACTTCAGGCTAATAACCCATTAGTGGCGCAGAGCTACACGGCAGCTGCCCTGATCTCTTAGGTCTCATAGGAGATATGAACCCAGCCATTGAACACCATCACCTCTGCCATTTTATTTGTTTTCCTATCGCTTTGTTCTTTTGGGAGAATGATTTCTTCATTGCTTATTTGGCATTTGACCTTAGTGAAAACAATAACAGAGCACGAGCTAGGTAGACTAGCTGTATATGGTTTGGGATTTAGCTATGAATGTTGTCTAACTGGTATGTGCAGTTAGTTACTGATAACTTGTGGTGAGTGTAATTCTATCTAACATGTCTAATTTGGCTCGCTAAACTACGGTGAAATAGTGTTTTTTACTCTGTGAAATAATCATAATCCACAAGGTAATGTTACTTTTCTTTGTAATTTTATTGCAGCCTGTTTTGATTAGTGTGCTTATTTTCAATTGATACATCAATGATAAATAACTTTATCTAGGTGTTGTTTTCACCTTGTCTTGGTGGATCCATAAATCCAGCAACCACTTAATTGTAAAACAGTGTACTTAATTAGATAGTTTAATGTCTTAAGGCAGTGTTTCTTAATTTGGCGAACCTGATTCAACGAACCAAGGGATTAATGGTTAGGATTAGCTGATTAACTGAATCATTTCATTGCTGAGCTCGAACACAAATGCGGAGGGCTGTGGGTCCAGGACTGGAGTTGAGAAACACTGGAGTGTAGGGCGCTTCGGGACATTTTTAAGGCCTAAAATGATTTCAACTGGGAATAATTGTTGATGGTGTTAACCAGTAACATTCAATATTGCAGTGACTTTTTCTTACAGTTATGTAATAATACTTGCGCAGTGTCCGTTCAAAAAAGGCCTGTTTATCACCAGCAAATTTCCTGGCCTGGCAATTGTTTGATATCGTTGCTTTGTCGAGATTTCGAGAACAGCTCAGCCAAACATCTTCGCACTCAACGCTGCACTGCTGCCTGGCCTTTGGTGCTGCTGTCTGTGTTGGAAAAGCTGTGCTGCAGCTTTCACAAGGTTTTGAGAAACGCTGAGCGAAACTCTTCACGCTGGACTCTGCACTGTCTTGGGTCCTCCACAGTACACCTGCCATGGTTGAAGCCAGTTGTTTGAACGGTTCTTGAGAAAACTGAAGGACATGTCAGACAGATTTCCTCAATCATGATATGATTTATTAAAAAGTATTGTATTCCCATGCAATTTTCCGTTTTTGAAGGATGGACTAAAATATACAAATTGTCTGGAAAAATGTTCTAACTGCACAACCAGTTATTTATTTATTTATTTATTTATTTATTTATTTATTTATTTATGTATCTATCTGTCTATCTATCCCTTCTTTAACAAATATACAAGGTTGCTTTGTCTTCAGAATTTAAATGCGAAACCTCGGTCAAATAGATGCTTTTTTCTTTGCCATTCTTCCACAGTTTGTTTGTTTTTTATCAAAGCATTAATGTATGCTCAGGTGCTCAGGGGAAATCTTTGGACGGGTTTCAAATCGTTCCAGTAAGAGTAGGTGCTGAGATACCAGTCACCCAGCAACCACATTGGAGAGGGATAATAACATCCTGCGGTGATCATGACTTAAAAAAAGAATGACAGATGCCTGATTTGGTTGAAAGAGGAGAAATTTGTTTGAAAAATTAAGTTTGTTGGTGCCCAAATCAAATGTGCATTTCGTTTGACACATCAAATAAGTATTCTTACTTTGTGTCTTGAGATCAGTGTTGTCCCACTTGATTGTCAGAGAATGGCTTTTGTTCAAAACAATACATATGCACTAATTAACGTGTCAGTGGAGCGCCATTTTGGAATGAAATTAGCCACCTGCGATCAGAGCCACAGACAGTTTACAACATGACACAAAATCTTTTGTGTGGACCGAATGTAATAGTAGGCTATATCTCATTCATGAAGGAAGCATAAGCTTTTTTATTTGAAATATCATTGTTTTACATGAAAGATTTTTCTCAAATGGAATTGAAAAACAGATTTCCATTTTTCCATACACACATTGAACAAATACACCAATTCCCCAATTCCGAAATAGTGAACAAAGTGTAAATTGTGAATAAAATTAAAACGCAATGACTTTCAAATCACACCAGCCAGTATTTTATTCACAATAGAACAGAGATAACATAGCAAATGTTGAAACTGAGAAATTTTGCTATTTTATCCACAAAATGAGCTCATTTCAAATTTTATGGCTGCCACAGGTCTCAAAAAAGTTGGGGCAGGGGCCTGTTTACCATGGTGTAGCATTGTCTCTTGTTTTTATCACGGAGTGGAGGTGTCTGGGCATTGAGGAGACAAGTTTCTTGAGTTGGAATTTTATCCCACTCTTGTTTAATTCAGGCTTCCAGCTGCTGAAGAGTTTTGGGTCTCCTTATACGCCAAATATTCAATCGGTGAAAGATCAGGACTGCAGGCAGGCCAGTTCAGCACAAGGACTCTTCTACTACGAAGCCATGCTGTTGTAATTGCTGCATTATGTGGTTTTGCATTGGCCTGCTGAAATACACAAGGCTCTCCCAGGAATAGATGTCATCTGGAGGGGAGTATATGTTGCTCTAAAACCTTTATATACCTTTCAGCATTCGTGGTGCTTTTTAAAACATGCAAGTGTCCCACACTGTATGCACTAATGCATCTCCATACCATCAGAGATGCTGGCTTTTGAATTGAACGCTGATAACAGGAGGTGTGGTCTTTCTCCTCTTTAGCCCGGAGGACACAACAACCGTGATTTCCAACCAGGAAATCAAATTTGGACTTGTCTGACCATAGGACACTTTGCCACTTTGCTACAGTCAATTTTAAATGAGCCTCGGCCCACAGAACACAGCGGCGCTTCTGGATCATGCTTAACAATGGCTTCCATTTTGCCTGATAGAGTTTTAGGTGGCAACTGTGGATGGCATGGCGGACTGTATTTGCAGACAGTGGTTTCTTGAAGTGTTC
Organism: Gymnothorax reevesii; assembly: GCA_029721435.1. Classification (NCBI taxonomy): domain Eukaryota; kingdom Metazoa; phylum Chordata; class Actinopteri; order Anguilliformes; family Muraenidae; genus Gymnothorax; species Gymnothorax reevesii. The sequence goes on from CM056590.1 coordinate 32,300,865, forward strand.
CTGGGCCCATTCAATTAATGTCAAAGACAGAATCAGGCCGGTGAGTGATGCAGTGGCGTCTGAGGGCCCGAAGATCGCGTGCATCCAGTAAAGGTCTTCAGCCTTGTCCCTTACGCACAGAGATTTTTCCAGTTTCTCTGAGTCTTTTGATGATGTTATGCGCTGCTGATGATGAGACCTTCAAAGCATTTGCTATTGGACATTGAAAAACATTGTTTTTAAAGTATTCCACAGTTTTTTTTAAGGAAGCCTTCACAGGTTGGAGAGCCTCTTTACTTCTGAGAGACTCAGCCTTTCTAAGACATCCCTTTTATAGCCAATCCTGTTACACACCTGGTGCCAGTGAACTTAATTACTTGCTAAATGTTCTTTCAGCTGATTCTCTTATATATTAATCGCTTTTTCAGCCCTTTTTTGCCTGTGTCCCAACTTTTTTGAGACCTGTTGCAGCCAGGAAATTTGAAATAAGCTCATTTTGTGGATGAAAATGCAAAATCTCTCAGTTTCAACATTTGAAATGTTATCTCTGTTCTATTGTAAGTAACATATTGGCTCATGTGATCTGAAAGTCATTGCATTTTGATTTTATTCACAATTTACACTTTGTCAACAACTATTTCGGAATTGAGGTTGTATTACTGTATTTCCACCTTCCATACTTGCTGACATAGCTGACACCAGGACGCGACTGTCCTATTTCATGCTGCTGTTCAATCTCACTGGCCAATATTGTGACTGACGGCTGCTATATTGATGAAGGTCAGTTTGCATGGGGTTCCTCTTGAACTGAAGAAGAACTGACCACGTTAAATTCCACCCATGAAAAAGACTCGATAGCCATGATTTACATCACAAGCAACTAACAGAAGACATTGTATTGCAGAGATTTTTACCGCTGTTCTTCGTAAATTAAACCATTTATATCTATGTTTTCTAATTATTTTGAGTAACTGACACATCAAATGAGGTGTATAAAACTGTTGAACAAAATTGCGGTTGTGATGTTATTTCAGTTTACGTTCAGTCATATCAATACAGTCATATTTATTTGGTTTCTCCTATTCAGTGTGTGTTTTTCCATATTTGTTGACATGGCTGGTCTGTATTTGGGCTTATTTAGAAATTGGGACTTATGATAGAATAAGATGTGATATCCTGATTGTAAAAATAAAAGCCTGTCTTCCCCTGGCACCGTCTAGCACAGCCGTCCCAGAAAATTGATTTTCTGCAGAAATTAATTAATTTGTCAGATAGCCCAAGGTGGAATTTTTAAAGTGTGAACTTCTCAGTTTTCTCCTTTTGCCCTTTTTGTAATTATCATCTGAGTTATAAAAATGTTTAATGCATTGCAATGCCAGATAATGTATGAATATATTTTTAAAACCGTTGCAGATTGGTGATTGTTAAACTGGGCAATTAAACCTCTGTCCTACTCATTTTCAATCATGATTCACAAGCGGAAAATATTTCCTGAAAATTGAAAATGAAATGTCTGTATTCTTGATAATGTGCAAAATTTATTTCCATAACAACAACAATTATATGATAAAGCATGCATTTAGGTAGTTATAATTGAGGGTCTTCTTGTAAATGGCTTTATTAGGTCTATGAGTAAATTTGTAGCCACAGAAAAAATCAATGTTTTGTTCAGGAAGAAAATACAATGCCTTACAGCCAAATAAAACTAAACACTTAGCCTCCATTAAAATGCAAATGTTGCTAATAATGTGCTATCATGAAAAATACTAGTTTGTAATTGTACTACAAGTATGGGCAAGATTTGAATTAGCTGAAGATCTGAGACCTATAAGGTGATGTAGTTCTGTTTGACTTTACCCTTAGCATGTTGATAGTAGCATTCACCTTTTAGGGTCTGAAAATTAATTTTTGTAAAATGTTTTGAGTAAAAAATCTCTTTGTTACTCTAAAAATGGTTAAACTTCCCATGCATTAATTTAACCGTGGCCCTTTGACTGATTTTTGAAAATCCCATTCATTTTTTAACTCAGACACTGGACCATTGGAACTGGAACTAAAATAATGCTAACGAATGCACATACAAATTTATGTCACCCTGTGACTCCATTGTCTCCTCCCAGTTTAGTTTCACAAAGACTCCTCCAATCACTGCGCAAATAGTTTTTTTTTTTTTTTGAGCAGAAGTCTTTGCATTTCTACCCCTGACCTTGGTGCAGGGGTAGAAATGGGCTATTTTGAGCCCAGTCTCATCCCGAATCGTCAAGTGATGCTACCTAACCAAGCATCAGTATAAGAAAATAAAGAAGGCTTTTGGCGTCCTTATTTGATGCCAGTTTAAAACGAACTCTACCCCCTAACCCCTAACCCAAACCGTAACTCTAAATGTCAAATGAGGATACCAAAATCCCTATTTTTTGTCGTATATGCATAATTGGTCAGGTAGCGTCAGTGTATGACCAGTCAGGATGAGAATGTGTTGCTGTGTTGAGTATGCATCAACACTGCCTCTCTGTTTTTTTTCTAGTCTTTTGCATAAGACAAAGTTGTGCGTAAGTCAAATTTAGAACCAATTCCATGAAGTGGAATCCCAGTATTTCCAACCCAGACTCAGTGAGTTCCTTTAACTATCCTGGTACGTTTGTGGAAATATGCTTCACTCATGTCTTTGCAGCACCACATATAGTGGATGGATCTGCATTAGCTGCTCAGAGACTGCACTGCTCTCGGGAAGTAACTGCGCAGTTTTGCTGGTGGACTGCAGAATAAGGAGAAAAAAATAGCAGCTGCCTGGAGCGGGGTTTCAGAGCCGGCAACTGTGTTCTGATGGGCCGAATTTAAATTCTGAGACAGAGTCGACCAGACGTGTTTACCAAGTCCAGAGCTGACACGGGTGCCTGCGGAGTTCTTTTTCGGACGTGTGATGTACTGTACAGTCATGCATATGCACACGCACACATGTGAGAAGGGGAATAGTCTGAACACGAAGGTCTGTGTTGCTGAGACAGCAACACTTATTCAGTCAAGCTTGTTTGCGCGCAGATAGCGGATACCGAGCCCGTGTACAGGCGGGCGTATCTCCATACCTTTTAACGGAGAGCCGGCTCATTGATATTTACTTCATGTTCCTTTGATCCCCTGCTTACTGTCTTGTGGTTATTTCATCCTTAAACGTAAACGTAGTGAGAAGCACCTTATTAGCCGGAAACGCATAAGATCACCTGTTAAAATAGGCTAACAGGAAAACACTGTGCTTAGGCTGCTGGCTCATCTTGGACATCCATACTTCGGCTTCGCATGTGAATTGGATTTTCTTATGAGCAGATTGCATTCAGTCAGGCAGACATTGCATGCCATTAAGCTTTATTTTAGACCTAATGCCGTAGTCAGCCGTTGCAGAGGTAGATTTATTGCTTGATTGACAATTATGAGCGGATGACCTAGTTCTTTCTAATAGAATGTTTTCCAAGCAGTGTATTTACCTTCATTTGTATCGACTAAGCCCTTGTCATAAAATATAACAAGTTTATCTCCCTAGATATAGGTTGTAAGTTTGAAATATGCCTTTGCAAATATGATTTGAAAAAGCTTTGATAAAACAGTTTTATTTTGTTAATAATCCAACAAAACAGTTTTATGTTGCTGTTCTTTGCACAAAGCTTGTGTTTCCTTTTATTGCAGTATCAAGCAGAACTCAACAAATCTGTATAAAAATAAATATATCTATTTTATTGCTTAGATGAGTATTTATTTAGCAGGAGAATTCTTCTTTAGTGTCTGTCCTTTGTAACAGCAATTTAATATTTTATTTAATATATTGACTTACTCTATTTACCCTTTCAGCGCCGTGGGCAGCTATAGTTGCCCAATGATGCAAGATATCAAAGTCAGATGCTGTTGAAAACCTATCATGTGGTAACTTGTTTCAAAGAGCTCCCGCAGGGGAGCTCTTTTAAAGAAGTTGCCACATGGTAGGTTTTCAGCAGCTCAGGATAACTACATTTTTCATTCCTTGAAAATGTATTCGGCGCTCAAAGGGTTAACTATGAACAGCCCTTTAAAATGTTACCTGACTGGTGATTCCGACATCAGTAGCTTTTACTCTGTATGCCTTCAGAAGTACTCAATATTTTTGTAATTATTGCAAGAATGTTGAAGTCAACAGATAAAAAAAATGCATGAGACTACTTATAAAAGGATATAGTGAGGCACACACACATTTTTGGAAATGCCCTTACTGTTGCCACAAATGACTCTTGCAAACTTTAGCAGGAAGTTACTATCCTGCAGAATGATACTGTTCAGAGGAAGGGGGGTGGGGCGTACAAACGTACAAAACATATTACAACTGTAGAGAATTAGGGCATCCGCTTCCCTGTTAAAATCCAGATGCCATTTTCTTCTGCTATTTCAATGTTCAAAAAAAGTTATGTGTGAAAATTTTTCATTATTTACTTTAGCTGGTAATAAGATATCAGGCGTACATGATTGGACTGAAAGGGGAATTCATTCATGATGTCTGTAGTGTTCTGTCTAGGACTGTTTAAAAAGACTCTCAGGACTGTAATTGTTCCATTGTGAAATATGATCAGAGGGTCACCAGTAACTGTAAGATGACTGAGGAGCTGTTTTTCCCCTCAAAGAAAATAATATGGTTTCCTGGAACTGACAGCTCCATGTTCTATAATCAAACCAGTAGCTTTGTAGACTTCTCTTTTAGACTCATTCACAGGTGACGGTATCAGGCATGGAAAGTTGTACAAGTGGGTACATCTTAAATGGATTGCAAGCTATGTGGTCTATTGCAGAAGTTGACAGTTCTGCAATACATTGGGGCATGAAGTATTTTTATAGATGATTCTTAGACCCACAAATTGTGTTCAAACATCAAAAGTGGTATCTAATAGTTTCTGTTGGTTCATTTTTTTTGCATCCTTCATGCAATATCTTAATGCTGCTGTTCTTTCACTTTATCGGTTCCTACTCTTCCTCTATTTAGGATGACTGTTCAGTAAAGTATATATAACCTTGCTGTTTTCAGCGGTTCTATTTTGAAATGCCTTCTATCAATTTCGTGCTGGTCTTTGAGTATGATATATTCTGTGAGGAACAAGCTACAAAGTATGTCAAAGAGTTCTCAAAGAAAGGATGGTCTCTTTCAACAGTATATAGCAAATAGCTGCATACCAATGGCAGTCGAAAAGTCACAGTAGGAGCACACCAGTTAAAATGAATAGCAAGTATACAGAGAATCTACTCTGCCATGGGGACAACCTCACTAGATTAATTGCCCCTTGGGTCAAAGTATTCCCTCAGTGTACTGAGGAGGAAGGCAGGGGGCTGGGGGGAGGATGTCACTGCAATTAATAACATTTCATTGGCAGTATCAGATTAATCTCACGCAAACAGTCCTTCTTTGTCATTAAATTCTCTATTGTAGATCATTCAGAGTCTGAGTGATTCAGAGTGTTGCTTGGATATCGTCAGCTTTTTATGACGTCAAATGGGAAAATATAGGTAAACTCTACAAAGAAGCTCTTCGAGTTGATACAAATCAGTTCTGTGTTCTTTCCCAAAAGCAGGATTTTCTAGATGAAACATGGGCATGAAGTCATAACAGAAGTTGCTAAACTGAATGAATGTGAAATTTGAAGGGTTATGATTAGCTTGACCGCTCTTCCTTGCTATGAAAATGACTACTGCTGCAAAATTGTGTTTTACTGTAAATGAAAGACATTTGTGATAGCTTTGGTCCACTTGGATCCTGTTAGATCAAAATTTGAAGTTAAATTATATTTTGATCGTTGAGTGACTTTCTCCAAGTCCTTTTGGACTGTGTGTGCAGAGGGCCTGGGAGCTTGTAGTTAAGAGAGTAAATTCGACAAAGGTAAATGGATTGGTCCGTTATTCGCAGTACTTCAAATAGCGGCAGCGTTTTTTTTTTCCCTCCTCTATTGCAGCGAAGGCTTTGGTGTGACAGATTTTCTCCTTTGTTTCAGTGCGCTGACGGTATTTAATTTCACATTGTATCGTCCCCAGCTTTGTCTGTCTCTGAGAAGCTCTGGAGTCGAAGCGACCCCCAGAGATAAACTCTGTCAGACTCCAAGATGATTTATTAAAATCTGATTTCTGTGAAGGACTTTAATGTCAGGGGAAAAGAAAATACATCGCAGGTGTCTGCCAGCTCCAGGCAGTATTTGTTCTCCGTTCCACTTTCTAAAGGTAAACGCTAAAAAAAGAGAACCATACAAATCTGTGTGGGATTTCCTGTCTTTGTTGTGAAAATTAATGTCTTATCATCAGGTTCTATTTCTATAAACCGGCAGTCGCTGTAGCAGTGCGGTTTTAGAGAATGCGGTGACTCAATGTAATGTCTCTGCATAAGTGAATATCTACATAAACACTCATAATTAGCCATGACCTTATGTTCTCCTAAGTAGCCGCTTCCAAATTCGCGAGAGAAATGTGGTGACCTTGCTGTAATAATTCATTTTAATTATGCTCTTCTCTTTCTGTTGGTTGCGTCATGTTTTAGCAACTCACTCAGCCATCTGCTTCGACCGGAGAACTGCTGATTTCTGTAATGTTCACTCAAACACTTGTTTCAGTGCGCATTTTTCTTTGAAATGTTACATCAAAGGTCAGAATTGTTTCTGTTGGTGTTTGCATGGTTATTGCGTATTGCACACTTGATTCAGTGAGAGGTAAGGTATGAGAGCAGTGCCTACTGTTCCCGCCACAGCCACATTTAGCAGAAACTGGGAAGCAACTGGATTTTGACATCTGGCGGGTTTCTTGTGTTGTCCTCGTACTACTGAAGGCATCATTCTCAGTCTCTTTCAATGCTTTTGATCGATGCACAAATTTTTATTCTCTGGGTGTTTTCCATTTTTTAGTTTACCCTCTAAAGATCCATTGCTATTACTTGTCTGGCAAAAAAAGAACTTTCTGAAGTTGTTCAGAAGTGCACTCGTCATTTAACATCATAGATAATTAAGCCAAGATAATTAAGCGTGCCAAGTTTTATGTTCTGTGCTTGGGGTCATGTAAACATTTCTTTTGCAGAAGTCATAAATAGATTGAGATGATGACTCGTAAAAGATATTGTTTGCTTGGTTTATAGTTTACATCTCTGAAGACCAACTTGATTTTACGCTAATGTTCAGAGATTAGTTTGCCTCTTCAGAGTTTGTCTCTGTCTGCCGCTTCATTCTTCCCTATATCCCAAATGTCATTTCTGCGGATAGTTCTCCTTTCTCCCTTGCTCCGAGAGTGCATGATAGAGAGGCATTAATTCCTCATTTACTTATTGCGACAATCTTAATCGAGCACGTTCGGGGTTGTGCCGTGCGACTGAGTGGAGGACGGCAGTTAGCTACTCGTGCGCTCGCAAGTGGAGGTCGTGAGAGAAAGAGGCACAGAGAAAGGCTCATCTGTCTGCCAAATCACTCTGGTTAACGTGAAGCGTGTCACCTTTCTTATTCTCCGGGGCATCGTGCAACTATGAATGTTCCGGAATGAGAGGAATCTCCTGGGCCTCCCCACCTGAAGCTCTTCCTCCTCACATTCGTCACTGCTCTCCGTTTGTCAGCATCTTTTGTCTCTGCCTCAGATTTTTCTTTGATTCGTGCCGGTGATTTATCTTCGTGGGCCCTAGTTCTTCATAAGTGTCCCCTGCAGGAAGTTAGCAGACAGTTTCCCTTAACCTTGCCGAAGCTAATAAAACTTGGATGTCTGTATCCACTTGGCGCTGTCCTCGGCAAAAATAAAACCAGCGGACCGCGACCGAGTTTTTGCTAGCATTTCTCATCAACCTTGTGTCCACCCATGCTTTTTTTTTTAAAAAATGAACAAGCGATGTGTTTTTCCTACAATTATTTGCAGCGTGGCCTCAATCAAATTAATGATTGATTTTTTCATGGAGTTAAAGCTATAGTATGTAACTTTTACATGTCCGTAAATGTCCGTTTCATTCAAGCCACTACTAGAGGAGATGACAGAATGCTGATTAAGCCCATCGGCTCCTCTAACACTTCGCTGTATTTTTCATTATTTGCCGTTTTGTATTGCGTGTCGACCGGTGACATTCCCGCGCTGGCATACAGGAAGTGACGCGTTTATTTCAAAAATGAGAAGGGGGGGGGAAGAGTGAAGATTCTCCGAGCAAGAGAGCTCCGGATCCCATGTGACTTGTTTTGTTTAGACCAGCGCCGCGGATTTCAAACCTTCTGAGTTCACAACTCACTTGAATTCAAACGACGTTGGCCTATATATCGAAAAACAAAATCGGTTAAATATTACGGACTCAGAGATTTATGGAAAAATTTGTGAGTACTTGCATTTGCTTAGTTACCACAGAACAGTACCGTGACTTACTAAAGAAACTGTGGCTGCGATATTTCAAAGTGAAGGACGCATTGCAAAAGTCTGGCAGCTTTAGTTATGAGAAAGATATATTTTCGTGGTATAGGCAGTGGACAGCATAATCGCCCAAAAACGCGAAGGAGAAAGTATTCAGTTTTCAACCTCCATGAACTGTTGTGGCTACGGTCATGTATCATTTTGATAATCTACCACCATGATAATAACAAAAATGACATGACACAAGCATTATAACAGTGCGAACACTGTCGTTAGTCGTCATCGGCCTTCGGCGGTGTGATCCGGTGCTGCATCCTTCTGATTGAAGTGGGTCGAATTTGCTATCTACCTATGGCTGCTGTGGTGAGTATAGTGGTGTTTCTACTCTAGGATTCAGGGAAGGCTGAAATCCACCCCATATTGACACATTTGTAGAACAGGTCGACATACCCAAGTGTAGACCAGAGACCTTAGAAATCCAGTTGGGAAACATGGACAGTGAAGAGCAGCAAAAAGTGGTCCAACAATTTATGCACTGCTTCGGTGTGTGCTGTTGCCTTGCTGTTGTTGGATAAGTAAGTGACTTGGTTTATACGACATTATGAGTAGGATGTGTTGCTGTCACATGTACTGGACCTAGTACTTTTTTATTTTCTTGGAAATGGTGCTATGTATGTAATGTAATGTTAGCAGCCTGGTGTTCGCCACAATGTGCAGTGAGAGACCGTAGCGTGCAGTACACGGTGTGTAGCGAGTGTTACTCTGTGTACCGTGGCGAGCAGTGCATGGTGTATAGCGAGTGTTACTCTGTGTACTTTGGCTACTGGAGACCGACGGACAACAAATAACTTCTGCTGACTACCACTGGGTCTTTCCATCCACTAACCTGTCAGCTACAAATTAGCAGGCACCTTGGCTCCCATTTGTAATAGGCGAACTAAACATACTGTTCTGCATTTCTGTGGCAGAAAAAAAAATCATACTCCTCTCCTGAAGAGTCCATCTTTTTTTTTTTTTTTCACGGACTGTCCTTCTTCAAGCAGAATAAAAATGTTGTGGAATCGCGTAGCACAGTAGCGGTGGGGAGTGGGGGGCATGGGGGGGGGGGGGTACACCTGGGCATATGTCACATGGAAGTTCCGGCTGTATTGTTCCGACAGAAGTTATGCACTATAGCTTTAATATGACCAAAGTTTACCTTTTCTTGACATAGCATAAGAAAACCTCTGTGGTGAATAAATGCTATATCAATTCTAATAAGTGCCCTGTAGTGTTTCTAAGCAAAGTTGTCTTGCCAGCAATTTGATATATTCATAAACAAATTAATTGTGATAAGATAGTAAATATATAAGATGTATAGCTTAATTCAAGCAGCAATGGCCGATAACAGTGATGATAACAATAGCTAACCTGTATTGTGCTTGTTAGCTGACATCACATGGTCTAATTATGGTCAACAAGCTAAACCGTCTAAAGTCATTTGACTTTCCACTTCACTCAAAGTGATTATCGGCATTGTTTTCCCTAAGTTTGAGAAATGGATCAGAGCTTGTTCAAAGATATTCTAATGTTGGTCTTCGATTTAAACATTGCTCATAACTTGCCATTTGCACCACTCTCATACCAGAAGGAACACCATTCCTTAATGGTGTTCAGGCAAAACATTTGCTTGCATGTATCCATCCAGCCATTAGAGGCACTTGTGAAGCAACAAATGGTTATGTAGGTCCTAATAGGTATTGGGAAATGACCTATTCTGCTATTTAGGTTTTAGGACATGGGTGTAGATTTGGGTAGGGTTGGTTGGGATATGCCCCAGACAACTTTTAGACGTGGCAAGAATATCCCGACTAACTTTGGGTCAATGGGGAAAATCAAAGAAAAAGAAGAATCATAAATCAAACTCACCCTAGTCGAATGTAGCACCACTTTGGTGTGTAGTTTTGCCTTATCCGCCTGCAGTCAGTCACAGATCCACATGGCCATGAAAAATGTCATACCAACAGGCCAGGAAACAGACCTCTGAATGTAAATTTTACCACATTTGGTTACTGCGTAGCCAGCAGAAAATACTGGATGACTGGAACTAGGACAGAAAGTGTCAGATTAGCGTGTAGCATGCATAACTCTGTTTTACATAGAATTAGAGATTAACCTATTCTTACAAAAATGATTAGACATTACTTCAGATGAAGATCAAGACACAACTTTCCCTAGCATGCCGGTGTAAGTATTTTGCGCTCAGTGGCAGCACCATACATGGTGTATTGATCCAGACTGCTAAAAATGACTTAGTCACAATACCAATAACCACTTTAAGATGTTGCTAATAGTAGTGGTTTTCCAGGAGCTGTGTGTAAAGCCAGCACTTATCAATGTCAGATGAGTTTGAAGAGATACAATCAAATGTTCTTTGGGAATATGAACATGTGTTGGACAGCCCAATGGAAATGAAAAAAGCACAGTCCGGAACTGTTGCCAGGACTAATGGCTTACTAGTAACAAACAGGGCAGGGTGTGCAGTGCATGACTGGGGGAAACAAGTCTTGGGATCCTGGAGAAAATTCTTGCGTTTTACTCTCTTAAAAACAGCATAAGAGTATTGCACTGTGAGCACTATACTGCACTTGGCATTACGTTCAGTTGGGCTATTTATTTTACGATTACATTTGTTCTTTGGACCTTACAGTGACAAGCTATTTATTTTCCAGGCCTATAATCAAATTAACAACACTTTTTGTTGTTTGCTCTTTTCAGTGAGCAATAGTGTTACTATTCATTTATTTTACAAGGACTATATCATTATGGCTACTTTTGTAATTGGCAATTTCACTGCTGTTGCTCTCACTTTTGTAGTTTTTACTTTATAAAGAGGAATGTTCTTTCTATTGCGGTTATAATTTATTTTACTTGGCGTATTACTACTGCTACTTTTGTTGTTTGCAATTTAACTGTCACTTCATCTTTGGAATTCAAACAAGCCTTTGAAAGCCTTTGTGTTGATTGAGTGGAGCACATTATCAGCTGCAATAAATAAGATCCATTGTTTACAACAGGAATTGCTGCAATATGTCATTATGTGTGTTTGAGTAGGTCCTTGTAAAGTGAAGTGATGACAGAGCTTAGTACTGTATGCTTCCCCCTGCATACTGGTTAGCAAACAGGAGTGGCATGTGAAAGACCTGGGTCTCAGGTAAGGCTAAATGTCAGCATGGTTAGCGATGAGGTGAAGTACAGACAAATGTTTGGCTGACTATGAGATTTAATTTTGACCCAGAATGAGAGAGAAAAAAAAATATTTAATTGCATTTAATTAGAATTTATTTACAACTCCAATTCCGAAATAGTTGGGACAATATGTAAATTGTGAATAAAATCAAAATGTCATGACTTTCAGAAAACGAGAGCCAATATGTTATTTACAGTAGAACATGGATAACATTTTAAATGGTGAAACTGCAATATTTTACATTTTTAACCACACAATGAGCTTATTTCAAATTTTCTGCCTGCAGCAGGTGTCAAAAAAGTTGGGACTCAGGCAAAAAAAAAAAAAAAAAAAAGGGCTGAAAAAGCAATTGATATTTAAGAGAATCAGCTGAAAGAAAATTTAGCAAGTAATTAAGTTAACTGGCATCAGGGGTGTAACATGATTGGCTATAAAAGGGATGTCTTAGAGGGGCTGAGTCTCTCAGAAGTAAAGATGGTCTGAGGCTCTCCTACCTGTGAAGACTTCCTTTAAAAAAATTGTGGAATACTTTAAAAACAATGTTCCTCAATGTCAAATTACTAACATTAAAGGTCTCATCATTGACAGTACATAACATCATCAAAAGATTCAGAGAAACTGGAAAAATCTCTGTGCGTAAGGGACAAGGCTGAAGACCTTTACTGGATACCCGTGATCTTCGGGCCCTCAGACGCCACTGCATCACTCACCGGCATAATTCTGTCATTAACATTACTAAATGGGTCCAGGAATACTTCAAGAAACCTCTGTCAGTAAGCAGAGTCTGCTGTGCCATCCACAGATGCCACCTAAAACTCTATAGTGCCAAAAGGAAGCCATTGTTGAGCATGATCCAGAAGCGCCGCCGTGTTCTGTGGGCCATGACTCATTTAAAATGGACTGTAGCAAAGTGTCCTGCGGTCAGACAAGTCCAATTTTGACATTCTTGTTTGATATGATGGGCATGGTGTCCTCCGGGCTGAAGAGGAGAAAGACCACCCCTTTTGTTATCAGCATTCAGTTCAAAAGCCAGTATCTCTCATTGTATGGTGATGCTTTAGTGCATATGGTGTGGTACACTTGCATTTTTTAAAAAGCATCATGAATGCTAAAAGGCATTTAAAGGTTTTAGAGCAACATATGCTCCCCTCCAGACGACATCTATTCCTGGGAAGGCCTTGTGTATTTCAGCAGGACAGTGCAAAACCACATGCCGCAGCTATTACAACAGCATGGCTTCGTAGTAGAAGAGTCCGTGTGCTGAACTGGCCTGCCTGCAGTCCTGATCTTTCACCGATTGAGAACATTTGGCGTATAATTAAACAAAAAGTCCATCAAAGGTGACCCAAAACTTTCCAGCAGCTGGAAGCCTATATTAATTTAGTGGGATCAAATTCCAATGGCTAAACTCCAGAAACTTGTCTCCTCGATGCCCAAACGCCTCCACTCCGTGTTAAAAAGAAGAGGGGATGCTACACCATGGTAAACAGGCCCTGTCCTAACTTTTTTGAGACCTGTAGCAGCCATCAAATTTGAAATGAGCTCATTTTGTGGATAAAATTGTAAAATTTCTCAGTTTCAACATTTGCTTTGTTATCTCTGTTCTATTGTGAATAAAATACTGGCTGGTGTGATTTGAAAGTCATTGCGTTTTGATTTTATTCACAATTTACACTTTGTCCCAACTATTTCGGAATTAGGGTTGTAATTACAAAATAAATTGAAATAAATGGCAAATACTGTTACCGTGTACAGCTAGTATCAAAATAAAATACTCAATTTCAAAGGACAAATTGGAAATTTTGGCCGGGATGGTATCATTTCATGTAGCAGCAGCAGCTTCGTTCTACATTACATTTTATTTAATTAATTTACTTATAAAGCAAACATCATATTTAAATATGATGCTTCCTTTAATCCACCGAACAAATCACTGTTAATGGTCTGATCTCAGCCCAGGTATTCCTATGGTCACATGATTGTTAAAGAGCTTTTTTCATGGTCACGTTTAGCCTGATTGTCACCATGGTAACATCATTAATTTAGCAGCATGTTTGGACCACTTCACTTATAAGAACAATTTACTTAAATCTGACACAAATCAGAAGTATTTACATACAAAATCAAAGACAAGTGTATGTGTATGGCATCTCTCTATGGGAACTGCAAAGGTGCATCCCGTACCATCATAATAAATCACAGTAACACTCATCAAGATAATCTCTGTGTACCGAAAAAGCAGTTCTCGCGCTCAAATTACTGCCGTTAATTTTCCAGCTGCCGTACTTTATTGTTTTTTTTTTAATCACTGTTCTTCCCAACTGTAAAAGTAAACTAGTGCCATTGTATGAGGATATGCAATTTATATGACTACGTACATCAAAATAAACAAAGAAAAATGCATAATTCAAAAAGCCATAAATTACAACAAACGGTGCTTTTCTGTTGACTTTAGCTACCCTGACTCTTGTACCTGCTGCAGTTGACACAAAGCACTGTCTGCCAGCTGTAAGTGGAAACAAAAACAGTTCAGCCAGTGTTTGGCAATAATTTAATTTCACTGCTACAGTTTTTCTCTGTTTGCCTGCTTAAAAGCTCTGTGGGTTTGAGGAATCGGAGTCAACAACCCCGAGGGTATTAGCACTGTTTGCTCTTTCCTTTTTTTTTCGCACTTGTGTGAGGCTGCAGCTGTCTGAGTCTCCTTTTGCCAGCTGTCACTTTGAAGGCTTTCCGGAAACATCTCCACATGCCACCTGCTTCCCGGTGGGAGGATAGGTGCGCATTCAGTGGCAGACAGGTGTGTATTGTGCATGAGAGGGGCCCAGATAGGGGCTGATGAAGCTTGTGCTGTCTTTACTTCTGTATTTGGGCTATTTTAGTGTGACAGTGTTGAAAATGAAAAAAAAGGAAGAAAAAAAAAACACTCAAAAATGCTATTGTGACTCGCACAAATGTGCACTGTCTCAATTACGTTTAGATAATCAGCCCAATGAATCATGAATCAGTCCAGTTCATTGTTCAGTGGTTCATAATTTAAGTGTTCTCATATTAAGCCGTATAGTCTGCCTGTTGAGTGACAACAGGCTGCATTTTCTCACTTTAGCTTTTCAGTGTGGTGTGCTTCATTTAAAAAAAGGCTTTGCTTTCAGTGCATTAAACCTAATTTGCTAATGTCTTTAGACAACTCTATATCTATTTTGCTGTTTCAAGTGAAATTCCCATTATTCCTCCTTTAATGGCCTCCTCCCATCTTGCTCTCTCTCTCTCTCTCTCTTTGTCTCTCTCTCTCTCTCTCTCTCTATTTCCCTCAGACTCCCTCTCTATGTCTCTCTTTGAGATCATTGTGCAAGATTCACAACCTCTTCCGGGATCCTTCAATGGATCCTTTCGCTGTAAATTTAAACACGCAAGTGTTTTGCGTTGTGCGATCGCTGTGTGATTATAAGAGCGGTGACATAAATAAAGCTTTTTATAAATTGGTTTTATTGAATGCTCAATTCTCATTGGTCAATTACAGCTATATACAGTCTGCTATTTCTGAACAGCAGACCAGTGCTATGAATAACATCCCTGTGCTGTGGACGTAACCGAAAAATGTTACAATTTTTTTGTGGAAGGAGTGCAATAATTTTCAGATTTTCAAATAATAAAAAACATTTTTAAATCATCATTTTATGTCAAATTATTGATTTATTTAGCAAGTAGCCATGTTAACTGCAGGACAGTATACAGTGAGCGGGTCATTATAGCAAAGTAACCCTCTTCAAGGTGCCTCAAAACCACTCCACGTCACGTCAGGGTCCTGTGTCACCCTGTTGAGGTTTATTTCACAATAACGACCTGTTTGCTGTATGTTAGCCATTCTGATTATTTTTGTTTTTTTTAATGTAGGCTACCTTATTAACTAAGGTTCTGTGATGCATTTAAGCTGTGATAAAAATTTGTATGTTGTTTTAGCATGGGGCGAATTACACTTTCCACGCTGATATAAGCTAACTCAGACATGTGATGAGCTGACGTGTGGAGCTTTTGTACTGACAAGTTTTTTTCCTAGCAGCAAACCAATGTTATCCCTATCAGTTGTTGGAAGTCAATCAAAAATCCATTCCTAAATCACAGAGTCTTGTAGAACATGCTTAAAGTTTATAAATGTTTATGCTGCCACAAGGTTTTGACCGTTTACAGACAAGGCTGCTTATGTGGGACAATTTCACGTGGTCCCACATGCACTAATGGGTGCGTCAACGCCTTATATTTGTTGCTCTGATATAATTGGTCACATACATAATACATATAATTGGTCACATACATAATTTTGGCTACAGGGGCTGATCAGTAACTTAGGAGTATGAAGTATGAAAGTTGATATATTTAATGAATGTTGAATATTAATTGAGTTTCTTTGGACCTGTGGAACATTCTTGTCCCAAAATTATAAAATGACAAATTGAAATAAGGTTAAATTTTAAATGGCACATGCCTCTGGCTTTATACATGTTTTTTTCATTCTCTGTGATGCTGAAATCTTGATATGCAAAGTCTTATATATGTAGGTGCTATGCGCACATGGATGAGGATTAATTTGGCATTTCTGATAAGGGATTTTAAGGAAAATCATCTCTCAAATGTGTATGATCGGGAAACGCTGCCCGAAAGAGTTACTTCAGTTGAGCTGATGGCACTCTGTGGAAACACTTTGTTCTCTGTGTTCAGGAAATGATGAAACTATTTATGTACCCACTTGCACAATTGAGTTTTGTACATTCTACAGAGATTGCGTTGAAAGCGAAGCATGGAGGAATGTTGCATTCATTTTTTGTAATTACCTTTTTAAATTAAAGATAGGCCTACTATATTATGTCGTTATTGCCAGCGAATTTGCATTCACAATAATGTCAGGGTTTGTCAGTAGGCACAAGACAGACTGTGGATTTTTACTATTTAGTCTATTTGATTTATATATTTTCCTCTGCTGATGTCTGTGTTTGCATATGCGCAATATAGTAGCATTCGCATTGGCTACCACAGCCAGCCAAATAGTGGTTGTGTGATGTTAGTTCCCACAGTTCCTCAGCCCTACACCCGTTTTCTGAGATTTTTATCGCATGTAATATTACACTGAATGCCCAAGGTTATAATAAGGTCATAGTACAGTGGCCACACAGTGTCGACACAGTACAGGCAGCAATTTTTCACCGATTACTTTCATATTTGGTATGGACATGTGTTATACTTACGTTATGACACCTATCGATTTTGGGTGCCATGGCGACAGTATTGTCCGAATAATATGCAAAAAAGGGGAGAAGCGGGCTTTTGGGGGCTACACCCATGCGGTCATGGACGACCAAACTATCTATTTTTTTTATCTGTGTTGGCTAAGCGAAGCTCAGATGTCAGCTCTGGGCTTTGATTTTTGCTGCACAGTCATTGCAAAAGAAGACTTGCTAATACTGTTAATGATGCTAGGGTTGCATTTTCAGCCTGCATGGCCTCAAGGCCAATTGGGCTTTTGCTGCGGTTCGATTCGTGGTAGTCTGTTGTACGTCCGTAAACTTTTTGTGCTCTTGCATCTTCAGTTTTTCATGAATCCTTTTCATATTTTATTTGTGCGTGTATGGGATTAAAATCTCAACCAAGTTCAAATTTGGCCATGTTTGGCCAAGAGGGTGCAGTGGCTTTGCCACTATTTTTTAATGGATAGTTTTCCCATTAATAATCCTGACGGGGCAGATTTTTTTCAGTACCACATACCAGCTTACTTTCACCAGTGGTTGTATTGATAATGTTTTCACATGCGATCAGCCATTAGCTTGAGGCTTCTTAAATTTGGTGTAAAGTCTGGAAAGGAAGACAAGACAAAATGAGCTGCTACAGCGGGTAGCACCCTCTGTTGGTCAGAACAAAAAAAAAACAAAAAAAAAAAGCAAGATTGACTCTGAAAATTGCTGCTTTGCACAGTCTTTTTTGCTAAATCAAGAATAATTAACATTACTGAATGACCAACTTGCATATCCCACGAGCTAGTAAAACATGAGTTCCCAGATCCCTGTTTAAAGCGTTAATTCGCCGGTAGCAAATTGGCCTCCCTAACTTTATTTTGCAGTAAAAACAACAATAACCACGATGCATTGCACTAGCTGAGTACTCCAGCCGGAGGGCACAAGACGGCTCAGAAAAGGGGAGGCCTCTGGAGGAGATTAAAGTAGGGAAACACAGGTGTATCCTACATGGAAGCCATAGATCTCGTGGCCAGACATTTGAATGCCGCACCTACTCATGTAAGGTCACTTAATTGAGAGAAGGATTTCTCATTTGGCAGCTTTCGGCTCCTCCATCTTAGGAATGACTTATTCAATGAAATGAGAGGAGGGAAAATTTCCTGTGGCGCTTCCTCGCATCTCTTTTGCAGATGCTCAGTGGGAGGATAGGAAGGATAAATGAAGAGAGAGGAAAGAAGGACAGGTAGATAGGAAAGAAGGACAGATAGACAGGAAGAAAGGATGAATAAATGGGACGGAAGGACTGATACACTGGAAGGAAGGATAAATCGATAGGAGGGATAGATGGATAAGAGGGAAAGATGGATAAATAGGGTCCTTTTTATCATACAAACTTGTACTTCTTCATGGCCTGTGAATCGTTCTGCCCCTGCCATCATGGAGGATCTGCCAATACCTCAAGAACAACTCGAGGAGAGGTGGATCAAGAAGAGGAAAAGCCTCTGAAGGAGCTTAATGTGAGGAAACGGGTGTTTCCTCGGCGGAAGCCATGTATCTTGTCCCCTGATGTTTAATTGCTGCACCTCCACATGTGATGTCACTTAATAGAAGGAAGGATTTCAGATTTAGCAGCTATTAGCTCCTCCATCTTTGAGGCACTTTCTCTCATCTCATTTGCAGATCCTTGTAGGGAGGACCAAAGATGTGACGAAGAGATCCAAGTGAGGGAAATAGGGAGACTTGTGAGCATACTGAAAAACACCCATAGTTAGGAGGGACAGACAGGGAAATAAAAAGGAAGGAAGGATAGACAGGAAGGAATGACAGATGGATAGATTAGAAGGACAGATAGATTGGAGGAAGGTAAGATGGATCAATAGACAGGAGGGAAGGACAGATGGATAGAGAGGAAGGAAGGACAGACAGATTCGAAGGGAAGAAAGATGGATCCATAGACAGGAAGGATGGACAGATTGATGGAGAGGAGGAAAGATAGGCAGGAAGGAAGGACAGATAGATTTGTGGGAATGATGAAACTATAGAAAAGAGGGAAGGACAGATGGATAGAGGGGTAGGAAGGATGGATAGATTGGAAGGAAGGAAAGACGGATCAAAAGACAGGAAAGAGGGACAGATAGGAAGGATAGACAGATAGATTGGAAGGATGGAAAGGCTGATCAATAGACAAGAAGGAAGGATAGATGGAGAGGAAAGATAGATGGATAGATAGGTAGGGCGCTTTTCATGATGCAAACTTGTGCTTCCTCGTGGGTTCTCCTCTTCCATGGCCTTCCAATCACTAAAATGCTCCTCAAGAGACGCGGAGAAAGGAAAAGGGCTTAGGAGGAGCTTAACACGAGGAAACACTAGTATATCCTCTGCTGAAGTCCTATATCCAGTGGTCTTAAGTTTAAATGCTGTATGTCCTCATATGACGTTGCTTAATGGAAGAAAGGATTTCTCACCTGGCAACTTTTGGCTTCTCCGTCTTTGCGGCACTTCCTCACATCTTTGATCATTTAAGTATAACTACTCCCTTTAGTAAACATTAATTAAGGGCTTATTAAGGAAAGCATGCTAACAGTTTATACAATTTAGAATAAGGCCTGTGTAATTAGCAGCTAATAACTACTCAATGATGACTAATACACACCTACTAAATAACCAATATTCGTATAAGTTAAAAACTAATACAAATAAATTGATAATAAGAGTGCCTTAAAATAAACTATAACCACGTTACTTTGGTTTGCTCTCGAAAGGATAAAAACTCACCAAAAAAAAAAAAAAAAAAACCCTCTTCTGCTTTTATGTGACTAGATTAGTGCCTTAACTCAGTTTTTGCGAGCTGAGTTCCTATGAGGGGGAAAATGGGTGGGAAAGCTCCTTTCTGCTCCGAATGGTAACAAAGGTTTTACCTTGGGAGCAAATCATCTTACTTCTTTGAACTTTTAAGCTTTGAAACATGAATTGTCAGGTGGTCCCTCATGGTACCATCTTTGTTCTTGACCGTAACCTTAGTGCAGCCTGTCGTCCCATTTTTGATCTTGAGCATGGCCTTGACCTCTCCCATGGAACTGTTTGGCCTTGATTGCAGTCTCATTGTGTTCCAGACGATACCATCTTTGGTCTTGAGCATGGCCTTGGTGTTCCCCACGGTACCATTTTTGATTTTGATTATAGCCCAGATGTTCCCCATAGTACCGTCTTTGGGCTTGCGGACGGCCATGATGTTCGCCTTAGTACAATCTTTGATGACGACCCTGGCCTCGGTGTTCCCAATGGTATCGTTTTTGGTCTTGAGAATGGTTTTGATTTTCCCCATGGTACCAACTCTAGTCTTGAGCATGGCCTTGGTGTTCCCCACGGTAACATTTTTGGTCCTTAGCACGTTCCCTATGGTACCATCTTTGACACCATTCCTGGCCTTGATGTTCTTCATGGTACAATCTTTGCTCTTGAGTACGGCCTTGATGTTCCTCATGGGTCCATCTATGGTTTTGGGCTTGGCCTTGATGTTCCCTACAGCTCCATTTCTGAGGTCTGCTGGAGACTTTATCCTTCTCCCGCTGGATCTCCAGCTCTGCCTCTCTGTGGTCCTGAGTGATTGCTTTGGGGCCTTGATTGCTGTTCCTGGGGGCCCAGTTATTCTGGGTGGGGAGTAAATAAATATCTGTTACTTGAGCTTCCTCAAATATATCTATATATTGTTATATCTATAAATATTGGAAGGTAAAAATCAAACATGGGTATTACTTATAACATTATAATATTACATATTATAAGCAAGTTTAGTTCTTAAGTTACACTTAAATACATAGACCATCACATTTGCTAACAGAGGTGAAACACTAAGGGAGGTGAGAGATGGGGCTGAGATGATTTAGGATGAAGCTCAATATGGGCGAGTTTGTACCTGTCTCAGCTCCATGATCCACTTCATCATGTATCTGATTCTGTAGGAGGTCTTTCCGTCTTTCAGGATGTGCTCCATTTGGCGCATGTATTTATCTACCTGGCTCTGCAGACACAGGCAAGAAGGGATGGTCAGAATGTATATCTGTGTGTGTGTGTGTTTGTGTATGTTTGGGTTTAACTACTGATTTCTGGGCATGCTCTGCAGTACATTTGCTCTATAAGTGTCAATTTTTCTGCCGATGTTGAACAGTAAGCGGCACAGGCATTCAAGTGCCATCTCATCCCAAGATTTTAGCAGAGAAGCAACGCAGGAGTGCATGAAATGCTCCTCTGCCATGTCTAGCTTGAACAGGTCACTCAGTAACTGCATAATGCGCAGTGAGAGCCAGGGACAGGCTGTGACTTTTGCCTCAATCAGCCTTCTCGTACTCTGATTAGCCAGATAGAACTCAGCCATCTGGTGCTCCAGGACCATGCAGAATCCAACGCCAGTAATTCCAAAATTAAATATCCCTGAACAAGAAGTTATCACATTTGGAGAGATGAAAGTAATCCTTGCAAGCAAAGAAGTTGAGTATAAGTCAAGTTTGAATTGGGACTTGGAAAAATAATGACTGAAAAACTAGGAGAACACAAAACCACATTGGGTGGCAACTTCATGAGAAACTTGGGCAACTTCAAATTATGCAATACAAAGAGAGGAAGATTTTTTTTTTTTTTGCTTTTGTTAGAAACGTAGAAAGAGAGTCTGTGCTCACCATGAGAATTGGCTCCAACTCCATCATTACTGCCTGTTTTTTGTGGCCTTGTACCTCACTTTTCTGCTCC
Source organism: Gymnothorax reevesii (assembly GCA_029721435.1). Taxonomy (NCBI): domain Eukaryota; kingdom Metazoa; phylum Chordata; class Actinopteri; order Anguilliformes; family Muraenidae; genus Gymnothorax; species Gymnothorax reevesii. The sequence goes on from CM056590.1 coordinate 32,322,399, forward strand.
ACACCGACTTCTTCAATTGATGACCTCTGAACATTTTGTGTAATCTGGAGCTCCAGAGCCCCACAGAGTGCCCTCCAGGCCTTCTGAGCCATCTTGTACTCTACGTCCCCACAGAGTGCAACACCATGGATGACCCTCTGTGTTTCACTGTTTGGGATCTGCAAAGCCATTCCAAGACCAAATATGACTGAACAAGAACATAATCACATCTTGTTGGATAACATTCCTTGTAAGTAAAGAAGTTTAGAACAAATCTAGTTTGAATGAGGCCCAGAAATACAATTATTAAGAGACGGCGCAAACCATGAGGTGGCAACTTTAGGAATGACTTATTCAATGAAATGAGAGATTCTGCAGGTAGGTCCAATTTTGACTCCACTGCTGACTTCAACTCGATCTCCACCACCAACTCTAATTCTGTAGCCAGGTCCGATTTGGACGCCAAGGCTGGCTCCGACTCGATCTCCACCACCAACTCAGATTCATGTTCTGCAGCCATGAACAATTCAGACTCCACTGCTACCTTTGACTCAATCTCCGTCACCTCCTCTCATTTGGATTCTGCAACCAGGTCCGATTCAGACTCTACTACTAGCTCCGACTTGATCTCCACCACGGACTCTGATTCTGAACCCACTGTTTTACCCTGCTCAAGCTAACAACAGCCAAGCTCAACACTTTTACTTTCCACTTTTCACATTAGCAGGTAAGATGTGACGAAGCATTAAAATAGGTATTTAGAAGGTATCTGAGCTTTCATTACCGTGATTACCAATGGCTCGCGGTCCAGTCCAGTCACCTTGTTCAACTGGCTGATGGTTTTTGACCTACGAAGATTTCCTGGGGCCAATTTTTTCCGAAACACCTAAGAAAAGGAACAGGGACCAATTTGTTCAGTCTGTATGGATTACTAGTCAACATGAAATGATATATCATCAAGCTAATTACAAGTGGCGATTAACATCTTTCTACTAAATACCTTCATCCAGCCTTAGTAATTGACAGCATATGATATTAAGTAGTTTTACAAAGCTTAAGCTGATGCGGTAGTGTTTAGCATGACATTGAGTGTGGATGGGACAAATGAAGTTGGCACTGGTTGAGCCATGAAGGCATTTTAGCTTTCGTTAACTCCAATTTCTTCGGCTGGTTGTCCAATTCGGTCTCCTCGTGCACCTGGCTAGCACGCGTTAGTACCCTTCTCCAGAAAGGGGGATTCTGGACGGGTCCCCGCTGGCGTTTTTTGGGGAAATATATGATTTGGGTTAGTAAGCCACTTGTGGTCAGGTTGCAGCTGGCTAAGGTGGGGATACAAGACAAAATGTGGATAAATGCAAACAAAAACATACAGCTAGTCTTGCCCCAACACGTTAATATGAAAAGTCAATTGATTGTTCTGAGTTCTCACTCTCAAAACGAATCCAAGATGAAGCGGAAGGGCTGGAGGTCTGCATAGGCAAAGCACTGATTGGCTGAGTCTCGCTGGGAAAAACAGGGGTCATGCAGGTTAAATTAGTCTTATCACTCTCAAGCGGCCACCCCGGTCAGCCAAGCAGTTGTAGATGGAGGTGAAAAATGTACTCTGGCTGCGTTGTCCTTTGAAGGCTTAGGCGATGTGCTTGCAATGCATAAAAAAAGCTGAGGGTCAGCTGTCACATGAGAGGGGGGAATCGCGTACCTCCTAAGTTAATGGTAGCACGTTGCTGCGGTGGACTAAATTGTTTGCCTGTGTTCGTGGTGAAGGAAAAAAAACTCCTAAAAAACTATTTGTGATTCCAAATCATGTAATCAGTGGCATATTCAGTGGAATTACCGCGGTGTTTTGATGAGTAGCGGCTTTCAGGGGATATTCTATCCCATTCTCCTTCATTGGTGACTTTCAGGTCTTTGCTCCATTGCAGCAAGTGACTTAGTCACTGAAGAATACATGACGGGGCCTCTTCAGCCCCTCAATAATACTCCCATGCCCTGAAATTCCGAGATGGAAGATTTCACGTGTCAAGATATTTGGGAAGCCTTCACTACTCGGCATCAACAACGCTCGGAAAAAAAATACAATATACACAAGATGAGCATCAAGGTAAACTAGTGCATATATATTACCCACCCTACTTCCACGCAGAATTCCAACCGGGACTTGCGGTAGTGGGGGGTCAGGACGTTGGTTTCGGCAGAGGATGTTGCCCATATCTCGCTCTTACTGAAGACTGTGAATGGGAGTGGGAGACAAGGACGGCAAACCCATTAACCATTACTGCTACTACTACTACTACTACAAATAATAATAATAATAATGATGATTAATCCAATTACACAATGTAAGCTGCACTTCATTCCATAGAGTTGATCCCTACGCTTTACACCCAGTGAAGTCACTTGCCTTCATGGTGAAAACTCTGAAGGGCAGCAAGGAGTAGGGTTCGTTTGGAAAGCTCTTTGAAATTATATTAAGGGGCCATCACACTTTTTGTACACAAGTGCAAGTAAAGGCAGCCCGTCCACGGGAGAACTGCTTTCACTGGCCATTTATCATCGCATACTCAAATGCATAGCTTTCATAAGGCAACAAATTACTCAAGACAAAGAAAAGAAGAAAAAAACATCTGTAGATATAGCTATCTAGCGTTAGCCAGTCTACTATGTGCTAATAACCATCATTGTTGAATGTCTGTGAGTCACACACTTCACTTGGCTGGAGTCGTCGCAAGGAATTGTGGGGGCACAGTGACCATCGCCTGCTCAGTAGGCCCTTTTAAAGGGATGAGTTTTACACATTTTGGATCGGAATACCCATCAAATTATTTGAATTTTAAGCCTACATGTTGGTCCTCAATTATCTATAGACTACATGGCCCATGCTTTGTCTGATTTCCGAAGAGAAAGAGTTCAGATATGAGTTAGAAATCAGACAGCAACCTGCCATCTATGATGGCCTTGGCTAGTAGGACTGTGCCAATTAGCTACTCCCTGCTCAACTTAGTCATGCTAACCAAACTGGAAATCAAATTATGTAGCTTGTGCCAGTTTAAGTAGTTGACCAAGTATCTTCGACTAATGTTTGCAGAAAAATTTAGTTGCTAGCGAACAAGCTCATCAGTCTTGTCAATGCGTAATTGACCTAGCTAGCTACGTAGCTAATTAATCGGCACTTGATAATCTGACGATTGACAAGTAGTGAAATAATCTTATAAAATGTTTGTTAAAAGGGTCGCATTTTGATAAGTTACAAACTAGCTACAGTACCATAAGGCTGTATTTTATTTTCAAATAAGCCAGCGTGGGTTACTCTCATTAATTCAAGCAATATCCTCTTAAAGGAAAGTCTTCCTTGAAAGGAAATGATGATTGCCAACAACAAGCCAATACAAAGTACTTCTCAACAACAAGTTCTGAACTTGATCGAACTTGCCTCGCACATACATTGTCCGCATAAAAATGGCATTTTAGCATCATAGAGGGGAACCTTTATTGATACGTCACCGATTACAACAACATTAGCCACAGTTGCTCAGACTAATTGGTAAAAACTGACGACAGTCTAATTTACTTTTGATAGCATTGTTATGCATTGCACCACAAAATTATGAGGCGTCTTCTGCGTATAAATGACGCCATAAAATATCAATATGTCTTCATGATTTCAGCGCTCGTTAAGCACCACAGATTTGTGGAAATTAGTTTGCAAGGCTGCGGGAACCCCTTCTTTATTTTGAATGTTGTCACTGCTAAAGGGCGCTGTAAGGTTGCACAGCTGTGTGACAATCCCTAGGACAGCAAAAATAAATGTTGCAAAGTCAGTGAAAGTTTTGGATTTACTATGCCATATGAATTATATTAATGTTGGCAATGGGAATTCACCTTTCATTACCATTTCTAATTATAGGTCATGTATTGATCTTCGACGGTCAGTTGATAAATTGTTTTAATGTTAATCAGGCCAGCTTAGATAAAAACAGCTTGCAGGCAGCCAAGCCAAAAAGGGAGAGCTTACTGAAGGCCCTTTGAACTACTCTTTTGCCCGGATGAAAGGAAAAGAAACAACTGACGTCACGTAAGAGCATAAATGACACGCCAGCATCGCGGCACTGGCGTTTGATTGGATAATGCGTTCGAAATGCACACTTACCCACTATATAGGGTACTGTGTAGTGAATGTTCTACATTGAAAACATTATACCGAGTGAGTGAGCGAGTGGACAAGTGTGCATTCCGAACGCAGCCTTAAATTCCCCATGTAAAAATGTCTGCCCCCTGGTATTGACGCCGATTTGAAGACTTTCCATTTTAAAAATGTGTCACACTGGATCATTACCAAATTAAAATTTATAAAACTATGCGTTTTAGACACGTCAAGAATTCTACTTTCCGCTGTACTTGCCGAGATGCTGTCTTCTCCTTTAAGGATACACTGAAACATATTACCATTTAACTAGCATTTATTCACACCAAATTACACAGCCAGGGAGGCAGCGTTTTATGACTTAAATAAAATAACTAGTAAAATGGAAGTAATAATGTAATGCAGTTGTGAGATTATTTTGTTGGGGTTCATGTGAAGTTTTTTTTTTTAATTGATATTTTAAAATCTTCTAAGGTAAACCATGTGCATTGATGTGTTTGTGTTTTCCATACCTCTGAGCACTTTCTTAACTAATTTTTAAGGCAACAAAAGAACAAATTATCCAAATAATAATAATAATAATAATTATTATTATTATTATTACTATTTTTGTTGTTATTGTTATTATTATAAAAACATTTAACAATAAACTATCTGGAACTTTCCCATTAACAAAGTGAGCCTACAAAGCGCGCCATATTCGCTCTTCCAGAAATTTTGGGAATTAAATAAAAAATGAGATCTGTTATGTCCATTTTTTTTTTTTTAACAAATTAATTAATAGGCATCCATTGCTCGGTTTATAACAGAGTCAGCCAAGTTGGTTCGCTCCGAACTTTTATTTCATATTGTTAGTAAGTATGGGGGACCAAAACGGCTAAAATCAAAAATGGATAATGAAATGAACAAAATAACCCAATAAATAAATTCATAGAATAATAATGAAAAAACAAAAAATGTAGAAAGAAAAGTCTTTGTTATCAAAGATGTGCTGGTCAATTTGAAAACGAGTATCTATCCACATACATAGAAAAATAAATCAATACATTGCATTTATTTGTGACATTACTTATTTTTCTAATCATTTAAGATTAGGATTTATTTCCCAATTTATTCTTTTCTTATTATATTTTTGTTTTTATTACCCCATTTTTTTATTCATTTCCTGATCGATTCCTTTACATTTTAATTTATTTCTGAATTTCTTCATTTTCTCCTTATTATTTCATGTATTTATTTATTGAGTCAGTTTATTTATTTATTAGTTCATTTTATTTATCTTTTATTTTTGATTTTGGCAGTTATGGTGATCCCTAATCAAGCGCCCCAACAGCTTTATTAAAAGAAGCGTGATGAACGAACACCCAGGGATGAAGACTTTTTTTTGATTTATGGCACAAACGGATGTCGTGAATTCTGTATAGTGTGACGGTCCTCAGTCCATCCGCCAAACTGGACTGCTGCCCTCTGATCTGCTGTAAGATGTTTTGGTTTACGCGCCTCATCACTTGTGTCCCCAGCCTTAGCCCTAACCCGACTGCCAAACCTGACCATAACTCTAAATTTAACCCTATCCCTAACTCTAAGTGTCAGTTTAGGGGATGGAAAGAAGTGCCCACTGGTGTGACTTGCTTTGAGAGAACTAACGCAACATTTTTAGATCTGAATGATCACATGATAGCCTTTGCACTTCCTTTCCTTCAGGCGATGGCCAGTGAGCATAAATGGTGAGTGCTGTCCCAGCCAGATAATTGATCGCCATATCGAAAGTTTGTGTAATTGGAGCGTTCTGTTTGCCGGACTTGTCAGATATGTATCCACAATCAATCGAAACTGCCTAGTTTGTGCTCTAAAGTGGTGGCGTAAAAATATCAAATTTAGGAGATGATGCCTGAGCATAAACATGGCTGATCATGCAGTGTAGGAGTGTAATCGCTGCCCCCGTGGATTCATGCTCGTCGTCTCTGCCACAGCCACCGTGTCTGCGTCCGTAATCACTTTGTGGACGCTGTACTGGCTTTAATTTTTGACTGATTACTTTAAGATTTGGTATGGGCATGTCTTATACTTCACTTATGACAACCATCAATTTTGGTTGCCATGGCCACAGTATTGACTGAATAATATGCAAATTTGTGCTGAAACATACACCATTCCTTTTAGACGCTGTACAGGCTGTAATTTTTGACCGATTACTTGCATATTTGGCATGAACATGTGATAACTTAATTTATGAAACCTACTGATTTTGGTTCCCATGGCGACAGTATTGGCCGAATAATGCGCAAAAAAGTGGAGGAACGGGCTTTCAGGGGCTATGCCCTTGCGGTCGTAGCCGACCGGACCGTTTAGTTTTTTAACAGATGAGTCGATATGGATGGAAATAACCTCACATTAAAGCTGATGGTCTTAACTTCATCCTCATCATCATTGTATATTAGCAACTCAAACTGTTAAGAGCACAGACCAGAATAAAAAAAAGTCACTGTCCAGTGAATAATGGTGCTCACTGTGTCATAGGCTTCTGTCAGTTGGGGATGACTACAGAAGATTCATCCAGGCCTCAGATACTATGTTGGCAACATCGACTGTGGCTGTACAGAGCTATTTTGGAATGGTAGTATCTGCCACAGAGATTACTGATGGACTGAAAGGTGGTAATGTTCTGGAATTGACAGCATGCACAAGTAGCCTATGAGGTGCGTTCCTCCAAATTGAGTGGTTACTGGTGAGGTCCTCCCATGAGGCGACATCAACGCCGAGAGCAGTCAGGTGTCATTTTGTAAGTATCGTTGAAGCGAAGTTTGGGGCGGCCTGTTGGTCTTTTCCCTTACTTTAACTCTCCGAACAGAGGGTCTTTTGGGACGAGTCCATCTTCCGTACTGCCAAAGTGCCCCAGCCATCGCAATCCGCAATCTCCCTGTGCCCACTGTGTAATTAATGATAACTGGTATATCAAGTGTGCAATTATCAGGTGATCATATATGGCAGACGTTCTTGTGTTTTATGTTAGCTGCTCTTTTCACCATGTAGACTAGAGGACAAGGTTAGACAACAATAGACTTTAGCTTGCAAGAGAATGAATGGAGGAGAGAAAGTGCCTGAAAGCTCTAGGATGAAAAGAAAGCGTCTAGCTAGCTGGGTTGGATTGGTACAACTCTGGGGAAATGACATTTGGGAGCGCAGGAAGTAAGATTGAGCTTTCCCATCTTTAAAATCCGTAATTCTATTACTAAAAACAACCATGGTATTTATTCAGTTACTGAGACTTGTACCTATTATAAAATTCAGAGGTTCAGCCTTCGAAGCTACATTATGCTGGAAAATGAGAAATTATGACCACTCGCGTTAACATTACAGAAATGTGACAGTGCTTACCATGATTATGAAGTTCAATAATATTGTTTATATTGTTTATTTTATATTGTTTAATAATGCTCTGACAGGACAGACTGAAGCTGAGAGACAGCATATGGGAGAAGTAGGAAGTGGGTATCGAGGAAAGGAAAAGCAACATTGTTGTGAAAATGAAAAAGATATATTTACCTGAGATATGTAGTACTTAGAGAAATAAGTAAGGACTTCATTGGTCAGATAAGTATTTTTCAGGACTTTTTCATGTATAATTACTTTGTAAAAAAAGGCAAAACCATTGCTGCAGTACTGACTCCAGGAATATCAATAATAGAAAACCTGTGTGGACCTTTACATACTGTTGTTTTCTCCGTTAAATATTGAATTGAATAAAAATAGTTGTCAGGGGAAGAAGTAAGACAATGTCCTGACTCATGACTTTTTTAGTATTTGCCGTGCAAAGTTTATATAATTTACACATCACTTGGACTTTGCGGGTTCAAACTGCTAGCCCGAGGTCCTCGCTTGATGCCTGCATTGCTCGCTTGAAAAGTCTTTGTGGTGTTATGACGTTATCACAGTAGAGCTGCTATTCTTTTGTGGACTATAATGTTACTCCCGAACGGGCATTATTTTGTTGATCCCAGAACAACACTGTTTTTAAAGCAACATCAGACTGTGCTTCACTGGATGCAGTATCCAGTGTGGGAATGAATCTTTGTGGCAGTGTTAAATCCACAAATATTACAACAGTATAGGCAGGATGAAGACATTGGATAGTGTCTGATTAAGGAGTGAGTTAATACCACCGCTACAGATCTGCTGAATGAACTCTGAAGGGCTGCTCACTTGTTTGCCACTCACAAGGTTTCTTTTAAGGGGAGTATGAAGAGCCACAAAGCTTTAATTGTGTGTGTTTACATTTTGCAATTAAAATGAGCCCTATCTGCTGGAAGGATTGAATGATGAGTCTTTGATGTGCTTTGATCAGTTTTGATGTATTGTATTTTAAGTAGTGTGAAGATGTTCAGTATTTTCCTAATGGTGAATTCACATACCCCATTGACCTTTGAGGGATTTTAGCATGTTATACTTCAAAAGATTTTAACATCCAAATATAACCTCTTGAATGCCCCCCGTGTGATATAGATGCAATTCTGTTTGCCACTGGGTACAATCTCCTGCGAAAATGAAAGCTCTTTAAGGCACAAAGGTGGTGCATCAACCATTGCACGACCAAAAGAGGAAGAGGATAGCACTTTTCCATTCCACAATAGCTGTCAGTTTCTATCCCCAGTAGCAGAAATGGTGGACGGTAGGGCACCCCGGTGGCTCTTCGGTCTAAGCGCGCACACCATAACGGCTGTGGCCTTCCTACGGCGACCCGGTTCGATTCTGGCTTGGGTCATTCGCCGCATGTCTTCCCCATTCTCCTTCCAGACTTACCTGTCTCACTCTACAGTGTGACTATCAAATAATCTTAAAAAAAAGAAAAAAGAAATGGCGGACGGTAGAACAAAAGAAGAGACTAAGGAAGTTCTACTCGGTGAGAGAAAAAGAACCCGATTCATGGAGGAGGTAAAGAAGGTAGAGAGGGAAAGTGATAACAAACAGAGATAAAACAGAAGTGATCCTCGGGCAGGCGTTCACTCATTGGTAGGGATGTGCTGATCATGAACTGTGATATTTTTAAAGAGCGTAATAAGACCTCCTACCGTCATGGGGCATGTGGGCAATTCATCATTTTCCTGAAACATATCTTCATACCCGAAGCACTCTGAAACAAACAGCAACCAAATGTGAGAGATTAGGTGAAATGTCTCTTGGGGGGTGGGGCAGAGGATTGTGTTGAGGAGTCGGCAAATCAACAGGTGGCGTATCTCACCTTTAAACACAGGATTACCATCGCCTGTTCCCATGCGCTTTGCCTGAATTACAATCAATGTTTTTGTTTATTGATGAATCAAACCAGTTTGTTTACTGTGTTGTGTAACAACTAAGAAGTGATACGAAAAAGCTGATATGTGTAAGTAGGCTACGATGTGAGATTGTTAGAATGGAAAAAAGTGAATAATTAGAAAAAAGTAAAATGTATACATCTCTCCCATTGTGGAATTTCTTCTGGAGAAAAAATGTTTGTGTCTGGGCCTTGTATGACCCTTTTGGATATTGACGATTGTCAACTCTCTTTGTTCCTCCTGGAGGTATTGTTCAACATGATATGTTCATCCACAAATGAACATTTTATTAAAGTAAACTTTTTCCTTGAAATTTGGTCATTTGATTGAAAGAGACACTCTCATAGGAAAATTTAAGTGAGCTTTCCTACCATCACCTGTCAACCAGTGTAGAAAGTGTAAAAAAAATCCTCTCAAAATTTATCTTATCCTTTATCATTGGCTTAGATTCAGGAATACATTTACCAACAGGGAGGAGATATGAATACACAGCCATAAGTCATGTTGAGCTTGCATAAGGATTGATAACATGTGTTAGAGTTGGTCATTCCATTATACAATACTTATTATAACATTCTCCAGAAGGCTATTGGAAAGCTACACGTCATAGACAAACTGTTGCCTGCGGTTATTGCTTTCTCACTGTTTAGTCATTGCATGAACAGTATGGCTGCTTGCTTGCAGTATGTAAACATAAATGATAACCAGCATATGATGTAACAACATGGTTATTAGGAAATGGCTAATTGTTTACTTGCAAACTGGAATAAACGGTTATATTACACAGTTCCAATGAACAAGCATAAAGTGTCTCAATAAAGCCTGAAATGTGTAACTACAAATTATCATACAATTCCAGTGACTACCATCATTTATTTGACAGTGATACATGTTATTTTGTTGACATAGTCAATCATCTGATCTGAATCCAATTCAACACATATTTTACAATCTGAAGATGAGACTGGAAGCAAAAAGTCCCAGAAGCAAGTAGGAACTGAAGCTGGCTGTAGTAGGAGAATTGGTAGAGCATCGCCATGGGAGATAACCAGCGTCCGGTGATGTCTTTATGTCACAGACTTCAAGCTGTTCCTGCTTGTAAAGGAAATGCAGTCAAATATGAAATCGAAAAGGATTAGTCTACTTTGCTATCTCAGTTAAGATAGCTATCTAACTATTTCTTTTGTGTACCTAAAAATTACTATAGTACTATATGGAGTAGATTTAGTCATTTTCAAAACAGTTCATCTTGTCTGGCTGAAAACAATTTACGATGACAGTGTGCCCTTCAAAAGAAGTCAGATGAGCTTATGTCATGGCCTGTTTGTCCGTCGTTCGTCGTCGTTCGTAAACATCTTCTCCTCCGAAACCACTTGGCCTATGAAGCTGATACTTGACAGGTGCCTTCCTACCCATGAGGACACCAAAGTTTGTTCAAGGCGTTCCAATCCGATTTCAAACATGGCCGCCACGGTGGCCATATTCAAAATCACATAATTGGCCATCTGAAAGCTATTTATGCACATATTTAGCTGAAATTTGCCATGTAGGTAGTAAGTGTTTAAGATACATCACATATAATACGATTTTTTCCGTATTTTGAATTTTAACTTTGCTTTGA